>JAPXFQ010002381.1:0-600000 GCA_028564705.1 Apricaphanius iberus | reverse complement strand
GTCGTTCATGCACACATTCACACACACTAGTGTCTGGTGAGACTGCAAGACGCTGGTACCACCAGGCTCAACCACCATTATTAGCTTTCTCTTTCTCATTTCAGCTGTACGTCTAGGAGCATTGAGGGCCATATGAATAGAATAGAATAGAATAGAATAGAGATCTACTTTGTTGCCCCACAGTAGAGAAATTCAGATCTATCAGGAAAAAAATACAAGGTAAAAAAAATTTAAAGAGTATAAATTAAGAATAAGTGAATGTATAAAAACCACCCACACACCAAAATGTGTCTTTATGAACATTTCTGGTCATGAAATTGAATAATGATGGCACTGAAGCAGTCACTGAAAGTAATATTTAGTATTAAGCCCCACCCGCTCCATTGGCCCTGTGAAGACAAGCAGGCATAGACAATGGATGGATGAATGAATCTGCACTATGCCAAATTTTGCATATAGACCGAATTTGCAGAAGTGTTTGAATACATCTTAAAACAACTGTAGGGTGACCTTTTACTCTCAAAACAGGAAAGAGCTGAAAAGTCTTTGAGTCTAACCTTGCTGATGGGGAAGCCGAACACTTCCTCAAAGTACGCCGGCTGGCTGATGAGGAGCAGGTAGAAGGTCCAGCTACGGCAGAAATTTGCCACAATGATAGCATAGACCGGCATGGACGTAAAGAAACGACGCCAAGGAGTTTTAAATTTCTGTTGGAGGGCAAACATGTTGGTCAGTATGTCCATTAACAAAATGTAGCCTGAAATCAAAAAATTTTTAAACATGCGCACCTCTGTAACACTCAGTTGGTTGACTGTTTCCCCGATGGCGGACTCTATGTATATCCTCTCCTCTGCTGTGATTGTGGGATGTTGAGCAGGACTTCCATAAGCCAGCAGGAGCCATAGGATATACCACAGGATCCCAAATACCCCTTCAAATAAGACAAGAGCAGAATAGATTCAGTTGTAGGCTGTAGTTATCTTTGGTGCAAAGCTTTTTATAAAATTATGAATGAGAACGTGTAGGACACATTAATTAAAACTAGCACAGACCCTCTCTGCATCACAAGAATTCCCATTATTAAAAATGGTTCCAGCATGAGTCACAGAGGTATAACCGGAAAATGCTAATTTACACCAATAAATCATGAGATTGTATCACAGGGAAATCATAGTGGGTTTTTATTAAAACACGTTGGCCACGCGGAGTTGGCCATTTCATGTGACTGTTAATCATTTTTATCAAACCGAGAAGCATTTTATATAAACGTAGGCGCAAAAGTATACAGAGAACAACTGGCAATGAGCAACGTGTCGCACACAGACTATGAATTGACCTTATATGAAATTAACAGTGTATTTTCATCCAACCAAAGAGATCTATTGTACTTTCTAAACAGGTTCATAAATTATCAACCAAACAGGCTGATAATGAGCCAGGTAAATTATTTGAAGCATACACTGCAAAAAAAAAATTTATAAGAAAGTTAAAAAAAAATTTTTTATATATATTATACTGTCTTACTTCAAGACATCTTTTCAATAAATTATCACTTTTTCCATTGCCAGATTTTTTTATTTTTGCTTATTACAAGCAAAAATATGTTGAATAATCTTTTTTACTTGTTTCTAGAGTCTTCTTTTTTCCAGTGTAGCTATAGGACAGAGAAACGATTATTCAACCACCGGCTGGACACAACAGACAACCTCTCTCAGTAAGGAAGGTACCACTGGAGGTTTATTCCTTTTATAAAGGGGGCTCCCCTCTCCAGTAACAGTACATGCTCAATATGAAGGATTGCTGAAAAAGTAATAATTGAAGCAATCTGCAGGGTTCCCTTAGATAAAAACGTTTTACTGAACTTCACTACACTGCTTTGTAACTAGGATCCAAATGTGTATGCAGTGATTCTATGTGGTAGACCAACACAATGAAGTCCATAACAATGAAGTGGAAGGAGAGTAGACATTGTGTCTACAAATAAATAATGTGACAAGAGCAGCATGCAGTCGCATCCAACCCCCTGGAGTCTATACTTGGCAGAACCACCTTTCAGTCATGGCGCTGATTTTAAATTCTAATCTGATTCTAATGTTCTCACATAACCAGGTTTTGGCCTGAAGCATTTCATTGAAGCTCTGGTTGTAAGTTTGGAGTTTTGTTCTACTAGTAGGCGAACCTCTCGCACGGTTTCAAGTGTGTTGCTACACCTGAATGGTTTGTTAGGTTTTTTTGTATGAGTTATTTATTTTTTTTGGACTTCTTTTGATTTAGCTCAGCCCATCCCCCATCTGCTCTGAGAAGCCCTTATCTCCACTGAAAAACCCCCAAAGCATAATACTGCCACCACCATGTATGATCATAAGATGATTTGTTCAGCATTATGTGCTGGTTCCTGGTAAAAGTTTCTGAACTGGAAATGTGTCTATATTATCTTTATTCAAATTCGACTGAGGCAATACGGCAGTTTTTTTATCACTTTACCATGATTTAAAATGTGTAACAGAAGTTAATTGTGGTGTCTGTTGTATTATGCCTCACCATAGATATAGAAGACTGAAGGCCAGCCAACATACTGAACCAGGACTCCAGCTAAAGGCATAGCGATTACTGCTCCAGCGTAGGATCCTGATAATATCAAACATCACTGTCAGTCACCATGCATTAGTGATAGAGTCATCATAAAACATGTTTTCATTTAGTTTTTTTTTTTATTCTTCCACAGGATTAAAAAATCCAGGGACTGCATTCAATACAAGACACCAACACTGAGGATTTAAAATGCTTCTTAATGACTATAGACGAATCAAAGAAATGCATTAGTCATCGAGCAAACACTGTCAAAATGAGCCATTAGCATCGCCATTACTGAGAGGGTGTTTTAGTTTCTTTTCTGCTGTCTGACACCTTCATGAGCAGCATGGATTTCTATGGAATTGAGAGTGATTTTGGACAGTAAACTAGACACATCATTTACAGTGGGGACAACAAGTATTTGATACACTGCTGATTTTTGATGTTTTCCCACGTACAAAGCATGTAGAGGTCTAATTTGTATCAAAGGTACTCTTCAACTGCAGGGGACAAAATCTAAAACAGAAATGCAGAAAATCTCAGTGGATGATTTTTTTAATACTTAATTTCAATTTTATTGTATGTCATAAATATTCGATCGCCTACTATCCAGTAAGAATTTATGCTCCCACAGACCTGTTCATTCTTCTTTAAGAAGCCTTCCTGTTCTCCTCTCATTACCTGTATTAACTGCACCTGTTTGAACTCGTTACCTGTATAAAAGACACCTGTCCAAAAACTCAAACAAACTCCAACCTCTCCACAATAGCCAAGACCAGAGACCTGTGGAAGGACATCAGGGATAAAATTGTAGAGCTGCACAAGGCTGGCATGGGCTACAGGAGAACAGGCAAGCAGCTTGGTGAGAAGGAAACAACTGTTGGTGCAATAATTAGAAAATGGAAGAAGTTCAAGACAGCGGTCAATCTCCCTCGGTCTGGAGTGCCATATAAGATCTCTCCTCGTTGGGCATCAATGATCATGAGGACAGTGAGGGATGAGCCCAGAACTACATTGCAGGACCTGGTCTCAAAGAAAACCATCAGTAACACACTCCGCCATTATGGATTAAAATCATGTAGTACATGCTATGTCCGCCTGCACAAGCAAGCGCAGGTCAAGGCCCGTCTGAAGTTTGCCATTGTGCATCTGGATGATCCAGAGGAGGAATGGGAGAAGGTCATGTGGTCTGATGAGACAAAAGTGGAGCTTTTTGGTCTAAACTCCATTCAGTGTGTTTGGAGAAAGAAGGACGAGTACAACCCCAAGAACACCATCCCAACTGTAAAGCATGGAGGTGGATACATCATCCTTTGGGGATGCATTTCTGCAAAGGGGATGGGACGATGGGGCAATGTATGGTGAGATCTTGGCTAACAATCTCCTTCCCTCAGTAAGAGCATTGAAGATGGGTCATGGCTGGGTCTTCCAGCATGACAACGACCCAAAACACACAGCCAGGGCAACTAAGGAGTGGCTCCGTAGGAAGCATCTTAAGGTCATGGAGTGGCCTAGCCAGTCTCCAGACCTGAATCTAATAGAAAATCTTTGGAGAGAGCTGAAACCAAATATTGAGTTCTGTTTGTCTAATGTATCAAATACTTATTGCATGCAATAAAATGGAAATTAATTATTTTGAAATCATCCACTTCGATTTTCTGCATTTTTCAGATCCTGTCCCTCACAGTTGAAAAGTACCTTTGATACAAATACAGACCTACATGCTTTGGAAGTGGGAAAACTTAAAAAAATCAGCAGTGTATCAAATACTTGTCCTCCCCACTGTATGTGAATGGGCAGAGAAGCTCCTTCAAATTACACAGGTGAGCTGTGTTCATTTACAGACAATGTCAAGAGGGTTTTGATGCACTGGTTGCCATGGTACCAATTTAAACTGCGACACTGTTATTTAAATTTCAACAGGGTCAGCATGGATCAGCATCTGCAAAGCAAAGCAAGCTCGCTCATGTCCATTTACTTGCCATCCACCCTGTGACTTGTGAGGTTGTATGAAAGATGTTAGAAAGGAAAAATGTGACTCACCGCAGAATGATGTGGTCGCCAGTCGACTACGTTCAAGAGGTGGTGCCCATTTGGACCACATCCCATGACATGCTGGGTAGGTGACGCCCTAAAGGGAACAAGGTGCAGAATGAGAAGAATGCTGTACAGCCACCCGTTGATCCAGAACTGGAATACAGGCATGCAGGCCGGATCACCGCAGACCTTTCTCACAGACTGTTTGACCTGCTCCCCTCAGGCAGGAGGCTCCAGTCAATTTGGACCAAAACCTCTTGCCATAAGAACAGTTTCTTCCCCTCTGCTATTGAACAATAAAACTGTCCCCACCACCCTCCCTGTCTCAGTCAAATGATCCTGTAATGTGCTTTTGCATTGACCATCACCTGCACTCGTATATATCAAATTGTTTATCCCATTTAAAAAAAAAATTCTGTTACAATTTATTGCATGCTTAGAAGTGTTTGTCTTTTTGTATGTTTGTACAAAATACCGCAGTCATTTCGTAACGTTGTGAATCTGTTCACACATTTGGCAATTGAACCTTTCTGTTTCAGTTTCAACAGGAAGAGGAGGAATTTAGCTACGTGAATGTGTGACAGCTTCATCCCGGATAAAAACATGCTCCACCCTGAATTTGGTATCTTGCTCATGGGTAACCACACTGCAGAGACATCCAACAAATTCTGAAAATGGTGTGAATATTGTCTTAGCTTATTCTTATGATACAATGTCTGCTGCAAAAGAAAAATAGGAAACTATAGCAGGACTATTTTGGTGTGAATAGGCTTGTGTTATTTTGTAATTGTGCTTATTTTAGGAAGGACAAAATGTATTTATTTAAGCTTAAAACTAAAAGCTAAAACTAATCATAATCAGCTTAAAACTATCTTAGCCTCAATTCCAAAACTATTGTATACAAGCCTTTATCTTTAAGCAAACATATTCACACTGGACTTTGACAACACTTTCAATTTAATGGAGGTTTTTTGTTTGTTAAACTCTTGTGTAAAGTTGTCATTCTTCAATATGCATGTATATTAACCTGCTGTTCGAAAAAGGAAAAAAAACGCTACTGCTGAACTTACTCCTACATCTATTCTTTTAATACCACAGCATCATCAGGCAGATATTCATAAAGTATCTGAGACTGAACTATTTAGCACATATTATTATTCCCTAAACTTCATGAATATTCACCAACTCTGGACTTTTTATGTATTTTACAAATTGTATTAATAATTTCCCTAAGCACTTGTTCATAGTTATTTATAGGTCCTCCAGAACAGACCTACTATTGCACAACGGTTATGTATCAGTATCAGTTCCAATAAAACATTCATTTTCTTTGCCTCACTTTCATTGCTTCAGAACTTAAATTTATGCACTGGTACATTTACATCAACAAATAACCATACTTTGACCACCAGTTGCCACACCAGACAGTCTTCAATCAGATCAAAACAGAATGCAAAGTAAGAAGGTGGATCTGGAAATAAATGCAAACTCAATATAGCTTTTACAAATGAAAGATGGAAAGTAATATCTCAGAACCATAACAACTTGTTCACTAGTATAATGCATTATGTTTCTGATATCATGATGGATTAAAAAAGTAAAGCAAAAAGTTTATTTGTGAGGCTATTACACCTTTTTTTTACATATAAGGCAACACAGATATTGGATATGAAGGTTGAGGATGGCTTAAAATGTTTATCTTTTTAAGTTTGTAATGCCTGGGATGTTTATTCTCATTTTTCCAAATATGAAAACGGAAAAAAAAAATGCTACTTCAGAATGGACACACGACATCAGCTTGGTGGGTTTAATTTCTTTTTCGTCATACTCTTCCTCTTGAATGCAAAGTTTGACTGTAGGAGACTCCTCTTCAACACCCTAGAGTTTCTTATGGTCACCATCCAGCTCTGTCTAAATATACAATGTACAGTTTGGCGAAATTTTTAGAAGCAACCCTCATTAGATTAACTAAAGTTAGAAATCGAAAAAACTATCACTGAGGCATATGAGGAATGTGTCACTCCAACACATATGATCTTAGCATATTATTTTAAATCCCTGTCCACACTTAATTAAACATAAATTGATTCATTAATTTTACTAATTTATTATCTGACGGTTCTCTTTCCTTACCTCCACTAGCCCCTGTAAGATGCGTACAAACATGACGCAGCCGTAGTGCACCCTTGCAGCTGACGGGATGAACATGTTCAGCACTGATGTCAGAAAAATGGCAGCCCCAAACACCCTGAAAAGAAAACAAGGGTTGTCATTTAACTGGTACAACTAGAATCCATCTGAATAGCTTTTATTATGTAATAATGCCCTTTGGGAAATACACCTAAAACTGAGCTATTACCACAGGTTTAGCTATACAGTAACATAAAACTGTGGGTGGCTAAGAAAAGTAACAAAGGAAGAAAAAATTTCAAACTTAAACCAACTTACTTAAGAACACAGCTAATGCTAAGAAAGTAGAGCACATAACCCCAGCTCTTCAAGTCTTTATACTCAGAAATTAAACTTTGAAATACTTTTGTTAGTTTATAAATTACTATATGACTTTGTATCAAAATACACAATCTGTTGTTGTATCAATCTTCCAGGTTCTGATTCTGCATCCCTACATTCAGAAATAAAACATAAGGAAGAAGCATTCAGTGTGTATGCTCCTCTAATCTAAAACAAATTTCCAGAAAACTGCAAAACCCTTTTAAACACTGAGTTCTTTTAACAGTAACTGGAACTTCACAGATTTTAGTCAGGTTTAATTTATCATGCCACTGCGATTAAATGTTTTTTGTTTTGTTGGTTGATGTGTTTATCATGTGAAGCACGGTGAATAGACTTGCTGTCTAACTGTGATAGACAAATGAACTTAATGTGCTAATTTGAGGCAAACTTGTTGGTTAATCTTGAAACTAAACTAACAGGCGATGTCAAATTTGAGAAAAGGGTAGTACCTAAAATGGCTAATTTAAGGGTAAGCTCATGTTTTTTCTTGGTTTAGCTACCTTATTTTCATACAAAGTCTTCATTTTGTATTCTTTTCTTGAGCAAGGGAACAAACTGACTCTAAAATATTTCAGGACATTTTAAAGTTTTATGTTAAAAAACTGAGCCTATATTATCGTCCTCTAATCTTGGTATTTAGATTAAGATGGACTTCCATTTCCCTTTTCTCCAAATGGCTTTTGATTGAAAACTGTCTATTCAGTAAGTCTGAAGTCTCGCCTAAGATGATGTAGTTCATAATATTTTCATAACGTTTCTGTAAAAAATTATTTTTTGTTGGTCCTATGAAACAAACAGAATTTTGTGTTTTCACTAAATGTAGACCATAATCTGAAAAAAGAACAAAAATAGATGCTTAAAATGTAATTTGCTGGATCTTTGTTTATTTCATTGAGATAAATTGATGTTTAAGCGCTTTTCACATTTTTTAAGATGCACCTATATTTGGGATATTGCATAAAAATGTCTTTGGCTATGACGTGTCAGGAAGCTAGGGTAGAGTAATAATGTGCCACATCTCCGAATCTAAGACTGTCAAAGTGTCTCAGCCAGCCTTATAGTCTGACATATCTCACGCCTCTGTCATTCACTGACCGAGATAACAAGACATCCCATTCAGCCCACAAGTTTCTGCTTCACCAAGACTGTGCCACTGCACTCCTGCACACCTCAAATCCCCTTCCTCCCTTTTCCCCAAAACAGCGTGTAAGTGACACTTGTAATATTCCAGCGGCTGCTGTTTCAGAAGGAAATCAGAAGCAGGATCTTTCATTATTAACTCTGTCAGTGGTGTGTCCTTTTTTTCCTGTGAGGCTTTTATTACAGGATTACTATCTGCTCCATCTGTAATGCTTACCACACCAAACAGCTTTAACCCTTTAAACCACATGAACAGAAGAAGAGCCCTCACTAATTCTAAAAATCAAACCTATTCTTATCTTTTTATTTGTTAATTATCAGGGCTGCAACCAGTTTATCCTTGTGAAAAAGTGCAATATTTGCATCTCTTCTGCTAGAGCTGCAGTTTCCCGAGCAAATACCAGAATCATGAAAAACAGAGTCACTGACAGAACCCAACCTGTTGGCAGACAGCTTGTTGGATATGAATCCGCCTGGGATCTGGGTGACGATGTAGCCCCAGAAGAAGGATCCGTGGATCAGTCCTACGGTCTCTGGGTCCCAGTTAAACTGAGCTTTCTGACATGGAATTAATAAAAGAAATGGCACAAAAAGATCAATGTTCTGTTAAATTGAATGCAAAGTGCTCTCCTTTATTGTCACATTTTGTAATGAAACTGAATTTCTTTAAAAATAAATATTTATCTCTAAACCCTAAACCCAAGTCAGGAGTAACAAAGCCAACAAGAACGTTTAATGCCTCTTTTTTTTCATAATTGACGTGTGTGAATTTAAGATAACCCTTTGCAAGGAGCAAAATGATGCCCTGTATTCAAAATCTCAAGAAGTTAAACCATTTCTTCTTTTCTTTTATTTAAATATATATTTGGTGGGACATGAATGTCTGACTTGAAATTTTGAAAAGGAATGTATCCCCTGCAAATGTACATATTTTACATTTACAGAAGCATCTAATTATTATTATTATTATTATTATTATTATTAGTAGTAGTAGTAGTAGTAGTAGTAGTAGTATTATTATTATTATTATTATTATTTCTGTAAATCTTGATGATTAGGCCTAATGACTAATGAAAAAACATTTGATTTCTTTAAAAAAAAAATTGTGGGTATTTTAGTTAAAACACACTCTGTCATTGAGACAATCCACAAAGAGAGTAAGCCACAATATGCCTTAGCTAAAGAAACTGGCTGTACACAGAGATATAGCCAGGACATGGGATGCAACTGACACAATAATTTCATTTGGAAATCAAAATTCCACATTATCTAGGAAGAGAAGCAGAGAATCCAAGCTTCTTCAGGTCTGGTGAGAAGTTTCCAGCGTCTGTGTTGATTTGGGGAGCCACGTCATCTGCTAGTGTCGGTGCACTGTATTTTGCTAAGTCTTACATCAGTTAAACTGTCCACAGCATGCAAACATTCCATGAGCTCAATGTGCACGTCCTACTCCCTGATCCTCTCTCACATTTTCGCTCAGGGGATGGTAAGTTGCGCTGACTACAGTTGTGATCATGCTACTGCACAAGAGATCCCCCCCCCCCCGCCCAGCGTTCTCCTGTGTTGTGATTGTCTGAAATATGCGCTTTAATGTAATGAGGGAGCAGGAAATTGTCTGTTTCTTTTCTCACCCTTCACCCCTTTACCGCCTGTACGTGGGTGCCCAATAAAAACCCCACAGTCACCGGACGACCCTTGTGATGTACAGTATGTGCTGTGGAACAACTGGAGATGATGATCCAAAGAAGGATTATTCATAAAATAGAATAAAAAATATGGATAACTCTGAACATCCTCTACATGAGACTGTCCTACAGCAACAGAGTGTCTTCAGTCTGAGTTTTCTTCATGGTCTACAACAACTCCTTGGAGAACGACTTAGTATGATCTGCAACAACACTTCATTTCCATCTGGAATCAATAAATAATTTTTAAATTAAATGTCGTGTCTGTATGTTTTTATCATGGAAGGTTGCGTTGAAAGGCAATTTCGTTGCACCACTGGTTACAATAGAAAAGTTCATTTATTCATTAATTCACAAGCACTTAATGTTTCCCTTTGCTGTCAAACATTATGAAGATTTGGACCTGTCTATGCACACCATCAAGAGTTCTGTTGCTTTTATGCATGTTATCAATAAAGCTGTGCCCTGGACCCCCTGCTTGAGACTCAGAACAGGGAGACTATAGGTTACCTACTTTGTGATGAATTGCTCTGCATTTTAATATGCTCCAGAATCCCTTATGACCGCCTGCTTTTTCACTGGTTTGGCAGCAGCAGCAGCAGAAGAGACTCTCCAAGGTTGTCCTTCATGAAAGATCTATCACTAAATATATGGAGTTATGTTTGGAATTTAATCACTGCAATCATTTTGAGTAATTTATTGAAGAAGTTCTAATTTTTTTAGATGCTACTTTGCATTGCTTTGGACATACCAATGTGCAACTACATATTCTAATAAGCTTCATTTTTTTAATGAATAACAGAAATAAAATGAAAAATCATGATATAATTTAATTAGACCTGCATACCTTAACACCTTCAAAACCAAATATTTAAAAAAACAGTATTCAGTTAGCTGGTTGGTGTCCAAGGTCTAGATCTACCTGAATAACTTGAGTGCCATTGACATAGACGGTGTTATTGTTCACCATCTCCACAATGGCCACGCCCAGGTTGCATCGGATGCCGAATGAGATGCAGAAGCCCAGGCCGCTGAGGATAGCGATGATGTAGCGCTTTGGCAGACCACCACAACTGCAGTCCAGCAGGGGGGCAGGAAGTGCTGCTGACGTCACTGGTCGTCCATCCTCTGTCAGTTCAATGTTGTCTTCATCCTCAACATTGCTGCCATCGATTTTTCTAAAGCGTAAAAGGTAACAGTTATCAGTTTACTATGTTGCATTTTCATGTCATACGATGAATAATATTTTTTATTATATTAAAGCATGTCGACGAACAGAGGTGGAGGTTAAAGATGAGGATAGAGATCAGTTTGCTTTCAGACTTGCTGTCATCAGCTTTCATTAAGATGGATCAAGCTCTACATCTACTCCACCATCTGAATCAACCTCTCTCAGCTGACACCTGCCAGTAAAACACCTCCTTCAATATTGAGATATTACCCAGTGACCAGTGGCACATTGGACAGTGAAATTTGCACGATACTAATGCACAAATTTAAGAGAGGAAAGGACTAGCTTTAATAGATTTATTTAATTTTTTTATATGTTTCTGCCTTCATAATTCCTCTCTCCTGAATATCTGTCACTCTCTCTTGGTCCAGGATCTGATATTTACTGTAAATCAGAATTTAGGAGAAACCCAGTAATTTAGAAACCAGTGTGTGGAAAAACTGATCTCTGACATCTGACTGGCAATATAATGATATTAATCTTAATAATCATCATTAATTGAGAACAGATAAATAAATACTGCTATTACCAAAGCATTATTATTTTTATTAGTAATATTGGAAATGGTTTCGGTGGTAGTGATTGTATTATAGCTTTTGTGTTTAGATTTGTTATTCTGTTCTCTGATCCTACTTATTATCATTATTAATAATAGTTATTAGAAGTTGTAGTTTAAGGACTTTAACAAATGTTAATTACACAGCCATAGTAAACATATCTGTCATCAAATCATCCTATGATATATAAATAGCTCCCATACTTATTTTATTATTTTTTTGTCTTTTTTTCCCACCTGTGTTTCTAGTTAAGTCTATTTTCGGTGTCTTGTCTACATAACCCCCCAACTTTATCTCCTAAAGTAACAACAAGTCTTAAATACATATTTAAAATTCTTCACCACTAACTGTTAATAATGTATTAGATGTAAAATATGTATTACAGGCTAAAAATATAATGTGATTACATCACTGGCAAATGCAAGAATCAAATATTTATCATCAGGATCTCTTTCGGCAGAGGATGTTATGTGTTCACCTATAAGGTCGATACCTATCAACACCATTTTTTTGTAGCTTAGACGTCCATTAGGCTTTATTTGTACATTTTTTTCATATAAATGAACCGTCTC
This sequence comes from Apricaphanius iberus, assembly GCA_028564705.1. NCBI lineage: Eukaryota > Metazoa > Chordata > Actinopteri > Cyprinodontiformes > Aphaniidae > Apricaphanius > Apricaphanius iberus. Next base: position 587,690 of record JAPXFQ010002381.1, on the reverse strand, counting down.
ACCTCTGCAGCTTTCCTAAAGAATCCCCCATGGTGTTCTTAACCTCCTCCTTCCCAGGTTTTAGCACCTGGTTTTTCAAACCTGCAAAATCAAAAGGCATTTTTTTTCTGTTTTTTCCTTCGCTGTGCCAAAACAGAATCCTAATTGCACAAAAATTCTTATACAGGAAAATAGAAAAATATCCACTAGATGCCGTCTGTCATCCTCCTTCAGTTTGTATTACTGGAGATTGGCAACTATGGTGCTGAAGGTCCCAGAATGATGAGGAGGACTTTTCCAACTTTTGTATCCGTGCAGAAGAGGGAAGAGTTGATGTTGAAAGTATACGTCAAAGTCCTAAATGCCACAGAATTGAAACTTTAGGCACCCTGAAAAATTCCATTGAAGAGTGATATTGAATATTGAAGCAAATTAGAGGTTTGGAATCCAGGTTCTAGTCCTGAGACATTGTGATCTTGTTCTTCTCTGCAGCTGAATAGAAGAGCTGAGCTGAGATGAAGAGATCTCATCTCATAACTCATTCATTCCTGGAGAGGAGGGGGCAGGTGTAACTGGTTATCCCTAAACCCAGCCCCTCGCTTTCACACATCATCCTCTTCATCAGCTTCCCAGCTCCACCTCTATTTATCCAGCTTGATTCATTTGATAGCTGATCTGAGGACGAGCAAATGAAATATGCATAAGCCTGACATGCTGAGGAGAGACAGAGGTAGGAGGATGGCCGCGAAATAGAATGGGTGAGCGTGAAACCTAAGACAGAGCCTTCAAAATCCAGGACAACCCCTCTGTGTCCGTCATTTTTCTTATTGTTGTAAGCTGCTATCATGTTTTTGTTTCTGATTAAATGATGGGGTCCTATCCAGCTGTGGTGAAGCTATGAATATTACACAGTACATCTGAGACTGCTATGCACTATGAGACAAACAGAAGTGAGGTCTTTGTATCCATGCTTGGAGAATATTCCCAATTACAGATCATTCAATAAAACAGCGTCAAATAATATTGAAACCAAGATTTTGGTCGCAGTAATTGCTGACAGTCCAGCTGTTAATGCGCTTCACAAAAAACTACAAACTGGTTCCTGACTAATAACTTTCTGGTAAACTGGGTTTTTATCCTCTAAACTGTTAGGATCTTCTAAAACTGATGAACAGATTTTATATTTTTTCATTTGTTTTAATAAACCTAATGTTTAGGGTTTTACAAAAACAAACATCATAAATATCTAATTGAATCAAATAATTGAAAACACATACAAGACATTTTGTAAAGCCTTAATGACATATCTAATAGCAAACATACACTTCTCGATTTACAACCACAGCTTATGTTCAGAAAATAGTTTACTAATAGAACACCTGGATAAGCCAAATGCTGTGTTTGCCATCTAGTGGTTGCTAAGATGAAGAGGCACTGACTTCTCTATTGTCTTCCATATAGACAATAAATGGATGGCTGCTACAGTCAATAATTAAAACGTTTAATTTTTTTATTTTTTAATCTCATCAACCTGACAATCTACTCATAGATTTGGTTTGAGCTGCTGACTATAAACATGAACCCAGATAGGTTTAAATAAACTGTAAAGCTTTGGCTATACTAAATAAATGATATATCAATTCAATCGTTTAATTAAATGTATTTGTTTGGAGCCAATTTGTTATGCAAACAAGTAAAAAGTTACCTAACTAAGCCCTATACACTGCATCTATTCCTTCTCCTGAGCAAATATGTAGTAAAAGGAGAAAGGAACACTTTTGTCGTATTGTTAGTGTGGAAAGAATAAATCTTTAATGAAAAATGTAAATTGTAAAAGTTTTAACTGAAAAACAAAAAACACATGAAGCATTCAGGAAAACCTATAGGAACCGTGGAACATACAGTGGGGCAAAAAAGTATTTAGTCAGCCACCGATTTTGCAAGTTATCCCACTTAAAATGATGACAGAGGTTAGTAATTTTTATCATTGGTACACTTCAACTGTGAGAGACAAAATGTGAAAAAAAAATCCAGGAATTCACATTGTAGGATTTTTAAAGAATTTATTTGTAAATTATGGTGGAAAATAAGTATTTGGTCAATAACAAAAATTCAACTCAATACTTTGTAATATAACCTTTGTTGGCAATAACAGAGGTCAAACGATTACTATAGGTCTTTACCAGGTTTGCACACCAAGTAGCTGGTATTTTGGCCCATTCCTCCATGCAGATCTTCTCGAGAGCAGTGATGTTTTGGGGCTGTCGCCGAGAAACACGGACTTTCAACTCCCTCCACAGATTTTCTATGGGGTTTGGGGTATGAGGTCTGGAGACTGGCTAGGCTACTCCAGGACTTTCAAATGCTTCTTATGGAGCCACTCCTTCGTTGCCCGGGCGGTGTGTTTGGGATCATTGTCATCTTGGAAGACCCAGCCACGTTTCATCTTCAAAGCTCTCACTGATGGAAGGAGGTTTTGGCTCAAAATCTCACGATACATGGCCCCATTCATTCTTTCCTTAACACGGATCAGTCGTCCTGTCCCTTTAGCAGAAAAACAGCAGCACAGTAGGTATGGTGTTCTTGGGATGCAACTCAGTATTCTTCTTCCTCCAAACACGACGAGTTGAGTTTATACCCAAAAGTTCTACTTTGGTTTCATCTGACCACACGGCATTCTCCCAATCCTCTTCTGTATCATCCATGTGCTCTCTGGCAAACTTCAGATGGGCCTGGACATGCACTGGCTTAAGCAGGGGAACACGTCTGGCACTGCAGGATTTGATTCCCTGTTGTTGTAGTGTGTTACTGATGGTAACCTTTGTTGCTTTGGTCCCAGCTCTCTGCAGGTCATTCACCAGGTCCCCCCGTGTGGTTTTGGGATTTTTGCTCACCGTTCTCATGATCATTTTGACCCCACGGGATGAGATCTTGCGTGGAGCCCCAGATCGAGGGAGATTATCAGTGGTCTTGTATGTCTTCGATTTTCTGATAATTGCTCCTACAGTTGATTTTTTCACACCAAACTGCTTGCCTTTTGTAGATTCACTCTTCCCAGTCAGGTGAAGGTCTACAATTCTTTTCCTGGTGTCCTTGGAAAGCTCTTTGGTCTTGGACATAGTGGAGTTTGGAGTCTGACTATTTGAGGCTGTGGACAGGTGTCTTTTTATATAGATAACGAGTTCAAACAGGTGCCATTAATACAGGTAACGAGTGGAGGACAGAAGAGCTTCTTAAAGAAGAAGTTAGAGGTCTGTGAGAGCCAGAGATCTTCCTTGTTTGAAGTGACCAAATACTTATTTTCCACCATAATTTTCAAATAAATTCTTTAAAAATCCTAAAATGTGAATTCCTGGATTTTTCTTTTCAAATTCTGTCTCTCACAGTTGAAGTGTACCTATGATGAAAATTACTGACCTCTATCATTATTTTAAGTGGGAGAACTTGCACAATCGGTGGCTGACTAAATACTTTTTTGCCCCACTTCACATGCAGAACAGAAATATGTGACACACAACATATATGCTGGTGAGTTCATGATGAAGAAGGAGGAGGTGACTGAACGTTAACAGGCTGCAGCTTTAGGGTAAACCCACAGAACCCCAGAAACCAGACAACTAAATGGCTACCAGGCTGAAACGCAACTTTTCAAAAACCGATTCCAGAGTGGAGAAATGTGACAACACTTGGTGATTCTAGAATTGCGGTGCTCTGGGTGGCTGTATCTTGGAGTGGCTCTGTTAGCTACACATTGAGTGTTTTCTTGAGGAAAAAAATGCATTTTTTTGGGATACAGCATCTGTTTGGATAGCAGCATCAGAGCCAGGGACTTAAAAAGGCTCAACGAACTGATTAAGAAGGCTGGTTGTGTTCTGCTGACATCTGTCAAACAACTGATATTATGATGCAAAGAAGGATTCTTCATAAAATAAAATAAATAGTGGACAACCCTAAGCACCCTCTTCATGAGACTATCCTACAGTGTATCTTCAGTTACAGGCTTCCAATTGTACTTGGAATGAACTCTCAATCAAAATAAGAAACATATTCTCTAAATAAGATAAATCATCTTAGACCTTCTGCTCTTGCTTAGTATACAAGTCTCAAAACAAATTCAAAAATACATTTTCCCTGGAAACAAGATTGCTGGATTTGGTTAGATGGACAGTTTTGCAGTGCATGTTCCATCAAGCCTGGGTCTCACACAAACACGTCAACCTTCTGCACTTTCTATGGTGGCCCAATGGAGATATTACGAAGGAGCCAGAGGAATACAGCATGTGTGTGCATTTCTTTGGAGCTGTACCCTCCCAAGCCGCTCAGACTATGCACTGAGAATAACAGCTCAGGATAATGCATATCTGATGTCCTCAGTACAGTAAAAACTAATTTCCATGTGGATGACTGTCTTATGTCCAGTACAACAGAGGAAGATGCAGTGAAGCTCATAAATGGACGAACATCTCTCTGTAAAAAAGGTGGCTTTCATCTCCAAAAGTGGGTCACAAATAACCCAAAATGTTGGAATCCCAGCTGGCGGATTGAAGGACATGGATTTGGACAGGGACCAGCTCCTCATGGAAAGAGCCCTGGGGATGCAATGGTGAGTTCAAGAAGTTAAGTTCAGCTTCAGGACTGCAGTGCAGGAACGTCCATACCCAAAAAGGGGCATCCTTTCTGTGGTAAGCTCCTTCTATGATCCACTGGGCTGTCATCTCCTTTCATTATCCCTGCCAAGTTACTGTTACAGGAGCTGTGCAAAATGAACTTTAAATGGGATGAGCCAGTCCCCAGTGCCTTCTCCAAACATTGCTCTGAGTGGCTCTCTGAACTCCAGCGCCTGAGTGGATTTAGATTGGAGCAGTGCATCCAAACCAAAGAACTTTGGAGCACAAGTAAAAGCAGAACTTTTTCATACTTGAGATTGGAGAGCACTGACAGTATGCATGTTTCAAGTTTCACAGGCAAGGCTCGTGTTGCTCCTCTGAAGCGAATTAATATTTCACATCTTGCCCTTGCTGCAGGTGTGCTTGCTGTTCGAGTGGACATAATGCTGTTAAAGGAGCTACAGTTGCCGTTGCAAAAATCCGTTTTTTGGACTGACAGCACTACTGTTCTCAAGTACAACTTTAATGAAACAAAGCGCTTTCACACATATGTTGCCAACCATGTCAGCACCATAAGAGAATCCACAGATAAAGATTAGTGGAGATATGTAAGCCTCAAAGACAATCCTGTGGATGAAGCTTCTCGAGGAGTAAGAGCTCCGGAGTTAGGAAAATGAAAAATGGCTAAACGGACCAGATTTTTAGCGGTTGCCTCCTACCTAATGGCCAAAAGTCGACTTTGACGACTCCACCATCCCATCTGATGATCCAGAGGTGAAAAGAGAAATTAAAGTGAATGCTACTGTAATATAACACACAGTCACAATTCCATCAGTCAACTCATTCACTAATTCTCATCCTGGAAAAAGTCTAAAAGATCATTGGCCCCGTTGTTGGAGCTGAAAGACTTTTACTTTTGACTTGAAAGTAATAGAAAGACTTTTACTTTAGAGTTAAAGGAGGAATTAATATGTTGTTTAAGGAAACTGAAAATGTGGCACAGGAGCCTAAAAAATGTAAACCACACTTGAAACATCCAGCTTGAGACCAGCGCTCTTGGAGGAAATTTGAAATTTATTTAAAGGATACATCCTTGAGATGTACCATCTCGTTTTGGGGGGGGTCCTTAAAACAAACAACAATGCAGACAACAGAATTACAATGTAAAACACGTAACAATACTTCATATTCATACCAACATTCATACAGCGCACCATATCTACTTACATCCCAGCTTTCTAAGTACATCCATCCATCCTTCTTCCACTTATCCGGGGTCGCGGGGGCAGTAGCTTAAGCAGAGATACAAGTCCCAGCCGCTTGGGCCAGCTCCTCTGGAGGAATCCCAAGGTGCTTCCAGGCAAGCCGGGAAACATAGTCCCTCCAGCGAGTCCTGGGTCTTCCTCTGGGCCTGCTCCTGGTGGGACGTGCCCAGAACACCTCACCAGGGAGGCGTCCAGGAGGCATCCTGACCAGATGCCTGAGCCACCTCAACTGGCTCCTCTCAAAGGGGAGGAGCAGCGGCTCTACTCTGAGCCCCTTCCGGATGACCGAGCTTCTCTCTCTGAGGGAGAGTCCAGCCACCCTGTGGAGGAAACTCATTTTAGCCGCCTGTATCCGTGATCTCGTTCTTTCAGTCACCACCCAGAGTTCATGACCATAGATGAGGGTAGGAACGTAGATCGACCGGTAAATCGAGAGCTTTGCCTATCGGCTCAGCTCTCTGTTCACCACGACAGACCGGTACAGCACCCACATAACTGCATTTGCCTTACCAATCCATCTATTGATCTCCCGCTCCATTTTTCCCTCATTCGTGAACAAAATACTTGAACTTCTCCACTTGAGGAAGGACCCCCTCCTGGACCCAAAGAAAGCATCCTACCCTTTTCCGGCTCAAGACCATGGTCTCAGATATGGAGGTACTGATCCTCATCCCAGCCGCTTCACACTCTGCTGCGAACCGCTCCAGTGAAACCTGTAGATCACGTTCTGATGAATCCAGCAGGACCACATCAACTGCGAAAAAGCAGAGACCCAATCCTGTGGCCACCAAAACGGATCCCCTCAACACCTTGACTGTGCCTAGAATTCCTGTCCATAAATGAACAGGATCGGTGACAAATGGCAACCTTGGCGAGTCCAACTCTTACTTGAAATGAATCAGACTTACTGCCGGCAATGCGAACCAAACTCTGACACCTGTCATACAGAAGTACCCTCCGCAAGACTCCCTGAGGGACACGGTCGAATGCCTTCTCCAAGTCCACTCCCATGCACCCTCCTGGACCCTGCTGAGGGTGCAGCATAGATACAGTACATTGATACAGTAAATATAGTTACAACACATAACATACAGGTTGAGTACAGTTCGCGAAAATGAAGTTAAATGACAGCTAAAAGTGAATATAGTCAAAATAAAGAGGGTATATACTCTAACTAATCATATAGTGATGCTCTGAAGAGATTAAAAGAAGTAATAGATTTGATTACATTTGGCAAATTATTCCCATCTCAAATGGCAATAATTCAGTTTGTGCAAAACCAAAGATTTAGTAGTGAAATGCCTCACTAAAATGTGATCCAAAGACTGTATCCAAGGAGAGCCCTCTGTATTGCCTCGCTCTGTTAAGGTCCAAAGGAAGACCAGCATCCTTGACAGACCTTTACTAAGCTCTGTCTCCTCCTGGAGGCCAACGAATGGCTGTGCCGCTCATACACTAATCTTTATCTTCATGCAAGGAGAAACTAAAGATCCACAGATTCCAGCTTCGTGCATAGGCTTCAATCAGGAAACAGCCGTTTTGTGCTATTGCTAAGGTTAATTGTGTGTAAAACACCTTCACAATTAGGGGCTGGGTTGTTGGAGCTATTTTGTATTTTGTTTAATTTAGGCTTAAGTCATAGCCTAATTTATTTCCTTTCTTGCTGAAGTTAATTGTTTTATTTTGCATGCATGCTTATTATTTGTGGTTTGCAATTTCTGCTACTTTAGGTTATTTATGTTATTGTTTGTTGGTCACATGTGAATGACTACTTGCATATATAGGTTAAGGTGGATGGAGCCTGGAGGATTCAAAACGTCTGTTAACTTGCTTCTAAATAAACCAGCTTCAATCACATTTATTTGGCACGGACATAGCTTGATTTGAAGTATCTACAACCTTTGACGTAGCCTCATGGGCCATTCGAAAGTTTTGATTATTCGTTTGTTTAAGTTTTATGGAGAAATAGCCGCTAAGGTAACATTATTGCTGCTATTATGTGGGTCTGGTTTCTTTTGTATTTATTGTGTTGTTGTTGTTGTTGTTGTTGTTGTTGTTGTTGTCCGGAGATCTTTTGTACTTTTGTCATTTGTTCATTAAGGTTGTTTAAAAAGGTGATTCCTGAACAAACAAGAACAATGCCAAAATGTTCACTTCCCAAATAAAACTGTTTTAAGGCAATAGGATTTGAAAACAGTGATACGAATAATTTATTAGTAAATATTTTTTAACTGTTGATGAAAAGCAGGGAAATTTTCTTTTGGTTTATTTGGGGTATATACAGTATATGCAGTAAGTCTAAGGTTTGAAACTAGTCACCCACTGCTTAAAACTGTACTCTCACCCAAAAGTGAACTATTTACAAAAAAAGGGTTTTGCCCAAGGCAAATAATTTTACCTAATAATTTTTTGGGAGCGAAAAACCAGGGCACCTGGAGAAAACGCATTAATTTAATATTTTAGCTGTTATACACACTATTTAAAAAATATAATTATAATTATTATTATTTGATTTATTTATTTTTATTATTTGATTTTTTTATCAGGAAAAAAACAATTTTTGATTTATTTTTTTTAAGTTGAGAAATAAAAATAGTGAGCAAAGCCTTTAGCCATGTAGTGATAAAGTATAAAGTGACAAGTTTCTGTGATAACTGTTCTGTAGATAAAAACTGTTTTTTTGCGGAACAAAAATTTCAGCAAATTAAAATGAATGTGCGAGCTCTTAGGCTAAATTAGAAGGGGAGGGGTAATGCCTCTTCAAAGGAGCAGAGGGGTTCTAGTAGTGGGTATAGAGTGTTGTTCACATCATGGTTGAAGGCAATACTAAACATAAATGAACCCAAAAGGGAGAAGCCAAGTGTCAAGCCCAGAGTAGTCAGGAATTTACAACAACGTCGTAAACGTGATCTCTTTTGACCACCTAAACCAGCTGCCTCTGGATGAGTTTCAGCATGTACTGTTAATTCTTCCAAAGAACTATCTGTCAGAGGGGTATCTGTTGGCTGCTCAGGTGCAATCAATTTCTCAGATTGTGCATCCAAGATTAGAGGACATCTTACCTCACAATTCTCTGTCTCTGTGGTGGCACTCTCTTGTTCTGGGATCACTGTTTCCACAGCAGCATTGTCACTTACCAATTGAGGAACAGCTTCCTGAGAATCTGTTTCAGAAAATGTGCCATTGTTTTGTACATGTTGCTTCCTGAAAGGAGAAAATACCTCCTCCTGCTCAAGCTCTCCATATGTAACACTAAATCCAAGGTCTTTCTTTCGCAGAGTTCTGTTTCGGTGTTCCTTCGTAGTATCCTGGATAGAAGTACATAACTGCCGTTGTTGATCGGGCTCAGTGTTGGAGGTTTCTCCTTTTTCAGGCCCTGAAGACAGAAAATACAGGGAGGAACTATCTCCCTTCAGCTCCCTTTTATCAGGCTTAATGTCCTTTCTTTGCTCATGCATTTCAACATCAACAACAGCAGTCATTTCTTTTCTAAATTCTGTACTTGTTTCCAAATATTTTGGGGATGCAATTAGATCAGATGACGATTTGGTGATTGGTTTATCTGGCACAGATAAACTTTGAGATTTATTTCTTCCCTCTGTATTCATGTCTGAAGTAGGAATCTGTTCTTGGCCATATTCTACAGCCTTACCATCCAAAGATGTACTATATTTCTCTTCCTCAGTAATAAACTCCTCTGATTTAATATCCATGACAATGCAGTCTGTAATTCCAAATTCCTTAGGTGAAACGGAGGTGTCCTCTTGTACAGTTTCAGGAGCAATGATTTGTATAGGGTTCATTATGTTAGGTGTATGATGGTTGTCATGTTCCGCCTCCAAAAATGAATGAACTGTTTTCTCATTGTCAAACTCGTCAAAATGTGTCTCCTTTGGGTTTGATTCTTTTGGTTCTGTTAATTTCTTGAGTTTTTCAGATAAGTGTTCAGCAATTTGCACTGGAAATTCAAGTGCATCTGCAGATTTAGGTGCACTTTTGAGGTTTTCATTTACATGATCATTGTCATCATTTCTAGATGTACTTTCACTTTCAGGTACAGCTGTCATGTCTTTAGATGTCTTATGTATGTTCTCTTGTACTGCAAGCAATTCTAAGAGCTCAGCTTGTGATGCGTTGTAAAGTTTATTGTAATAGTCCTTTTGGTTCTTTTCTTCAGCCAGCTCTGTCTCAAGATCGTAAACTCTCTGTTGAAGCGAAATCAGCGTGCTGATTTCTGCTTCTGTCGTAAACACAATTTGAGACGTCATTTTTTGTTCTTGCTCACATTCAGAAGCTTTAAAATTCAAAGATGTGCCAGATTTTTCTGATTCTGGCAAAACAACCTCCTCAGATTTAAAGTCCATGAAAGTGCTGTGGGTGTCCCTAAGTCTTTTAGGTGCAGAGGTCTCCTCTGGTAAAGATGCAGAAGCAGTGATGTCCATAATGTCACTAGAGTCATGTAGGTTAGTCACATTTTGGGCCTCCTGTTCAGCATCTAAAACCTTATTTCTCTGCTCATTGTTGTCAATCTCTGAAGAAAATGTGTCCTTCCGTTCTGTTTCTTTTGATTCTGCAAACTTTTTCAATATTTCAGCCGCTTGTTTAGCCCTTTGAACTTGAAATTCAAATGCATCTGCAGATTTCCGCAAAGCTACGATGTGTTCATTTACACAATCATTGCCGTTATTTCCAGATGAACTTGGTGCCACTTTCTTTTCTTCAGACTTTTGAATGAAATTATTCTGTATTGCTCGCAATGCCAAGAGCTCAGCTTGTGATTCATTGTATAGCTTTTTGTAATAGTCCTTCTCCTCATTTCCTTCAGATAACTCTGCTTCAAGATCATGAACTCTGTGTTGAAGGGAAAACAACGTGGGTTTTTCCGTTTCTGATGCACACAAACTTTGAGATTTCATGTTTTGTTCTTTATCATGTCTAGGCTCGAGTAGTTCACTCTTCAAAGCAGATATCTGTTCTTGCTCACATTCAGAAGCTTTAAAATCCAAAGATGTGCCAGATTTTATTGATTCTGGCAAAACAATTTCCTCAAATTTAAAGTCCATGAAAGTGCTGTGGGTGTCCCTAAGTCTTTTAGGTGCAGAGGTCTCCTCTGGTAAAGATGCAGAAGCAGCGATGTCCATAATTTCACTAGAGTCATGTAGGTTAGTTACATTTTGGGCCTCCTGTTCAGCATCTAAAACCTTATTTCTCTGCTCATTGTTGTCAATCTCTGAAGAAAATGTGTCCTTCCGTTCTGTTTCTTTCGATTCTGCAAACTTTTTCAATATTTCAGCCACTTGTTTAGCCCTTTGAACTTGAAATTCAAATGCATCTGCAGATTTCCGCAAAGCAACGATGTGTTCATTTACATAATCATTGCCGTTATTTCCAGATGAACTTGCACATCCAGGTACCACTTTCTTTTCTTCAGCCTGCTGAACAAAGTTATCCAGCCTGGCACGCAGCTGCAGAAGCTCAGTTTGTGATTCATCATACAGTTTTTTGTAATACTCCTTTTCATCTTTTTCTTTAGATAAATCTGCCTCAAGATCACAAACTCTCTTTTTGTCTAATTGTGGCTTAATTAGAACCTCATCTGGAATACCTAAACCTTGAGATTCTTTAGTTAGTTGAGTATCATGTCTTTGCTCATTGACGTCAACGTTCAAAGCCGAAATCTGTTCATGGTCACATTCTGGAGCTGTAATATCCAAAGATGTACTAAATTCCTCCACCTTGGACAAAACCAGCTCCTCAGATTTAGTATGAATGAAAATGCATTGTGCGTCGTTATGTTCCGAAGTTGTAGCAGAAGCAAAGTCCTTTTGTTCAGACTCTGCAGCACTAGACACAGTAAGATCCTGTTTCTTTAGAACATCAGAGACCTCCTCAGATTGAAATTTAATCTCATCTGCAGGTTTCCACACAGCTTTGATGTTTTCATCTACATAATCATTGCCATCATTTCCAGATGAACTTGGTGCCACTTTCTTTTCTTCAGACTTTTGAATGAAATTATTCTGTATTGCTCGCACTGCCAAGAGCTCAGCTTGTGATTCATTGTATAGCTTTTTGTAATAGTCCTTCTCCTCATTTCCTTCAGATAACTCTGCTTCAAGATCATGAACTCTGTGTTGAAGGGAAAACAACGTGGGTTTTTCAGTTTCTGATGCACACAAACTTTGAGATTTCATGTTTTGTTCTATATCATGTCTAGGCTCGAGTAGTTCACTCTCCAAAGCAGATATCTGTTCTTGCTCACATTCAGAAGTTTTAAAATCCAAAGATGTGTCAGATTTTTCTGATTCTGGCGGAACAACCTCCTCAGATTTAAAGCCCATGAAAGTGCTGTGGGTGTCCCTAAGTCCTTTAGGTGCAGAGGTCTCCTCTGGTAAAGATGCAGAAGCAGCGATGTCCATAATGTCACTAGAGTCATGTAGGTTAGTTACATTTCGGGCCTCCTGTTCAGCATCTAAAACCTTATTTCTCTGCTCATTGTTGTCAATCTCTGAAGAAAATGTGTCCTTCCGTTCTGTTTCTTTCGATTCTGCAAACTTTTTCAATATTTCAGCCACTTGTTTAGCCCTTTGAACTTGAAATTCAAATGCATCTGCAGATTTCCGCAAAGCAACGATGTGTTCATTTACATAATCATTGCCGTTATTTCCAGATGAACTTGCACATCCAGGTACCACTTTCTTTTCTTCAGCCTGCTGAACAAAGTTATCCAGCCTGGCACGCAGCTGCAGAAGCTCGGTTTGTGATTCATCATATAGTTTTTTGTAATACTCCTTTTCATCTTTTTCTTTAGATAAATCTGCCTCAAGATCACAAACTCTCTTTTTGTCTAATTGTGGCTTAATTAGAACCTCATCTGGAATACCTAAACCTTGAGATTCTTTAGTTAGTTGAGTATCATGTCTTTGCTCATTGACGTCAACGTTCAAAGCCGAAATCTGTTCATGGTCACATTCTGGAGCTGTAATATCCAAAGATGTACTAAATTCCTCCACCTTGGACAAAACCAGCTCCTCAGATTTAGTATGAATGAAAATGCATTGTGCGTCGTTATGTTCCGAAGTTGTAGCAGAAGCAAAGTCCTTTTGTTCAGACTCTGCAGCACTAGACACAGTAAGATCCTGTTTCTTTAGAACATCAGAGACCTCCTCAGATTGAAATTTAATCTCATCTGCAGGTTTCCACACAGCTTTGATGTTTTCATCTACATAATCATTGCCATCATTTCCAGATGAACTTGGTGCCACTTTCTTTTCTTCAGACTTTTGAATGAAATTATTCTGTATTGCTCGCACTGCCAAGAGCTCAGCTTGTGATTCATTGTATAGCTTTTTGTAATAGTCCTTCTCCTCATTTCCTTCAGATAACTCTGCTTCAAGATCATGAACTCTCTGTTGAAGGGAAAACAACGTGGGTTTTTCAGTTTCTGATGCACACAAACTTTGAGATTTCATGTTTTGTTCTTTATCATGTCTAGGCTCGAGTAGTTCACTCTCCAAAGCAGATATCTGTTCTTGCTCACATTCAGAAGCTTTAAAATCCAAAGATGTGCCAGATTTTTCTGATTCTGGTAAAACAATTTCCTCAAATTTAAAGCCCATGAAAGTGCTGTGGGTGTCCCTAAGTCTTTTAGGTGCAGAGGTCTCCTCTGGTAAAGATGCAGAAGCAGCGATGTCCATAATTTCACTAGAGTCGTGTAGGTTAGTCACATTTTGGGCCTCCTGTTCAGCATCTAAAACCTTATTTCTCTGCTCATTGTTGTCAATCTCTGAAGAGAATGTGTCCTTCCGTTCTGTTTCTTTTGATTCTGCAAACTTTTTCAATATTTCAGCCACTTGTTTAGCCCTTTGAACTTGAAATTCAAATGCATCTGCAGATTTCCGCAAAGCAACGATGTGTTCATTTACACAATCATTGCCGTTATTTCCAGATGAACTTGCACATCCAGGTACCACTTTCTTTTCTTCAGCCTGCTGAACAAAGTTATCCAGCCTGGCACGCAGCTGCAGAAGCTCGGTTTGTGATTCATCATATAGTTTTTTGTAATACTCCTTTTCATCATTTGCTTTAGATAAATCTGCTTCAAGATCACAAACTCTTTGTTGAAGGGAAAGCTGCTTTGGTTTTTCTGTTTTTGGTGTCTCTGGGATGTCGCATTGCTCATCTTCAGAATCCAAAAGTTGGTAAGGCCTGTGTTCAGTTACTTCAAACTCAGCAGAAACCGGCCCCTTTGCAATTGTTTCATTTGGTTTTAAACCATTTTGAGCCTGGTTGCAATTTTGATCAGAATCTTCCAGTTGAACCAGAAGTTCATCCAAAACTAAATTCAGTCCATCAATCTCTCTGTCTAAATCTACACTGTCCATACCAGATGGAGTCAGATGTTGAAGCGCAGATATCTTGTTTTCAAGCTGTGCCTCTAAGTTTTTCCACATTGAATGCATTTCTAAGAGTTTCGCTTGGAAATGACGGCATTGGATTATGTAATGCTCTTTTTCTGACTTCGCTTTTAATATATCTCTCTGAAGATTAATGCAAACTAAACTCATATTTTCAAACGTAGTTATGTTGTGTCCAAACCTGGCATTGAAATTTTGCCACTTTGAATACAGCTTAAAGAGTTCAGCTTGTGATCTAATGTACTGCCTCTTGTAATACTCCTTTTTAGCCGTTTCTTTTAACAATCCCGACGTGTGGTAACAATGTCTCTGCAGCAGGACAAATGCGTTCGGTTTTTCTTTATCTGGCACAACCAATCTTTGAGTTTCCATCCTTTGCCCTCTATCAGGTATTTTCACCAAAGCTATTGTCTGTTCAAACTCACAGTTGGGTGCTTTAACCTCCAAAGATGCGTCAGGCCTTTCCTTCGTAGAAAAGACCTTGGGCCTGGATGCAGTCACTCCACCAATGCATTTTGTCTCTTTATGTTTCTGAGTCTTTCCAGCAGAGATATTTTCTTGCTTAGACCCAGGAGAATATTCAAATCCAGCATCTGAAGGGGTTTCACTTCTGTCCTCATTGTGCTCAAGCTCAGCAGAAAATACATCTGGAGTCAATCGATTTTGTATTGACAAACTCTTTGGTTGTTTGTCTTCTTGCTGGAAAACTTGTGTTTGAACATAAAGTTCATCCAAAACCAAAGATAATGAATCTATCTCTTTCTTTAAATCAATGTTGCTGTCATTATCAGATGAACTCTCATTTTTAAGCTCAGCTGTCTTGCCCTCAAGGTGCTTCCTTAAATTTCCCCATGATGAACGCACTCTCAAGAGCCCATCCTGGAATTCAAGGTATCGATATTTGTAATGCTCCTTTGCCAATATCTCTCTAAACAGTTTTGTCCTTAAAGTACTCACATTTATCATTGTATGTAGATTTTTAATTGCAGTAGAGCCTTCTTCATACTCAATACAGTTCTTATCATTTGAATTTACCTTTAAGAGTTCAGCCTTTAATTGAAAGCATTGGTTTCTGTAATACTCCTTTTCTGCTTTTTCCTTCAAAAACTCTTTCTCGTGATAAGGTCTCTGTTGAAAGGTAAGTGGCTCGATTTCTTCTTGTTCTGCCATGCATGCCCTGCGAGATTCCTCCCATTTGTCTTCCCCAGCGAAAAAAGGATTACTTCTCAACATTGTAACGTTTTTTTTTTGTTTGTTTTTTCTTTTTTGTGGTAAATCCTGTCAGCAAAAGATTAGTCATTAGTTAAAATTTCTCAATACACCAAAATATGGCACACTAGATGAGATTGTTCTAAGAAAATTGAAGTAGGTCCACTTTGATGTCATAAAGGCAAGGAAAAAAAATATTTGCGTATCCTAGCAACAAGGTGACGCAGTTAATTCTTTACCCGCCCACGTTGTTTGCGTGATGTCACCCAGCTGTAAGCGATGCCTCCCAGTTATTGTACTGCCAGTAAAAACACGGCTGCGACTCTCTGATTCAGAGAACCAGAGGTAAAGATAAGGCACAGGAGTTTAGGGCTTCTCTAGCCCCGCTGAAACGATTGCCTATGTGAAATGGTCCGCCATATTACGAGTGGCAAATACACTTGGAAATTTCGCTTTTTTTCTTCTTCTTTTTCAGTTAAATGTTGCTTCTTTTGGAGAAAATGAAATCCACTTAATTACTATTGATTGTTTTCTTTCATGTTACGAGAGGTAAGTTCGCTTGGAAAGGGGCTTTTTGAAGAAAAAAAAGAAAAAATTTCAGTAAAATATTTCTTCTTTTGGGAAAAAAATATCACCTACTTTTGTTTTCTGTCATATTCAATAACTTAGGAAATGATTGAAAAGTCTGTGAATAGATGAGCCAGATAATTGCACAGAGTGATGTTTTCAAGTATTTGTTTTAGTTGATTATGAGGATTTTCCACTTAGAGCTAATGAAAACACTGAATAGTAATCCGACCAATAAAAACAAAAATTTTACAGAAATTATAGGCTTGATAAAAAATATGTTTAGTAGGCTACTTGCTTGAATGTTATTTTATACGTTATTGATCAAATTAGTCTCATCAGAACGCATATTGTAATTCATTTAATTGACAGTAGCCTTTGCTATTACCATGTTCTTGAATTATTATTATTATTATTATTAGATCTTAATTTTCGCAATTTTCAAACTACTGCAGCTTATAATTTAGGACGAGTTTTAAAAAATATATGTTTTGTCTTCTTTGCAATAGGCCTATAGCAAAAAATGAGGCGAAGATGCAGAATCATCAAGGATGAAGATGATATAAAGTTTTTAAATGTGGGACTAGGGAGGAGGAGGCGCCCCCATAATCAGGGATATGATTTTATTTTATTTTTTCTGAGGAGGGTTTTTACATCGTTTTCTGGCCCTTCCGCCCAGTGCCTTTTACCGGAAAAGTAGAACAAATTCCCACAAATCTGTATAAATACAATCGGGTTCCCTGCGCTGCCCTAAAAGGTTTAGGATATTTTTTATTACTTTCTTCAAAGTCAATACACTAATGTACACGGGAGTCTGGGGGTTTGGTTTGTGTGGTAATTTCTGTCTTTCTACATTCCAAAAGTTGTCCACCAGAGGGCACACCGGAGAGACAGGATCCAGCTCTGATGGGTGGAGGCAGATCCCGTCATTCCACACATGAGCATAGCTTACAGTAGTAAACTGTAGAAGACCCTACAATTAGATCATTTAAATTATATTTATGTGCACCTTAAAATAAAAGAAAATCAAATTAGTGCTTATTTGAACAGCCCTAAATCACATCATTACATAAACATTTTTATATAATTTCAAGATACAATTTTCAAGAATTTCAAGAACATCGAATGCGGATATAGATTTTTTTTTTTTACTCATATTTAAATGGCTTGTTGTAGTTTCATCAATAAAACCGGCCCTTTAAGGATATTAATGAATTTGATGTGGCCCAAAATGGAAATAAGTTTGACACCCCTGGCTTATGGTATATGGTAACCAAGAGGCAAACTCCGCTGGACAAATGTGAAGCCAACCTGTAAGTGAGAAAAATTGTAGTTCCCCTGGCTCCAGAAAGGAGCAGTTTCCTATTGACTCCAATGTTAAAAATGCCAACTTCACAGGAGAAATAAACATCTATTAAGCTTGATTTCAAAAACCATTTTAGCTGTTATATGTCAGGTTGACATGACTCTCTACCCCCTCACCTGTCTTCAGCTGACTCATGTAACTGCTTAATAACCTTCTTTATTCAGAAAATTGTTTCCATACACCTCCAACTTATTTCAAGCACCCCCCCCCCTCCCCCTGAGATCTTTCCTCTCTGCCAGTCATTTTGTTATTTTCTTCTTCCCACCCCACTTGAAATATCTGATCTCATCCGTAAATCAAAACCACCCACCTGCTCTCTCGACCCCCTCCCTACAGCTCTGGTTAAAACGT
Source organism: Apricaphanius iberus (assembly GCA_028564705.1). Classification (NCBI taxonomy): domain Eukaryota; kingdom Metazoa; phylum Chordata; class Actinopteri; order Cyprinodontiformes; family Aphaniidae; genus Apricaphanius; species Apricaphanius iberus. Next base: position 569,929 of record JAPXFQ010002381.1, on the reverse strand, counting down.
GTCTCACCTCCCTCCTCCCTCTCATAAGCGCCATAATCCACTCCACCCTCTCTACCGGTATTGTTCCCTCACTTTTCAAAACTGCATCAATTACCCCAATACGGAGCCGACTCACCACCAGGTAGTGGTCAGTGGTTAGCTCCGCCCCTCTCTTCACCCGAGTGTCCAAAACATGCGGCCGCAGGTCCGATGAAATGACAACCAGGTCGATCATCGAGCTGCGGCCTAGGGTGTCCTGGTGCCAAGTGCACACATGAACACCCTTATGCTTGAACATGGTGTTCGTTATGGACAATACATGACGAACACAGAAGTCCAACAACAAAACACCGCTCGGGTTCAGATCGGGGGGGGCCATACCGCCCAACCACGCCTCTCCAGGTCTCACTGTCACTGCCCACGTGAGCGTTGAAATCCCCTAGCAGAATGAGGGAGTCCCAAGAAGGAGCACTCTCCAGCAACCCCTCCAAGGACTCCAAGAAGGGTGGGTAATCTGAGCTACTGTTGGGTGCATAAGTACAAACAATAGTCAGAACCCGTCCCCACACCCGTAAGCAGAGGGAGGCTACCCTCTCATTCACCGGGGTAAATCCCAACGTATAGGCGCCGAGATGGGGGGCAACTAGTATGCCCACCCCAGCACGGCGCCTCTCACCGTGGGCAACGCCAGAGTTGAAGAGAGTCCAACCCCTCTCGAGGAGACGGGTTCCAGAGCCAGAGCCATGCGTCGAGGCAAGGCCGACGATGTCCAGTCGGAACCTCTCAACCTCGCACACCGCTCCGGCTCCTTCCCCACCAGAGAGGTGACGTTCCACGTCCCAAGAGCCAGCTTCTGCAGCCGAGGATCGGACCGCCAAGGTCCCCGCCTTCGGCCACCGCCCATCTTGCATTGCACCCGACTCCTATGGCCCCTCCCACAGGTGGTGAGCTCATGGGAAGGGGGGCACATGTTTCCTCTTCAGGCTAAGCCCGGCCGGGCCCCATAGGTAAAGGCCCGGCCACCAGGCGCTCGGCAACGTGCCCCACCTCCAGGCCTGGCTCCAGAGTGGGGCCCCGGTGACCCGCGTCCGGGCGAGGGAACACTTGGTCCAACGCTGTCATTCATCATAGGGGTCTTTGTGCTGCACTTTGTCTGATCCCTCACCTAGGACCAGTTTGCCATGGGTGACCCTACCAGGGGCATAACAAATCTTCCCTTCATTTAAAAAATCGTCTCTGTTCAACTTCATGCTCATCTCACCCTCAATAGCCTCTACGAACCCTTCCAGTCTGGTTTTCACCCTGGCCACAGCACAGAAACTGCCCTTATAAAAATCACCAATGACCTCCTCACTGCTGCTAACTCCGGACTGGTTTCCATCCTCATCCTCCTTGACCTGAGTTCGGCCTTCGATACCATCTCTCACACCATTCTCCTCAATAGACTGTATTCCCTTGGCAATTCTTTCTCAAAAATAATGCAAAACAAAATTCTCATAACATAAAGATGAAGATATTTTAAATAAAATATAAAAATAAATATAAGAAAATAAAGTTACAAATGGTCTGGTTTCCTGGTTATGTAATATTGCATGAAAATAAATCTGCAAGTATTTGAATTAAAAACTTAAACACGTTTATTTTACTTTAAATGAAAAACAAAAAAAATTTAAACGTTCAATATCCTGTGTGAAGACAAACACTGAACATCAGAATCATTGCATACCTGGTATTAAGTATGGACCAGGTACAGCTATGCAGGGCTTCATGACATATTCAAAACGCATTACTGTAGTATGGCGGTGTTGTCAAAATCTCAACCTTTGGCTAAATTTTATATTATTTCTACCTTATACCTCTTATATTGCCCACTTATATTGTTGCTGCAATTCACTATAAAAGTACATTTTTGGGTTGGCCCTGCGCATGCACTGTATAAACTGGCTGACATTTCTGTCTTAAACAGCTTGTTTTGATGTAATTATGCAACATCCTGTGTTACTGTGAGGCGTTTTTAATCAACATAAACCATATTCATCAATATTAACATATTAGACACTTAAAAGTTGTCACTCAGTAATAGATTTAGGCCATATAATGTAGAAATGATTTATGAAGTATATCGCTGATCTTTTCAGTGTTACTCAAATTCAAATTTTCTTCTAATTTATTGAGAATACTATAATGAATTGATTCATCAGTTTGTGTTACGTTATCTAGTGGCGTTGATTGATCTGGACTCCCATGAAGGGAACGGAATCAGCAGCAGTGCAGTGAACGGGTAGGAGGAGACTTTTCTCTGGCTTCCGCGTTTCCCCGCTCACTTCTCTCATTGCACAGCACGCCAGTAATTTTGGTCACGTTTCCAACCCGTCATCATTTATTTATTCCCATTTTTAGTGATACCAATAGAGAGTTTATTACATCGGCTTTTCAACATTTAGCGGCACCCACACAACCCTGTCCTACATAACCGGGGGGAGGGTTGTCGACTGGCTCATCCATGTATTGGAGTCCTGGGCCCCAGCGCACCGGCTCCGGCTTCAGCCATGTCGGCACAGAACGCAGCGGCTGGCGACGGTGACAGAGCGGGAAGCGAACCCGGTAAATGGCTACACAAAACACTACTGCTCTTACCGCCGGTAATGCTCACTTATGTGGGCTGCGGGAGCTGCCGTGTATCGAGGTTTAGGCTACGAAGGTGAGGTGCAAGCGGTGTTTATTGTCAGTTTTGGTCGCCGCGCTCAACTGAGGAGTTTGCACTATTCCGAAACTAGGTCAGTAGATCAGTAGAGCAAGCTCGCTCTCTAACGCTACGCCATTTATGTAACAGCTGCACGACCTTGTTTGCCACGCTACTAGCGTTTCGCCACCCCAAAACGCGTCAAAAACTAACAAGTCCTTTTCTCTTAAATGTCATTATTCGCTCTTTTATAATGGTAAGCCGTACAGGTAAAAACCACAACGTAAGTTAGCTTAGCAGCGAGGCCCGTGTTTATCGCTCTCTGTCTTAAAAGGATGCGTTTATTTAAGGTGGTATGCCTGGGAACAGCGTGTTACATTACTGCAAGTATAGTTAACACTTTGTTTAAAACAGCGTTGTTAAGCGATTTTATTTTTGGCGTTTGTTTTTATCTGCAGCAGAAGGAGCTTAGCCGGTTGTTGGTGTTAAGCTTTAAGGTTCCCACATTGAGCATCTGTTCGTGTAAAAGCCGTTCCTCCTTTAAGTGTCACATGAATCAGTTCTTGCTCAGGACTAGATGTACTCGAACCAGGATGAGGGTCAGTTAGGAATAACAGTTTTTTTAATTAACGAAATCAAACAAGAACATTTAAATGTATTTCTGATAACCATTTTACAAATTAATAAAAACTAACATGCACATTTTTTGTTAAATGGGCATCCTGTTTGCGACCGTCCAAAGAAACCCTTCCAACTCTTTTTTTTTTTTTTTTTTTTTACTTTTAAGATGTTAAACTTCCTTTTATTTCTATTGTTTACTACTACAGTTTCTCACCACATCGTTCCTACAATCGAAAGGTTGTTTCTTTAATAGATGCAGGAGAAATAGCTGCGAGCGACCGGCTGATAGAAAGCCAATATACAGTACTTTTTCAGTGCGTATGAGATAAACTTGACATATATATATGTCAGGTTTCTGTCAAAGCCTGACTAATAACCCATCTTATATCAACTTGTTATACATGCATTCCTGGAAGAAGAATAGAAGGGCAAACAAAAATTAATATGTTCTGTGCAGTAAGAATTTAGTTTTAAATCATTATAATGTTCAGTAAGTTATTATTTTTAGTAGTGCTTTTAATTTAGTCAATTGTAACATAAAGTACTTTACAGAGATTAAAAATCCACTTAAAGACACAAAAAACTTGAGACATGTTCTAGAAGTGATCAAACCAAATAAGCAAATAAATAAGAGTGGAAAAAAGAAGTAACAGATCTGTCAATCAGTGTTTTGCTTTGGGCTAAAAAAATGCTGAAATTATAGAAACCTTTAAAATCTACGTAATGCTACAAAAGACACTTTATTTGTGATATAATCTAAACAATATTGCTATCAAAACAGATGGATTTCTTACTACAACTGTTAATAACATAAATTGAAATGCATCATTAAAACACAAATAAGTTGTACATTTTTAAACACTGTCAACAAAAGAAATTAACATGAATTAATGCATATTCGGCTTACCTTATAAAGCCTAAATCTGCTAATATTTTTACCCATCCGTTATCTACACCCGCTGTTACTTGCAGGGATTTGGGGGTACATTTGGGCCCATCTCCAGCAGTCATTGGTTGAGGGGTACACACTGAATGGGTCGCCATTACATCGCAGGGCAACATAAAGACAAACAGCACGGCTAACCCGGCACACATGCGCGCATCTAAGGACAATTTAGAGAGACCAGTTAACCCAGCAGTCGTGTTTTTAGACTGCGAGGAAGCCGAAGCACCCTGAGAGACCACGCATTAAGAACTACACGCTGGGATGAAAACCAAGGACCGTCTTTCTGCAAGGCAACAGTGGTACAAAGCCCCACTATGTAGCCCTGTTATTATTATCATTATTACTACTGCTACTTTTACTAGGGATTGACTGTATTATGGTGTTGAGTAATATACAAGTAGAAAAAAATTGTGTAATAATAAAAGATCATTCTTTAGTAATTATGATGATGATCTTTTAAACCCCTAAATCACACTTAATGAATTGGGAAATTTTATTTAAATTTTAATTAATATTGACTTAGTCAGTAATATGACTTTTACTCTGCATAAATAAATGGCTATAATAGTGATAAAAAGAATAGTTATTTACGAAATCACCATTCACCTGTAACTGGTAAGTACATACTGCTCAGGTAGCTGATTACAAGTTACTTTAAAGAGATAATCCTAGATGTTGGGTAAAAGTATCAGAAGCACAGATATTAATCCAATTCTTTGTGGCGGGGATATTTATATCAAATTAGTGACAGTGCCAAATGGCATCGAAACATTAGGAACCTTGATCGAGAAAGTAAGGAGCATGTTTGCTGCAGTAAAAGTAAATGAAAAACCCTGTAATGTAAAGAAGAAGTTGTAAGCTCCTCTGGCTCTGGGGAGATGAGTTTTATGAACCACATGAGAACACATTTTTTACATCCGTTCTTTAGTTCTAGCTACCAACAGATAGGCCAGTTTTTGTTCTGTTTCTTACCCGGAGGCTGAAGCTGATGTCTAGTGTGAGAGGAGCCAAGATCAAGGCTGACTCATCGCCAAAACATCATAGCTGTTTATGCAAAAGCTATTTTATAACCTGTTTACATTTGTAATGGGAATGATTTACATGGAAGCAGGTTATATATATATATATATATATATATATAGGTGCTGGCCAGTAAATTAGAATATCATCAAAAAGTTTAATTATTTCAGTAATTCCACTCAAAACGTGAAACTTGTACATTATATTCATGCAATGCACACAGACCAATGTATTTCCAATGTTTATTTCTTTTAATTTTGATATTTATAAGTGACAACTAATGAAAACTCCAAATTTGGTATCTCAAAAAATTAGAATATTTTAAAGGCCAATGAAAAAAAATGTTTTTTTTTAAATGTTGGCCAACTGAAAAGAATGAACATGAAAAGAATGTGCATGTATAGCACTCAATACTTAGTCGGGGCTCCTTTTGCCTCCATCACTGCAGTAATGCGGCGTGGCATGGACTCGATCAGTCTGTGGCACTGCTCAGGTGTTATGAGAGCCCAGGTTGCTCTGATAGTCGTCTTCAGCTCCTCTGCATTGTTGGGTCTAGCGTATTGCATCTTCCGCTTCACAATACCCCATAGATTTTCTATGGGGTTAAGGTCAGGCGAGTTTGCTGGCCAATCAAGGACAGGGATACCATGGTCCTTGAACCAGGTACTGGTGGTTTTGGCACTGTGTGCAGGTGCCAAGTCCTGTTGAAAAGTGAAGTCTGCATCCCCATAAAGTTGGTCAGCAGCAGGAAGCATGAAGTGCTCTAAAACTTCCTGGTAGACGGCTGCATTGACCTTGGACCTCAGGAAACAGAGTGGGCCAACACCGGCAGATGACATGGCACCCCACACCATCACTGACGGTGGAAACTTTACACTGGACCTCATGCAACGTGGATTCTGTGCTTCTCCGCTCTTCCTCCAGACTCTGGGTCCTTGATTTCCAAAGGAAATGCAAAAATTGCTTTCATCAGAAAACATAACTTTGGACCACTCAGCAGCAGTCCAGTCCTTTTTGTCCTTGGCCCAGGCGAGACGCTTCTTACGCTGTTTCTTGTTCAAGAGTGGCTTGACACACGGAATGCGACAGCTGAATCCCATGTCTTTCATGAGTCTCTTCGTGGTGGTTCTTGAAGCGCTGACTCCAGCTGCAGTCCACTCTTTGTGGATCTCCCCCACATTTTTGAATGGGTTTGTCGTCACAATTCTCTGCAGGGTGCGGTTATCCCTAGAGCTTGTACACTTTTTTCTACCACATTTTTTCCGTCCCTTCGCCTGTCTGTTAATGTGCTTGGACACAGAGCTCTGCGAACAGCCAGCTTCTTTAGCAATCACCTTTTGTGTCTTGCCCTCCTTGTACAAGGTGTCAATGGTCGTCTTTTGGACAGCTGTTAAGTCAGAAGTCTTCCCCATGATTGTGGAGCCTTCAGAACAAGACTGAGGGACCTTTTAAAGGCCTTTGCAGGTGTTTTGAGTTAATCAGCTGATTAGAGTGGCACCAGGTGTCTTCTATATTGAGCCTTTTCAGAATATTCTAATTTTCTGAGATACTGAATTTGGTGTTTTCATTAGCTGTCAGTTGTAATAATAAAAATGAAAATTAATAAACACTTGAAATATATCACTATGTGTGGAAGGAAAGTATACAGTATACAAGTTTCACGTTTTGAATGGAATTACTGAAATAATTCAACTTTTTGATGATATTCTAATTTACTGGCCAGCACCTGTATAATGTGTGTGTGTGTGGGCAACTGGTAGAATAATATGCATGGCGATCTGTGTGAAAAAGTGCTCTGAGAACAAGGATTCTTCTCCTCAGAGTAATTGACTGAGGGAAAAGTAGGATATAATTAGACATTTTAAATGTTTCGTTAAACAGCTACAATAATGCCGCTTGTAATTTTACTTCATATGAGAATCTAATGGTAGTGGGCTATATAAAAGGTAACAGGTAGAAACGATATGAATTTAGCCAAAGTCAGAAATTTTGACTATACCAGCATACCGTTGGTTATACAGTTTTGATGAGGTCATCAGGTTGTGTCCATATACTTTGTACCAGGTACACAAAGACACTGATCTTCAGTGTTTGTCTTCACACTTGGTTTTTCTCGGCGTTCGGGACTGAGCTTTCACACATGTCCACCTCGTGCACAAGCTTAACATTCAGGCTGCAGCTATGCCTTTTGCCTCAGGGGGCACTTGCGAGCAAAAAAACAATCACATTTCACATAGTTGCTTTAAAGGCACAGTGTGTAATTTTCGGCCAGTAGGGGGCAGTGCATACCTAAATTATCACAAGTATGCGGTATCTGTGTCTTCGAGTAACAAACTCAACAACGGAGGTCCAACTAGTACTGTTTTCAAACACTCAGTTCCCTGAAAATTATCTATTTGGAGCAACATGATGAGCACATCAGTCTCTCTTTCATCGCTTGGAACTAGCGAAGAGGTAAAAATGTATTTATCTACTCTTGTAGAAGTAAAGACATCATCTAATATGGCTTTCCCCTATAAAGAGGACCCCCCCCCTTTGTATTTTAAAACTGATTTTTAAAGTCATATTTTACAATATCGCCAATATTTTGCAATTAATGTGCTTTACGTAATTATTATAACATAATATTTTAATGGCTATTTTCAAAGATGTACTGCAAAAACTACACACTGTCACTTTAATGGATCCATTCAAATAAATGAATAAAAAAATCGATACATTGCTATTGAATATCATTACAATATTGTGACATAAAGTATAATGGCGTAGCTCAAGATGGCTGTGAGCGGGAAGGATTTCTTGTAGGGTTCACACAGATTGCTGAAAGTAAGCATGAAAGTAAACCAGGAGTAGGCAAAATATTGATTCCACCCAACTGATGCAAACATCGCTATCCTAACCTCACCAGCACATGATCTTCTAGTTTTGCCCATTATTTCATTTCCCTGAAGGAGTTGTGCCAAAGAGATCAGTGAAGTTTAAGTAAAGTCAAGCACTGTCCTGCTGTCTTTGGCAACAAGATGACAGCTTTGTTTCACATCGATTGTTTCTGGGTGACACAAAAACATGTACATCGGCTTAAACCAAGAAAGCTCATCCGGGCCTGATCTGGAACTGCAATGCATTCACATGTTCTGGGGTCTCGTTTATAAACGTTGCGTACGCACAAAACAGGGCCTGAAACTGGCGTACGCCACTTTCAAAGCAAAAGTTGTGATTTATATAAAACAGACTTGACGGGAAAATGTGCGCACAGGTACGCCAACTCTGACCCGTGCGTACGGACATTTTGGAGACGAGGGAATCGACGACGCAGTTGGTGAGGTGGTGAACTGCAGCCAGACTGCATATTACTCCTCTCACGCATATCATTTCACCTCACACCAAACATTAATTATGGATTCATGTTATTATAAACATCCAAACAAGCAATGATATCTATATTGTAGCTTAGCAGTGAGCTATAGCTCTTCTAAAAACATTTTTCAATATCAAAATAGATACATAGCGCAATAATGCCTGCAGTCTTGGATGGGATCATTAAAATGAGCAGGCAATACATCACGTTTCCATATACTGTGGGGGAGCAGGCCGAAATTGAGATGCAATTTGCAGCAATGTCCGGGTTCCCAAACATAATCGGCGCAATTGACTGCACCCATATTACTATAAGGGCCCTGTCCGAGGAAATTCCCCTCCCTCCTGGCGTACCCCCTCCCCAGCATGAGAACCCCGACCCACAGCCGCCTCCTCCTCGACAGGAAGCTTTAACCCAGGGAGCAAGGATCGGCCAGGATATAACATTTTTATTGTATCATTTAAGGTAGCAATGTGTCAGCTCAAGTGTACACGTACCCCCTCCAGTAGCAGACCCACTCTGGCGGCGGGAGGCAAGTGTTTTTTTTCCCCCCTCAACTTTGAGGTCCGACCACTTTTTATTTATTTCTATTTCGGGTACAGTGCTGTCAGTTGCGCTGACAGTCTGCACTGCAGACGCCACATGCTGCCACTCACAGTTCTTCCTTTTACTTGTGACACCGCTGCTTTGTCCACCAAATAAAATGTCTCTTCTAGCCTCCACTTCACCCACTCCGTAAACTTTCTCTTCTTGTTTTTCTTTTGTTGTTGCCATATTTCCCCTCTTCTTCATATGCATCAATATTCATGTCCTGCTTTGCATTGACCTTTTATAGCCAGATTTGGGCGTGTTCAGGACGGGATATGAGCCAAATTCACGTGCCGAACTTCCAAGAAGACCGTGAATTATAAAGGGAAATTGCTTACAACTGTGCGTAGGCATGGTTTTATAAATCAGAAATCATTTTGGCGTACGCAAACTTTTTGTTTTGGTCGTACGTACACTTTTAGTAGCCATTCTACGCAATGTTTTATAAATGAGACCCCTGGTGTGTTTAGATTAATCTGAATGAAAAGAACAGAGAAAACGGGTTGAGGCAAATTGAACGTATGGGCGTGTCCACAGTTGAACAGGACTCTTTATGTGTGTTCTTCAGGGGCTCCACATCTGGCTCTGTAAATCAGTCCGTTTCAGGTAATTAATGTAAAATGTTTTGGTTTTGGATGCTTTATCTGAATTATATATGCTGAGAGTAAGCAAGATCGGTTAAACTTAACCATTACCATGAACCGATACTCAAAATAGGGAAAATCTGCAACAAACTCACCAAAAAAGATTAATTTTTCACTTGAAATTTTATTTTTGTGGTAAATTTATATTTTACATCTGTTATTTTGTCTCAGTTATGTTTAGTTTGTAAAGTCTGGTGCCTTTAGTCTCTTCAAGAAAGGCACCAGAAGTTATACAGTTTATAAATTCAACAATATGTGGCAAGGTACACAACGAGGGCCCAGGCGGGATTCGATCCCACAACTCCCATGTGAAGGTCATTTGCGCTAACCAGTCAGTGACAAGACCTCCACACTGTCACAAATAGTATTGGATCGGTATCGGGTATCGACACAAAATCCAGCCATCTGTATCGGTATCGGGACTGAAAAAAGTTGGATCGGTGCATTCCTACTTCTAATGTACTTGTATCTCAGTCAGTTAGTTAACCGATACCATTATCTGATACTTAAAATGTGGAAACTTTAAATAATTTCACAGAAATATTTGTTTTTCCACTTGAAATTTTAGTTTTATGGTTATTTTCATTAATTATTTTTATTTAATTCACCATCATTTATCTTCCTATTCATTGCATGTTTTTTTGTGTTGTAGAAGAATCGGCATTGGTATGTGCAAGTACTGCCTGTCAAAGGTGCATCCAATAATACTCAATTCAGATATTCAGTGAATGAACTAATATCTAAATACTCATTCCTGAGATAAAAGTTTGTAAGATTTACTGGGAGAACGTGTTTACAGCCTGGTGTCCATTTAGATGCCCGCTTTTCTTTGCAGACTCATAATCTGGGAGAAGTTGGCATGGTGAGGCGGATTAGAAGTCAGCTCACTGCTGATCTGTTAAAGGCTATTTGGGTCACAGGGTTTGTGGCTCATTGTTATAAATAGATGTTATCAATATTGGCCATCACTGGGTCTATTTCCAGTCATTCGTTTGAGTTTTTCACCCCATATATTTTTTCAGAAGCCTTACAGTTTATGGCACACTGGAGTAGATGTGAAAATAGGAATTGAGCAACAGTAATTCTTCATGTTTCTGAAAGGCTCTGTCAGCAGTTTGGGATTAAAATGCTTCCCTGAACTTGTCCACTTTAGAACGATTTATATATTTGATGCCTGTGTCTTTTATGACATGGAGGAAACTGGAACACCTTTAGAAAATCATTATGCTGATTGTTTTAGGAAAGTCTACAAACTCCAAAAGGATCTACCCAATCGAGGTTCAACGTTCTGTGCTTTGGGACGACGTTCGCCATTGTACCATTCCACCACCATTCATGTACCTCAAAGAAACATTTGTAATAAAAATATCAAAACAAGGCATTTTCATTGTCAAGTGTCAGTGGTCATGTTTAAGCCTACTTTATACTTCTCTGTCAGAAAGTTTGCACCCACAAATGCACGTATTGATGGAGATGTTTTCCTGTTACACTTCTCAGTTTTTACGAAACCATCTGCCAGGACAGCACGGGTTGTAGAACTTTTCTGGCAGGTCTTCTTACCATGGCAGAGACGTCTCTGGTTGATGGAAGTTTATTTACTGCAGCTCATAAACGCAGGTCCACTCAAGGAGCAATGGCAGAGAGAGAGCGAGTTTTGATTGAGCTGGGAAGCTTTTTACGAGAGGTGCAGCTCATAGAATACCCTAAAAACTCATGCAATCAAACGGCTGCCTTTTTTGTTATTCTCTACTTCCCTGGTGTTAAAAATCGGCAAAAGACCATATTAGATAAACTGGCCTAAAGCTTGGTTTATGCTTGACGCATCCACGAGGTCCACACGGTTTCACATGGCCAAATTACGTAATTTAGGCCTCCACGCGGCCTCTGAGAAGCCCCAAGTTTCCGCACCGCTTCATCCAACCTTGCGTAGCCATCGGAATTCCCTTACATCAATGGATAAAGGCGTTGTGTGTGTCTGCAAAACCGCAGACGCAGAAGTATAATATAGGCTTCATTTTGGAACCCTAGCTAGCTAAGGTGGATTTTTGCTCCATCTCAGTTTTTCTTTTCCAACTTGATCCTGCAAGTTTTTGAGGTTTTTCTGCCCTGGCACATCTGATTGAAATATCTGAATTAGCTTCTCAGCTTGTCGCAAACTTTAACAGGAACCTGTTAATGAATATTTCATTTAAACCAGATGTGTTCAAGGTGGGGAAACTTCTAGGATTCCGGCCCTTAAGGGCTGCGAAAGCCTTGCCTGCTCTCGTCGCACATTTGTCATTAACATTGATCCAGAAACTTTGAAAAAATGTTTGTAATGGAATTAGAATCCTACTTCTATTAGAAACGTCTACATTTGTTTTAATTGCAACAGCAGTATGGCCGTTGTTCCTCCAAAGGGCGGCACAACCAGTTATTTAGTTTAGGGTTATTTTAAACTTTCATATAAGGCCAGATTGGATTAGATTTGATATGGTTCAAAACTGAAATTTGTTTGGTCTGAACCATTTGTGGTTGGAAAAAGTAAGAAAAGAATATATGCATCAGTAAGAACATACTTTTTTGAAGTGATGTAGATAATTCCATGACTTGCCAAAAAACTCAATTCAACTGCTGGATTTGCTTAAAGCATGGGTGCCCAAACTCGTTCCTCAAGGGTGGCTAACCAGCAAGTTTTCCTTATTTTCCTGGTTCATTGCACCTGAATCAAATGATGGCTCGTTAACAGGCCTCTGCAGAACTTGGCCATGCTTAGGAGGTAGTTGGAGCATTGAAGCAGCTGTGCTGGAGTTAAGACACATCCCAAACTGGCAGGATAGTGGCCCTGGAGGACTGGAGCTGGACACCCCTGGCTCAGAGAAATGGTTTAAAGCCCCCCCAGTGAAAAGTTCACCAGAGATGTTTTTAGCTTTCGCCTCATTAAATTGGAACCTTTATATATATATATTTTTTTAAAGGGAAAAATGCAGAAGCCATTTTTCAGCCAGTTGACTGGCAGTGTCCAGCAACCATTTAGGGAGTAAGTTCAGAGTCCATCCATAAACCGTTTAAAGTTATTAGTTTATTTAAAAGGGACAGTACCCTTTAATGAAAATTTCTTCCAATGGATCAGTATTCGCTCCAGGGCTAATTTTCAAATGTCCCTGGGCAAGGTATATGTTGCCAAAAAGACGTATACAAATTCCTGCATTAAAATAAGTAAATATGAAAGTTAGATACACACAACATAGCATTGGACTACAGGTAAAACAACACATCGGCAAAATGTATATATATCTTCCGTTAGTTAAATGACAGTGGTAGAGATGGGATAGAATGTAAAGAAAAAAGTTATTTTCTTAAATGAACAAAGACAAAGGTGCATAGGCAGGTCACAGACATAGATGTCTGAAAACCTTCACAACATGTGTCATAACGCATAGTATTTAATGAGTACAGTGTTTGTTAGATTTTATCCACAGTTTTAGCTGAGTCCTAAAGGTGTTCAATGTAGGACATTCTCTTATAGTGAGTGGAATAATATGAGAGTTTTGGGAACTTCAGTCTTTTCTAACGATTGAGCGAGTGGCTCTGCCAAAAGTAGAACTGTTGGGGAATCTAAACAGTTTTAAAAGCTGGACTTTTTTTTTAAACCTTGCTGTACCTCGATACTGATAACCTGTCCATGCCCTGCTGCAAATAAATGACAGTCCTAAAATTTAGGACCTGTTTGAATTTATCTGTTGTTTGTGTTTCAGATGATGCGCTGGTCGAAGAAGAACAGAGCAATTCTCTGCCCAACTTGATGACTCCATCCTTGACGTCTGGTATGTCCTTGAGCATGGACATGCCAAGGAAGCGCAAGGGAAGCACAGACAACCAGTGAGCGTTTATGATACATATGCATTTCCACTATTGGAACTTAAGGGTTATTATACTGGAACTTCACAGTAAGCGCGTGTCTCCACTCCACCGGCCAGTCATGGTTATGTACACGAAAATGGCCTGGTATAATCGCTGGACGGGAGTTGTAATTAAATCACGCTGAATGGTTGTGAGTCAGAGGGAAATGAGCAGATATTACCCATAAGAAGAGTAGTTGGGGAAAGCCGTTTGTAACAACAGGAACACGGAAACAATCCTTCAATCCGTGCTTCTTCCATGTGGATCTCTTGTTATTTCTGCCGCCTTGGGTGCCTTTTTCGGCTAATCAGAGTGACGCTACTCACTGGCGAAACAGTCATGGTATGCAGACATCTTAAAGAGACAGCTGAGAGGAGTGGTTAACAGAGGAAAGTGCGGGGAAATGATCCTGAAGTTCCGATCATGGAATTGTGGCTATTAAAACCCACTGATTAAATATTGATGAAAAAAGGAATAATTTGTGTTTTTTACTCCCTTCTTAGGGATTCGAAATCGGCTATGATCAATGATGCAGATATGGATGATGACCAAAACAGGTGCTTTGCTAATTTTTAATGAGAAACTGATAGTTTTGTACAAAGATCCCCAAAATAAAATTAAATGGATCCTTGTGGATTTGGTTATTTTCCTTCCACAGGTCAGATGGAGAAGACCAACATGCCAAAATCAAATGCTTCAGGTAGACAAAGCCTGAGTATGAATTATAAACCTTTGTCTATTGAAGTTCTGTAATCTTCAGTAATCCTGAGTGTGCTGCCTTTCAGAGGTCATTGACATGTATTCATTTCTTTTTTTACGTTCCTGCAGGGAGCCACACAGCCAAATTGAGAAAAGAAGACGGGACAAAATGAACAATCTCATTGACAAGCTTTCAGCCATGATCCCTACGTGTAACCCTATGTCCCGTAAACTGGACAAACTCACAGTGCTCAGAATGGCAGTGCAGCACTTAAAATCCCTCAAAGGTGGAGCTTATATCTATAACCTGTAGTAATCAGTTTTGTTTAGCTCTTTTGTTTTATACAACACTTTTAAACCTTTAAACATTTTTGGAAATTGACTTAAGCATTTTTTATAATTGCAGGTTCAGCGAGCTCCTTTTCTGAGGCGAGCTACAAACCATCATTCCTTCCTGATGAAGAGCTTAAGCACCTCGTCCTCAAGGTAGACGAGACATTCAAACCTGTCAGTATGTTATTACAATTTTGAAGACCTAAGATTTAATTTCCCATCAATTACAGAGCAACAAGGTAGACTAAATGATTTTTTCTTTTCGTTAGTTGCATTTAAAATGTATTATATATATAAAAAAAGGTCTGATGGCTGTGTGCTTTTGTCTTGAGCAGATCCTGACTGTCGCTCTTTCCTTGTTTCTGTTGTGCAGGCTGCAGATGGGTTCCTGTTTGTAGTGGGCTGCGATCGTGGGAAAATAGTTTTTGTCTCAGAGTCCGTCACAAAGATATTAAATTATAGTCGGGTAACACTTTTACATTTGTCGCATAATCTGCTGTTTTTGTGGCTTCATGTAAAAACACCAGACACACCAGGTGGGTGTGTCTGTGAATAGTGGATTAATGGTAATCTCCCAGGTGCAGGACACTTTACAGGGGCCTGTTCAGCATCACAAGCTTGCTCCCTGGTGTAGAACAGCTAAGTAAAAGTAAAATATTTTATTTTCTATATGTGCATAACTTATGTTGCACTACTCTTATAAAAGTGCATTTCTGTTAGGATTGTAAACAATTTGAAAATCTTAAACTGTCATAATGTTTATTTTCCATACTTTGTAAAAGTTTTCATACCCATTGAACTTTTTGAAGATTTTCTCTTGTTACAACCACAAGGATGACTGGGTTTTATTAGGTAGACCGACAGGAAGTGTTGCATAATTGTAAAGTGGAAAATAAATATCTGAAAATAGCTGATTAAACCGCCCTTACAGCTGGGGTAGGGATGCAACGATGCCCCTTTTTTTTATGCGTTACAATACCAATACTTGAAACTGAGTACTTGCTAATACCGACTTCTAATGCGCATACTTCTGCCACACAAAAATGCAATGAATGGAAGATGGGTTTTATTTTCCTCTCTGCTTGTTACAGCAAACGATGGTAAATTAGATTTTTTTTTTTTATAAAAATGAAGACAAAACTAACATTTCAATAAATAAAAAAAACATTTTCTGTGAAATTATTGCAGTTTCCACATCTTAAGTATCGGATTATGGTATCGGCTAATTTACCAATACAAGTACGTTAGAACGGTATCAGCCCCAATACCAGTATTGTTGCATTCCTAGCTGCAGGTCATCCTCAACCAGCTTTGCACATCAAGAGACTAAAAATTATTTTGTGAACATCTGTTACACTCTGAATTGTTTTGCTGCCTGGAACATGTTCCAGCTTTGCCCCATATTTCAGCTCCACTAACTCTGATCAGCTTCCCGGTCCCTGCAGGAGAGGAGAATCCCCTCACCATGATGGTGCCTCTTCCATGTTTCACTATTAAGACTTATTATATTTAGTGTTATTTTTCCATGGCGCACAGTATTTTCATTTTGGTCCTTCCACATGTTCAGTGAATCCTGTCTGACTGGAAAGTCACTCTTTTTGGCACTGCTCCATAAAGAACAGATTTGAAGAGTTTACAGCTAATCACTGCTTCATCCCTGACCCATCCGCTGTTTCCTTTAGTCTTTATGATTTGGTCTATGTTTTACTCATTTTAATTTACGCACAGGAGGACTTTTGTTATTCAATCGTCAACTCTTCTTCTTTATCTTTGACGTATGTAAATACACATGCGATCCCCAATTTTCAGACTGGTGTGATCTTCCTTTTAGCTACTTTACAATTATGCACCACTTTTGTATTCTGATAAAATCCCAGTAGAATATATCAAACTTTGTGATTGTAACAGGACAAAATATAAAATTTTAAATGAGTGATTACTTTTGCAGGACACTAACATCAATAGTGTGCTTTACACACTGGTGTGCTCCTGGGGTAACGGTCCTCAGTACAAATACCCTGAAACTACTTGTTAGCGCCGTTCAAATTAGATGTGTTATATATGGTTGCTTTATCCACATGGAAGCCTTGTTAAAGTCCATTGTGATCTTTGTGTTTTACTTTAGGCAGAGCTGATTGGACAGAGCCTGTTTGACTATATACACCCCAAGGACATGGGAAAAGTGAAGGAGCAACTGTCGGCCTCTGAATCACACCCTCGTGAACGGCTAATAGATGCTAAAAGTAAAGCGTTTTATGTTTTTGCCTCTGTGTTTGAGGTTAAAAGATCCAATTACTGCAGTGCACTCAACACTCTGGGTTTCTGCAGCTGGTTTGCAAGTTCAGGCGGACCTTCCAATCGGTGCATCACGGTTGTGTTCCGGCGCTCGGCGCTCCTTCTTCTGTCGCATGAAGTACAACAAAATAACTGTGAAAGTAGAAGAAAAGGAAGCCCAGGCCAACACCTCGAAAAAGAAAGGTGATCACACAAACTGCTTTGCAGTTATCACAAATGATACCAAGAGGTGAATTTTATTTTGTGCATTTTGTTATAATGCTGAATTTGTCTGATTTGTATTTTTTTTTAGAGTCACAGAAATACTGTACAGTCCACTGCACCGGCTACATGCGCAGCTGGCCAACCAGTCAGATGGGAGCAGACGGGGAAGGAGAAGGGGCCAAGCAGGACAGCTCCTACTTTAGCTGCCTGGTGGCGTTGGGACGCGTCCACTCACACTCAGCGACGCAGGTTAACGGAGAAGTCCGAGTTAAACCCACCGAGTTTGTTACACGCTACGCTATGGATGGAAAATTCACCTTTGTTGATCAAAGGTAGATTTAATTTCCAGTTACAGGAGGGTAAAATGGCCTGGAGGTCGGTGTAGATCGTCGTCAGAAGTTTTGAAAATCATTCCACATATATACCCTGCAGGAATTTTAAAACGTCATTAAATGAGACGCTTTCTGCTGTAATTGGTAAATTAATTTGCTATGATTTTTAACGGTTAAAACAAGTACGATTTTCAGTTTAATTCTTTTTGTTTAAACATCATGGCGTTAAGCCGACATGGTGGGTTTATACAATGGTTGCCAAAGTCTTAACCTGAAATGTGAGTGTGGAGATGGGTAGAGGTTTATGTCTTAACACGACATAAATTCCACTTAAAAAGTGGCAAATGTTTTGTTTTAAAAGTGAAAAAAGAGTGAGAAAATACTTATTCACATCAATGTAGATTTAGGCCCTACATTGTTTTAGCCCAATGTAAGGCATAACGTTGAATGTTGAGTTAACAGCTAAAAAATGGAAGATCATTTAAAAATAATGAAGACAAACTTTTTTATTTAGCATTTTCTATTTGTTGGAGATGAAAAATGACATTCATTTGACTTTTTACTCAAATTTTTATTAGTATTGATCAAGATGTAATTGTTCCTTTTTTTTAATTTGTTGTAGAACTCAATAGGTTTGTTTAAAAATATATATTTTTATTTACTTTTTGACCGAATGATTTATCCCAACTTGTTTCCACTCACAGAGCAACAACCGTCCTAGGTTATCTTCCTCAAGAATTGCTCGGAACGTCGTGCTACGAGTACTTCCATCAAGATGACTTACTACATTTAGCTGACCGACATCGAAAAGGTAACTTTCTTTTCTCGGTTGTTTTTCTTCTTTAAACCGTTTTTTAA
Source organism: Apricaphanius iberus (assembly GCA_028564705.1). Taxonomy (NCBI): domain Eukaryota; kingdom Metazoa; phylum Chordata; class Actinopteri; order Cyprinodontiformes; family Aphaniidae; genus Apricaphanius; species Apricaphanius iberus. The sequence continues at coordinate 551,487 of JAPXFQ010002381.1, read as the reverse complement.
AGTGCCCACTAATGTAACTCATATCCTCTTAACTGTATAACCTTATACAATGCTGCAGTGGATATCGTGTTGTAAATTTCTTGTTGCCAAAGGAAAATGTGGGATACAGTATTTGTTGTCTGCTGTGTAGTTTAATTTACATTTTTTCCTACTTATTGCTTCCTCACAGTCCTGCGGAGTAGAGAGAAAATAGAGACAAACTGCTATAAATTCAAAACAAAATACGGTTCTTTTGTCACTCTGCAAAGCCAGTGGTTTAGTTTTGTGAACCCCTGGAACAAAGAAGTCGAATACATAGTGTCAACCAACACGGTCATATCGTGAGTATATGCTTACTGCACTTTATCGAACCATATCTGCACACGGCTGACCGGAAAATGATCTGTTTCCTTTTCTCCCATCCTCTGAACAGGTATGACAACAGTCGAACAGCACGGTCAGGACATAAGTCTGAACAGTCCAAGGCTTCAGAAGGTAAGAGCATTACAATCACTAAACTGTATCTATGCAATACTGTCATGCTTGCGTGATGTGCCTTTTTTTATTTCCCCTGCTGCTGAGCATGTCAGTATTAGGTGTGAATGATGTGGGTGGTTTCCGTTGAAGACAGTAAATTAAGTCTGACCTAGAAACACTTTGAGCACTTTGTGTTGAGAAACTGGTGCAGATTTAAATATGCCCTCAATTAGTTTTATTTTAAATAGGAATCTAAAAGATGTTTGTTTATTAAATATGGCTTCAAGCTTCATTATGCAGTGTGCTGAAGAGGTTTATCAGAATAGCTGAGCTGAATTAAATTGCACACAAAAAAAAAACTCCTGAAATAATTTCTTGCAGGGGAGTAGTGGCAACTGGATGCCCAGAAAACCATAAATATTTGTCTAAGTATATGGCTTAGCTACAGTATCTACAGCTGTGAGAGGGTATTGCAGGGTTCTTACAGTCTTGAGAAGTATGGATTTAGCTTTTATAATAAGTATGGGAAAAATAAATTCCAATTAAAACATTTTGGGGGGTGTTTATACCAGAACTATTTCACATGTAAAGGGGAAATTTCTTTATTCTTTTTTTTTTCAACTTGGACCTTATTTTTAGCAGTTATTTCATTCATTTACTCACCCAGATATGTTTGGAGTCACTTCGAGTCCTTCGGAAGAAGTTTATATCCAGCTGCCAACAGCGGAAGATTTCCACCTCTAAGTATGGCATTACCTGCCCCAAAACTCCTTAATTTAACCATATTTCGTCTTGAATTTCTGGGGTTTTCATATTCTTTTAATCCAACTGAGTCCAACTTAAACTCACCAGCGATTTTAATGACGTCGCAGCCCCCCACCATTACAGCTGTAGTCTCCGTAGGCTGAGGAAAGGGGGCCTGTATAAGCTACACTTAGTCCAATTTGTCAATCAGTTTGTGCAATTTGGAAACACACAAACACGAACAATGTTAAAGTATGCACAAGCACAGAGTAAAAATCCTGCTCCGACTATAACTGAGGACGGTAGTGACGTAAATAAAATTGCGCATTAGTGAAGTTGTATTATAAGCCTCTAAATCACCCCAAAACAGAACATATCAGCATTGCAGAGACGTTCTGAACTCCAAGATGAGTAGTACTAATGATTGATAACAAAACATTGCTTAAATGAAGGAGTTTTGGGGCAGATGAGGCCTTATTACAGGCAACAAAACTCCTATCCTGATTGACTCCCATTATATGTATATACGCAGATCACGACTGAATATAAACTTCTTCCGAAGCACTACAAGTTGCTTCAAGTTAAACTGACCCTGTTTTTTTTTCTTTAAAAAAAACAAGGATTGAAATTGTAAACATTGAAAATCAAAATATGCTTTAATTCATCTGTATTTAGTTTGGGATGTGTTTTTCCTTATTTGACAAGACCAAGTGTCGCAGTACTAGAAATGGAGCTGATGAAGCCTAGCCTATTCCCCATTATTTGTGGGACCTATAGACTCCATTACTATTTAAGCATATTCAGAATCAATATTTTATTTATTTTCATTTTTGTGAACTGCAAAATGTAAATAATCAAGTGAGTTAAATGAATTTTCTGAAATGATTCTTAAGACCATTGAATAAGCTCTGCAGAGCCAGTTGCTCCTAAAAAGTAAAAAAAAAACAAAAAACACCTCGAGGCCTTTAGAAACTGTTAACATCTTCTTTAGTGTGATTCAGATAAAAAAGTTACATCTTCACATAACGCTTAGCTGATATTTGAATTATGTTAGAAACATGGAGAAAAAAATTGATTAGATTAAATTTTGCTGCTTTAGAAGCCTGACCTGAATACGCCCTGACATTTTTAAAATGCACATTTTTGTGACCTAATCTAATTTGTATTATTACAGAATGCAAGAAGTCCCTTCCAGTCATACCAGGAATCTCCTCTGCATCGGGAACTATGATATACGCTGGAAGCATTGGGACACAGATTGCCAACGAGCTGCTTGATTACAACAAGTACGGCGTCTTAACAAGATTGTATAGTTTTTCGGGTTATGGGGAAAAATGTGAGGATACCCTATGTTATATAACATGTTTGGTCATAAGGATATTTTATATTAATTTAAAATCAGGTAAATAAATATTAACAAACAAAACAAAAAAGCTTCAAATCTTTTCTATAAAATGTAATTCCTGGTGAGGAATAAATTAGGACAACCACACATTGCTACATATGATTGCAACCTCATTATTCAGCAATTTAAATGAAGTTTTCCTTGTTTAAACCCAGACATTAGTTTGGTGTACTCCTGACCTTTGAAGGGAGAGTGAACACCTTGGTGACATCCAAGCAGCCGTCTTAGATGCTCAGGGAGGAGATTGTATTGACATAAGTCTGGAAGTTCATCTTAAAAAAGGTCTCAAAGGAATTTATAATTCCTCATTCTATTGTACTTACAGCCTACAAATGGAGAACATTCAAAACAGCGGCTAAAATGCCCAGTTCTGGCCATGCAAGTAACTTTACCTTTTAAGCAGACAGCAGGATGCTGAAAGAAGAGCCTAAAAACGCTAAAATGCACCTATGTGCACCTACAGTAGCCTTTTGCTGTAGTTGATGGAAAAATTGCATCTTTACAATCAGAAATTAACCCGAAAAGTTTAACTTCTGCACTTTGTGTGTAAGAAGGAAACCTTTCTGTCTAAGAAACAAACATTACAGACTCCATGAAGAACTGTCCTTTGTGTATCAGAGGCTACTTGAGGAAAGTTTGGTTGAATGGATTTGAATTCCGCAACCTGACAGTGGCCCAAATTATACTTAGAAAATTCCCTATGGTCTTGCTGAGAATTAACTCCTGAGTGGAGTCAAAGTCTGGATCTCATTGAGATGCTGTTGGATACCTTAAAACAAACTAGAAGAAACCAGTGAAACAATCAGGAATGGGACAAGTCTGTCTCAGATTGATTTCAGAGGCTGGTAGATGGTTACAAGAAGGTTGTCAATTAAATTATTTTAACCAAATGGAGTAAGAAGAGCTATTAGTTGGTAGGGTGTCCTAACCTTTTCTTTTGCTGTGAAGCATGTTTTTATTGATGTCACTTAAACATCGTTCCTAATAAAGAACTGAATATCTACTTAAATAATCTACTTAAAAAGTCAGTCTTTTTCCTGCTATCCTGTTTGATAAGCTATTGATTTGGTCTGTTTAGGATGAATTCGTCACCTTCCAGTGGGAACGTCAGTCCGTTCAGTCTGGCACAGGATAAATCTCCCCAAACACTCAATCAGATCACCAACAGTGTAAGTTTTATCCAGAAAACAGCATCAATTTTACCACGCAGTATACAAGTTAAACATTGCCCTAGATGGCGCTATTAAAGCCCATATTTAAGACTACTAATTTTACGAGTTTGACCGCATGTCGTGTAGAATGTATTTACAAAACACATTTAAATAAGAGGGGACTGTTTTCCCTGGGAATAGTGCTTTGCAGTTTGAACTTTAAGGCCTTTGGGTTACTTTACATTCTAGTTTTGGACATGAATGGTTACAAAAAGAAACGATGAACAAGCAGCTGTGAATAACTCGAGTCTAGACTGAAGATTCACTAGGGGTGCTAAGGAAATTTAGAGCACCCCATGTTTCCTTCCTGACGAGCTGAATGGAGATGGAGTCTCCATTATTCAAAACAATTCCTGACCAAATATCGTTACAGTATATGTACATGCCGTTCATTAGGCCGACATTTCTGTTTTGTGAATCTTATCTTGCTGTTCTTGTGATATTCCGATTTCCACTAACTCTTTGGATTTTATTTGAAGAAAGCCATAATCATTAAGATGAACATTTGAAATATGGGACTCTGATCAATCAACATGAGGTTCACTTCTTGTATTGGACTGCTGTAATTACCTTTAAGGATGTTGAGATGCACCTATGGGAATAAATAGGAATTTATAAATGTATCTACAAACTATTTATCTAAAAGGAATGTTCCCAGATGCAGGATGTACCTTAACCGTGCTGATGTAAAGGCCTCTAATCTGGCGCTCTGTTTGTCTCAAGGTACCAAACGGAGAAACTTCTGACATGGAGATCCCAGGAAAGTCGAGCTCAGAGGGTGAACCTCAAGGGGCTTCGTTCTCAGGAGGAGACTCGCTTATGGGTACTCTTATCACGTCCTCTGAAATACTATTTAATTAAACCTATTTACTTGACCTTCATTTTCAGGCTAAATGGCATTTCATTGGGTGACACAAACATCTAGCACTTCTCCCTCCCACTGTTCCTTGGTTCTTAGTTCAGAAGATTACAAAAATATTTCATTCTTAAAAATGAGAAGTTTCTCCAAGAAGCAACATCAGTCCTAACTCATTTTTAATATGTAGAAAGATGGCTTAATATGTTCATGTGTTGTGTAAGCAGTTATCAGTACTGCAGCATCAATCTTTATACTATTTAGGAAGAAACATTTAATATCAAATCTCCCTTATTGACAAAATCTACTGTAATTGTTGCTATGCTATGTGTTGCCAATGCACAATAAATGCTAATCAGTAGTATACAGTTGCTCCAAAGCGGCAGATTTTTAATAACCATTAGGGATGTGTATTGACAAGAATCTGGTGATGAGATATGTACCGAAATATGGGGGATCAATATATATTGCAACACTAAGAGTAAGACTATATATTGTGATTATTAAACTGAATTTCACTATAGAAAAACTGACATAGCATTGTAATTACTGTCATCATTATTTGGTTATATTCAAATTCTGAATATATAATAAAAATACAAATCAATAAATAGCTTTTGAATACCGAGACAATATCGTTAAATGAAATATTGCGATATATCGGCATACCAATACTTTCTTACGTCCCTAATAAGCATAATAACCTTTAGGGCTGCAAAATATCAGAGAAGCATGTGATTAAACTATTGCTGAATATTGCAACGCCTATATCCAAGAAAATTAGCCAACATGTTTCTGTAAAGTTTTGCATCTTCGCCACTAAAAGTAGACATCAAGTATTAGCATAGATGGTGGTAATGTTTTTTTTCCTTGCTGCCCAAAAATGGATTGGCGGGAGAAATTTGCTTAGTTGGTATTTGAAATATATTTTTTTCTTTTTCCAATATACATTTTTTGTAAGTTGACATTGGAATCATGCAGTTTAATATGTTTTGCATCTCTGTGGATCTTCAAATACAGTTTGAATATACAAAAAATTACTGTGACTGCAAATATGAGAAATGAGGTATGAGAAAACTTTATGTGCTAGAACTTCACAATACCTCAAATATTTTCATTATTAGTGTGCGCGCTGTTGTACGGGAATACTTGATCGCAGAATTAGAAAGGATGCCAAATTTCAATTGCCATGAATTTGACCAGGTTGATGCACTCTAAATGCCCTTCATGTCTAAATCTAATGCAGAGATATAGATAATGACTATTTTCACTAATCGTATTGCGACATGCAAAATACTGACATCAGTCAGGGGATTTAATTGTTTCCTACTGTGCTTCAGAAATGTGAGGCACACGACAAGCTGTATGGTCATCTCCTTTAGCTCCTCCTATACGACACAAAGACAGCTGAAAGACGCTACACCTCAGAAATATAGGGCAAGGGGTGAAAGAGGATTCGGCCTAAATGTGTATTTTTGTGTTGACACGTTTTGCTCTTTTTATTATTATTTATTTTTATTTTTTTTCACTCCAGGGGAGAATTCCCAGCTGGACTTGGACAGTGTTGTTGGACCCGGGCTGGGAAGCCTTAGCAGCGACGAAGCAGCCATGGCCGTGATCATGAGCCTGCTGGAGACCGACACAAACTTGGGAGAAGCCGTAGACTTTGATGAAATGCACTGGTCTTTATAAAACCCATTTAACAGATGCTGTGAGGAAACATTTGAATGGTCACATTCTATCTCCAAAACAGCAGTATTTATGTGTATTTTGTGGGTTATTTTTTATTTATTTTTTTTTTATAGACTTGAAATTATTAGCAATCCCATTTCATCACAAGCTTTGTAATTTCTGGGAGACTGCTCTCACAAGACCAGGAGTGGTGACAATGTGGGACACGATTTCCCCCCCCCCTCAGACGGAGGATCAACTCTTAAGCCTTCCAGCAGTTTCTCACTTGATTAAATTTTTAACAAGATCAGATAGTAACTACAATTCTCAGCTTTTTAACCATCCATCGCAGTTTCAAAAGGGTTAGTAATGGAAATGCAAAAAAAAATAAAAAATAACCACACTGAACTGATGATTGGTTGCTACTTTCTGATAAATTAAAATGGACATGAGGAAGACAGCCCAGCTCTTCTCTGTAAAGCCTCAGGAATTAAAGCGTTGGAACGTACCTCATCAGGCCAACATATGAAACCTTTGCCTTTTTGACAGTCAACTTTCAAAGTTTGGAGGCTTTATCTTGTCAATATTTGAAAAGCCCTGTAGAGCTCTTCTCTTCTACACTGACCTAAATATGCTGTATTTGTGTGGGGTTAATGACTGCAAACACCACATTTTCATAGGTGTCTTAAAGGGACAGTTTGCAAAGGAAGCCCCAGTTTTAATAACTCCAGCATCAGGCATGGAGCGGGTTGACATATGTGTTTGTCCTTATACATGTAAAACAATAGTAGAGCAGGTGTACTTCATGCTAAGCAAAAAATAAATTCAGAAGTAGTGACTATGAGGTTTGGTAAGGGTTCAGTTGCTATACATCCGATCAGTCTGTGTTAAAGTCGAATCTGAATAATGATAGAGATTACTCAGTTATCCAGTTGAAGGGTTTTTAGATTTTGCAGCTTTCTGTGTATCATCACCCTTAGGTACCAGTTGACCTGGGTGTTCTTATGCATAGTCAGCTTTGTAGTTTTGAAGGTAAATGTCATTTTTAGGCGTGTTTCTTCATTTTTATGCACATTTAAGCACTGACCATTCTCTGAAGACGTATTGATATTTTCCGTATTGTTGCACACTGCCGTCACGTAAAGCTTCGGTCAGCAGTTCACATACATTCTTTATGGACTTTTGAAGTTTTGTTTAAACAACCATTGGATGCACAAGTTATGGATTTATTGTGAATTTTCTCTAATCCGCCACCGCTAATGTTTGGAAAAATTTTCCTGAGAGTTTTTGTGAAACCCCATGGTTTTTGTATCCCATCAAGAAGGTCCTGGCCTAATTCTGGCTCCATCTTAAAGCGCTCTTGTCATCAGAATCGGTAGAGCTTGTTTGAATTGATTGGTTTGCTGCCTCAAGCATTATTTTGCTGCTGCCTTTTGGCTATGCCATCTTTGCAAAAGTGAGCTGGTTCTTCCCCGACTTATCTGGTTAATGAATATTCAATAAATGCATTTTTTTTGACATATTGCATACCTTTGCAAATGGATTGAGGTCAGGGCCATTCCAGAAGCTAAATGTTTGCCTGCTTTATCTGATCCAAAACCATCTTCAACCATCTAGCTTTTGATTTGAGGCCAAGTTGAGAACTTGGGTGATATCCTTTTAAATTATTTCCGCCCTTTTGTGACATGTACCAACGACCCTGATGGTAAAACAGACCCTCAGCATGCTGTTGCCACTACCATGCTACACAGTTCTTGAGGTAGCAAGACCCACCTTGATCCCCCCCCCCCCCAGACATTCCTCTTGTTGCAACCAAATGGCTTAATCTTCACCTTGCCTTGTGGGTTGTTCCTGAGCATCATAACAAATATCTTGTATCTGAGATAATTGGGGAGGGTCATAAACTTTGACTCATTAGGGTTTCCAAAAGGACAGCGATCCTAAAACCAAAAATGTATTTTTGGATACTTGAAAACCTTCCTGAATGGCCTACATAAAGTCCTGAGCTCAGCTCTATTGAATATTTTTTTTACTTTTCTTAAAAGCTGGATCCCTGCTAGGAAACCAGCAACAATTTATGAAACCCTAAAAATTCTGTGAAGAAAAGTAAAAAAAAATATCCACTCAGAATTCGACCAGGATCTTGGTCTAATTCTGAGTTTACAAATACTTAGTGGTTCAGGTGCAACATACAATGCAACGTCTAGCTAAATAACAGGGTGTATATTTGAGCCTGAATGAATGGAAAAAGTAATTAATTTCGTCTTTAAAACTAGCTGAAGTTGTTTGTTCCAAGATCTTCTTCCAAGGCTTCAAACGTCTCATTACCAGCCCCTGATTTTGTTTTACATCAATGCCTATGATGTGTGTATGTAAACGTCAGACCAGAATGGTGCTTTCTTTAATGGACTGTGCTATGCAGGACTATCATTCCGTACATTTCTACCTTTAAATTTGTTTTTTGTAGTTTTCCTCTCTACATAATGGTTTGTGCATGTAACCACCATTTTAAAGCTTGGGAGTCCCTGAACTTCTCAGCATATCCTGTTGCCATTCACCTCATGTACAGTTTTGACTTCCTGTTGCTTAGAATTGCACATTTTATCTCTTGGGGGGGGGGGGGTAGCATTTTTCCATTACTTTTGACTTTTATCATTGAGTCACCCAAGATTCCCTCACAATTGAAAAAAATCCTGTTAACAGCTTTTATTGAAATTATGTACTTATCTGTAGACTCATTGAAGTAAAGCTAATTTATTGGTGGTTTTATCGTATGAAAAGAGTTTTCTTCAAATACTCAATGGCAAACCATAGATGAATTTAATGTGCTGTCAAGTATCGTAAACCATTAACACTTTTAGTGTAAATTTATATCTTGCTGAGTACTACAAACATATATTTTATGTAAGTGTTGAACACAGAGTATTATAAGAAGAGCTTTGAAAAGATGAAAAATGGGTTTTCAATATTTTTGTCAGAAATCTGTGTATGTCTATTTTTCCCTGTATAAATAGAATCTAATATACTTGCACCTAAGCATTACATGGAATGATTTGTTTTTGTTGGTATCTTGGCCCATGATAAAATTATTTCTTGAAGACTGTTAAGTTTTTTTTTTCCCCCAATAATTTGTGGGTAGAAACGGTTGTGAATATTGAAGAATACTGTCTTGTCTTATTAAGCTTGAATTGTGAAGAGCCAGTCAACGAAGCAGCTGAATTCACAGGGACCCTCCTGCCTGTGTCCGAAGTGCCTTTGGACATTTCTACTCGGACACATAATAAAACCTGTGGGTTATATTTTGTTTTACTAAGAGGCGCCTCTACAGACGGGCTTGAGGGCTAAACTGTATATCGTATAACTTGAAGCTCCATGACATTTGGTGCTCTGCAGAGGTGGAGGCAGGAGCTGAACATTTTGGCTTCAGAACTCACTACCTAACCAAACACAAACCGAGAGCTAAGGAGTTATACCCTGAATGCAGGATGGTACTTTTTTCTTTCTTTTTTTGGGGGGGGGAGTCACTGTTTTTTGTAAGGCTGTTTGGTGTCATTACTGTGCTGCTTCCTCTGTTGTGGCTGTCGTTTCCCCAGAAAGATGATATATTGCTCTCATGTCAGCTTGTTTTGCTGTGACAGAGTGATTGAACTTTTCACAGAGTTTTACTTTGTCTCCATTGGAAATAAAGTGTAGTTTTTTTTGTAATCAAGCTGTCTTTTTGTGTATCTTGGTATTCTTGATTTTTAAATCCAGACAATCAGTACCACAACATTTCTTGAGTATTTTTGTTTTGTTTTTTAGTACTTGGCAAATGCGACTCGGTGCTTAGGGCCCAGGGGACCTCCCAAATGCTCTTCAAGGTTTTCACTTGCTGCTTAAGGAGCAGTACTCCCTTTGGCATAAGCTTCTCAGTGTCTTGCAACTTTTTGACCCATTGCTTTTGAATCAAATAAAAAGCTCTTTAACAGGCATCTGCAGAATCTGTGCAAAGTGCGTGAGAATAAAAATTAAAAACACCGCACACAAAAACAAAAAGTAAAATGAAGCTATTAAAAGAATAGTATGCAAGTTTCAATAATAAACCAGTATAAAAGCACAAAGATTAAAATAGTTAAATGATATGTTAATTTAGTTTTATTGTCCAACCAGTAAGCTTTGACAAGAGGGAGCAAAGCATGCTTTAATAAAAAATCTATGTAGCATTTAGGTGTTGTGCCCCTTAAGTTCATTCTAAGTGAATAAGAAAGCAAAAGTGTAATATTTTAACAAATATTGCACAGGATGTTTTGAAATTAAATGGGTTTCGTATTACTAATTTTATTTCTATGTTCAGTTAGTGAGGATGACCAAAGTCTGAACCAAACCAAGATGGAACTTTCTGGCCTGAACTACAATAGCCATGGCTTGAGATCGGCAAGCTCTCCCCAACACCTTTTCAACATCATCCCCACTGTAAAGCATGGCAGTGGCAGCATCCTGCTGTGGGGAGAGTTTTCTGCAGCTACAGGGTATGATAACGAATATAGAAGGAGATTGAACAAGCAACCTACTCAAGAGTGCTTTGTCCCTCCGATTAAGGCAATGGACATGAGTGATTACAAAGGCGAGGTTTGAGGGACAGAGTTTGGATGTCACTGAGTGGCTCAACCAAAGCTCAAACTTAAATAGATAATTCTCAAATCTGGTAACGCTCAAAAGGATGTGCAGAGAACATGAAAGTTTGAACTAAGATCAAACTCAGTTGTAAAATGTACATTTCAATCATGGCTAAAATGTACGGAGATATGTAATTCATATTTATTGGCAAAACTTGGCTAACTAACCTCTGCCACCATCAAAGTGAGCACTCAGGTCATTGGGGGAAAACAGGCTTTGGTTCACATGGCACTTTTAGGTCCATCTGGCTGTCGCTTTGACCAAACCTAACACACTAAGAGCTGAAGAATGTACCAATAGGATAAATGTTAGATTAGATAAGGAAAACAATGGTGAAGAGAGATTATTTCGCCCTCTCAACATGAATTATTAGCCACTTCATTTACAATGTTGATTAAGGTTATTCCCGCAGTTTCCGTCTATTTATTTTTGTCATTATTTGAAAAAGTAAATCTGATTAAATAAAAAGTGGTTTTGAAAAACTGAATATTAAGGTTGTCATTAATTGCGGATTTAGGCCTGAATAACAAAGATCAAGAAATCACCTTAATAGATCTTGTGTGGAAACAGGAAGTAGGCTTAAAGAGCTGGAAAAAAAACATATAATGGCCTGATTAAAACAAGATAATGAATTGATAACAAAGTCATTAACATATGTTAATTAGAATGCGTAAGAAATTTATATGGTTTTGGAACATCGGGGAGCGAATAGAATAGAATAATCCTTTAATTGTGCCATAAGTGGGAATTTGGTTGTAACAGCAGCAAAAACAGAACACAGAACAGAAAACAATCTTTGCAGAAAAAAAAATATCTTTACATCATGGACATAGTTACAAAAAGCAGAGTACTGTACAGTTATCAAGGTTAAAGTACAGATAAAGTGGTAAACCCAGGTTGTAATATGCAACAGAGCAGGATACTGAAAGATGTTTAAATAATGAAAAATATATAGAAATATGTACAGAATATGCATTGTACCTGTGTATTAAAAAGTAAATTTGTAACTTCTAATAAGTTATAGCAGTAATAGTGTTGTTTAGTGGAAATGATAGTGCTTGTGGAAACATCTATGTTTGTTGGGAGCAGTTTTTGAAGTCTGCTGCTCCAATATACAACACTATAAAAGATGACAGAAGCCACCACACACTCATAGAAGGTCTTTAAAAGCTCCAAATGACCTCAGCCTCCTCAGCAGGTAGAGTCTGCTCTGACGCTTCCTGTAAAGAGCCTCAGTGTTGTGGTTCCAGACAATTTTATTTTTCAGGTGAACACCCAACTAAGAGCTATGATCCACAAATGGAGGGAACACGAACAGAAGGGAACCTTTCCATGATCCCAGGAGTGGCAGGCCAATCAGAATTGCTCCCGCAATGCAATAACTCAAACACAAGGTCACAAAAGGACCTAGGAGTACATCTGGTGAAGTAATGTGAAAGGTGTCTCTCATTACAGCGGGTTAGTGTTCATGCTCATTAAAAAATGTTTAATAACGTTAACATTTTTAAAATAACATGAGGGCAAATCGTCACATTGTGGTAGTATGGTGTAGGGTTGCCTTTGTGCTTTCCTGACGTGTTATGGGAACATTTTTTTCAAGATTAGTTTTATTTACTGATTAGTAATTACTAGAAAAGACGTTCGGGGAATATGGCATCATTCTTGTGACTCAATGAAGAGACTGAAGTTGAAGAAGACTTATGGACGTTTCACCCACTCCAGTCGAACTGAAGGACTCCTTTTATTATGGTCACATCTCTGGATTTGGCCAAATATTTCTGTTAGAAAAGTTCACACAGGCTATGAGAGATATGTCCGAACAGGGCTTTCTGTACCTTGATGATAAATATTTTAAAATCGCCAATGGAGACTTAATCATCCTTATCCTTATCTTCATCTCCATGACACATGATGGAACTGATGGAACAATAAATTCTCCTCGCCACCAGAAAATGCTGAAGGAGACTTTCTGACCATCATTTGTTAACATTAAGCACAGTTTCACCTGGATTATGCAGGTTTAAATGTCAACGGTCCAAAGAATACCTGCAAGTTTGTCTCTGAGTGGTTTAGAAAATTAAAGAAGTGAAGTGATTTGGTTGGATTTTGGTCAATATCCAGACAAAAAAATATTTCTTTTCAAACATGACCTACACAAAAACCTACTCAGTGCAGCTAAAGTAAAACAATTGTGCAAAGAAGAGTGGGCCAAAATTCCTCCATAAAGATCTAAAACACAAATTTCCAGTTATTGCAAACAACTGACCGCAGTTCTTACTGCCAAAGGCTAGATGTAGTTTTAGGGGGCATTTACTTTGTCACATAGGTTCAGGTTGGGTGGATAGCTCCCTTACCTTGATAAATAAAATCATTTTAAAAAGCTTTTTGGTTTTACTTTGGTTATGTTTGTCTGATCTGCTTTTTTGTTTGTTTGTTTTTCTGTTTTTTTTTTGATGTTTTTTTTTGATGACCTGAAGCATTTAAATATAACAAAAAAGCAAAAACTGAAGAAATCCGTAAGGAGAAATACTTTTCCCAGTACTGTTAGTTTGAAGGATTTCAAATCCAGTGTCTTAATAATAAAATTTTTAAAAATTGTAAATCCAAAACAGAAATTGAGTCTCAAAAGTTTTATTAACACATTGTTGAAGAAAAACTTTTTTTTTTTTTTCATTTGGGATGCAATTGATAGAAGCATGGCCAAAGATAATGGAGAAACAGTGGCATTTTAAGACGTTAGGATAAAAGGATTAAGTCTATCTGTACATAAAAATGACTACATATGATTTCAATGTAGCTAACACAATAAAGCAGTATATTTTGTACAAAAATAGTAGTGATCTTGTGTCAAAGTCACAGGTCAAAGAAGTTAAAAGTTTGAATTGTGTCTGTCCTCGGCTCTGTTTGTAAATTCTCATTTTGTGACTGTAGCCATCATCAGTCTGGAGGAGTTCATAGAGGGAGCTCTGGGTGATGATTGGATGAGAGAGCAGCTGGAATGTAACCCAGCACAGTGAAGGTGGAGAGGCCTCTGAAGAAGGACACTGCTTTACAAACCTGTGGATAACTTGATCTGTGGTGGTGTTAGATTATACTGGGAGGAGAGGGATTAACCAGTTCAGACTGGAGCCTTCGGGAATAACATTGAGTTTCATTTTATGTTATTTCATCTAGTATAGCCTCACTAGTTATTTTTCAACTTTAATTGTAAGAGCTGTTTATTCTTTGTATTACTTTGTTCAAATTTGTTCTTAGTTTAATTTATATTTTGGTGTTCTTAATCAAATGTATTTTGTATATTAATATTTGTTACATGTTTTTGTTTGTTATTTGTATTTGTAAGTCAGGCAGTAAGAACCGTGGGGCTATTTTTTCTATAAGTAGAAGGCATTGGTATGTGACCAGCATGCACTGGGGTGGGCCTATGTTTTTTTTTTTTTACCAGAGCTGGAGAAGCAGCAGGAAACAATGGAACTGGATCTGTGTTGATTGCTTGCCAACCTAGATAAAAGAACCATAAAAACATATTTTTTAAGTTTGGAGATTGGACTACTTTTGCCTGCGTACAGAACTTAATCACATTGCAGCAGTGACTTACTGAATCTGTAAAAAACTGACCTAATTCACAAACAAAAGAATCGCTACTTCATTAATAATCTTTCAGTAGCTGGAATTATATACCAATTGCTGTTATAGCGTTTACTAATTGCCTGTCACTGCCTAAAACTCATCTTCAATAAGGCGTGTTGGAACAAAAAACAAAATATTTCTTTAAACAAGTTCCAAATGTTCTTAAAAAGTAAACCAAAAGCTAAATGTAATATGTCCATAAATATTAATACTTAAAATTGGTATATATGTCCAATTAAATATCCAAATATGAATCCTACCATTAAACCATCACAGCTTCATATATGTCTCAAACTTTTCTGAAAGTTCAAACAATATACAGTTAGGCTATACACGAACAAGTAAAAACAAGAAAATGTATGGAAAACATGAAGGAGAAAAGGCTGTAAAAACAAACATTTATAATCATATTTACAAAAAATTACAAATAGACACAGTCGGGGGAAAAATAACATTAAATAAAATAAAATTCAGCTGCCTAAGCATAATGTGATGTTTCTAAAGGGATGTTTAAAAGCTTGTCGGCTGTGTGTTGCTTTTTTATTAGATTAAATTGCCACAAAATAGAAAAAAATGCCCTCACTATTCTAAAGGGAACCATGTACATCTAAAGTGAGTCTGAGAAAACTATTAGTTTTAATGGGTCATTCAGAATACTTAATTTAGAGTCATGATAGAAATCTCTCGGTGGTTTGTTTTCGTAAAACTAAAGGTTCTCACAGCTTGGTTTGAAATCTTTAACACATAATCCCCACTTGAGGTCGCCTGTGGTAACCCCATAGGGTAAACCTCGGACTCTCACTTCCCAGACTTTGAATCAAATGCAACTTTCATGGTCCAGCGAAAAAAACAATATTACGTGAACATCTATTTTGGAAAACGATACAATATTGTTAACCCGTGCACATTTTATTATCTGTGAAGTATGAATGATAAAAATATCTACGTTTTTAAAACTCAAGTTATGGAGTAATCGTAGACTACACAGAGTTCAGCCATTTATTCCTATATTTGTTATTGTACAGTGAACGCCCCAGGCTTCCTGGCTTGTAAAAGTCCTTGACGGTCAGCCGGGAAATAACTCGGACAGCAGTGAAACATATTTCGAGGAGTTTATCTTTTAAACAGGGGGCAAAACGTTGTTTTTGTTTGTTTGCTTGTTTTACCAAGGGTATGCAGTGAAAGACAACATATCACAGCAATCTTGAGTTTATCATGTCATCATCCACTGGCTACACAACTGAGTAATAATGAAATAAATAAATAAAAAAGATATCACCAACGGTGCCAGCATAATGACAGTTTCTCTCTATATAGCAAACATTCAAATTCTTTTAGAGAGACTTTTACAAAAAAGTGAGTGTACCGTGTAAACTAAGCTTTAAAAATCGGCAATAATAGGAAAATAAATATATATTTGAAAAAAGCAACTCCAATAGAGTAACTTTTGTCGGTGACAAGCGTGAAAAAAGGAGAGGGTTCAATTATACAAGACAATAATCAACAAAAGAAAGTTCATTTGTTATTCTAAATATATTAGGGTGCTTTTATTTTATTTTTGTCTTCCATTACATGACAAAAATCATACATGTTGAGCTCCATTACAATTACATGTGCAAAAATCAATTTTGCAACTCATTAAGGGACATCTAGCAACTTCTATACGCCGTTTCAAATCTTCTGCAAACCCAAACCGCAGCAATTGCGTCGCCGGATGAGAAATGATGCGTACCCAAAAAAAATCCCTGCTTCCCAAGCCAATCCAGGCGGGAGCGGGGCGGGACTTCCCAGCTGTTACGTCATCAACACCCCCCCACACACACACACCGCCGTGTCACATCGACATCATGGCGTAGCGATGCGGAGGAGCTGGGGGTTTTGCTGGTGGGCACGGAGAAGTTCAGAAACTGTGGGGTTTAAAGTTTAACACAAGGGGAGGAAAAATTCACGGAAAGGACGATTTCTTCAAGCAGAGAGGTGGTAAGAGAACTAAGTTGTTCTTTTGGCTCTGATTTATTGACGTGTTTATTCTTAATTACAAACTTGGCTCAGTTGTCGTGTCTCGCGTTGGTCCTTAGTAGTTGTACGTTTAACGGCTAATTTCAATTAATTTCGGCGGACTTTTGGGGATTTTCTCCGGCAAGCAGACGACTTCAGGGGGGCCTCGGTGCTCCGCAGTATCCCGCCGCCAGTGAAGTCTGTTGACAGTGAACAATTTTCACTATTGTTCAGTGTTTTGTTGGTGAGCAAAACTTCGGAACAAGTGCTGATAATGCTGTAGTATACACTCGTTAGCTTGCTTTTTCAAAAATAGTTATACAACAAAACAAATTGCGTTTTAAAGCGCTTTAACTAAACTTTCAAAAGTAACTAACAATGCCGTAATAAAATAGTATAATAATCGCAGTTTTGTGCGGGTTGAAAAGGGTGCTTGCTAAGATCTCAAATAAAAAATGGTATAGGTTCATGAAAAGACTAACTTAGAAATGATTTGGCTTGTTAAATGTAATATAATTAAAGCAGTTTTTTAAAACCTAAATTCCACCCATAGTTTTAGACCAAGATGGTATAAATATGTGGCGCTAAAAAAAAGAAATTCCTCCACTTCTACGAGGAATTTACTTGTTTCCACTTGACCTCAGGGTATTCTTTTAAACAAAACACAGTTTTATGTTGCCTTTATATGTTTGACCACCGGGGATTTTGATTTTCCAGACCTGTGAAACTTGATCAGTTGTATTCGACCTTCCAAACTATTTGGTCCTTGTTTTCAGAATGATGTTTTCTCATGACAGCAGGATTGTCTGCAAAGTAACTTAACAAAAGCAACAGGGAAAAGAGTGCATTTTTATTATAACGCATTATAGTCCTTTTTCTCTAAAAGTTGTCAGAAGTATGACCGTGAACCAGACCAAAACATTCCTGATTCAGGTTATTTAGGAGTGCAACATAATTCCTGATCTAATGTCCTCCTGTCAGACCTGAAGTCTGCCTTGTTGGCACAAAAGTGCACCAGTCCCTCCTGCAGTGAAATAACCATGATGCTGCCCCCATACGTCACAGTTAGGATGGTGTCCTCAGGCTAACCCACCTTGGGTTATTCCTGACAAACGCACATGAACATTTTATGTTCCTTTTGGAGTAATGAACTACCTATTCCTCCCTGAGTGACTTTGCAGACTAATTTCACAGTGGATATGAACTTTCTCCTCCCATCTTCAGCCAGCATCTTTACAAGGTCATTCACCTCTGGGACACCGAATCCCTCTCTCGCCTAAACTCTACGATGGTTGGACATTCCCATGGTGTTTATGCTTGTGTATATATATATATTTTTTTTTTTGAAAGGGTCAAAATGATTTAGTCATCTGGAAATTGTAGCCAGGGATGAACCGCGCTTCTTCCTGTCCCCACCTCGCTCGCTGATAGCTTTCCCCATTTATTGGAATTGTAATCGTTGTTTTTATACAGTGAAGGCAAAACAAAGAAAAATAAGCCAACCAATTTAAATGTGACCTAAAATCGCCAAAACTGCTGAATAAATATTTAAATAACCACAAAAAGTCACACATAAACCTTACTGTTAAATCTTGAAATTAAACATTGAGTTATTAAACATGGTTTTTTGCGATGCCAAATCATCACCAATAAGCCCATACTGTGTGATCATCACTATTAACATAAAAATCAAAACAGATTAATTATATTCTGGGTTTGTTTAACGTTATTGGAAATTCTTAAACTGTGGTCCTTAGTAGCAAGTAAAAAAAAAAAAAAAAATTATTTTTATTTTTAGGTTTTACTCAACCAGCAGCTTTTTAACCAATAAAATAAGCAAACTGTAGCCGAATGTTTGCTGATGGTACCAAACGTCATGGAAGGCCTGCAGTTCGCACCACATTTGCACGATTTTAAATATCGTCAGAATGCGTTTTTAATTAAGCTAAGGCACAACTTGTAAGTAACGTGAAAAGAATGTGTCCGGCTGTCCAACATAAATGGATCTCTTATAAGACTTTGTGCATACGCAGGCAGGAAATCCTTACAGATCTAATCACCTCACGATGTAAGATATATTTTCATTTTGGATCACCCTTTGTAATCTAAAAGCCTTCTTCTAACTTTGCGTTTTTTTTATCACCTTTTCACACAGGCGGTATTAGTGGCTATAAAATTAGTGTTCTGCCTGCTCACAGAGTATGAAAATAGCTGTAGGTTATTCTGGAGGCCCGAACCCTGCAGGGATAAAATATCAGAGACGCAACCTTGCTGTGCTGCTACATTCTTAAACTGGAGATGTTCATATATTCACATCTTTTAGTATCATGTGAGCGTGTGTTTTTCTGAATCTCTGCCATGTTGAATCGACTGCCTGTTCCCTTTTTTATAGAAAACAGGATGAGGTGTTCCAGCTGCAGTTTTTTTTTTTTTCCGGTGGAACGGCTGTGAAGGTGAAAACGAGTCGAAACATGGTGTTATTATGTGCCACGTCCCAGGAAATCATTACGTTACTGAAGTTAAAAATAGATCTGGGCTGTATGATTTATGCAGGGTTTGTAAATTCCTCTCTTTCCAAGATTTTTCACCACCAAGCCACAGGACAAGGCTGTTGAATTCAGCTGCATATTGGGTGTAAAGCCAAATCCTTCTCCCTTCAGAGACATGAGACCTCCAAGGTTTCCATTCTGTTTCCTGTGCAGATGCCAAGCTAACAAGGGATTGTGGGAGTTTTTTTAGTTTATTTTTATGTTTTAATACCAGAAATTCTTGAAAAGTCAGAAGATCGTCCGCTGAGGATGGGCTGTAATGGCATTCCCTGCCTGAAGGCCCTAGTGTTGAAGGATGTCAAAGCAATTACTACGGTCCACTCTCCCCCCTTGTGTTCATTATCAGGCTGTTTTTACCAAAGGGTTGGAGGGCTTCTTGATTGTACTGGGTTGTTTTTTTTTGCCTCTATAGTTTAGCTTGAAGGATCTTTTGGGTTAAAGAGAAACCGTATAGAGGGAGGCTGGGTTGTGAGCCACCTGTGCACTGTAGCGTTGCGTGCCTTCCAGTCTAAATAACCCGGAATGATGAATAATTGGAGCTCCCCTTGTGTCTAATAGAAGGGTTGGTTATGCTCGCAGAAAGGCAGACGGTGAGGCACTGCGTTCATGAAAGGTGCTGTGATTTTTGAGACGTCTCCCTCTGATAGCAAAGCTGCAGAGACAAAACACTTGAACGTCTAACAGCAGATTTTGTAAACTATTCTGCCCCTCCTTGATTTGCATCGGATAAGATGAAAAGCAGATCCAGATCTATTGTCTCGGATGTTCGTTTGGTTGCTATGGACCAATAAAATCCAGGTGTCTTTCATGGGTCATCTGGGGTTTAAAAGACAACACATGCAAAGTCATCACGTCTGCTCGCAAGACGGCTCTCTTGCGTTTGCATGTGACTGATACAGAATGCGCGTTATCCAAGGTTGAGGACGGTGTTCCTCTCTGAAGTGGCGCACTCTGTGTTCCTTAGTTCTGCGTGCGTCCTTGAGGATGGAAGTGTTCAGACAGGTATTTTAGCGTGTGTTCAGAGCGGCCTGACACATGGACGGCAGGTTCCTGAAAGCGGCGTGTCCGGGCCTGGTCCGCTGCTGCGTTTGAAGTGTGTTTTCTCGCTGAAAAGCCACGAGTTCCCTTCGCCCATATTTGCTTTTCCTCTGAGGAAGACAAAGAGGGAAACAGACTGACTCAGGTGTTTAAAGGGGATGCCCTGCAGGCCTCCATTCCAGCTTGGAGTCATCATCAGCTCAACACGCTCTGCGTTAGCTCAGCCGCCAGTTTGATCTTGTTCTCTTGCAATGATGCAGTGAGTGACAGTGATTTATCTTTTTGTGCAACACTGACAGAACAGAACATCTATGTTGTTGTTGTTTTTTAGTCTCAATAAAGAAAGTGTTAACTTGATCTTTGATAATATTTGTTGACATGATCCTGGTTATAGTTTCTACACTCAGTTTGCTTAATTAAGCCTTTTGTGGTTTCAGAGTGGCTTAATTGCATCATGACTGATTAAGAAAGTACTATTCTCATAGCAATGCTGCGGTCATAGTTCCACCTTTTTCATCTCGTCTTAATTTAGTGAATCTAAATGTTTCTGGAGATAAGGCACACGTCTTTCACCTGCCAACATTTTGAATTGTAATGCAATTTTAATATTTAATTTTTTATGTTAAAAGTGTAAAAACCTAAAAAAATTGGCACATTGTGGGGGTTTTTTCATTCCTTTTTTAGTTTTGAATCTAAAATGTGACACTCAAAAGCTGTTATGTAATGTAATAGTGTTGGGTCATTGAATTAGTTATGTAATAAATATATCAAATACTTTTAATAGCATCTATCTATCTATCTATCTATCTATCTATCTATCTATCTATCTATCTATCTATCTATCTATCTAGTGTTCTCCTTTTTAGAGAGTAACACATTTATAACAAGCTGATATCAGCTGGTTTCTTAGTTGGGCTATCTACTCCTGTAGTTAAGTGACTAACAAATATGTTGCTGCTTGCTTGCTAACTGCAGTTTTAAAACATCTTTACCTCTTTATTAAAGGAATGGGAGGTGCACCCACCTAGCCCAGTAACGTGCTTTAGTCTTTTTCTTCTTGTCCTTTTTTAAATGTCATGTCTGTGTATTTTTCACAGGGTGTGGGGCGGTCCTTCCCCCAACACTGCAGGCAGCCTGAATGAAGCATTTTTGTTGGAAAGTTCTCAGCGTTTAGGCTCCTCTCATCTCCCCTCGTCCTGCTGCGTGTCGTTGCGTTTCGTTACGTGCCTGTTTTACACATAATGGGAAGTGTGCCCGCAGAAATGTTAAAATAACAGCCTGTTGGTATGTGGGTGGTTTCCATAAAGTTTGAAAACAGCGGGGCACTCCCAGGATTCGAGGCAGGCGATTAAAGGAAGAAGGGCTCCTTATGCGGGGGCTGCACGGTGGCGCAGTGGTTAGCACTGTTGCCTTGCAGCAAGAAGGTCGTGGGTTCGTATCCCGGCCCAGGGTCTTTCTGCATGGAGTTTGCATGTTCTCCCCGTGTATGCGTGGGTTCTCTCCGGGTACTCCGGCTTCCTCCCACAGTCCAAAAACATGCATGATAGGTGAATTGATCACTCTAAATTGTCCCTAGGAATGAATGTGAGTGTGAATGGTTGTCTGTCTCTCTGTGTTGATCCTGCAACAGACTGGCGTCCTGTTCAGGGTGTACCCTGCCTAACGCCTGATAATTGCTGGGATAGGCTCCAGCTGCCCCGTGACCCTGAATTGGATAAGCGGTTAAGAAGATGGATGGATGGATGGATGGGCTCCTTATGCGCGCGCATGAAAATCCAGGAGAGCGGCGTGATTACACGTCCGAAGATAAAGGGCCCGCTGTGTTCTCGGGGCAGATGTCCAAGACGGAGACAGTAAAATGTGTCTTCACACTGCTCCAAACAAAGTCTCCTTTGTCTTATTGGCTGAACATTCTGTGTACCAAGATTTTAGGTAAATGGCCTGATTGATGGTTAAAATGCATCATTCATTTATCAATCTGACATATTATATAATTTAACAAATGGAGCCTTTCTTGTAAAATTGATAACAAAAAAATCCTGGATTCTGGAGAAGATTGAAATTCTGGTTTTATTTAACTAACTTGTGTTTTTTTTGTTTTTTTAGCAGTTTAGCTAAAACATGTTATACAAATTAAATTGCCTTGCCTGTTAGCATTTTCTGTAATGTCATTTGTTTCCAGTGTGAGCATCTATTCCCATGAGAGTCTGTCCAACTGGATAAATATTACAGAACATTTGGGATACGTGTGCCAACTATTATTGAACTCTAAACGACCCTTTGCTGGTATTGAGTGTTACTGGATGATGTGACCCTTGAATGATTAAGGCACAATTATTTCTTCTTCTCTCCGCTGAGCCGGTCCTTAAAGACACAGTCAGATCCTCGAACAAATTAAAGCCACTTCTTGATGCTTACTGCATCCCGGTAACCAAAAGACGGCTGTTCATCTACCCTTTTGTTTATAGATTGTGATTCGAGCCACATTCTTAAAAAATGTGAATACTTGCTACTTTTTCCACAGCCTTAGAATCGTTTGTTGAATGTTGTCTCAAAAATCTGTCATTTTTTTAAGTTGAACGTTTTCCACACTGATTACAGTTTTTTTTCTTAAAGGTTCATCTGTGACTGAAGATGATGTCCGACGCCAGCGACATGTTGGCTGCTGCCTTAGAGCAGATGGATGGTATAATAGCAGGTAACACAGTGGCTTTAAGCATCATCAAATCTCGTCTCTTTAGCTGAGAAGAACTTTTAATCTCTTCACTGAATTCTGCTCTTTGAGCTGCGTTGGAGCAAACAGCAACACTGGGCTGAGGAGACTTTGTCTGCTGCGATTTCACACTTTTGCCAGCTGACCTTTACACAGATATCATACGATGTCTCACGCTCCATGTCTGTGAGATCGCTTTCATCTTTAGGGTTATGTGTGTTTTTAAGCCATTCGCTTCATTAGGATCATCGTTGTTGTAGTTGCATTTTCACATTAATTTCAATATAATAGTTTGTGACGGCAGATTAACATTAAAGTCAGTGGAGATGAAGGTTTGTGAATAGTGAGCTACTGTTGTTTGCTTCAGTATTTATCTGAATATGAGTCTCACAAAATGCTTCACTGTACTCTCTGCCTGTTTAATTGGGTTTTGTGTTTTCTGTCATTTTCCTGCCTCAGGCTCGAAGGCCTTGGACTACTCCAACGGTCTGTTTGACTGTCAGTCGCCAACCTCTCCTTTCATGGGAAGCCTGCGGGCGCTTCACCTGTTGGAGGACCTGCGGAGTGTGATTGAGTTAATGGACACAGAGGAAAGGGAAAGCCTCCGCTGCCAGATCCCCGACTCCACGGCGGACAGTCTGGTCGAGTGGCTTCATGGTAACCTGGTGAGGTCGCTGCGTTCGACTCAGATATCTCAACTGTTCTTTGTATTAATAATTTCTTAAAACGCTAAACCGGATAAAAGAAGTGTGTTTTTGATTCATTTATTTTTCTTTTCAATCAGAATGATGTGGCATGATTTAAAAATCGTTTTTCTCTGTAATCCCTTAATTGATCTGAAGCACAATATAAAAGCCACATTTTCATCTGCCATTCTTTGACTACAAAAACAAAAAAAATCGAATGAATGTCTAACAGTGTAAGCCAAACTTTCTTCCTTCTTTTGTGTACAAGAGATTTGTTTGCTTACAGCAAACGCGGCTGTCTGGCTCTGCTGAGAAAACTGGCTCATTGCTGCTGCTGTTAGTATCACTGCCAGAGTGCAAGAAGAAACATGTTGACTTCTTAGAAATCAGAGCAGTGTTTGTAGCAGTCAGTGGGTTTACATGCATCAAGTAAAAAATATCAAATTATTGCCTTAGTCGGACTGAAATCAGACTACTGAAATGCATATATATACCTCAGTCTGATTAAGTCAAAATTAACTATGTTAGAGTTTGAGAAATCAAACTAGGGTACCCAGGTAATGCGATTGGAAACATACTGGCTTCCTCTTCAGGAAATAATGAGATTGCAAAGGCATGCAGGAGCAACAAGTGTAAAGCCCAGGTTATACTTCTCCATCTACATCAAAATGGATTGACGCAGCGCCATTATCGATGCAAGGCTTCTTCGTCACCTACGTAAGGACAGATGGAGTAAAACCCAGTTTCCTAACTATCCGTCTCCATCAATGGAGAGCGTATGCCAGTGATTGGTCAGCTCAACAACAGCCAGAGATCGTCTCACCAGAACGGTTCTTTACAGTCGATGTAATCAGTAGTTAATGCAGCATTTTGGCACTACATGCTTTGTATTGAAAGGACAGTTTTTCTAATATGGTGTTTTGACAGGTTTGAACACAAAGAGTTGAGAAACAACCGAACAGACTGCTGTGTTTGTAGAGTATTCTATGAGCTGCACTTCTAGTGAAAAGCTTTCCAGCTCAATCAAAACTCTGTCTTTGAGGCCCCGTCCACACTACTGCGTTTTCGTTTAGAAACGGAGAGTTAAAACGAAAAATATCTCCGTCCACACTAGCGTTTTCCCTGAGTATTAGAATTGATCTCAATCCACATTAAATGGACTGAAAACGCGGATCACGTGACCATTTTCCAACACTGGGCATGCGCGCACCGGTATAAACAGGAAACAGATTGACCATTCCTCAGCTGCTAGCAAAGACATCAAAGCCAGTAACGCTTGTAATTCGTTATCCATGTTGCAGTTACACTTTAATTAACCGTAAACGACACTGCAGTGGTAGGCAGACCTGCCATGGAAAACTAGCAACCCCTGTTGTCCTGGTTGGGAATTGCTTTGCAACACTGAAAAACCAACGGAGAGACAGAAACGGAGAACCATAAATGAAAATCGTCTGCATGAATACGTCAAATTTGCATACGGAGAAGTATAAGGTAGGCTTTCCGCATAAAACAGTGCAGTATTTAGAAAAAGTACTGTGCTGCAGCGTCTGTTTCTGCTCTAATTTTGCATAACCTGCTTTTACGCCGTCTGCCTCACTGACTTAGCATTTGTTTTCTATCTGTTTGACTCTAGTCCAATGGATAATGTCAGCGTGAAAGGGTGCATGTCGCCACCTAGTGAAACACGCTTCAGTCAGTAATTCGATTTCTGAGTGAAATGGAAACTGGATCACGGCTCTCAGCTCGGCTAAGCCAATATTCTGATTGCTGCCTAAAGCTCGATGTAGATGTGCATGTAAACGTACTGATTGATGGGCTGAAGGCCGTGTGGAGTTTTTGTCTAATGCTGTAAGACTAACTGTACAGCAGAGTGTGTGCAGGGCAGGCCCTATTTTTAGCCTTTTTAGTTATTGTTTGTGCAGGGTGAGACTGTCCTGGTTTGATTAGAGGTGGCGGAGTCTGAAGAGAACATGTCTGAACTAATTACATCACAAATGATCAGTATTATGATGGATCTGATTTTTTGTTTTGTTTTTATAGTGTTTGTGTCTAATCTGTGTTTTTATGCATCCCTTAGTCCAATGGGCACATCTCTCTGGGTGGAGATGACCACTACCAAGAGAGACTGTCAAGGTTAGAAGGCGATAAGGAGTCTCTGGTGCTTCAGGTACACATTTAATGACGCATCATTTTATACTATATGCCATAAAGACTCAAAATTCATATCCATATATCATCAAATGATACTAGAGACATTAATATGTCGTGTCTAACATATCGTGTACCGCCTAGCTGTTCATTGTCTGTCCAAAGTTCAGAGTGGTTACCATATTTATGAGCCTCATTCCAAACATGCTGTGTTCAACAGATTGATAACATTTTCCTGGTGATACTAAAGCATCAAGCATTGTTTTGTAAATAAATATCCAAGAAACTTTCATGTGAAAGTTAAAAACTGCGATGTCAAACCTGTGTTGGTGGTTATGTACTAGATTTGAGTTTTTAGATGTTTGGCTCAGCGTTTTTCTTTTAAGCTCTTTTAAATCGGCTAAATAAATTGCAAATTTATGCAATTACAAAGCAGACCTCTGCAATTGCATTATTACAGTTGCTGACTTTGTGGGGATGTTGGGTACTTTGTGCAGTTCTCCTTATTAGGTTTAAAACTCACTAAGAGTTGGTTTTCGCACAGGTGAGTGTGCTGACTGACCAGGTGGAGGCGCAGGGAGAGAAGATTAGAGATTTGGACATTTGCTTGGATGAGCACAGAGATAAGCTCAACACCACAGAGGAGATGCTGCAGCAGGTGTGTGTGTGTGAAAACTCAGACTCGCCACAGAAGAACCAAACAAGTGCTTCTGTTTTTATCTGAATCTATTCCTATTTGTCGTCGCAGGAGCTTCTGTGCAGAACTGCACTGGAGACGCAGAAACTGGAGCTGATGTCTGAAGTGTCCAACCTCAAGTTGAAACTCAACTCTTTGGAGAAGGAGAGACTGGACTTTGACCGATTTAGGGACAGCGAGGTCTGTGAGATACCTGTAAAGCTGAAATGGAGATTTTGGTTCTGTACCCTATTTGTTTTTTTTTCTCTTGCTCAATAGAAGCACACTCACACACAAATCTTCAACTCGTATTCTGATACTGACATTTGCGAAAACATAAAAATGGAGACAAGCAAACCTAACAGTGTTTGAATCTGTTTCCTTTTGGCCAAAGGTTTAATAAAGATTTCATAAACAGAAACCTTTCTGACCCGTGCTAATAAATAACATTTGCAGAGGGCTTCAAACACATCATGGTTTTGTTGTTTCAGCGCGGTCGTCTCTTCCACCCAACTGGAACAAAAAGCTGCTGTCAGATTTCTGCATCACCGTTCATAAATCCCAGCTTCCTCTTAGTTTATCTCTGCTGTTGCTGCTGATTTGAACTATTCTGTATAAATATTTTTTTTCCAAATGAGTCTAGAATAGTTTGACTTAATTCTTTTTCATGACTCTTAAGAGCTTTGTGTCAAATAATCAAGTGTTCTTTTTTTCTACGATAGTTTTTCTGAAAAATAATAGTAATATTTACAGCTTTTATTTCACATATTCTCTTCTGTTATGTTGAAAGTTAAAAGCGGATGGACTATAGTCATTCTGTAAACATGGTCCACATTTTGTATCTGAATTTATCAGTCAGATGATTGGGTTTTTAATGTTGTGTACCGTATTTTAGAACATGGGGGAGCGGGTGCACCACATGTGTGTAAAATACTTGTATAAAACTATAGGGTGTAAGTGTGAAGATGTATTTATGATATTCTTTCCACTATGCAGGATCTAATCCTTGAAATTAATGAACTTCGGTACAGACTGACGGAGCTGGAGGGGGAAAAACTGCAGTACGAAAAGAAACTAAAGTCCACAAAGGTGAGTTTTTAATCAGTGAAATCGGTTCAGTATAAAACTATAATTAACATAAAACAGCCATCTTTTTTCAGCCAGATTTTAATAACCTCTTTAATACTGACACATTTTTACTAATATGATAACCATTGTCATGCTGGATAGCCCTACTATTGTAAGGTATGTTTTAGAGCCTCCGTTCTTTAGTATTTGACAGATCCAAAACCGTTCAACCAGAACATGGTGGTGGCAGCATGATGCTGTGGGGAATATGCTTTCATGAACTCACTGTGGATTTCATGTTTTGTTCTTTGTAATTCCCTCAGTTTCAGGGACTCTAATGGCTTTTAGATGGTATGCCTGTGATCCCGATAATTTATTTTAAATATGACGAAGTGAGAGTTGGGGTGGAGTTCTACAAACGTGAGAAGAAGGGTTAAAACTTCATGTATTTTAAATCTGCTTGATACTTAAATATCTTTGATGTTTCTCCCCTTCATCTCTGCTGGCTTGATCGTTTCTCTTTGCTTCGCTTGGCTTCCTACTGCTAGTCCCTTCTGGCTAAGCTTTCTAGCATGAAAATAAAAATGGGCCAGATGCAGTATGAGAAACAGAGGAAAGAGCACAAACTGCAGTCTCTGAAGGTTGGCTTTTCTCAGGGTGAATGTGGTGCTTGCTGTATGATTATGGTTTTTGACCTCTCCCTTTGGCTCGTACTTTTTATTTTAACGCCGCAAGAATGGCATCCTAAGTTATTTAGCCTTATTTTAAATGCTTTATTTTTGCAATGTGATGTTATTCTTTTGTGCTGCATGTTCTCTTTATTTAACAGCGCAATAAAAGTTAATCCAGAAAGTTAAGTGCAGGTATAAATACCACTTCCTCTAGACTACAGAGCAGTTGTGTCAGCAATCATTTTTACAAACCACAGGTATGCTTTAATGTTAGGTTTTTACACTTCTCCCTCTGTTTTAATTTCTTCTAAACTGCTATTTACGATTAGGTTTTCTCTGTGATTGATTTCCGTTCATTATTTCGTTTTTCTTTATTGTATCTTCTGCTTTTGTCCTTCAAAACATCTGTGCATGCCACCCACCTCACACACAACCTTTGTGTTGTGGTTTGTTTGTGTTGTTAAGTTGGGTTGGGGGATGGGAGATGACGTGCTCTCACTTTTGTTGTCCTCTTCTGGACAGGAGGAGTTGGCCTCTATGAGGAGGCAGCTGGAGGGCAAAGATGGCGAAATGAGGAGGCTACAGGATGACTCGAGCTTCAAGCCTGTCGCCACAAGCAGCCCAGAAGGCCTAGAAAGAGGTGGGGAATGTAACCACTCACAAGCCTCGCTGACATTTCAGCACAGATCTCTAATATCTGATATTCGTCACATTAAAGGCTCAATTTCTCCACAGTTTTTAATTGTTTTCGTCCTGTGTTAGTGTCTCATCCAGATGAAACGCTTAGAAAGAGGCTGAAAGAAAAGCGTAAGGGGGTTTTATCCTTTTCACTAGCATTGCACCCCCCACCCCAGTCCCTGTTGCATGAACGAGCATGAGCCATGTGAACTCTGCTTGTCCATTATAACTCATTGAAGTGCAAGTAGCTCCCTACACCATATCCTAAATAAACTGAAGAATGGACCTTTTCATACCCTCTGTCTCTGTGTTTTTGAGTTCAATTTAAAAAAAACAAAGCGAACAGTTGGCTCTGTGTTTTTAGCAGGAATGAGGAATTCAGTGCTGTCATAACCATTCAGCCTGCACATTCATCCCTCTCTCTCATGATCTCCAACAAAAATCAGCTCTTTTACCCATCCATGCTTCTCTTCAGAATCCTTTGAAACCTTCCTTTCTCACACCAGCAGCTGATGTGTCTCCTGCTAACCTCCTAACTATTGTCACATCTAGTGTTGTCTGACTGTACCTTCATCATTTCTGCGCCGGTTCCTCTCAGGCACATTGTTTAGAGAGAAAAATAAGATAAACTACATAGAACGATTTCATTTTCCTCAGTTCACACACTCCCTCTAGCAGACTACAAGTTATTGTAAAATGTACTGGAAATGGGAGATACTCTATTGCTTATCTAGCGTTTACATAATATTTACTAAGCAAAAGAAAAATACATATACATTAAACAATTTTGATGATTGAAAGTCTGGGATTCTCTGATTCAAAAATTCTTATCATATAGATTATTTATGACCAGGCAGATTCTTATTGCAAAAATTTACCAAAACTTGGAAATATAAAAATTATTATAAGATTACACTTTATATTATAAAATGTATAAAATGTTAAAAAAGTTTTCCAAATCCTACTAAATCATTTTAAGATCTAAATTATGTTTTCTGACTAAAAAAGTTCTATTAAGTTAAATAAAAAACCTTAAAACATACTTCAAATTAATTAAAATGTGTATTTAATTTCCTAAAAAAATGTACCTAAAATGATCAATAGTAATTATTCATTCTGCTGATCACACACATCGTATAGAGTAGTGTGTTGGAGAGTGTGTTCTGTTAAATGAAAAACGTTCTCACAAAGTTAAATGGGTAAAGTGACTACAATTTTAACGCATTTCTTATACAGCTTCACTCTGTTTTCAAGCTGTATTTGCATCCCATAGGTGTATCCTTGTTACAGCTCTGTTGTGCGCTTCCTCATATCATATTTGTCCTCCCCAGATGTGGAAGTGCAAAGAATGAAAAAGGCGGTAGAATCATTAATGGCAGCAAATGAAGAAAAGGTACGTTTGGCAACATGTGTATTTAACGTTGTGTAGGAAATTACAAATACCTCGATGGGAAGGAACATTTTTTTTTTTTCTCATCGTTATACTTTCCTGTACAGGATCGCAAGATTGAGGAGCTCAAACAGTCGCTTTTGCGGTACAAGAAAGTTCAAGAGATGGTGATGTCGGTACAAGGGAAGAAAGGTGAGACTTCCACAGAGGAGGTGAATTAAATAAATGTATGCATTGCTCTGAGAAATCAGGCTCCAAAATATAACTTCAGTCAAATTCAGCACTCTTTGGTGGTTTTTATTCTTTGTGTTTCACTGGATTTCTTGGGTTATATAATTCTGTTCCTTTGGTTTTATTTATTTGATCATTAAAAATATGGGATTATTCTTGTTGGGGAATCTGCCCTGGTTTATGTCACGCTAAGCAAAGCTATGTGTTATTCGCTTCAGACAAAACAAAAGATACCGAGCGGGTTGAGATTCCCAGTGATGGATCCAGTCCGCTCTTGTCTGGCAGCTCTGGGTCTGTGGAATCTGAAAAACAAGACGTTACAGATGTGGAGCAGCTGCAAACAAAGAAGTCAGATGAGGTTTGTAGAAGCAAATATAAAATACTGGGATTGTTAAAGTAAAGACATGATGGATTTTTGAGTAACTATGTGGAGGAACATGAGGAATTTGAGGAACATGTCCTGCTGAGGCTGTGATAGTCACAGAATCACTGACACTCTGTCTCCTGATTGGTTGTTGCAGCGCAATTTGACACTGGAGCTCAGATTTTTCCAACTCGAGCGGTACACGATATGCACAAAATGCACCACATAAAAGGCAGCGCAAATTTACTGACGCATCTGTAGAGCGACTTGTTCGCGCAAATCAGGCAGAAAACCTTTTCCGCGACGCAAATCTGCTTCTGAAGTGTCGCGGGACCCCAAGTCGCGCCTCATCGTGCTCCTCCATTGACTTTACATGTAAACCTGAAGGTCTAGTTGCTTGTATCGCGTTCGGTGTGGACACACCCCAAGTATTATAAGTTGGTAAGATCAAACGGTTTTGTGGTTCCCACTGTAATTTTTAAAATAAATTCAAAACAAAACTCAGGAAAGCTCTCAATGATCTAACACTATATAGAAATGTTAAAACAGTTTTAGTTTTCTTTCAATAGGATAAGCTTGTTTGTTTGTTAAATAGGTGTATTTGCATATATAGTGTGTGTGTGTGGGGGGGGGGGGGTGTTCCTCTTTTTTTTATTTGTGCCTTTTCTCTCTGCTTCTGATTCATAATTAGGTGGAAAGACTGAGTGGACCCAGCGAGGACTCGTCTCAGTCTTCGTCTCCCAATCCTGCTGATCCAGCGGGAGTATCGGAGCACGCACAGACAGATGGCCAAAGGTTAAACATGTAAACATTCCTTCCCATATGTGTGGCTTCAACAAGTTAATCCAGTTGATAATTTCGTAGACATACATGGTAGCATATGTAGTATTCTCAGTCATAAATGCAATACTTGATGAGAAACTAATGAAAGCTCTCTGTGTTGGGATTTACAGTCTTGTTGATGACACTAGCTGGCACATTTGGTGAACTAATTGTGGTGCTATCACATGTTTGATTTAAGAAAGTCATTGTCTTCTGACAATGTTTTCCTGTCAGTTCACTGCGGATACAATGGGCCTTTCATTAACGCAAGGCGTTGTATTGGCTGCTCATGTGAGAGGAAATCTGTAGCAGAGATTCTCATCTCTAAAAATTTTGATTTTGGAAGACATCTTTTCATTACAAGGCTTGGTTTCTTAGTGTGAAAACAAAAAAAGCTATTTGCAGGTGTACAAACGTAATACCAGTCATTATTTGTTATATAGTTGGGATATATTTCAATTAAATTCTTGTTCTTGAAGTTTTTTACTACAGATCTATGAAAAATTGCAGCAAATCAATAAAGAAAAGGGTAAAATGTTTCCCTTTTTGTCGTTGTAGTAATCAAGAGCAGAGCAAAACTGATGACCAGGTCCAATCAGATGAAAACTTTAATGAAACGGTAAAGAGGTGGTGATGATTACTGATTAAACCGGGCAGAACTCCAGCTCCTGTTTGACTTTATGTCTTTAATTATTTTCCAGTGTACAAGTGAAGAGAATCATAAGATAACTGAAAAGCCCCCCTTGAATCCCTCCGCCACCTTGCCTGCCTCCATCGAAGACGAGAGCTTCGGCTCCAGAAAGGCTCGCTCGTCTTTCGGGAAAGGTTTCTTCAAGATCCGCGGAGGCAAGAAAACCTCCAGCAGCCCTAACCTCGGTGAGAGAAATCTCCGGTTTGGCTAAATATAGGTGTTGTTGTCATGTGGAACCTGGAATAAGAATTAGGAATAACAAACTATCCACTGGAGGGTGAGACCTTTTTCTAAAGCCACACCCTTAGAGTGCATTACACGGACCAAGACCATAATTAGCAGCCTACACAAACTGTGGTGCATATTTAAATACAGAAGTCTGTTTCCATGGCACTGTTTGCCCTTTGTCCTGTCTGTCTTTTTTTTTTGTGTGTGAGTCTCCGTCCCCCTCCCCGGTCCTGTTATTGTTCCAATCATAATTTCTCCCCTCTTGTCTTATTTTTCTGTTGGACGCTGTCGTGTGTTGTGTGCTCTTTGTAACACATGAAGATCGCAGCAGGAGTGCGAGTGCGCCTATGCTAGGTACAGTAAAGACTACATGTCCCTGTAAGGATGTTGTAGTTCTCTGGCAGAAAGCGAAAAGGAAACTTGGAATTATCCCCTTTTATCTTTGTGCATTTGCTTTTCTTCCTTTTTGTTCCCTTTAATTCTCCAGTACCTGATTGCTTTGACATCCACAGCCTTCTCTTTCGTTGCACAAACATCTGCTCAACATGCACTCTGTGTATGTTGATTTCCTCTGTATCTGCATGAAGTAGAGTGCTCCTTTTTTGGTAAATAAATGCACAAATTTTGTTTGAGGAAAAACATTTTATGAATGAACTCCCTCTTATAATCTAAAACGACTAATGGTTTAAGTTTTTATTCCAGTAACCGTCAGATATCATCGTGATGCATGCCTGCTAGAGCCTCTTATTTTTAATGCCTCCTCCCATCGTGACCGCTCCGTTTATCCGTGTCTGGAGTCGTCATTCGCTTTCTCTGGCACTGTGCTGCCTCTGTGCAACAGCTGCGTCTCCCTTTTTATCAGTGTGTGCCTCTCACAGGCTTACAACGGTTTTGTGTTTGTGCAGCTGAAACAGAGCAACAGGGCACCGACCACCTGGACCTTGCCGGAGTGCCACAGAGGTCAGCCAACAGCGACAGCACGCACACGCTTCCTACGTCCCCGGAAAGCAGGAAGAAATCTAAAGGCATAAAGAAACTCTTTGGGAAGTGAGTAAAAAAGCGACAAAGGAATCCTCAGTTCTTGTGATTGTTTGTTTTAATATTTAGACATAAATGTTTGACCCGTAGGCTTAAGCGGAGCCAGTCCACCACATTCAACCTTGATGACAACCTCCCAGAGGGAGAGTTCAAGCGGGGTGGAGTCCGAGCCACAGCAGGACCCAGACTGGGTTGGTCTCGTGATTTTCAGCGAGTCAACAAGTGAGTCGGTGCATTCAGCACAAATAATGAAAACCAGAATGTGGCTTCTTTGTGTTCAATCTCTATTGTCCAACGACTTCAGACATAATGAACT
Organism: Apricaphanius iberus; assembly: GCA_028564705.1. NCBI lineage: Eukaryota > Metazoa > Chordata > Actinopteri > Cyprinodontiformes > Aphaniidae > Apricaphanius > Apricaphanius iberus. The sequence continues at coordinate 517,553 of JAPXFQ010002381.1, read as the reverse complement.
GTAGAATAACAGACATAAAAATAAATGCATGATGTTTCACAATGGAAATTATGCTCAGTCATTATCTTTCTCAAGTGTCTACAGGCTCTTAAATTTTAGTGGTTCACTCTGTGAATCTATGGTCTACTGCTCATTTCAGCTGGATCTTAACCAGAGTGAAGCTTTGTTCCATGTCCACGCGTAGCTGTGTTTTTTAAAAATGAAGATTTTCCTCTGGTCCTTAAAAAAAAAACCTCCATCCACACGTAAGCGGATGAATGCGTTTTTCAGTACATTCATAGACGTGGGAAACCTATAGGGAGCAATAGTTCTCCCAAATCCTATCCGCTAATAGTAACTTTCTATCTTCCATCTTCAGCACGCAGCAGTAACAGAGCTGTAAAAGCAACCAAACAAGACGTGCTTTAACAAAGGATGATACCAACACAGCTCTGAGGGCATAAATGCTTTTTATGAGAGTAAACACAGGTTGCACGATTGATGTTGGAGCATTTTTTGTCGCGGATAGTGTGATAGTGTAAAGTAGCAGACTTCAGTTGTCAATAAAATATGACTAATTTGAATGGTGTTTTTCATGAAACATTGAAAAGTCTTTACCACAAACACTGTGGTGTCATTTTTATTTTGTCAAAGATTTTGTGGCCACAGCAGCCTTTATTAAAGTGGACAGCACAGAAATGAGGAGAGAAGTAGGGGAGAGACATTCGACTAATGTCCAGGGAGCGAGTATCTTTTTCCTAGGGAAGTATAGGCAGTTCCCGCCTTACTCGCCTCTGATTGGATATAACTTCTCTCGCATGATTGGTTATTTCTTTTAGGGACTAGTCCCGCCTTTTCTTGTCTCTGATTGGCTAGGAGGCATCTCCAGCGACTTCTAATACTGCATTCCAATTGTCTCAGAAACTCGGGCATCCGAGTTGCTGTACACGACAACGTGACGTCCATCCCGACTTAAAGCATTCCACTTTGTCTCGCTACACTCCGAGTCGGAAAGAACATGGACGCTTTGAGGGCAGCAGCTGTCGAGGGGCGGGCTAGTTATTGCTATTTTTGTTATAGCATCTTCAGCAGACCAGCATGAAAAACAAAGCTTTACATTGTATTGCACACACAGCAAGACCGTGACCGGATTATTGATGACCGGATTAAAGCAGAAATGAAGTCAAGTGTGTAAGAGCATGTAAAAATGTAAACTAATGAAATCCTCAACACACTTATTGCATTGTTAAATTAACTTGGTTTGTTTCTGTTTGCTCTCAACACTGAGAGCAAACAGCCCACAACCATCGTTTTTGCCAGTGAGCCAACAAGTCAAAGTAATGGACAAAGAGCCAGAACACATTATCAATAGGAATTTCACATAATCAACTGGAGGTGTAAACATCTAAATATGACAGCACACACTTATAAGACTTCTATATAGACTTGTTTTCGTTATGTTGGTGGAAGGACTAATGATTCAAAAATGACCACCGCTCCGACCCCTTCAGCTCTGCCTTCATATTGCTGTGACGTTTAGAAGTCGCTGGAGGTACCTTCTAGCCAATCAGAGACAAGAAAAGGTGGGACTAGTCACTAAAAGAAATAGCCAATTATGCGAGAGAAGTTCTATCCAATCAGAGGCGAGGAAGGCGGGAACTGCCTATACTTTCCTAGGAAAAAGATACTCGCGTCCTGGGCCGGGCGTCGAACCCAGGACCCCCGCTTTGAGAGCTAGGGAACCTGAACACGGAGCGCCCGTCATAACCACTGCAGTATATAAGGAAAAAATACTCGGCTCTAAAATATTTCAAGCTACTTTTTTTTTTTTTTTCTTACAACCATCAACTCGATATTGCAGTAAAATGTATTTATATATTTATCACCATACTGTGTATAACTCGCCTTCACTCGTCAGATTGTTTGTTCTGGCAGTTCTTCTTTGAAACTGACAAAGGGGAGTGGCTGACAGCGAACCACCGTGTTTTTCTTCTTGAAGCTCTGTAGTTTGACCACAAGATGTCATTCTTGCATATCATACCTTTTTAACACACCAATAAATTAACAATTAGTACAAATGGTGAGAAAAAATCTTAAACTTTTAAGTGCAGTTATTGACCTAATGGAGGCAAAGTTATTGTGGCTTATGACTGCAGCTGAACTGACAGACCTCACACCGTTTGATCGTTTCTGTTTCGCCCTTAGTGAAGTGGACGCTCCGTTTGCCCGCTGGTCGAAGGATCAGGTCTGTGACTGGATGCAGGAGCAGGGCCTCGGCCTCTACACCAACATGGCCCGCGTGTGGATCTCCTCCGGACAGACGCTGCTGCAGGCGTCACAGCAAGACCTCGAGAGGGTGAGACATGGCAGAAGGATTTAATTAGTTGTCAGACGACACATTCTCTGACGAGAGTTACTTCGTAGCACCCAAGGATCCTGGATCCTCGTTTGTGTCCTCATGGATGTTCTTGTGATTAGGAGCTAGGCATCAAACAGCCACTGCACAGAAAGAAGCTGCAGCTCGCCTTGCAGGCCCTCGGCTCAGAGGAGGAGGATAATAAGGGAAAGCTGGACTACAACTGGGTGACAAGTAAATCAAATTGTGTTTTGGTTCCAGATTTTTTGTCTAAAAAACTGGTTTTCAGACTCAGTTTTACTCTGTATAATAAGCCACAGTCACGTTAATTTGTTCGCCATCTGTTTCCTCTCAGGGTGGTTGGACGACATTGGCCTTCCTCAGTATAAAACCCAGTTTGATGAAGCCAGAGTTGATGGGCGAATGCTTCACTACATGACAGTGGTGAGTGTTTAAACAGATTTGTGTTAAATCATTAAATGAAGGATCCACAGGACGCCGGCTCTGTCTCAATTTTACAACAAATTTTGTCTTTCAAATTCATATTTTTTTTCGTAAAAGTACATTATCAAAACCTACAGTAATCATTGGTGAGTTTTAATCATGTTCAAACAGAATTAGCAGATTATGTATAAGAGGAAAGGAGCTAATTGAATTCAGGACTGAATCTCAGCAGATTGAAATATCCGGCCTTCACATACTTGCTCCAAACCGCCTGTTAGACGAGACAGATTTAAAATTTAGACTGATAAAAAAAACTGTTGACTTGCTTATTTCTTTAATTTTTTGTTTTAAGTAGGTTGACCATATTTTGACTTCCAAAAAAAGAGGACACTTGACTAATTCCTGAAACATTTCAACAAATACTCTGTTTTGATAAAAATAAATGCTTTTTGATTTCAACATATTCAATTTGTTCCTTCTTTATGGGCTTAGAAAAAATTATTTCTTGATCTGTGAAAAGTGGAAATGTCCTCGGAGAAGTGGACAATTGGTCACCCTAGTTTTAAGTACACAATATTAAACTGGCCATGTGTTACTAAGCAAGCAGGTAAGTACATTTTATTCATATAGCACATATATTCAGTACATGTATTCAAAAGTGCTTCACCAAGAGAATAAAAACCTAAAAATAGGATTAAATTGTTAGGATAAAAAAAAAAAGATTAAATTAAAGCACAATGTATGAATGAGAATGTCTTCAGCTGCTTTTGAAATGAGTCCAGTCTCTAAAGACAACTCTGAAATAAGGGAAGCTCGTCCCATGTTGGTTCCAGTTAAATCTTGCTGCTGAGTTTCAACCAACAATCAAGGGCTTTTTTTGGCACATGTTGCTGTGCTTCTTCAAACACTGACTTCCTTTAAATCAAGGCTAAAACCCCATCTGTTTAGGGCTTCACTTGGATCATTGATTGACGGCCAATTGGATCTTATAAAAATCTCAGTGCATCCCACCTCAGCAGCGATGGCATGCTGTGAGAGACCCTGCTTATGTAGTTCAACACCCAAACCAAGTTCAAAAAGAGAACATATTTATTTTCCTTTGCCATCAGAACGTCATGATGTTGTGACCACCAGATAGATGATGACAGATTTGGCCTTTAAAGGCATGTAGTCTCTACCTTGTGATCAGCTGTAGAACAGCCTGTTTCAGTTTAAGTGCTGTTTTGCTCAAAAAGGTTTTGTTTCTCCCATTTTTTTCTCGTTGCATGTTGAAGCTCTACTTGGAACTTCAAGATCCAACCATAAAAAATGATTCTCAGCATTATCCACTGAAAATAATATTTCTGTGCTACATCTATCCATTTTCAGATTTTTTAAAAATGACACCCATACCCTGTATGTGAGCGGTATAAAGATCTTATTTATTTTTTGTATAGTGAGTAGTTTTCTGTTTTCAAAGGTGTTTGAATGTGACTTGGCAAAAGCTTGAAGAGTCTGACATTCTGCTGAAGATGCTGTTTTACCCTCCTCAATCCTTTTTGCAGCACATTTTGCCCTTCATGCGGTTTTCTCTGAAGGCTAAAACTTTGCTCCAGGTTTACATCAGCTGCTGATTGGTTGCTTGCTTTTGTCTGACAGGATGACCTGCTCTCCCTGAAGGTGGGAAGCGTTCTGCATCACCTCAGCATCAAGAGAGCGATTCAGGTTCTCCGGCTCAACAACTATGAACCCAACTGTTTGCGTCGCAGACCATCAGACGAGGTACATTTTGCATGTTAACAAAGTGTGAAAATGACAAGATGTTTTTTTTCCTGATGGATACAAATGTTTTAGTCAGAATATAAAGAGTGTACAGACAATACAGTAGGATATCAATTTAGCAATGGCCTTTTTATTTGGAATATATTATTTCAGATTAAACCTAATGCTGTGCATACTTGACAATAAACACTATTATATTTCATATTATGTGCTCAGAAACAGGTGTTTTGGTAGTGAAATTGTTGGCTAGTTTAAAAAAACTTCAATAGGTCTGAGTGTAAAGTTTAAAATTAATTTGATATGAAGTATATATTGGACAAGATGCAGTGAAATCCAATTTTGGAAGATTTCCACAAACTGCCACGAAGGAAATAAAAGCATTAAAGGAGCACGAGGCAGGATGAAAAAACAAAACTCATGAGCTACACGGCCGGCGCTGGAAGTAACTGCAGCAACCGTCACGGGAGCGAGCACCAACTCTTAGGGGAAAAAAAAGAAACACAGCGACATACTGCCAAACTACTGCGTATATACTGGTATTATGAAAACAAGCACCATGTCGCACAACAAAGTAAGTAAAATCTTCCTTTCCTCCCGGTGGGCAGAAACGCCTCTACAGATATTTTGGGCACACATAGATTTCGAAGGGTGAACAGACATTCATGGGGAACCAATAAGATATATATACAGATGACTTTTTGCTTTTGACTCACAATGAGGGATGGGTATCATTTAGGTTTTATCCAATAGCGGTGCCAAACCGGTACTTTCGAAACGGTGCCGGTGCTTAAACGGTGCTTGAAATGGTGCCTAAAGAATGTTAAACATACAAACATGGTCCAAATACCCTCTTATTTTTTTTTATTTTTTTTAGTAGGTCTGTCAAACAATAAAAGTCTTTAATCTAATTAATCACAGTAGCTGTGAATAAATCACCATTGCTAAATATGACCCCAAAAAAATACTAACTAGAACTTTCTGTATAAATAAAGGGACAAATCTAGATGTGGGGAGGACCGAAATAAGGCACCGTAATGTGCGCTGCTTTTCTATCTGGTTACTACCGTTCACGTCGGAACCGGTGCCGTGATGGCACCAGATATCGGTACCCATCCCTACTCACGAGAAGCTGCTAATAAAAGCCTCTTAGTGCCACTTTTAGCGTGCTTTGAGTTGTGTTTGGTCGTTTGCCGGTTGCGGGACAATTCATTCCCACAACTGATTGAGCCGCGAATCACAATCTTCTTCCTGTTGAAGCTGCCGGGAACGCACTAGCAGGGTCGACTTACGTCACACCCTAAGGTCGGCGCGGGAAATTCGGCGCCCGAATCGCAGCATATTTTGCTGCAAACCGCTGGCTTAAGAAAATAGAACGATATGTAAACAGTCTCATTCCTTTTGGTTTAAAGCGCTTCATTACTCATTAACTGTTTAGTTTTGGGTTTTTTTGAAGTCCTGTGCCACGCTCCTTTTAAAATACTGCAACATTGTGCAACAGGGTTTTAAGTACCATTTAGCTATTTAGCAAACTTACTTTGTTTTTGCATATTTCTAATGCACAAGCTGTAAATGAACATCTCTATAAGTTTGTAGTGTGCGACTCATTCCTGTTCTCTCTGTGTGCGGCCTATAGAACAACATTTCGCCTGCAGAGATTTCCCAGTGGACCAACCACAGGGTGATGGAGTGGCTTCGTTCAGTAGATCTCGCAGAGTACGCTCCCAACCTCCGAGGCAGCGGCGTCCACGGAGGCCTCATGGTGAGAAACTCTGGCTCTCCTTCCCCCTTATGAGGCACAAAACTTCATTGAATGGCCCCGGCCTCAACACGTGTTCACCTGTTCAGGTTCTGGAGCCTCGGTTCAATGTGGAGACCATGGCGCTGCTGCTGAACATCCCTCCCAACAAGACTCTCTTGCGTCGCCACCTCGCCACACATTTCAGTCTGCTCATTGGCTCAGAGGCCCAGCAGCTCAAACAGGAGTGTCTGGAGAACCCAGACTACATTTTGCTTACTGCCACCACTAAAGTCAAGGTAATCTGTTTTGTCCAGTTCTGGGTTATTATTATAAGAGCCTATTTTTTTTTTTCTTCTGGAATAAATTTGAACTATTTTTGTTTCTCACCAGCCAAGGAAACTGTCATTTGGTAACTTCGGTAGTCTGAGGAAGAAGAAGCAGGAGGAAAATGAAGAGTATGTGTGTCCAATGGACGTGGAGATGCCAAAAGGACGAAGCTTTCAGAAAGGCTTCGAGCTCCAGATCTATGAGGACGACCTGGACAGGCTGGAGCAGGTGAGCTTGTTACACCAATAACACCAACGTTTTATGGATGTTTTTTATTATTCAAAATTGAATTAAGACTAGTGAAAATCTGCTGTTCTCAGACTCATTGTAAGTATGATGCTGTATTTGTTTTCTGAGTGGTCAGCCTGGGTTTCTGGTGTCTTTTTGTACAGATGGAGGACTCTGAGGGGACGGTGAGACAGATCGGAGCGTTTTCTGAGGGAATCCAGAACCTCACAGTAGGTCCACAAGCATTCAGACTAAAACACTCGGTGCTCCTTTATTAATCAATGCCTGCTGTTACGTTTTTATCTGCTCCACGGTTTGTTTTTGTTTGTTTCGTCAGAGTATGCTGAAAGAGGATGAATTCTTCCAAGAGAGGTCAAACTCTCAGAACGCCAGCGTAACGGACGAGGAATCCAACGCATGAGACCGCCTGGGTCAGACGCGGTCCTGCTGTGAACACGACCAGCTCTCCTCTCCTGCACGCTGTCCCAGTGAACACAGCGGATCCACCCACATTTCCTTTTAGTGTTTAAGAGCCAAAAGTGTTGCAGCTTCCTCACTTATGAGGAGCTTCATTCCGAGAGCCTTCAGTCCATTTGTCACAATTACTGATGTCCGAGGGAACATTTAGGACAAGCCACTGTTTTCCTGCCAGCTGGTTTCTGGAAATATTTTGTACTCTGTGATATAGAAACACTGTTCTGATTCTGAAAGTGTCAACCAGCAAGAAAATGCCATGAAAATATGATTTTTATATATTTTAATATATGACTTTTAAGTTGCCTTCTGACTCAAGAAACTGAAAGAAAGACGTGGACTTTGCTGAATCTGAAGATTTCACAGAAGTACTATGCTGAAAAAAATAACTCCAGCTGCTATGTTTGTTTTTTTCTACACACCTGAACCTTGCAGATTAAACAATTATGATCTTGTTCTTAATCCTTTCTATGAAGATTTGTATGCTCAGGCATTTGCACATATACAGCGCATTCACGTTAGCCAGCGTGAAGAATATCCATGCGTTATATATGAACTCATTACATTTGTATCTGACCCTGGAGAGATTTGGAAACATGTCGAGTTGTTCCTGCCACCATGTACTCTGAGAAAAGATCATTTTCCTGTTAGAATATTGTAATTCAATTCTGTTATATCATAGGATATACATTGAGCTCAATAAAGTAATTTGAGTCAACCTGAGTTTAGTTACAGGAGACAAACTATGAAATACTCAAAGTGTTACTTATTTTTCTATTCACAAAAATATTGGATTAATTTATACTGGAAAAAACAGCAGTTACAAGTTGTGACACCAGTGTGTGTATACATATGTATGTATTTATATATCTCCTTAGGATTGGGTATCCAGTTAAACAGGGAATAATTTATTCTCTAAATTTATCTTAATTTCAAACATGTCCATACATTTCTTGCACACTCCCTGACTTTATTTCCAGCTTCATTAAATGGCCATTAGACACATTTTAGGTTAGTGTTTTAATTAAATTTCCTGCAGTGTACGTTTTCAATCTTCCAGTTCTTATATTATGCCTTAATGCGTCACAATAAATTTTGTCTAACAATCAACATTTTGTATCCTTTATATTCTGTGTGGTGACACATCAGCAGCAATTTGCTGACAAAGTAGGTGGCCTTACATTGTCGTTTCCCCCCCTCTCTGGAATCTGTTAGATTAGTGCCAAAATAAATGTATATAGAGAAAATGATGCAGGGAATGGTAAGAAACTAAAATGTGCAAGTATCAAATCTTTTTACTCTGAAATCAAATCAAAAAGAAGCATAACTTCTTATGGTATCAATTTGAAGCACATTTTAAGTGGAAATTAAATTAGACTTAAATTGACGTGGGAATGATTGAATCTGTTGACTAGTGGAAACCAGAAATAACCGGTGAGAAATTATATTGGATTTGAATCCTTAAAATGCAGAAAGGCTTTACATTACCATAAAAACAACGTTCAGAGTTATAAGCTAAACAAAGTAAACTTTCAATATGTTTCTGAAATTGAAACAAGTTCGAAATTTTTAAATCCCTGACTTATTTCTGAGGGAAAGTGTTAAAAGGAGGAATAAAATCAAGGTGATCCTCCTAGGGGCGTGGCTTTGGTAGTAGCCACCCAATAAAAGGCTTTCTCAAAAGAAATTAGAACATGTTATGTACATAGTTAATTATATTTTATTTTTTAGGGATGGCACTTTAGTCAAAATAAAATTGGAAGTGACATTTACATCTTTGCAAGAGTTGCTGTCATTTGACATTTTAAAAAACAAGCCTTGCAAACTCTCCAGATAAAGTAGGGCTAGCTGTGAGATTGTGTAACTATGACTGTAGTTTTTAAACAAACACTTTTGTAAAAAATAATTAGGGTGCCTAACTAAATAAAGTGTTTTTCCATGCAATTAAATATGACTGTTCATTGATTAAAATAGTTTGTTTATGGAGTTTTCTTTGAAACACATTGCTACTATGTTGAATAGCTGCCCTGAGCTCACAGAGCTTAGATTATCCTGTCCCATTTAACTTCCTTTGCTGCTTCTGGTTAGCAAAACATGGTGTGATGAGTTAACGGGATTAACATCTTCTAAAATGTTTACCGTCTACTTGGTAGGCTACCTTAATATGAATCCTTTAAGGAATCAAATAATTATGTAAAGCATTGGGGCCATATTATGTTTGCATTGTAGTGTACTTTGTTCTTACTTGCTCTTTGTTTCTGATGTATGCAGGCATATTGGAGCAACAGTGAAACTTACAAACAACCTTAATTTTAATCATATTTATATGCCCAGCCCTACTTATTTTTGTTAGGCCCACCTGAAAAGTAATTTCTGGCGAGGCCGCTGGATCCACCTTAGATAAGTCAGATTCCAACCAGACAAAGAACAGTAATGGATAGTGTCTTCTGTTATGGGATTCAAGGAGCGCATTTGGGTTTCTGATCCAGCATGTTTCCTTTTTCTGCATCAATTCTCTCTGCTGGCCTCTGGAGGCTGTATGTTCTTTTTGTCACTCTGGAGATCTTGGTGGTTCCTTCCTTTAGATGGACAAAGCTGTGAACCATACAAAAAGTTTCTTGCTAAATAATTAAAATATGATAATTTAACTAACTTTGCAAGATTAAGCGTAGAGTAATTATAAATGCAGCCTACTGATAAGTGTTTGATATCTGGCCATGGTGCAACTTTTTTTCATTTTTCTTGTAAATGTGAATTCATGGTTCCAAATTGTTTTAAAACTGGACCATAAGCACATTGATGGAAGCCAATATTATGACATTATGTAATACACTGTTCAATGTGAGACTAAACACACATTTAGCTGCTGTCTCACACACTATAAAAATATGCTAATAGCAGTACAGTGAAGGTTATTTGCATCTATATTAACATTTTCATAATTTGTACAGCCTCCAAAAGATGACAAGAGTCTAATACTATCTAAAATCAACAATCAGATTAGGTTGCCTAAATTAGGTATGATTTTTTAAAAAGCAACAAAAAAACGTGTAGAACACTTGTAGTAATAATAAAGTAATAAATGTGTAATCTAAGGACTGTGTCATAATGGAGTCGCATAAATCTAAAAGGATACAATAAGGAAAATAAAGTAGTAATAAAAAAGGACTACTGCTCATTTAAGCTTGTCCTTCTCTCATAAAAACTGAATATATTTGGGGAGGTCAAATTTTGTCTCAAGGGCATTTGTTTTTTCCCCCCTCCTATTTTGTAAAATGTCTCATAATCTTGTATAGGACAAAACAATATTCAGCGATAGTGGATATAAATCCTTGGATAGACACACAAAAAACTGCATCCCGAAGCAGAATGTCCCCTGGTGATTTAACCTAAACCCTGCTAAAAAAAACAGAGTTAGCATCCAGATTCCTCTCTCAAGCCCCTGCAGAGTAGATTGGGGTGGAGATTAGACTCAGTCAAACATCAGTGAATGCTCTGCTGCAGTGTGAACTTTAGAAGTGAAGTGAGTTTCTGGTACCATGGCTTTAAGGTCTGTATACATATTTTATTTTCCTCCTTTTAAAGTTCATTGTTGGAGAAAATGAGGAGATTTAACCCAAGCATGTTGACTGAAGCTGTGTGAAATGCAGGCTCAGTGGATTCCTCCTCCTCCTCCTACCAGTGCTTCTCAGCGGCGTTTATGCATCAAGGTAACGAGCAATGTAAGCATGAATGGATGTCTCATGCAGTTGGTTTCATCTGACTCGGGTTTTTGGTGTATTTCTGCAACAGACCGGCTATAAACCAGGAGTTGTCCAACCTTTTCAACGAGCTCTGGAGGCTGGATGTAAACCGCATGAAGCCTGGGATAGACTACACAATCTCCGTCCAGGTGAGGAGCTGCTTTCCACCAACAACGCTGTGCACCTTGCTTAAAAAAATAAAAGCCTCTATAGGTTCTGTGTCTCGCCTGTGCAGGGCAGAGCGGGATTTGTGAACCAGGGCAGCCATGTTGTGGTGGATCACGCCTCGCTGCCTCTTTTCTCCAACGTTAACGAGAGCAAACTGAGCAACACAACCACCTTCTCCCGTCAGTGTCGGCTAGATGGGCCTCTATGTGTCGGAGCCATAAATATTCAGGACGTTTTGCTTTAATAAATTGGATTTCTGTCCTCTTGCAGTCTTCATGAAGCTCCTGGACAACTACGAGCGGTCGACAGGCATCACAGAGCGAGTCACTCCAGAGGAGCTGACAGAAATTAATCTGTTCCTGGATGCTGTTCAAGAGACACAAGTCATGAAGGTGTGTTCAGATATACAGGCCTTTCTAATATACAACATGCATCATTTACACCAGGCAAATGTTTGTCGTGCTTCCCAGACGCCTAAAGTTTCCCACAGAACGAAGAACACCTCTCTGTGTTTTTTTTTGTTTTGTTGCTCTTTTATGGTTTGAGGCTGCAGCTGTCTTTTCCTGTCCCTGCAGGAACTAAACACAGACTTTCGTGGTGTTAGAGTGAAAAATAAACAGCTGGAACATCTGTGTGCAGCTGTGGAATGCAAAGTTGGCCTCCACGATGTCCCCAAAGAGGACCGCTGGAAATATTTGGACATTCAGTACTTGATCTGCAAAACTCTTGGCTCTGATGAGATTTTAGACTCCTCTTTCTTCAGAGGAGAGGTCAATAAATGTAACGTTTAACTAAATAATGGAGCCATGGTCATGTTTTGATTAAAGTAATGATTTAGAAACGGAAACAGAATGAAGAGAGGTTTATATGAAAAACAATAGTAACCCCTTCTGATTCCGGGTCATTTTGGCTAAATCACATGTAATGTGACATCTCGAAATTAGAATTATTGCTGTTTTTGAACCCTCTACAGTATAAATACATGTTTGGGCTCTTTGTAAAAAATGCTTTAGAGTCAGTGTTGTGGTTGTTGTGTGTCAAAATAGTTTATATCATTGACGAAATGAGGCTCTGGGCTTGGATTTGATTAATAGTTTGTTGGGGTGGATGATGTAGGGGGAATGCATTCATGGCTGTATTGCTGTAACATTCTGTGTAGAATTATGATCCTAATGTTTTCTGATCTCATTGCACCAACATAGTAGGACTCTTCAAATACCTTCTCAACTCCCCTCACTACCTGCTGCAAGGTGCAGTGCTCTCTACCACAGGTCTGTAGAAAGTCATAAAGAGACTGGTCGGGAGTGATGTTCTTTTCCATCCAAACGCCACATCAAAATACTGTAAAATTATCAGCTTTTATTTCCAAATTAGTAAATACATTGCAGAAATACTCCTCCCCTATGAATGTTTCATGGTTTGTTGCTTTACAACCACAAGCTCCGGTATGTTCACTTTGGATTTTACATGATAGATCAACACAATGTTTGTGAATGATTTGTGAACGTTAGGATTTGACTGGGCCATCATAAACATTACATTGTAGCTCTGGCTGTATGTTTAGGATCATTGAACATTGATCCCTGTCTCAAATCTTTTGCAGCCTCCAACAAGTTTTCTCCCAAGATTAAGCTTCATCCAGCTTCCTATCCCCTCCGACCAGCTTCCCTGTCTGTACAGAGGAAAAGAATCCCCACGGCATGATGCTGCCACCACCATGTCAGATAGAGACGCTAGGCTCAGAGGGGATGTGCAGTATTAATTCTCAATTAAGTACAACTCCCTCTTTATCGTGTTTGCTGTGTCCATTACATGATTTGTGGCAAACAGCAAACACTCTTCCACCTGAGTTTCAAATCTCTGCAGCCCCTCCAGAGATACCATGGGCTGTCTCTCAAGTTAACCCTCTCCTTGCTTTCGAGAGAATCAGTTATACACTACAGTAAAGCGATAAAATCTGAACTTTTTCAAGAGTTATGAATACTTTTTTGAGGTTCTCTGGCCATGATTTTTCCCCTATAAAAAAATTTGATCTTCACAGAAGAAATAAAACTTGACAAAAGAAGATATTCATAATGATCTGACATATTTTACCCATCAGCTGCTTATGGTCTCACAAACAGATGACCTATGGTGCAAGTGAGGGACCGAGCTGGTCAGGAACAAGGGACACAGGTGGCTTCAAAGAGAACAGGTTTTATTTACCCACAGAAATGTCCAAACAATTAGAACTCCTAAAAGAGGTCAAATGAACAAACAAAACCAAAGTCAAATTGGTAACTTAACTAAAGTAACTTCAAACTGCACAAACAAAGTAACTGAACACAAAACCAAACTGACCTCCCAAACAGGAAACAAAGGGAACTTAAATACTGGCTGATCAGACCAATTAACACAAGAGGGAATAAACACATACTAACAAATAAGCTAACAAAAGAAAATTAAACCAATTAGCTTTTTAGTTACTTGAAAATAAATGGAAAAGTAACCTAAATAAGTAAAGAAACTATTCAGGAAACCCATCTAGAAAACAAATACAAATTAATGATCTCCCCCCTGAGGGAGCTGCTGTGAACCAGTCCATGGCATTTCCTGTCCACATCACTGTGCTGGCTCTTGCAGGCTTCTGCTCATGTCTGCCCTCTAGCTCTCATTTGGATTTCCCCCAGCACCGGTAACCCAAGAAAAGGAAAGGTTAAAGAAAGCAAAACAAACAAAAGTCGAATACAAATACCTATGTGTGTTAACAAATATTACTAATTTCAACAAAGTTTAAATTATGTAAACAAAATGATAAACTAAACATAACTGAAATGTTGGTGCATGGGGGTTACCGACTTGTAGCTGTGTGGCTGTAGGTTCAGCCATCACAGTGCAACACAGTCTCCCTCGCATTAATGAATGTGAATTCCCCTACAGCGTGCCCATCAGTACCTGGTGAGCAAAGGAAAGTCCAACTCCGACCCCAGGCAGTTTAAGAATCAGCTCAACTTGATCTGGTTCCATCTCTACCACCGGCAGAGAAACACAGGGTGATGAATCTCTTTTTAAAATGTTTTTTTTTTTCTTCTTTTGTCTTTAAATCTGTGAGAACACTCGGGAAATGGTCTTGTTTTTTTTGTTTTTGTGACAGCCCTGACTCTTGTGGATTTGAACATGTCTTTGTTGGTGAAACCAAATCTGGAACGGAAATTATCGGCTTTCACAACTGGGTCCAGTTCTTCCTGCAGGAGAAAAACAGCCATTTGGATTATAAAGGCTACAAGGCCAGAATCAATGACTTGGTAGGTGCGCCGCATGGAAGAGACGTGTTTGTCAGACCTACTTTAACGTGTCCCCCCCCCCTACAGCCTGATCAGGACGACCACGTCCTGAACCTCCAGTTCAGCTGGCACGGTGTGGTGAAGCCTGTCGGCAGCGCCTTCATCGGGACCAGCCCCGAGTTTGAGATGGCCATCTTCACCATCATCTTCCTCATGAACACAGAGAGAAGCACCACAGTGGTGGTCAACATCGACCAGTGTCAGATGGAGCTGGTGGTTGTCAGGCAGGGCCGCTGTCTGGGGACGGCGTACCCTAAACTACTCAGCAGCAACAGCCGACATGTCGGGCAGAACTCGCACTGACTCCAGCTGCGTCTGAAGTGATATTTGCCTGAAAACAGCGGGTGAAATCCATCCGTCAGGAGAATCATAGCCTGTACTGATTCTAACATGTATCTATGGCTTTTAATAAAGTATTTTGATGGTATTGGTATTTCCAAAAGTGCAATTAGTTAAGTTGTGAGAACCTTATATTAATCATTCCCACGAATAAAATTAATCCTAAGCGCTCTAACGATCCAGAATCGTTATTTTGTATGGGAATCAAAATATTAACTGTACAAAAACACCCTTTAAAGAGGTTTAAGTCATTCATGTATCTGTAATTGACCATATTTGATTAACCAGCTTAAGCAACAGATGTTGTTTGCTCCCCCCCCCCCTCCCCCCCATAAATGAATCCCTTCATATACATCAATCAAAGCTCATTGGTGAGTCGTTCCTATTTTTTAAATTTTTTTTTTTACATTCCTCATTATCTTCTTCAATGTGCATGGTTAAAAACAAAAACCCGAATACTAATTCAACTCTTTTTGTCAATGTTTATTTTATTTGAAACTGCTGATGTGTGTGACTTTTCATTTTTTTAACTTATAAAGATCACGTCACATCTGCCTCACTTAAATACCATGTTGTCTTTCCTGTTTTGAAGAGGATTAAGAAAAATGGGTTTTTGTCTAGTAATTTTTTTTAACCCCAGGGAAGCAGGAATCAGCATAACTTTTACTGCTTCAGGTTAATTATTTGCAATAATGGTTCAATATGATATCAATGTAATCTTTTGATTTCTTTTATTCATCAGAAATCTTTTATTTCTAAAATGTGATATCTTGTCCAAGCGAATAAATGCAATAAAGTAAAAGCTGGGTTTTCATATTTTTTTCAATTTTAGCTTGTGCTAATGCAATGAAATGTGTTTTCATTTAACTGGGGGTTAATGTAGATGAGGGAATATTTTAATGCTTTTTGCTCTTTAAGAACCGGCTTCACTGTCCTGAAATTAAAATAAGAGAGGTGAAATTCCCTTTTATTTAAATTATAAGAAACCTAGAGTTGTCAGTGGTAAAAACTGAAATGTTCTTGTTTTTCCTACAGGTAGCCATCTTTATATTTTACTGCACTAAACAGAAAATCTGAACTCTTGCTGACTGCAGATTTGTCAACCAACAACTTTATTATCTGTATTTACACTACTTTGCTTTCTTTAATTCAGGTTTATATTTGTATTTTCTTCAAATGAAATCCAGTGTCGTATCTTTCTATTTTAATTACTCATTTCTGCAGATTTGTTTTCTTTTTTATCTTTTACTGCTCATCTAATTTAAATAATGTTATTTTCAAATTTCTCTCTGTGCATAAACATATTTCTTTCGTCCAAATGTTCAACAAAATGTATTGACTGCCACTACTCGGGATGCCTCTAAATACATCTTCTCAGCCTCCTTTGACAGGGGCAGTTCTTGCATGAATGGTGCTCTGGGCAAGCCACCCCTTCAAACACACTCCAGCTAATTAAAATGAAAAAATTTGATTTGGTGCTTGGTCCTACTATTTTCTACAATGAACAGGACGGCCTTGCACACGTGACAAATGTCAAAAACTACCAGTGGTCTTTGAACTTATTACAGCTGATTCTTCTATTCCTTTGTATGAATATTGGTCTCGCCCGTAACTCATTTGTTGTGTTTTTCAATCTGCACCGCATCTGATGAAAAGGAACAGAGTTATTAGAATTTAGTGCAAGATATTTACCTCAAAGTGCCCGACATGTATCACACCCATCTCGTCACTTTGGTTCCCTCAGGAAGCTCCTCTCCATGTTGAAAAAACAATTTTTGTCCAATTGCTGCCAGAGAACTGGAACATGCTAATTGAGATTTTAATGTACAATGTGATCATTTACCTTAATTCATTGCGACTGCCACGCATTATCTTCTTTTTACCTTAACAGCTAGTTTTTGAATGTATTTGAGTATTTTTATGCTTATGTTTATATAAGCTCTGCTCAATTGTAATGTTTTTTAAATCCTCTTAAACACATAATTTGATAGATAGATAGATAGATAGATAGATAGATAGATAGATAGATAGATAGATAGATAGATAGATAGATAGATAGATAGATAGATAGATAGATAGATAGATAGATAGATAGATTACTACATTAAACGAATTAAATCCCATTTCCATTGTTTCAGCAGACAACACTTTTACTTAGCTGAATTAATGTAGAAAATAAATCTACAAATTTATCTTTAAACCTATGAGTAGGGTTTTATACAAAACATTTTGTTTGATTTGCTTTGAATTTACGGCATCATATATGTGAAAAATGCGCAATATTAGATTAAAAACCAAATATAAAAAGATTGTGGCAAATGTTTGTGCTGGTTTTAAAAGGGTTAGCTGCAGTATCTGAAGACAGAATCGTGTGTTTAAAACATGAATCGGATGTTGTCCGTTTGTTTAACCCATAAACAAGATTCAATTGGAAAAACTACATTTTGTGATGGTTTTGTCAGCTTGACAATGGAGGTTTCCATGTTGCCTATGTGTTTTTTGATTTTTTTGTTTTTATTATTTTTTTGTTTTGTAATGGTAAAATCTTATTTGTATTTAAGCATTATGCTATGATAAATGGTAAACTTAAAATCCTTTTTCCATGTGTGTGAGTGAATTTAGTTGCCTTGACGTTTTAGTCCGTGAGGGGCGCCATTGCAACACGATCAAAGACGTGAAGTGGAACTCAGTGTTTAGTTCCGTCCAGCTAACAGGGGGAATATTAAAAGGTAACACAGTCTGGACGCATGTTGGACAGACTTCCGACGGTTTTGCACCAGTTCTGGCTTTATATCCAGTTTTATGTGTTAACTGGTGAAGAGCAGCCGTATTCATGGAGGTGCTGGGAGGAGAGTTTGGAGACATGACTCCTCAGGAGTTGGCGGCTCCTGTCAACACCGTGGCGGTGAGTTTGGGGACAGTGGGACAGATGCGTTTCCACCACGAGCAGCAGGATTGTCTGATGTACTGGCAGAAAGAGTCACTTCACTTTACAACCTCGAAAACTGTGTCAGACAAAACACATGATAAACTTGAGGTGAAGGCTGTTTTTTTTTTTATTGTTTGTTTGTTTTCTAACAGGAAAAATGGAAACTACTGCCTGCCTTCCTGAAGGTAAATCACCCCAACAGTTTTTCGTGAGCCTTTCATCCCCAGAAATGAATAAAAATCTGCTGACGATTTACATATCATATTCGCCCTTGCTTTTACATACACAAATATTTTTGTTTGGTTACGTTTTATACATAGTTTAATTTAAAATCAAGTCAGTTCAGCCTGTGATCCACACGTCTTTAGTTTACTGTCACCATTGCAGCTCAAAGGGCTCTGCAGACCTCAGGTGTTAAATATTACTTAAGGAAAATATTTCTGCAGGATTTGTGTGCAGTCTGGAATTTGATTTGTGTATTGTTTGGTATGGGGAAATGTTTGTGTTTCCAAAGTTTATGCTCTTTTTTTTCTGTTGTCTAAATGTTTTGTCCTTTGGGGTTTTTTCAATGTGCTCTACCTTCCATACTCTAATAAATATGTTGTTCCTTCTTGCCTTGAATCCTTATTGAAGGGCTACCATTCTTCTGTCCTTCCTTTTTTCTTTGTTTCCTCCCTCCATCGAGTCCTTAATTTTCCTCCTCTGTTTTCCAATTTTTCCTCTTTTACCATCTTTTTTATCCCACCTGTCCCTTTTCTTTCTTCTTTCCTTATTGAGTCCCTCCTCTTTGGTATTTTGTGTCTCTATCTGCCAGTGTAGAAAATCCTTCCATAAATTCACATATAGTAACCTGAGAACAATCTGATATTTTTCCTGAAAAACATGGAGGAACCCTGTTCCTTTTTCCACTGCATGTCTCGTAATGAGCTTAAATCATTTGCAGTAAAGTTTTGGTCAGTTTAAATGTTATCACATTATAGAAATATTAAATTATTTGTGTTGTTTTTCCTCTCATTCAGTCAAAATTATTGTATTTACTGTAGATCAGATAGTGAATTTGAATTAGTTTTCTGCTGAACTCCATCTCATTTGTTCTGTAGTTGAAAGGTTTGGTGAAGCAGCACATCGACTCATTTAACTATTTCATCAACGTTGAGGTAAAATTAAACACTAAATCCTTATTTATTTATCTATTGATTTTTATTTTTTACATTTTTGTTCCTAACACAGCTGCCTAAACCTCTCTGAGTTCTGACATTTTCTTTTTTTCTTTTTTTTTTTTCAGATTAAGAAAATCATGAAAGCAAATGAGAAAATAACCAGTGATGCTGATCCAATGTGGTACCTGAAGTAAGCCGGGCCCGTCCGCACCGACTCCTGATTCGAATGCTGTGACCTTTAGCTTCTGATCTGAGTTTGTAAGAGAGAAATGATTTCTGCGCAGGTATCTGAACATCTACGTTGGGATGCCTGATGTCGAAGAGAGCTTCAACGTAACCAGGCCCGTTTCTCCCCATGAGGTTAGGACAATATTCACTCGATTTAGTTGGTTTACAGGTTCTAATGGGATACTGGTGTCATAAATGTCTATCTGTTGGACAGTTTTTATCTTTTAATTTATTTTAATTATGTTATAATCTCTGTGGGTTTAACTGTGAAACATCAGTCGAATGCTTGCTATGAGGGTATTAGCAGCATCCAACGGTCCTTTTAAGAATGTAAGTATTGTAATCAGAAAACACAGTAATCGATTAAGATATATTGATCTGGCAGAACAAAATGACCACTGAACAGTGAGGCAAGTAACTCTGACCTCCTCATCAAAGCTCCTGTTAGTGTTTGGGATACATGAAGCAGCTGTTTTTTCTTTTATTTTTTTAATTAACTGGAATTGATGAAAGCAGGAGAAAAGGATAAGCAAAGGAAGCTGAGTGAGTTTGAAAACTAACCATCTGAGTAAGAGTATATCCAAAAACAGAAGCTTTTGTGAGGTTTCTCCGGTCTGAAGTGGTCTCAGTTGCTACTTATCTCTTTTCTCTCCCTTTCCTCACGACAAAGATCCCACCACTCTATAAATCCTAGGATCTCTGCTACTAAAATGTACATCCAGTGTGGTTAAAGTCCATCCAACAGGCCCAACATAATTTGCCTAATTTGCATTAATGGCGCTTAAAATATAATATCCTGGTTAGAAAATGCATTTACATAGTTCTATGTGATTGCTGTAGCAATGATATGTTATGCAGCTCTGTTCAACATGGTGTTTCATGGTTTGTGGAACGTAAAGATGATAAAACTCGAAGCGAAATGTTTTGTGCTCAAATGTTGTAAACTTTGTTGGGAAAGCCACTTGAGAGAACTTTTGTTGCTAAAACGTATCCCATGTGTTGGGTCAGTGTCGCCTCAGGGACATGACCTACTCGGCACCGATCACCGTGGACATAGAGTACACTCGCGGCAGCCAGAGGATCATCCGCAACGCTCTCCCGATCGGAAGGTTTGAGCTTTCTCTTCCGACGTCGATTGACAATATGACTATACTCTGGTTGACGTGCTTTAATTCTGCTGTCGTCAGGATGCCGATCATGCTGCGAAGCTCCAACTGCGTTCTCACGGGAAAGACGCCCATGGAGTTCTCCAAGCTCAACGAGTGTCCTTTGGATCCAGGTACAGTGTCAGTGTGGCCGTGTTGTAGAAGCGTACCTGAACAGAACTGACTGCAGAGCGTCTCCCTCTGCCTCGTAGGAGGTTACTTCATCGTAAAAGGTCAGGAGAAAGTCATCCTCATCCAGGAACAGCTGTCCAAGAATCGGATCATCGTGGAGCAGGACAGGAAGGGAGCTGTTGGGGCCTCAGTCACCAGGTTAGATTATAACTGTGCTATCTTATCAAAGGAAAATCTCAGTAGGCTCTCATAAAACTAGTACTGCATCACAGTAAAGTTGAATATTATTGAAAAGTTAAACTTTGTACACTCAGAGTGCTATATTTCAAGTTTTCTGCTTAATTTTATTCACTCTGCTTAAAGGCAATGACTAAACATTCATATTTTCTGAAAATTTGAATACAATTTAAGGTCTATTAAGTCTCCAGTGGCTGAATTAAAGCAACTCAGAGTGAGGCGCAATTCCTGTCTACATCACTCAGGATTATTCTACTTAGAGGGATCGCTTTGCACATGTGGTTGGGTGGCTTTATTTCGTCTATTAAAGTAGAACTGGCATGAAAATCCCCGCAACATTTGGGCCCTTTTTAGCCACACTCTAAGTACCTTAATACTATATCAAAGGATTGTTTGCTGTAATTCAGCCTTGTTGTAGAATTGCAGGAGTGATGAGGTAACCCTTCTGTTATCATTAGCACAGAACGACCGGGTTTCGGAGGGCAGGGCCTAGCCAAGCGCTTCTGTGGTCAATGGTCAATGAGTCTCTAACGATATTTCCAATGTTCAACTATAGTATATAATCTTTTTTTCCCCCAAATAAAAGCATAGTAGCACCAAGGCTACATAAACAAACTGGGGTATTAGCTGTGAAGCTAATTCTGAATGTTAGCTATAAGTCCCCCTTAGGGACTGTAGGCAGGCTGGGCGAACTAAAAGATATGCTCAAAAACCTCAAAAAAGCACATTTCACGACATTTAAATGAAATTACTTTTTGTAATGGTGTGCACTAAATCAGCAAGGGTTGAATACCTTTCACCACACTGCAGGTCTGAGTTTGATATTTAAGAATAGAAAAGAAAAACCTAAATGTAGAAAGTCATTCAGATTTTTGTTATTATTGTTATTCTTTAAAATAAAACTCCTCATCTGTAATCCAACTTTTCACTACTAAGTATCATCTGTGTTGGTTTTCAACATTTAACATTTTTAACATTTAAAAAAGGGCAAAATTCTAGAGATGTTGTGAATTTTACATTTTTAGCGTACTTAAGAGCTTGAGATTTTTTACGTGCGTACGCAACCTTTACATGCTGGAGTAGATCTCTGGCTCTCTGAATATCTCATTAGTTCCACGTTGAACATGATTTATAAAAGCGACGCGGTTACTGTAAAACCTGCTGTGTTCCGTTCCAGCTCCACTCATGAGAAGAAAAGCAGAACCAACATGATCGTTAAGCAGGGCCGCTTCTACCTGAGACACAACACGCTGTCCGAAGATGCCCCGATCGCCATCATATTCAAGGTAAAAGATGAATTCAAGTTACTCTCCTTGTCCAGTAGGGTGTGCTAGAATACAGTTTAATAATTCTGTGAACTACCAAAGTAAGGATCTGTTTATTCCCGTTTTTATCATTTCATGTTTATATTTCATGCGTGTTATTGTTTTAAGCTTCACACGAACCTGTGGAGTTATTGTTCTGTAGTTGAGCCGTCTTCATGTTGACAGTGAAAATGTCAGCGTGACAGCTGCTATAATGATCTCCAGCCGCCTTTGGGGAGAAACCTCCTCAAACATGTAACCGTGTGAGGGCCAAGTGTCAGGATCCACAGTCTGAGCGCTTGCTGTGTTTGCCGATCGCACGTATATCCCGTGCGAATCGTTCCTCCACCTCGCCGTCATACGTCCGTCCCGGGGTTTCAAGCGGATCAGTTCTCACAGCCTCACATTTCCATAAGCAAATGTCACACAACCTCCTGACTCCCAACATACCTCGTTTCCTTTTGGAAACCCTGTTGTTGAAATCAACAGGGGTTTTCCCCTCGTTGTGTCTTTGAAAAATGTAAAAACCATGCGTTGGTGCACACCTTTCTCCCCTGGCGTCCTCTGCAGGGTATGGGGGTAGAGAGTGACCAGGAGATAGTTCAGATGATCGGAACGGAGGAGCACGTCATGGCCAGCTTCGCTCCGAGCCTGGAGGAGTGTCAGAAAGCTCAGATCTTCACACAAACTCAGGTAAATCATTGATAATGTCCTAATAAAGCATTCCCACCCCTTCAATTTTTGGTTCACATTGCACAACTGTTTGATGTAAAGGTTTTTTAATTTTTTTATGTGCAAGACCAAAACAAGATTGTATACTTGTCAAGTGGAAGGATCATGTTTAGTAGTATTAAAATTTTTGTGTGTTGGATTTAAAGACCCAAGGAACATTGTTAGTGTGACATTACGCTGGAAGTCAATAAAACAGCCGTATTGATTTATTGAATTATCCAGCAGCTCCAATGTGCGCTCATTAGCTTTATCTGAAGATCCAAAACGCAAACACCTGCTGTCTAACGGAAAATATATACAGTTTTTAATTTTGATAAAGCCTCTGTTTCACCCCCCCACCACCCAGTTAAGTAACACTTTCCACATCCTTTCAGAAGCCCCTGTGTTTTTCTTTAACATCTACAGATGAATGCAATAGGACAATTTGTTTTTCATAAAGATTTTG
Source organism: Apricaphanius iberus (assembly GCA_028564705.1). Taxonomy (NCBI): domain Eukaryota; kingdom Metazoa; phylum Chordata; class Actinopteri; order Cyprinodontiformes; family Aphaniidae; genus Apricaphanius; species Apricaphanius iberus. The sequence goes on along the minus strand of JAPXFQ010002381.1, from coordinate 494,361 downwards.
TTGTTGGAGGTTCCTCCTATGCATTGATGAGGGCATGTTTGGATCCTAGCAACCCATTCGCCTCAGCCCTCGTGTTTCTCTGCCTGCCAGCCTCCGTCATGTCCTTTCATGGTATTCATTGGCTCTTTGTGTTGTGCACAATGAGACTAAATCTATATAATTAAAGGCAGATAAGGCTTAAGGAATAGCGTTATCAGATTATAAGTAATCTGTCTAAACTAAATGTGACTAATCTTTTTTTTTTCTTTTTCCTTTTTGAGGCGTCAGATCCTGATAAAATGAACATGCGATTTTATCGAATCTTGTTTTAATTTCTCTAATAATTGGATGGTGATTTTTGTTTAAAGTAGAATTGCACTCCAGCCAGTTATTTTTTAAATCTTATACTGAGTTGAGGGCTCAGTTGGGTAGGTGTACTGGTCATTAGGGATGTCACGATTTCGATGATTATTTTTATTTTCAAAATCGATCAAAATAATGTCAAGACCGTGTCCATCGAAATTCAAAAGACAATCACGATCATCTCCTGCCATGTTTACACGTCCCACTCAGACTCCGTAGCAACAGTTAGCAGGCAACCATCTATTTACTCAGATTTTCTCATCACAATGAACCACACATACAACTCACAACACCTGGTAATATTATTAACTATATAACAATAAGTGCATCCCCCATGAACACAGCACACCTCTACAGAGCTGACAATAGCAAGTAGCTATTAGCTAAGCTACAGTTAAACCATGGATGAAGGGGCAACCGTGGCTCATGAGTTGGGTGTTCATTTTGTAATTGGAAGATTGCCGGTTCGAGCCCTGGCTCTGACAGTCTCGGGTCTTATGTCCTTGGGCAAGACACATCACCCGTTGCGGTTACTTATAACGGTGCTTACATACGAACGCAATAGATGCGAACAAAAAGCGTGACACACTTGCACATTCGCACCTTGAACCATTTTCACGTGCATGAAGCGTAAATGTGGAAGTATCCTGGCCGGGACCGCTCCGCTGCCCCCCTCCTCCCTCCCTCCTTCCACCGACCCTGCAGAGCTACCAGTGGACTCTGGTCTATGATCTGACCACGTTAAATGTTGGTCGTTATGGCGCGACTTGAAGCTGTAGATGAGATTTCTCCGTCTTCTGCGGCAGACATAAAATGCAGCGTATATTTTGACAACAGTACTTTCCATATAGTAGGAAAAAAACATAGAAATTACATGGTTATTATTTCAGAAGGTTAATAGGAGCATTTCTTTAGCCAATATCCAGGAAGACGTGCAGGGAGTAACTGGGAGTACTTTTATGTGAAAGAAAAAAATGCATGTCAATTACATCGTTAGCCTGTTTTAAAGGTAAAAATTGCGACATTTTGCTGCAAAGCGGAGGCGGCATCAGGGAGGCTTTTGCCGTTCATAAGTGGTCAAGATAGGTGGCGAGAATGGTGCAATATTCTCTCTTTGCCATGCGATGTGTATTGCGCTGGTATGCTACCTCCGTTTGTCTTTTGAGACAGACTTTATCAATCTCTGATTACTGATCAAGGGTAGCACTGCAACAAGCATACCTTCTGTGGTAATAAAACAGCTGGCTTCATACATTTAGTTTCTATCATTCAAATTCAGTTTGTAGTTGTATAAAAAGGGATTAAAGTTTTAATTTAAATTGGCAAAGATTAGAAGATGAAACATCAAAGTGTCGTCACAATGTGAGAAATAAGCTTTTGATTCTTTTTAAGCAATTTCACCTCTCATGATGGCTGGTTTCCTTTTTTGTCAGGCTCTGAGGTTTCTCGGGAATAAGGTCCGGCGGCAGCGCATGTGGGGAGGTCCCAAGAAGACCAAGATGGAGGAGGCCAGAGAGCTGCTGGCCTCTCTCATCCTCACTCACGTTCCTGTACGTAAACGGACATGAATCTCAGGGTATTCGTATTGGATCGACCGGTCTGCTGAGAGGTTTGTGTCATTCACAAGTTGACCTGTTCTTCACCTTGTCAGGTGAAAGAGTTTAACTTTCGGGCTAAGTGCATTTACCTGGCTGTGATGGTGCGGAGGGTGATCTTGGCTCAAGGCGACAACAAAGTGGACGACAGAGATTATTATGGGAACAAGCGTCTGGAGCTGGCCGGACAGGTAAAACCTCACGGTTAAAACGTGTTCTGCAGGTGGCTTCACTTTTTACTTCCCTTCATTAAAACCTCCAACAGGGTCGCTGGTTTTATGTTCATAGACAAAACCTCCGGAAGGTTTTGCAGTGTTGTTTGAACAATAAAGACTCCCTGTTGACCTCGTTGTTTACCAGTGTGTTAGCTGAAAGCTGTTTATTCCTTTTGATATCCTGGAAAACAAAACTCTCTTAGGAATAATTGGTTTGCGTCTGGGCTTGGGTGTGAATGGATCACAGGGCCGCACCGGTTCTGATCTTTCACCTGCATCTTTGTTCCTGCCACCTTCCTCTAATAAGCCTTTCATTACCTTTCTTCAGCTCTGTTTTTTTTTTCTTTCCTCGTTTTGTTTTCGCTCCCCCTCCTCTTTTGTTTCTGCCTGGCTTTGTCAGGAGGGAGATATGCGGTGGCACCAAAATCCCAACGCTGTGGAAGCATGGGGATTTTTCAGCGCCGCCACAATAGAGCCGCTGCCTTGACTGGAGCGATTGAGCTAATCCGTGGGCTGGGGCTCTGATAATGTAATTACGGCTGTCTTTAGGCCTTTAATTTCCCCACCCCAACCTGCTCAGTGTGTTAGGAGCAGAGATGGGAGGAGGGGGCGGGGCTGGGAGAGCGGCGGAGCCCTCTTTCAAAAGGAGGCTTACACATCAGCGACGCATGCAATCTCCTTTCTCTCCAATTATGGTTCCCTGACATTCAACTAATTGGCTCGACTGCGCAATGAAAGCTTAATTTCTTTATTAATTTCAAGCAGCCTGTTTGTTTTGATATATGCTAATGCAAAGGTGGGGGGTGCAGCGAGACGCTGCCTCCTGCAGGCCTGGCGGAGGAAGACGGGGACTTGGGACGGAGGCCAGGTCAGGGTTATTTCTGAGCAAGCACACCTGGTTATTAAATCTGGCAGCAACCTTGAAGCTAATCTGATAGGGGGAAATGACTTACCTTATGGCAGATAACAACATTCGACATCGTTCCAAGGCAGTAAAACCAAATTAAACGACTCTCCCTTCGTTTTACAGCTGCTGTCTCTGCTCTTTGAGGATCTGTTTAAAAAGTTCAATGCCGAACTGAAGAAGATCGCTGACCAGATCATCCCCAAGCAGCGAGCAGCTCAGTTCGACGTGGTCAAGCACATGCGACAGGATCAGATCACCAACGGCATGGTGAACGCCATCTCCACCGTGAGTCTTAATGCAGAAGACTGGGCCGGAAAGTTTCACAGTCTAAGATTACTCTTCACTTTTCAATCTCCAAAGAGACTTTCAAAGATCAATACCTCCTATACAGGCCCTGTCTAGACGGAGACGAAAACGAGTGTAGCAGCAAAGATATCTAATCCAAACAGTGTCTCATCCACAAGGAGCTGGTGTTTCAAGACACCATAAACCATCATGTTTAAATGGGGCTTCAAAAGGGAGAAATCTCACAACACTAGCTCAGTTATCTGTCATTATGAGCTCTCTGGCATTTTTTCCTTGTCGCCCCATTCCTATATTTAGCTATAATAAAGTTCACAAACATAACGCCGTACAGTGATGCAGTGCTAATAAAACAAATACTGACCGTATGGATTCTAGAATATGGTTTACTGGAGAACCACAGACACCTAATAAATTGAATAAAGCTCTCATTTGAAGCTAGATTTGTCTGGTTTGCTACTGGGTGGACTCTGCATGCTTAGTGTTCTCTTCGGTGTTTTTCTGCCAGTATCACAGCATCACTAATCCGTTCCAGCATAGGTACTATAGTAGGTTTAGCCAGTTTTTGTGTGGAATCCTGTGGACATTTTTTATTGACTGTTTATGAAACTATTCCCCGTTTTGTCTCCGTGTCTCAAGCTTAGGACTTAAATAGGGCCTAAGCTTGAGATCCTGAAAATGGTCAATTTGTGAGGGAGTTCACCTTTTATTACCGAGAGTAGTGCGGATAGTATTTGATGATAATGATTTTGTTATATATTTTTTTATTCTTTATTTTCAGTAAGTGGAAAGATACAGCATATTAGTCTTCTTTATCGTCTTTTTTAAACATAGTCAAATAAAAGTAACAATCTACCCATTTCAAAAAACAAAAAAATATATTTCAAACACTAATATATATAAATAGAAAAATAAATAAGTAAATATTAATAGAAATTAATCATAATAGTAATAATTTCAAAATATTGTTTTTCTGTATATATATCATGACCACAACTCTGAGATTGTAAGCTAAAACAAATCAAGCTGAGCAATGTTGCTTTCCTCTTATCTCTGGGTTTCTCTGAGCATCTCTGCTGTAAGTTAAATGATTAATGGTTCTCACCATCAGGGCAACTGGTCTCTGAAGAGGTTCAAAATGGACCGTCAGGGGGTCACCCAGGTTCTGTCCCGCCTCTCCTACATTTCGGCTCTGGGGATGATGACCAGGATCTCCTCTCAGTTCGAGAAGACCAGGAAGGTCAGCGGGCCGCGTTCCCTTCAGCCGTCCCAGTGGGGAATGCTGTGTCCATCCGACACTCCTGAGGGCGAGGTGAGAAAAGGAAGGAGTTAATTTGGAAAACAACCCAGATGCATCTTAACCTCTAATCTACCCTGTAGGAGTTTTTATATTACTGATAGCTGAATGTTGTCACTGCTGTGCTGTACTGTAAGATGTCCCTGGGTGTGCTGGCATAAAAACATGCATTGGGATAATTGATCTCTCTAAATCGCTCACTTAAAGTTGGAGGTATGCACTAAAGCTGCTCAAATATTCAGGATTTCGTGTAACTTTGTTGACATTATGGGCAAGAATCTGGTGATTCGATACGTAACAAACTACGGGCGGGAGGGGGGGGTGACATATTGAGATTATTTGATTGAAACTATATATTGTGATTTTTAAAACTGCATTTAACCATAGAAAAACTGTCAAATCATTTCAAACACTCCAACCTGTTTCATATTTAAAACCTTACCTGATCTAGTTAATGCACTGGAACGAAGAAGGTTAACTTTTAATTTTAACTACAAAAATTACTGTCATCATTAATGGTTCTATTCAAATTTTAAAACAATAAAATTGATACCTTACTTTTGAATACTGATACGATATTGTGACTTAAAATATGATTTATTGCTGTATCGATATCCTCTTAAATCCTTAGTTGACGTAATTTATTGTGGAGAAAAAGTCACAACTTTTAACAATAGTTACAAGATTTTAGGGGACACAGGCAGAGCAATGTACCTATATAATTTTTGCTTCTCTCCTGCTGTCACAAACAAATGTGAGGATGAGTTCAGTCGCATGTTTGACCTACGAATGATTATTTGAAAAAAAAATGGCCGTTACCTCCCCCGAACCACTGGTGTTTTTTGCCTCAATCTGTGATTCGGCAGGCCTGCGGTCTGGTGAAGAACTTGGCTCTGATGACGCACATCACCACAGACATGGAGGACGGGCCGATCATAAAACTGGCCTTCAACCTCGGCGTGGAGGACGTCAACCTGCTGTGTGGAGAGGAGCTCTCCTACCCAAGCGTCTTCCTGGTTTTTCTCAACGGTAAAACTTCCACTGAGTAACTCGCTGAACCAATAAACAGGGCTGAATAAACTCCAGCTGCTGCCGCTTTAGATCCTTTTGTAAAGAAGCTCTAATCCACCCAGTTTTTAATGCATTGCTTATGAATATTAAGCATATTTTTTCTTGTTTAGTTGGGGGATGTCATTTTGCAAGGATGCTGATAAGTCTTTAATTTCATGGCAGCAGTAGGTGTTATTCTTGTCAAAACTTGGCCCTTTAATTACTGTATTTGTTTGTCTTTGCTCTGATAACTGTCGAATTATATTAGCTGCCATAGTGTTTAATTAGTCAGTAGCAGCAGGTGTCAAAGCCCTTCGGACTTTGTTCCCTCACACAGAGGCAGAGCACAGTCTCTCCTCTGTTCTCCGCTCGTTTGTCTGTCAGAACTGATATGAGCCAACCCCGGCAGGCAGCAGGAGCTCTGCTTTCTCCACCATCCGAGACCTGGAGGTTTTTGCCTTACAGCAGAACTCCTACTTTTCCTCTTCAGCTGAAGTTTCAGAGTGGAAGTCATCTCTGATTTCTTTCTGCTCTGCTTCCGAGCAAGCAGACTTTCTACAGTGGGTTGCATTAAACAAACGTGTCAAGGTGTTAACTTTTGAGAAAAGAGCTACAGTCATTTAGATTTCGTTCAGCAACATTTAAACCAAGCAATGTAGATTCTTTGGCCATATTCCTCTCCATGTGTTCACTCTTGAACTATGTGTTATGATTTTTCTTCCCATAATCGAGCAGCCCTGCTTTACTCTAAAGGGATGACTGGAACAAACCTTGTCAAATTAAACGGCTATAAAACTAATCCTGTGACACCTTTATCAACTACCAGAACGTTAATTTGATTAAGACTATTCTTTCTCACACAAATGACCTGAAATCAATTATAAAACGTAGAGATAAAGGCTAATGTCTTTCCTTCAAAGTGTTCCCGGTATAATCTAAGAACAAGAAGAGGGATTAAAAAGGATTGTCACGGAGTTGTTTGCAAAACCGAAACAGGTTTTCTGGTTTCAGAGCTGAAGCTGCATCTGCTTTCCATGGATCTTTCCGCCTTACCTCCACAGGTAACATTCTGGGTGTCATCAGAGACCATCGTAAACTGGTCAGCACCTTCAGACTCATGCGGAGGGCGGGTTTCATCAATGAATTTGTCTCCATCTCCACCAACATGACGGACCGCTGCGTTTACGTCTCATCCGACGGAGGACGACTCTGCAGGTGAGGGGAAAAAAAAATCCTTGTCTCTTTTCAGTGCAGCAAGTTCATCAGGAGGGAATCTTTAAAGGTTATGGAAAATGTTATTTATTTATTTTTTTTTTAATTGTTCAACCAAGCTATGTGTTGATCTGTTTTATCTTCGCTACAGGCCATACATCATTGTGAAGAAGGGACAGCCAATGGTAAATAACAAACACATTGAGGATCTGTCTCAGGGCTACAGGTGAGTTGTTGTCAATGCGTCCAAACGACTTCAGACATATATGCAAAGCTCAGTCTTTATATATTATGTGTGTCTAAATAAAGGTATTCTTCTGTGTTGGAGAATTTTATGGAGAAAAATAAATTGGCACGACAGCCTAGAGCTGTAATCGGGCCTTAAAAGTTGGACCCGACCCGGGCCCGAGAGAGTTCAGCCTGAGTCCGAAGAGTATATTTTGATTGACAGCTTATTAAAGCCCAAAACCGACACTTTTCTGCTAGAAAAAAATTGGCACCGGACAACGTGACCGGCAGGTTTTCAATTTCCTGGACAAATCTCTGAATTTGGGGGATTTTTCTAATGATAAAAACAGCTGTATAGCCTTGAAGTAAGTAGTTTAAGCTCTAAGTTTGGCAATTCGGTCAAGCAAAAAGATGTTCTAGAAACGATGGGATTCAAAAGAAAACTCTTTGTTTAAGATAACACAGAGTTCTTCATGGAAGCCCTGGAGGCCAAATGAGTTATCCCAAGAAAGCAGCTAGTTCAGATTCTCTGGTACAAAGATGGCAGCTTCTGTTTGACCTGAGATAAAAGCCAGAAAACTAAGTCATCCAGACTTTAATTAGCGCTGTGTTGAAATAAACGTGTAAATATAGCTACCGTAAATATCATCAGTATCATAGCATAGGAAATGTATTTTAGTACTATTGTATATCTATGAATATGTAAATCAAACTTGTCAAGTAACGAAGTATAGATTCTTTGTTACTTTAGGTATTTATGCTTAACTCAAGAAATTATATATTGGCCTACTTTTTCTACTCCTTACAACTTCACACAATTATCAGTACTTCAGTGTTTCATTTCAACTTGTTGTTTTATTAAAAATAAACACAAAAAGAAATGATCCAAGAAATGTGCCAATTGGATAGACTTTAACTGCGGTTTGATAATAATTTTAAACATCTACCATTCTGAGCACCTGGATAATCGTATACTTTGCACATAGCGGTCAAGTTAACCTTTTTACAGCTTTTGTATAGAGGCTTAGGCAAATACATTATAAATAGGCAATTAGTCATCATTTATTCTGCTCCCGGAAACATGTACTAATGCTCAGCAGTCCACATATAGTTCTTTAATGTATTCGCATTGCACTAAAATTCATTAATTTTGATTGAAGATTTTTATATTTAGTAAAAGTGCTTTTGGGGCAGGTGTGGTACTGACCTTACTTTTATACTTTAAGTGTTTTTGAATCCACTACTTTCTTTTACTTTTGCTTGAGTAAAAAGCTTGACTTGATACTTCAACTTCTACAGAAATCTTTTTTAACTCTAGTATCTTTACTTTTGCTTGAGTATTGAATCTGAATACTTTTGACACCTCTGATGTAAATGAATGAATAGATCCTGTGGTACTCCACAACCAACTCTAATCTTAAGAAAAGAGGACAGTTTCACATTTGTATGATTTTTAGACTAGCCTTGTGCTGCTGCAGCTTGTTGAGTCGATTTGTCCTTACACTTCTAATTGCCAGAATTTAATAGATGCTTTTTGACTTTTTTTAAACGTTACTTATTTTTCATTCTTGGCTTCTGCGCATGACTTGTATTGTATTTAACAAAATGTCTTACGTTCAAGTTAGAAAATCATTGAGCTCTTGCTTTTCTTTTTACTGGTAAAACTTTTCAACAAGCTGGAAGAGTTTTCAAGTTTTGTGTTTCGCTGTGGTCTGACAATATTGCTTCATGAACAGCTAATTTAACGATTCCTGAAACTTTGAACCCAGAACATTCGAAGACTTCCTGCACGAGGGCCTCGTGGAGTACCTGGATGTGAATGAGGAGAACGACTGTCAGATCGCCCTTTATGAACACATGATCAGCAAGTACGTGGAACACAACGGATGAAATGTTAAGAGATTGGGTTTTATCGGTCACTGCATGTGTGTTCATTTCTTTAGAGAAACGACGCACTTGGAGATTGAGCCCTTCACGTTGCTCGGAGTGTGTGCGGGCCTCATTCCCTACCCCCACCACAACCAGTCGCCCAGGAACACATACCAGTGTGCTATGGGCAAGCAGGCCATGGGTAAGAAGCCTCTGCTGAGCTGGTAGTCTGAGATTCATAAATTGTTTGGAATGGTTCATGATATGATTTTAGTATTTTCCAGGTCTGGATGAGTATGGGGAAAAAATATTTCTACTTCCAGACTTTCCATAATCCCAATCCTAATTGGCATTGGTTTTCCTTCCTTCCTATTTCTGTCACATCCTTCCTTTCTCAATCATATCTCTTCTGTTCTGGTACTTCCTTCCTTCCTATCTCCCTCAGCTTGCTTCCCTTCAGTCTTTGCTGCCTTCATCTCTTCACTTTTTAGGACTGGCCGATATGGCTTAAAAATGAAATCTGATTATTATTTTTTTCATACTAAATCAGGTCTGTATCTATTCTGTGTTTTCTTAAAAAGAAATTGAAAACAACAAAAGAATATTTTAGAAAACTTTTTTAAAAGCTTATTATTTCAATCATCCCGTCCCGGAGCTGACCTGGGTTCAAAGTCCAACTAAAAACAAGCTGTAAAGTATCCTTGTAAAATAAGATGGTAGACCCTGGCCAGATTGACATGACTTTGCTATGGAAGTCGTGTATTGGATAAAAGAACCTCTTGATTTTCCAAAAAATTAAATCTTCACAAACAGAAAATTAGGTTAATCGATTTATCACCCAGCTCTACCTCGTCCGTTCCCTCTTTATGTCCCTTCTTTTGAAATCCTACCTTCCTTGTGTTATTTACTTTCCCGCTGTGGTCTTTCATTTCTTTTGTCCTTCTCTTTTTTTCTTCACCTTGTTCTGTTTCTTTCCTTCCTCCAAATTTTTCCTTTTTGCCCTCCCTTTATATTTCTTTCATTTCCCTGTCGTTCTTTTGTATTTTAAAAACTGACTACTGTAGTAATATTTTCCATTATTACTGTACTTTTTGATATTTTATATTTCCTAAATAACCTTAAAGGACTGAGGAGTCTGGAAAGTTGAGGCTATGAATGTCTGACACTGCTAAATAAAGCTGTGCAGGAACCTTCGTAGTTTCATGTCATTCAGATGCACTTTGCAAGTGCAAAGACTCCTATTAGCAATATTTTTATCTTCCATGAACATTATTCTCAAATCCATTTGAGTCTGGAAATTTTAAGGTTTTACTAGCGTGAGTTGAAAATAAAAAGGACATTAGAATAACAAACCATGTGGATACAAGCAGCCCGCTGGTTCTTCTCCCCCAAAACTCTGCTCCTGCAGCACTTCTTGTCAGGATACATTTGTATGTGTGATGGAGTGTTTGTCGAATGTGTGTGCGTGTCGGCCAGAGTGTGTATGCACGCGGACATCAAACATGGGGCGCTTGCGTAGGTTCTCCATTGTGCCGTGTGTGCGGAGGCCCTTTCCCTGCCAGTCACCCAGAGTGTCATTAGCAATTCATTGTGTCTGCTCAGGCTGTGCTGGGGGGTCAGTGTGCTCAGCTGCAAAAGCCCACAGAGCGTGCACCTAAAGCTCCTTGGTAACCAAAACTTCCCCAAATGGGACGGCTAACGTTCGTAAGAGCTGAAGTCACACCCCGCCCTCCCCTTCTCCTCTTCGCTGCTTCACCTCCGTTCATCCGTCCCTGCCCTCCCCCCGTCTTCACAAGAAACCCTGACTGGAACTATATTTGGCCCAATATCCTCTGTGTTGTCTGTTTTGTATGGACAAGCCTTTACATGTGCAAATCTGGTTGTGTGGCCTGAGCCTATTATCACAGACTGTGTGCTTGTAGGCTGATTGTGCAGTAATAGCATCTGACAAATGTCAAGGCTTCCAGGGAGGCCAGGCTTTACGCCATAACTCTCCCTGTGAGCTCTTTAGACTCGGGGTTAGTCAGCCCCGGCGTAGCAGGGAGACCTTAGGTCTACCATACTGTGAAAAAGCATTAAACCAACGCTTATTTAAGCTTCATGTCCAAATCTACAGTTTCCTTTTTTATAGGGATTTCAATCAATCAATTTTCAGACTGTTTAAAAAAAATGTGCGGGAAAATTCTGGAAAAATTGGGAATGTAATTTATTTTCCTGCTCTGGATGAAAAACAAAATATTAATATTTGCAGACATCATTCCCTATTCTATTTTCTAAAAGTTGGATCCATCAAATTCGTCTCATTAGTCAGTCCACACTTCATGTCTTCCCTACATATATCCGTCCACTTTTCCATCCATTCATTTATGCACCCAGCAGTGAAAAATATATGAATTCCTCAAGGCATGGATCCATCCATCTGCCATCGTTTCTGTCTATCCATCCATTCATCAGTCCTTTCCTCCATCTGTTTATTTATGCATCCATCTATTCTTCCATCCATGAATCTGAAATGGGGATCTCTAGGAACCCCAAACTATTGGTAAGACTACTTTGAACAATTACAGAAATAATCTGACTCGTTGGAATCACACAATAACAAATTGATTTACTGAACGAGCCTGAAGTAAATATTCCAGTCAAGTTTTTGAGCTGGTTTTCTGCTCTTCTGTTCCTTTCAGGGACTATCGGCTACAACCAGAGGAACCGCATCGATACCCTGATGTACCTGCTGGCGTATCCTCAGAAGCCAATGGTCAAAACAAAAACCATTGAGCTGATTGACTTTGAGAAGCTGCCGGCGGGTCAGAACGCCACCGTGGCTGTGATGAGTTACAGCGGCTATGATATCGAGGACGCTCTGGTCCTCAACAAGGCCTCCCTGGACAGAGGTGAGACCCGCTGACCTCTTGACTTTTTCTTGTTATTCATTAAACTCCTAAAGCTTTAGTTCAGCTCAAGGTCAACTCCTCAACATTTTAGACTCTGTTTTCTGGTAGAAGTCCAAAATGGTGAGGCTGAATGTTTCTTTCTCTCAGGATTCGGCCGCTGCCTCGTCTATAAAAACACAAAGTGCACTCTGAGGCGTTACACCAACCAGACCTTTGACAAGGTGATGGGGCCCATGCTGGACGCTGCTACCCGTAAGCCCATATGGAGGCACAACATCCTGGACGCTGATGGCATCTGCTCACCTGGTGAGTACCAGCAGGCCTGCAGGAGGCCCAGCTTCTTCCTCTTCTTCGTCTGCTCCACTCCTTCATATTTACGAATATTCCAAGCTGAAGGATGGTAATATTATTAATGCAAATATAGATAAAGTTGTAATATTATGGAGATGCCGACTTACAAATCTGTGAACTAAAGAGATGATGGTGATTTAAATTGTTTTCATAGTTCAGAAAGAAATACTGTAGGATCTTTAGATTAATTTAGAGCACTTACATTGTATGTAGCACCATTTGAATGTATTTTAGCTAAATATGGACGGATGTTCAAAGAAAATAAGTTTTATTTAAGTAAGTGTCTCAAACCACAGGTCCAGTTAGAAGTTTACGTACTGCATATTAACATTCTCAAAAATTATTTTGAAGCCCCACTAATATTTAAATAAATGTATTTTAGTATGAAAGTTGCACCTTGATCGCATGTTTTTTGCAGCCATCAATACGTTTCTGGCTTAAATCTTATCTGGATGTTTGTCGTCTTTTCTAGGCAGATTTAATTGTCAATTGACTTAAAAATAGTTGATCAGGTCTTTGTAGAGTTAAGATGAGGGCTTTAAAGTTGTGTGTTTGGGAGCATTATCGTGTCGGAACAACCAGCTGTTTCCAGGTTTAGGAGCTGGGCTGCATTCTTCATCGTTCTGCTCACTTTGTGCAACCATCAGTAACTGTAGTAGTGTATGGAGCGCCAAAACTGCTCATTTAATAAATTAATAAAACCATATGATATATTTATATTAATAAATATTAGACAAATATATGATGTGGCAATGAAATTAAGAAATTTTATTGCCACATACTTTATTTGTCTAATTTTTGTTAATGTAAGCATTTATATCATAGGTTTTTATTTATTAAATTTAGAGCACTTTGGCGCTCTATAGTAGTGGGCAATATAAAAGGTATAAGGTAGAAATTATATAAATTTAGCCAAAGGTAGAGATTTTGACCAAACAGCCATACAGCAGTAATGCGTTTTGATGATTTCATCAAGCTGTGCATAAATGTAAATACTTTGTACCAGGTATGCAATGATACTGATTTTTAGTATTTGTCTTCACACTGAAAATTGTAAGTTTAAAGGTTGTTTTTATTTAACAGAAAAGAAAACTTGTTGAACTTGAAGCCTTTTTAATTCAAATATATGCAGGTTTCTTTTTGTGCAATATTAAATGTACAAATAAGTAACAAGGAAAGGAATTTCTTTATTTTATTTTCATGATTTTTAGCTTTTATTTTATTTAAAACATCTTCATCTTTATTTATTTTATAAGAATGTTTTTTTTCTTTCATTATTTTGTAAAAAAGAATTTTTTCTTTAAATGCATTTTGCACTATAAAATTTCTTTAAAAGGCATTCTACACCTGGAAAGTGAGAGTATTCATAAGTAGTCATTTTATGTATACAGAAAAAAAGAATATACTGCAATACATATCGTTATTGCATATGCTTTAGAATATATAGCAATATAGATTTGATGTAATATCACTCTGAGTAACGGGCACTGATATTTTCCCATAGCATAATGCTGCCACCACTGTGGCTGACATTTTGCATAGCGTTCTTGGATGTAAAAGGGGCACCATGACTCCTGGACCCACTTCTTCATGTAGTGACCCTTGATGCGCTGCTTTTGATACGGTTGCTTGTTCTGACACAAGCCACAAGCTGCCGCTGCCGCAAGCTTTTAGTCTCGAGTCATTCAGTTTAAAGGATTTACTCCCATATTATTGGAACAGAAGGGCAGACTTAGCGTCTTATTTGTGTTGATTTATAAAAAGCAAATCAGAACTGCCTCTATATGTAGTTTTTCATGATTTCTGGTTAAGTTTTTTATAAAGCTCAATGACCACCAATAAGCGTTGGAAATAGCATTACTATATCTGTGATTATAGTTGTAATTAGAGCACCAGTACGAATAAGCGTCGACTCTATATTCTGTGATTCCCAGGTGAGAGGGTGGAGAACAAGCAGACACTGGTGAACAAATCGATGCCAACCGTCACTCAGACGCCACTGGAGGGCAGCGCCCAGCCAGGTCAGCCGCAGTATCGAGACGTGCCCATCAGGTGAGAGCGCCTTGGAGCCTCGTCTGTGCTTTGGTTCAGCTTCAGCTTGTAGGAATGTAGCAGAGAAATCACTATGATTCTTTTTGCCTGCAGCTATAAGGGCTCGACAGACTCGTACATAGAGAAGGTCATGATCTCGTCCAACTCTGAAGATGCCTTCCTTATCAAGATCCTCCTGAGGCAGACGAGGAGACCAGAGATAGGAGATAAATTCAGCAGTCGACACGGACAAAAAGGTTAATAAATGGCAATAATATTCATCACCTCTTAGACAAACTTCCCTGTCAGATGAGAGCAACTGTCTCTTCCACCTGTTCGTGCTTTCATCTGTCCTTGAATTAATCTGTTTATCCTTTCTTTAGTTCAGTCAGTCCTTCCCTACTTTACCTTGTCAATAACCAGCTTTATTTGGTATTTTGTAACCAAAATGAGGAAGAAAATTCTCTTCAGCTTATAAAAATCCAAATTTGCACTGAAATCTCGTTAACACTAGACCCTTCAGATTTGAAGAGACTGAAAAACATACGGTTTTTTAGATAAATTCAGCTGTCGGCGTGAATAGAGAGAGTAATATATATAAAAACAAAGGAATTTGAAGAAAAATAAAAATTATAGGTCAACTCTGCTGAGGAGAGCTTGTTGAGTCAACTCCCAGCGTCTGTATCTGTCAACCCCCCCCTCATCTTTCAAGAGCTCTTTTCAATTAATTGGCTCTTTGTCCTGTGCCAGACTATGCAAATTTATTACACCCCAGCAGTATTCTGTGGGGAGGTGGGGTGTTTACAACCTTCATTGTTTTGCAGCACCTCCCCTATAGAGGGCTGGTATGATGTTTTAATCAAAAAGCTAACTGGCGCCTTGCATAATTTACTCTCTTCATTAGCGCGGTGGGCAATTGGACGGTCAGCTCTGGGGCGGGACAGTGTCTTCTGTCCCATATAATGACGAGAACGAGGGTCGCCGTGGGGTTAGCTGAAGAGGAATGGGGTGAAACATCCAGATGTGAAAACAGCGAACAGCTGGGTTTCAGTTGCAGCTCCACTCAGATGCTTTATCTGCTTTAGAGTCTGTTAAAAACTAAAGATCGTTTACATCTAAAGTTGCACAGAAACCATGACTGAACTAAAGACCAACACTAATATTTAATGAGCGATGCACCATTCAGCCTGCTAGTTATTTGAGTTGTCCTTTGAACTGTTGATCATCCATTAGAGCCACTCATACATTGAAAAATAAATTCTGTCTTTATTTAATGTATCACAACAGAGAATTCCCCCATTTAAAAAATAAATCCACGGCCTGTACTTTGCTTGTTGATAAAAAATAAATAAATCTAATACCGGTTCAAGGTTAACGAATAAATGAATTCCTTTATATACCAAAGAGCTTTTACTGCTGTAGGTCAGACATTAAAAGGAAATTGGAAAAGTCAGAAATTAGTGTTTCTTTTTCCAGGTCTACCTGAGGCTATCAGAAAATGTATTTAGTTATTAAGTGTTATTAGATGTATATTTGAATTACATATTTTTCTCTTTGATTTGCCAGATGTTTAAAAAATGGAATAAAACTTAATTTGCTGCTCTTTTCGGCCTCAACACATTTTCATGTCTTTGGTTTGGCTTCTTTAAGGTGACCTTTAACTATAGAATTATGAATAACAAACTATAGAATAATGCAGAAGGCCATCAGATAGAGATCCGATTGGATGTAATATTTTTTTTTCTTGGATCTGCTCTGATTTATTATGTACAGATTAAATATTAAAATACTTAAAAAAAACTTTATTATTAAATTATTGAATACGAAGTATTCCTACAACTTCCTGTCTCTAAATAACCAGCTACAATTCTGTTTTATAAGTTTAATAAAAAACAGCTAAAAGTTAGAAACTTGCTTTTATGCGTAACAGAGGATAATTCCTTCATTTTCTCTGGACTCGAAATGGATACAGTTAAATTATTTTTTTCCACATTGTTAGAGTCCAGAGAAATGGACAGAATGTAGGTCAAAAAAATGAACAGGTCAGACTGGTATCGGCCAGGAAAACGCCTGATCGGTGCATCGATTATTTTATTGGAATCTTTTAGTTAATCCTCAATAAACTCAGTAATTTATTTGGAAGTGAGTTAAGTTTGCGGTGTTTGCTACTCCTACATCCTGGTCAGCAGAATCGGTTAATTATTTACCAGTCTCACATACACACAGCTGTGGAGGTGGAGGAGGTGCAGGGTTGTCAGTATTATTAGGCCCATTGTGTGAGGCGTCAGTGTGGAGCTGTATGAGCCCTGATGGAGAGTCCTGGACCCTTGCTGTTGTCTCGCTTTTCTCTGCCGATTTCATGCCTCCTTCATCATTCACTTTCACACAAAACAAACAACACCGAAGATGTCTGATGTTATAACTGCTGTGTGTGTATGTGTGTCTGAGACTTTGTTTTCCTGTGTTGTTCTTCCAACTTTTTTCCAATCTTTCCTCCTTGATCTTGATTTTTCTTTTGGCCTTTTATATTATGCTCTTTCTCTCTTTTTCTTTCTTCTTTTCTTCCTTTTGGTTTTCTCTCCTTTTCACCGTCTTCCTGCTGTTGGACGGCGTTCCACCAGCTTGCTGCACTTGTTCCCATTCCACATCCTGTTGCCACATCCTGCACGGCATCAGCAGTCAGTCGAGTCGCTCTGGTTAATAACACATTTTTCCCACGTGCATCTCCTCAGTTTCTCTTCTCCAGTTGATCCCCGCCGCTTCCTCAGAGTTAAAGTGAAAGTCATGGGTGTGTAATCCTGCTCTCTCTGTCCAGCTAAGCATCTTTCTCCACTTCCTGCTTGGCTTCTCATTTTCTCCCTCTTTTTTTTTTTTTTTCTTCAAATCTTTTTTCTTTTCCATTTCATTTCATTTACAAATGGGACAACGATTTGTGTACCCTGGCCAGGGAAGAGTGCTTCGGCCCCTTGGCAAACATTTGCGCTTGCACTTAAACCCCTGGCTACCGGGGAGCTCGTCCCCACATCAGTCGAGTCAAAAAAGAACCTTGTCTGTCCACATGACTATGGAAATGTCATTCTCTGCTGGGGCTCCACACAGAGCCTCCAGCACAAATATAGACAACAAACTGGTTCCACCAGGACTTTTCCAATGCAAACTGGTTTGCTCTGTGAAGTATTTAAGCTTCTGATAAAGTCTACCAGGATTTGGCATTAGTTGATTTACTTTAATCTTGAGTCAAGTTTGTGAAAGTATGAATTGATATTTCCTGCTCCGGATCTGGTCAAGTATAGAAAAGACGTTTTAGTTTTCTTTAAATCTGATCAATATCGTCAAAAGCATCAATATTTTTTAGATTTGATTTTGTTTTTGCTTAGGTTTATATTTCAGTGACCTTTTTATCTTTACATTTTAGGCATCGATGCTTTGGTTCAATGCTGTAAATCAATATTCAAATGAAATTATATAACTAAAACTATAAAAATACACTCACTACTGCTCCATTATATTAATAAATACAATTACAACTATAGTATAGCTTTTTTTATTTTATTAATTTGAGCTTAACATGAATTTTACCAAAATCCACCTTAAATATCTGTGAAACCTATTGGTACTTTTCAAAATTGTATTTATTTTTTCTATTTTTTTTTTCTTTCTTTGCTTTAATGGACTTCATAGAGAAACACTAAGTTTAACAAGCTGATATTAGCTGAATAGTTTCTTTCAGATTTATTAAAGCAGGGACGAGACATAAGACAGTGTCACATTTCAAATAAACTGTTGTCTAGCGGCCATCTAGCCAGAGCCTAATTCACAGGCCCAGAAGATAACCTTTACAGCTCATAAAACAAAATAATGTACAAAAAACATGCCTCCTTTATCGCTCTCACATAAAACAAAGAACACAGAAAATATCTGCTGTTATAACCACTGTGTGTGTGTGTGTGTGTTTGTTTAGTAGAAAGGAGGGTGTAAACAGAATGAAAATTTTAAATTGTTGTGTTTCTAGCTCAAGCCTCTGTTTTTGTCTTTCTCAGTGTTGGTTGAGCAGTTTCTGCGTGTGTGTTTCAGGTGTTTGTGGCCTCATCGTCCCTCAGGAGGACATGCCGTTCTGTGACACGGGGATCTGCCCGGATATCATCATGAATCCCCACGGATACCCCTCGCGAATGACGGTACGACACCTGCTTTTATGGCTGATCTGTGGCAGAGAGACTTGGTTTTTCAGTTGTTTTTATTTGGCTCTAATAAGGAGCTAAATATTAGCCTGACTATTTTACACAGAATAAATGGGGTTTATTCCTAAAGCATAGATGTATGCCTAGTTCATTTTATTGCGGATTTCTTTCTAAAGCCATGATTCAGAAATTATTTTTCTGTTGATGAGTTTTTGTTTGATCGTTTAAGGTCTCATGTAATTCAGCAGAAGATTCACGACCTGCGGTTGATGTGTTTTAGTAGTTTGGACCTGAAAGTTCGGCGTAGACCTCTGTGTTGCCTCTCCAAAGCCCTCATTATCTGCGCTACTCTTCTTTCGGGTTTATCGTTTGCTTCCAGAGCACACTTCCATTGACGCAGTTAAGGAGCAATCTCGCTCTTTACAAACAGATATTTGTTGCTGCGGAGTCGGCTGCCGGCGAAGCCGCTGCCTCTGGCAGCATGTGGAAGTTGTTGTGGTTTTTATCAAACACGTCCCGAACATCCAAACTGAAGAACAACCTGTCTGTGGACAACATTAAAACTTTCCCTCGTCTCTGGCTGCTGTAAAGACCCCATGGATCTTTACTGCTGAAGTTTTTGTGTTTGCGTGTGTGTTTGTTGGCCGTCGTTGCCTCGGAGAAGGCTCAGAAATGTCTTCCTCTGGAGGATGTTTCTGTAGCCTGAGAGGGATACGAGGGTAGGTGTTTGCCTTTATGTGACAGGGTCAGGGGTCTTTGGGGTGCAGCCTCACAGGAATTGTTGAAATCAGTCATCCTTGGAGGGATGTCCCTTCCCTGAGGAGGAGGAGGAGGAGGAGGAGGAGGAGGTTTGGGGGGCTACATGTGTAATCTAATTTTACCAACGATAATAAGCACTTTGTGTCAGGGGCGGATATAAATCCTCAAAAATATCTAACTTCTGATCTGAGTTTTGTTTGTGTGTGCGTGTGTTTGATCAGGTTGGAAAGTTGATAGAACTGCTCGCTGGGAAGGCAGGAGTCCTGGACGGACGATTTCACTACGGGACGGCCTTTGGAGGCAGTAAAGTGAAGGATGTGTGTGAGGATCTGATCCGATACGGCTACAACTACCAGGGCAAGGACTACGTCACCTCAGGAATCACTGGGTAACTTAGAGAGGTTCATGCAAACGTTACAGTCAAATTATGACGGCATAAAGCCGGCATAAAGAAGTTTACATTCCCCTCTCATGCCCAAGAACATAATTTAACTGTTCTTTATCATGACGGAATAAGGATTTAATTAATAAAAAAATAGGTGCAAACATTTCAATGTGTTGTGAGCTTTCTCTAAACCGCATGGCATCACATGTATACATACACATCCATGAATATATGGTTAAATGTCTCTCTGCATCATTAAATATTCAGTTCTTAAGAAATGAGCAAAACCTATATTTGGAGAAAACGTATTTGAACAAAAAAAAAGTTTAACCTTGTTTTACTTATTACACAAAAGATGAAAAAAATGATTTGGACACTCCACTTTGTTAAAAGAAGTCTGACGCTCTTTGGCTGAACAGCGTCAATGAGACGCTTCCTGTAACCTTCTACCATCTCTGACATCAGTATGATGAAAGTTTGCCCCCTACTCCTCCTGTTTTCTTACAGTTAGGCCTTTCACAATAAAACATAAATCAGTTCATCATAAGAGAAACTCAAATGAGATCAATCATTTTTCCAGCCATAATAACTTTAATTTACATGCTTGTTTTTTTTGGTTTTTTTTCGGCACGTCTCCCTCTTTCTTGATAAGAAATCAGATTTAAAATGGCTTAAATGATCAACATAACCGTAGTGGCAGAGTGAAATAGGATGTTGTTTTTTTTGTTTTTAATTAAATGTGTTTTTGTTGTTGGTTTTTCTTTTATTTTCCAAAACTCCTAAACGGTAGTTTTTCCCTCTTTTTTTTCTCGTTTGAGCCAAGTGCTAATTTCATATAATATTTTTTGAAGGTTCTTTAGAAATTAAAGTTTATTCATTCAGAAGATGTACGTGTATTATTATTAAAATGTTAGTTGAAAATGGCCTCAAAGCGACAATATTAATGTCTGACCTAATAAATTCTGTGGCAATTTATCGTCCAGCCAAATTCGTTTTTCGTGAAAGGCCACAATATCATTTCAGTTAAGTTTATTTATGTACAACAGCAGATGTCATCTCAAGGCACTTTGTAAGAGAAGTTATTTCAATACAGTTATACAAACATTTAAATTAGCAGTGAGCACTATAAAAGGTATAATGTAGAATTGATATAAATTTCGCCAAAGGTAGAGATTTTGACTATGCAGCCATACCGAGGTTATGCATTTTGATGATGTCATCAAGCTGTGCCTACATAGTTTGTACCAGGTATGTACAAAGTATGTTTGTTTTTACGCTAGATATGAAAAGTTTAAAGTGTTTTGTTGAACTTGAAGCATTCAGGTTTTTTTTTGTGCAATATTAAATAAATAACCAACAAAACAGACCATTTTAATTTATTTATTTTAAGAATATTAGCTTTAATTTTATTTAAAATATCTACATGTTTATGTTGTCGGGATGTTGTGTTGCATTATTTGGGAAAAAAATGTTTTTTAAATTGATTTTGCACAATAAATGTTCTTTGAAATGGCATTTTAAACCTTTTTGAATTTGTTCTGCTGCACTGTGTCTGGAAAGTAAGAAAGTTCATAAGCAGTCATTTTGACATATACAAAAAAACAGAATATACCACAATACATATTGTAACCGCACATTCTTTAGATTATATTGCAATATAGATTTGAGGCCATATCGCCCTAATTCTCATCGGTTAAAAGTTTTCTATGTAAGGAATCCCAGCATCTCTGTGAGATACAGATCTGTACTTTGACTAGGCCCAGGCCTTTTGATCTCTTCTTTCTCAGCCAGTCTGTGGTGGATTTACTGGTATGTTTCGTCAATGTTACGTTGGAGGGTTCAGCTTGGTTTCCGTTTCTGCAGGCGACTTCTGGTGCGTTGCTCGTTGTGGATTCTTGTGATCTGGCCCAGTCTTGCACTGACCTGTCCAAAGAATTTTATTCCAGAGGTCCTGGTCTTTTCTCTTCTCTCTGACAAACCTAATGTTTTTCTTAGGAAGGGATGGTGCAACTTGCATGACCTTTGTGGTCTGCTTCCATGGTGAACTTGCATGGGCAGCCAGACTTTCAGACTATTTTCATTGCAGCGGAATAGCCGATTTGTTTCTGTTTTACAGACTTATAAGCTGCTACTGTCTTCTTTTGTAAGGCCTCAGAAAACTCTTTAAGACTTACCTTGATGCTCACTCTCACTTCAACAGCCAGGAGCCCACCAGAGATGATGTCTGAGGTTTAAATAGAGCAGATTCTGGGTAGTGTTGCTCCAACGATATAGACTGGATGTAATACCGCTACTTCTACGTTTGCCCAGTATAACTGGAATTTAATGTCAGTGTGTTCTTATTTATTCCTTACATGAAATAATTAGTAGAAAATGTTAAACTATGGTTTCTTCATTTCTTATTACCTCTGTATTTAATGAATATTAAAGTATTATTGATATTAAGCATCCTGAATTCCAAATATGTTAGAAACACAGAGCCTATGTGTTTAACAAATGTGGATCAGAGAAAATCAACAATATCTCCAAACATTTGTTTCTGACTGTGTGCTCATTTCTCTTGAAAAAGAACAATTCAACCAAATTGATCAAATGTCATAATTTAATAATTTTCATGGCCATCAGTTCATGTAAACTATGTCACCCTCTTGTTTGCTTTCCACATAAATTAGAGGGTTTTATAGTCCAAACATTTAATTTTCCATCATTTATCCCTTTTAAATGAAAGATTCCAGATTGTGAAGAAACCAGTTTTAGTGTTCAGAGCAGCTATTCTCTTTATTTCCAGTTTCTCAAGCTTTCTGAACAAAGAGTTAAAAATCCCAATTAGGCCACTTTGTTTTTCACTCTAAAGAAATATTTCTATGCTATAAAACCTTCCTGTGTTGTCGCGACCTTGGATTCAGTCATATGTTCTGTCTTTTTTTCCTCAGAGAGCCGCTGGAAGCGTACATCTACTTCGGACCGGTCTACTACCAGAAGCTGAAGCACATGGTTCTTGACAAGATGCACGCCAGAGCTAGAGGCCCCAGAGCCGTTCTCACCAGGTGAAAAGTGGAAAAACAAATTAATAAATACATGCATAAATGTTTTTGGTGTGTTTGCAGATATTTAAGATCATTTCAGTAATGCATAACGCTGTTTGCTGTTTACACTGCTTGCTTTAATATCTGAACCCTGCTCTACCGACAACAGGCAGCCTACAGAGGGTCGCTCTCGGGACGGAGGTCTGCGATTGGGAGAGATGGAGCGCGACTGTTTGATCGGCTACGGAGCGAGCATGTTGCTGCTGGAGCGTCTGATGATCTCCAGTGATGCCTTCGAGGTTGACGTCTGTGGACAGTGTGGCCTGCTGGGATACTCTGGCTGGTGAGTCGTAACCACAGACCTAAGGGGGATTCAATGGGGTAACACACGAGTAGTTTTATGAAGGTTTAAAGTTAAATTTGGAGGCAGATCACAAGCAAGGCAGCGTGTAAACAATAATGATGAAAAGAGGTTAGTCTAAGCGTGCAGGTATTTTATTTTCTTCAAATGAGAGGATACGCAGTAGCAACTTGCCTTCCTACAGTGACCAAACTGCAGCAACAGAGACATTTTATCCAAAGATCAAGCAAACTTCTAGGAGAACCTTAACGGTAACACAGCAGTGCAATGTACCGAGGTTCCGATTCAGCGTGTTCATCTTCTAAACATCAGGGTAGTGTGACCAAATGTTTTTCTGACGGGGTAATCTCTTTACTCACTCCTCTCAGCCGCCGTGTCTCCATACACATTTGCAGTTTTTAAATAATTAGCCAAACACACCCTGAGAACCACACAGTTTCAGCAGCAAGTTGCGTCACTGATCGGCATAAAAACTCCCAGAACCGCAGAAACGACAACCAAATGGACATGGAAGAAGCGCGGATTGGTGTCGCGTTTCTGTTTGATCTGAACTCAATCAGTCCATTTTTTCGACTTAACACCCCAATTCAGGTACTCTGTTGGTTCCTGAAATGACCCTGTCGGCCTGGCCCGATGAAGTGGAGACACGCGGGTATTGGGATGTCCCAGACAAATCGCCCTGAAGTTCTGATAGTGGAAATGCGCCTATTATTTACACTATGATGAGTATTTAGAGGCATGGAGGAGACGTTTGCCTATTTAAACAGAGTAACACATCCAGTAGAAGCATAAGTTTAAAGCAGAGGCATATGAAAAATGTACCATAATTAACAGCAACAAGCATTTAAAAAATCTAACCCGTTTAGGTCAAGCAGAATTTAAATTAAGGAAATATACCCCCTTTCAGACAGGCCATGAAAAACTGTAATTTTCCGGACTTTGTCTGTTTCACTTTTGAGTCTGAAAGCACCTTTCGGACATTGTCCGGATTACCTGTATCTGTAATTTTGTGGCTGAAGACCTAGTAACAAGAGCGTATTTTCGCAGTAGGATTTTTTGCTATCAAAATGTCAGGTAATGTTCCGGAAAAGCTGGAGGGATGTGGGGATGTATACATTTTTTTTAAAGGTTTTTTTTGATGACATGTATACATATACCTTTTTTTATCGTGGTGTTATAAATAATCCTGAAGGAGATACACATCACTTATAATAATAATATTATTATTATTACGGGCTAAGTTTCTAAAAAATAACCATCGACAGGCGAAAACTGTGAAGTAGTCATCTTTAGTTTTTACAATTATATGTTTTAAGGCTGTAAAACCCCTCGCCACACACTTTAAACCCTTTTCTCAGACATACTTTAATATTTACTAAAATTTCTCACTGGTTTAAATACTTTCAAAGCTCAAACCTTCCTACATTTTATAACATAAAGGAACAAATATAACACGGTTTCTTTGTACGCGCCCGCTATGGTGCGTCTTTTTCCACTGAAGGTCACTGTGTATGTGTCTTTTTTTCCGAGTGAGTAACGAAGGTATGGGTAAGGATGTTTTTTTTTTCTTCTGCTTGAGAAGATTCTAACATGATAAATTTCGCAAGTGCAGGAGACATGGAGGAGATGGACAATTATGTCCAATCAATTAAGACACAGAACACAGTGCGCTGTACGCTGTAAAGTAAGCATTTAAAATTGTGTAAAAAAAATGTGTGAAACAGCGAAGGGTGAACCGTGTTAAAGCGAGGGATTGCTGTACATCAAAGGCTGCTTCACACTCCTTTCGTTTTGCTTCTTTTTTCCGTTCAGCCTCGTCGTTTAAGCTTACATACGCAGAATTGCACACAAAACACAAGTATTGTGAAGATCCTCCAGTACAGTTGTTGCTGTCTGAAAGCAGCCAAAAGGCTACTAAAAGTAGTGTATTTGAAAAGACAACTCCGGTTAAAGACCGGATGGAATTGTCCGTGAATTTTCCGGAACGTCTATCTGAAAACAGCTTGTGTTTCCATTCTTTAGACTTAAAGTTCAGCAATTCTCAAACTGTGATTTTATGAGAAGAAGCGTTTTTATTTGGCATCATGCTGTTTGAAGTTCAGCGATCTTCATTCCAGGTTAAAACTTTTATTGTGAAGTTTTGCATTGTTGATGCTATAAATCGGTTGTTATTGGTTTTGGTTGTGTTGCTGAGTGTTGTCAGACCCTAGGATAAAAGGCTGGTAATTCAGTACATCTGACCTCCTGGTCACTAATTAAACAGACAAAACCAAAAATTCTGAGGAACACAAGCATCCAGCCTAATGTTTATTTACTCGCCGTTAGCCGGTAGGCGGCTAGTAGCAGCTGGAGGACTGGGTCGCTCCTGAACTTTTATCTCTACATGTAGAGAAAACCAAGTATCTTGAAAAAGCCTTACTTGTGTAGTTTTAAAGACTAGACTTAAAACTTATCGACTTAGCCGATTAATTATTCCTGCAGTCTGCTACGAGGGGTTTGATGGGCTATAAAGATACGTCGTGTTTTAGTTGTAATTTTTGTTTATATTGAACCAGATATAGAAATACTATACTATTATCATTGTGATCATTAAAACCAGTAACAATTTCAACCTATAAGTGTTATTTATGTTCATGGAGAAGGAGGAAAGCTTATCTGGAAATTAGTTTAGAACTGCACGCATAGATGTGCCTCATACAAAGTATATCTAAACAGACCTGATTATCATGTAAATGTATTTCGTTACTCATTTCAGAAAGTTAAACTGTTATGATTTTGAGATAAACTTGTACATGACATCATCTCGTCATTTCCCCTCCCTTATTAGGGTGGCAATAATCGGCTATATATTCATAGAAAACCCTCTGGTAATCCTTTGATTTTTTTGATATATTCTTTTAACCTTATACTATACATGGAGAATCAAAAGCCATGAGAAGTGGTAAATTGATTCACAAATCTTAGCAAACAATGCTCACATGTGGGGTCCCTATAGGCTTTATTCTCAGCCAATAATAATGATAGTAAAATAATTACATAATAATGAAAAATCTAAATAGTAAAATATAATATTAATAATAATTTAAAATAACAAAATATAAGAATAAGGAAGGAAATCTAAATATTAGAAATATGTTAAAAGATTCTAAAAATAATAGTAAAAAATAATTGCATAATAATGACAAATCTAAATAGTACAAATGATACATTATTAATAATGTAATAAAATAATTACAAAAATAAAGGGAAAAAACAGAAATACTAGAAATGATGGTAATGCAAAGAAAAATAGTAAAACATTTTTTTATAAAACAAATCAGATAATACAACTACTTATAAAAAATTGCATCTGTTTGAACTTTAAAACTAAAGTTTTTTTTTTTTTTTGTAGTAAAACTACTAGCATCCTTTCCTGTTTTTTTGTTTTTTTTATTCTGGTTTTAACGACTTTATTTTTTTATTTTATTTTTTACATGTTACTGAGACTCTTCAGATTGTAATTTCACAGCTAAATGGGCGGTATTGACCAATCACTGATTCGTCTGCATCTGGTTTCCAGGTGTCACTACTGTAAGTCTTCATGCCACGTTTCGTCGCTGAGAATCCCGTACGCCTGCAAGCTGCTGTTCCAGGAGCTGCAGTCCATGAACATCATCCCACGACTCAAACTGTCGCGCTACAACGAGTGAGCAGAGACAGGGACAGAAACACAGTCTGAGTGAGTGAAAGGGTTTAGACTTGTCTAATTTAAATGTTCTGGAGTAGATTTGATGAGGAAAATATGTGTGAGAAGGGAGAGAGAGGAGGACTGAAGAGAGGACTGTTTTTGTTAATGTTCACAAACTTGGACTGTAAAGCTTAAAACTTTTTTGGCTTTTCATTTATGTCATCGCCTCATCAGTATTTGTGTGGATTGTGTACATAATAAATGTGTAAAAAATGCTCCTCAGTCCTGTGTGTCACTTAATTTAGTTAAATAAAACTTTACAAACATTAAGACTTGATCATAAACTGGATCCCTTGTTTCTCTCTGACATCCTGTCTCTCTCCATTAATGGTGGCCACTTGCACTAAAGGATAAAGGCCATTTATAGTCAAAAATGTCTTATTTAAAAATTCAAAGTGTGTTTTTATTCTTCACAGGTTTTTGAATGATTAAAATGGAGCGTATAATTTTAATAAATATGTTTTCTGTTCTTCAGGCAGTTATAAATCTTAAATCAAAGTCCTGAAGCTGCCAACATCAACTTGTAAAGGGAACAAGCTTTCGAACTCCTGTCAAAAATGTGTGGATACACATTACTCTGCTTCGTTTGAAGTGTAGTTAAGAGAAATGTGTATTCACTCTCTGTACCATACAGTGACTCACAAAAGTATTCGTATCCCCTGAATTGTTTTAGTTTTGTCACATTACAAAAGGATTGTAGGTCGTAGACTAACTCTAAGTAGTAAAAAAAATAAAAATAATGGGTACTGATAAGATATCTGGAAAGAGTGGAGTCCATTTTTATTCAGCACCAACAAATTCATACAGTTTTCTCCAACTATAACTCCAAATCTTTGAGGTTATTTTGTTATGAAACATCTGTCAGACCGTATGGAGAGCATCTGTGAAGATGTTAATGTTAACTTCTTGCCACAGATTCTCAGATTTTGGTCGGAATTTTGACTGGACCTTTCCAACGCATGGGCATTAAATCCGTTCCTATTTAACCATTAAACCATGTAGAACTGGGAATTAAGTGCTGGAGGAAGCTGGAATCGAACCTACGACCCTCCGATTTCAAGCCAGCTACACATTATATACACACTTGTTTTTCGTCCCATTTTTCTTGGTGAAAAAAATCTGAAACATCTATATATACAAAAGACCCATTACCTTCAAATTTTGTTCACAAATCTGTCTAAACCTGTTAGTGAGCACTTCTCCTTTGCCAAGATAGTCATTGTTCCAAATCGAGATGCTGATTAGATAGCATTAATATTGTACAGATGTGCCTTAGACTGGCCACAATAAAAGGCCACTCTGAAATATACAGTTTTTGGTTTACTGGGGGGGAGTCAGAAAACCAGTCAGTATCTGGTGTGGCCACCCTTTCCTCACGTAGTGCAACACATCTCCTTCAAAGTTGTTCCACTCCTTTTAAATGGATGTGCGAAGTTTACAAGTATTCGCAGGAACTGGAACAGGCTGTGTGTTGTGTACGCCAGTGCAGAGCCTCACAACATGCTCTATGCGTGACATCTCTGGTGAATATGCTGGGTCATGCAAGAACTGAGATGTTTTTAGTTGTGTACAGGTCCTTGCAGCATGTTGCCATGCATCATTATGCTCCTTCATTAGGCGATGGTCCTGTATGAACGGGACAAGGATCTCGTCACAGTATCTCTACACATTCCAGATGCCGTCAATAAAAACCACGTGCTTGTTGTACAAACCATACGCCTGCTCATACCGTGACTCGACCGCCACCACGGGCCATTTGATTCACGTTGACCACAGCAAACCGCTCACCAACAGTATGGTGAACGATGAAGACCGCGATTCATCCCATCAACGGACTGCCTTTCCAATGTTCCAGACGCCATTGAATGTGAGCATTTACCCACTCAAGTCTGGTAAGAAGATGAACTGCCGTCAGGTCCAAACCCCGATGAGGACGACGAGCGTGCAGATGAGCTTCCCTGAGACACTTTTTGACAGTTTGTGCTGAAATTACATGGCTATGCAAACTGATTGTTGCAGCAGCTGTCCGGATGGCTGGTCTGAAACGATCATGGAGGTGAACATTGTCGATGTGGACGTCCTGGGCTTGTGTGGTTACATGTGGTCTGCGGTTGTGAGACCGCTTAGATATCCTGCCAAAGTCTCTGAAACTCTTTTGGAGAGGGCTTATGGTAGGGAAATGAACACTCATTTTTACGGGCAACAGCTCTGGTAGACCTCAGCATGTCAGTTGTATGCTTCCTCAAAATCTGCAGCATCTGTGCTATTGTGCTGTGATCAAACTGCACATTTCAGACTTTCTTCTTATTGTGGGCAGTCTAAGACACACCTGTGCTCTGGACTCTGTACTCTGTGGGACCCTGGATGCATACATCTCTTGCCTCCTCCATGTCTGTGCCGATTCCTGTAGGACGGATTGACGGTTCCTTACACCAGCTATCAATCACTTGCATGGGGAAACCTTATTCAGACCTGCATGCTCGCACACACATAGGTGTGGGGACATAGGTGAGGACGGACATATCTTAAGCTGAGGTTATCATCATTAGTTAGTTGTTCACAGGAGCTTACCAGAAATATTTGTATTATGTTCATTAATCAATGCTTGTGTGTAGTGAATGTATAATTCTTAGTTTATTCTACTAGATCCGAACTATTGGTTTGGTTCTGTACAGTTTGTTGTTTCTGTTTTGTATTACTGTTTCTCTGCCGTCCGGCAGAGGTGGAGGACTGGGATGTTTTCTTGTGTTCTTTGTTTGCCTCCCTGTCTTGTGTCGTCGGTTCGCCCCTCTGTTGGTCCGGTTTCTTTTCTTCACCTTCTTCCTTTCTCCTTCTTGTCTCAGTTTAATGTCCATGACGTCAGGAAATTGAACCCACAGTAATCACTAATAAAGATTTTTCATACATATACATCAAGTGGCGTACTACAGCGAAGCTGTAATACTCTGCTTGGGAAAGTAAAACTGTTGGGCTTGTACTTGGTACTCAGACACCAATTCTGAGTAGCATACTGCTAGACAGGACACGTAAAAAAAAAAAAAAAAAAAAAAGACACACCTGTGCAATATTCATGCTGTCCAATCAGGACTTTGATATGTCGCACCTGTGAGTTGGGATGGATTATCTTGGCAAAGAAGAAGTGCTCACTAACACCGATTCAGACAGACTGAACAAAATTGAGAGTAAAGGCTCTTTGGTAGACTAATGTTCTCTAACAAACCTCTGAGGCCTTGACTTTGGTTATGTAAAAGTTCCAATAAATAAGACCTAAATTTGGGGCTGTGATGTAACAAAAAAATTTTTTTTTAAGGTCAAGGGGTGTGAACAATTTCGTATGGCTCTGTAGCTGGAGCAATTTGCCTGTTGATTGTTTAATTAATAATACATTGAAAAACTGGAGGATAAAACCCCCCAGCAAAATGTATTTTAAAATCTAGGGGATGGGATGCTCTAGTATTGATTAACAAGATCTAAAATCTCACCACCATCTAGATCAGTTTGCTCCAAAGATATTTTATCAAAACTAAACTCGGGGTGAATATAAATGGTAAAATACCGTAGTTAATCATTTTAGTTCAGCATTACCATAGTTGAATTCCTCCACAGGGAGATTTACGGTCTGATGAGGCAAAGATGGAGGTCTTTGGCTACAATAAGGCAAGATAATTTTATTACTATAGTACACTTTCAACAAGGTAATTCATGGTGCTTTACATGATTTATTGGTAAAGAAGCAAAACCTATTATATAAAAGCATGGAAAGTAAAAACAGCAACTATGACATGAGGGACCATCTAGAGGTGAAATTTTGCTAGTTATAGACAAAGTCTGGTCTGCGCTTGACTGTGTTACTTTGCTTTACCCAGTGTATAAGTAACAAGAAATATGTTTTGAGATGTCATGGTGTCAAGCTTTGCCACGTCATGCAAATGGGCTGTAAATAAAGAAAGATGTCCTCCATAGTTTTTAGCCTCACCTCAAACCAACAAGCCAGTTGAAACTTGGACTCAATGATGTCACAACTCGGGCAATTAAAAATCTACCAGCTTCACCAAGTCCACCGAGAGAGATCAAATCTCCAGACTCAATTCCAGAAATTTGAAATAATGGGCGCATTTTTTATCCCCCTGCAATTTGCTGCTTTTACCAGCAATCCACAGTAAATTCAAACCTATGTGCCAGAGTTTTTAAGTATTTTTATTGAACACATTTCAAATAAAGCATTACAACTCAAATTTCAGAAGTGAAATAAGTTTTCTATATATGTGCCGGTGACAGGAACTCTTAACCATGCAATCACCCTGATAAAAAAAACGAGCAAATGTAATGAAAACTCAAAACTCTTTTGGAAAATGAAGAAAAATAAACGTAAAGAATTAAGAGACAAATTCAACCCCAAAACATTTTTATTTCTTTCTTTTTTTTCTGCTTTTAACTGTTTTCTATTTTTTAAATATTTTAATGTTACATTTCCTAAAAGAAACTGACAGTCTTTTTCATGAAATCCTCTCATTACCCTCTCCCCTCCCCTTTTTTCATATTAATCTGTTTATAAACCGGGATAATTACAGAGCTTCTGCCAGAGCTGACATCGTTCATTTAAATGCCATGTGACGAGCAGACAGCTGTGTTCAGGGCGCCACGATGCTCGCTGACATCACTCGGACATTAAACGCCAGCGCCAGAGTCGTGTTGATGTCAGCGGGGAGAGAAAGCTGCTTTGATTCGTATGGTTTCCTCTTTAAACCGCAGCCACCCAACATGTCACTTGCAGTGTAATCACACCCCCCACTTGCGCGCGCAAACACACACACACAAACACACACGGCTCAACTTGGGGCCTTCATGGGGTTGTTATAGGAAAATAAAAATATGTACATTTAATGGCTGGCATGAATCAGATGTTTGTTTTGCACCTGTTCCTGTCTGAGTGTGACGCAGAGCGAGAGTCTGGGGATGCGGCAGCGCCTCCTCGCCCTGCCGTGCATCAGGTGTCTGCAGCAGCGTGAAGTATCAGCCTGCGAGCCTAAAAAGAGAAAGTCCTCCTTTGCCTACCGTGGTGTGGTGAGTAATTCAGCCATAATCCGCCTTTCCCCTCTGCCCGTCTACCCCCCCCCCTCTCTCTCTCCTGCCGTTCCATTCATATTCTAATCACAGCTTTCCCTTCTCCAGCTCTCAGGCACTCCATCAGAGCCCTCCCAGCCTCGGGCTTTGCACTTTTACTTCCACCCCCCCGTCTTCTTTTGTGGCCATTCCCTCCTCTTAGAGGCACACCAAAAGAAAAATAAGGCGACAGAGTGAGCCACAAAAAAAAAAAAACAAGACAGAAAACTTTAATGTTAAACATGTTTTTTTTAAAGTTTCAAAATCTTTGCATGAGAGGAACATGGAGAATCAGTTTTACCAAAGAAAGCAGCTCGACTGAGGCAACAGGTGGATGTTAGATGTGTTCACGGAGGTGAAGGCAGATGGAAAAATAAAGCGGTAAAGTTGAGTAGTAAGTTCATTTGGAACTTCTGGGTGTATAAAATGTATGAAATGCCATAACTGAGAACGGGGAGGCCACAGGGTTAGGATGTAGATCTAAGCCTCTTTTTTTCCTGGTTTGGAGGGAGCTTTTCTTATTCAAAACAGCCCCACAAAAGACTTCCAGTGAGCTCTGCCACATCCCCATCTGACTCGGGGCCATTCATCAGCCTTCCAAGCCTATCAATGACATGTCCCCATCAGGGCTCCTATAAAATCAGCCCCTTTCCCATGAAACATCAGCAAACATTTTGACGGGTCTGGCTTTCCCCCCGCTGGATTTCTGGAGTCTCCTGCTCCCTTCTTTACACCAACCACCCCCCTCCACCTCCCATCTCTCTCTCTCTCTCTCTCTCTCTCTCTCTCTCCCCCTCCCTCCGCCGCCAACACCGCCCTTCTCCGGGTGAACCCCAGATCCTCAACATTTCCCGTGATCGGGCAGTGGTCGAGGAAACTTAGAACGAGCCGACAGGAGATCATCGGAGGAGGGGGAAAGAAGACGCGCACTGAGCCATTTTACTCGGAGGAGCCGGCGTCGTTGATGGGAAGAGGATGCACTGCGGGCTGCTGGAGGAGCCGGACATGGATTCCACAGGTCAGTCCTGCTAAACTGTCCACTGACTCTGTTTCTTTGCTGTGCTTTTTTTTGGCTTTTTGGTATGTCTGAAACTTTGTTTGGAGCAGGATTATTGGTTCTGATCTGGTATAGGGAGCCGTTTTTTTCAATCCACATCTGTTTCCAAAACAGTGCTCATGGAGGTGCACCTGCTCCCTTCATCCAAAGTTTGGTTATTAAAGAAAAAAAGTCAGAGGTGTAAATTGCTTTTAAAAGAATTAATTATTCAAAACTAAACGCTTAACTAGTTGGAAGCCTAATCTGTAAAAGATTCTTCACATTCTGCTCTCATTTTTCATTTGAATAAGTTTTCGTGCTACATTGGCAGCTTTTGCAGGAAAGTTTAGCTTGTTCCTGCTGATAAACGTGCCAACATCCATCTTCGGGTGTTGATCGGATTTAATCCAATTATTTGGATCCCCCCAATTTATCTGTTCTTGTGGCAAATGAAGCCTGAGCTCAGAGTCTCTGTGGAGAATTAGCTTCACTTCAGTGGACTCACTTATGCATCTCCAAGCTTCTTCTTTTCTGTCTTTTCAATGTGGGGGAAAAAAAGACAAACGGCCAGTTTGGCCAACCCGAATAGGTTTGGTGAAATAAATTGACCTTAAACAAAATGTATGGAAACAATGACAATAATTGACCATTTTTTTATGAGTTATTTCAGTCATATGGAGCTCAAACTGTTTTTAAGAGGTAAACTCACTTTTAGTCATATAAAGTAGCGTTAAAAAGACTTTTACTTTTTTGTCCTCATTTTGGCAGCCATCAACAGGTTCAGCTTTCATTTAATTTTAACAAACTTCTAAAACTCTTATAATGTGTCGAGATCTCCATTCTGTAACAGCTGCTATTTAAAAACAAAAATGTAAAAAATTAAAGCAGAAAGTTAATCATTTCTGTGCAGCTATTGGAAAACATAAAAAAGACTTGGAAAAAATAAAATAAAGTAAAGAGAAGATGATTATAACTCGTTTTCCTTCTTTCCTAAACGCTGACTCGTATTCTTTGGCACTTTTTAAAAGTGTTTTCCCTCTGTCATGCATCTCCAACATGAAAGCATTGTTGTTTTGCTGCTGCTCGCTCACAGAAAGCACACCAGTCGGGCTATTTCTAAGTAGAAATCAAATGAGCACAATGGCCTCTATTCCAGCAGACTGCTTCAGTAAATGTGCCCAGGCACTTTTTTTTTAAGCTTCTCTGTGTTCATCTCGTCGTCTCTGGGGAACAATGCTGGATTCCTGCCGTCTCGCTGAAAACATCTCAAACAGGACCCACGGCTGCGCTGCTGCCCCATACAATCGCTTGTTGTGGCCTCGGCCTGTCACATTAGTGACGTTTTAAGTGTCCTGCATGATGTTTATGTAAATACAGCTTTTGCTCTTCTCTAATGGTGGACGATGTTCCTTCTGAGCAGAAAGGAGCTTTTAAAAGGTGTAGAGAAAAAAAAAAAAAAGCCTAACTATCTGATGCTTCCCAGCGAGCTTCCTGTGTGATCCTGTATAAGATTCTCAGATTCTGTCAAAAAGAAATAAAAGAAATCTAACTATTAGAGAATACGTTTGTTTTTTTACATCTTTATAGAGAGCTGGATCGAAAGGTGTCTCAATGAAAGCGAGAGCAAGCGATACTCCAGCCACACGTCTCTGGGGAACATGTCCAACGATGAACGTAAGCAGCTATCCTCTTCACATTTACCAGCTATTGTTTAGTCTAGTTTGGTCATTTCTGCCCCTATAATGATTGGATTTACTCTGATGCATGTTGACTTGTTGCAGATGAGGAAAAGGAGAATAACAGAGCGACTAAACCGCATTCGACACCAGCTACTCTGGAATGGTGAGTCGTTAAAAACAATTATTGTTCTTCAGTAAATTGGGTCTTTCCCAATTTATACATGTACAAGAGAAGGAATATGAACATTTAAAAGTAATTCACTATAATAGTAATAATGATAATAACAGCGGAGAACGATTAATATGCTTATTCAATTAATATGTTGAATATGAGGTATTGACTGAGTGCTTTTGTACCTTCGTTATGTTCATTCTGTTTTGCTTTCTATTAACTTAGTGCTTCTTACTTTTATAAATAAAGTAGTAAAGATGGTTTTTATGGGGATTTTTTGCTTGCTGATGGTTTGAGGGCTTTTTGTATTTAAATAATTATTAAAAAAGCATTTTTTTTTCCCAACCTGTTGGATTACTTTTATATCAGCCAGTCTCAGATAAGATTTGCGTGCATTTCAGTTGCTTTTTAGTAAAAACTCACTTGGATTATGAGATAAATAGTTTATTTTAAATACCTGCTTAATTTTCATCACATTGAAAGTAAATCTTTTACATAACTTGTACGGTTAACCAAAAAGGAATTTAGTCAGACCTGATTTTATGTTTCAGTCGTGCTGTTTGAAAGCATTCCTAAACAATTTTTCCTTTTTGTAGCTCTTCAGTTTTATCTTTAAAAGTCAGTTTCTTCTTTTTGAAAAGTTGGGTTTTCCACATGTTTGTCAGTCTTGATCTTCCTAGGCTAAAGAAAATGCTGTTTTTAATTAATTGCTTATCAACTATCTGTAGGTAACATTGTGTTCCTTGCTGTAGACTATTTTAATTTATACCGTGTTCTTGCAATGTGCTCTAAAAAAAAAAAAATTGGAATTAGTTTTTTCAGCTCCTTTGAGAAAATAATAGAATATACATGAAAGTGTGTGTGTTTCCAGACTTTATTCTTATTCTCCAGTTTCTTCAAATCAATACATAAAATACTCAAACACGTAGGGTTTCCTTTTAGATGGAACAGTTACAGAAACAGTCTGGAAACGAGTACCACCAGTTTTTTTAGTTTTTTTTTGTTTTGTTCACTCTAAACCTAAAAACTGGTTGCACAGTTGAGTCCTGCATAATTCACACCCCTGGCAGGTTTAGGTTGGATGCGATCTTTCATTTCTCCTACGTATTTCTTCTGACTTGAATTAAGGTCAGAACCCAACCAGAATCTGTGGAAGGAGCTAAAATTAGGGTGATGGCAAGGGGGCTGTCCAACACTCAAAAATCCATAGATAAATCATCAACCTATATTCAAAACATTTAAGACCTGATTAGCAATTATAAGAAAGGTTTTATAGCTGGAATATGAGTAATGATAGGTGCACTGATCATAGAGAAAGTATGGAATAATTTTCACAATTTTTTTAATAAATTTGAAATAAAAAGCCAAATGTACACTCTTGATGTATTGTTGTGTTAGTGATGCTTTTCTCAATTCCTGCTTGGTTGGGGAAAAAATGTTTAAATCCAAATCTTCTAGGGGTGGTAATAATTTTGGGCTTAAGTCTTGGTTTGCATCAACAGCCAGAAAAAAAGCTGCTATTTTATGGTTTGACGTCTTGATTAAAGATACGAACCACTAAGTAAATTCTTTATTGTTCTATGTGTGAAACTCCAGATATTTTACTTTGTGTCAAATTAATTCAAGTTAATAAATAAAAAAGAGCACTGAGCTTTACCATGAAAAAAAGTCAGAGCTGTTGATATATTTCAGGGAATTGCATTTCTCATGTGGTTGAGCTCGTCATACCACAACACACCTTTGGATTTTAGAAAAATATCTTATGTCCGATTGTCTTTTATTTCGTTTTTAGTTGAGATTCTTTTCTTTTCTTTGTTTTTTTTTTTGTAATTTTGTTACTAATTTCTGTAAAAGCTAAGTAGAGATTTAACAAGTAAACAAGAAGTCCAGGAAATCTGGAGTCTAGAAAATGGGACATTTTCAAACAAAAAAAATTGCGGGAATCCTGTACTTTATATTTTCACAGTGATGGCAGTAGTATGTTGTATTTTCAATAAATTATTGATCTGGTTCTAAATTTTCTTAAATCTCACTTCCTGTACAAAACCGCACACTATCGATCCCACAGACTTCCTTTTAATCACACATAGACCTTTAAATAAACCTTGATGACTAAAATACCTGTGCTTTCTTTTCACAGTGACTGAACATGATGCCTGATAACTGCAAAAATGTTAGGAAGGAAATATGCAAAATGGAAAACATTGTGCAGTGTGAATAGAATGATATAGTGTTCACAAAGTAATTTTTGGAAATACCTCTTCCATCTATAAAAAAAACTATAAGAAACTGTTTTGGTCAAGGCCAGTGTGCTTATTTTATTTTTGAGAGGTAAATTGAATGATTTGACACATTACACTGAATTGCAAGTACAGGTATGTTCCTCTTGTCCCTCAGGGTTCAGTATTAGGTACATTTTTTTAACATATATTTTTATTATTAAGAGAATTAAATGTATAGTTTAGAAGGAGAGTGAAAAACCTTTCTTTAATTTAAACAAACAATTGAGGCTTTGTGCAGTATCTCCGTAAATTAGGGTTAAATAAGGATTATTCTATTCTGAATATGAAAACTGCAACCGACTGCTTGGAGCTAATATTTGGTAGGCAGCTATATTTCAACTGAGATTGATTCCTGCTCTCCATACTATATATACCATAGAAAAATGTGACTTAATGGCAGGAATTAGAATCATAGCAAACGAAATTACCATCCCCGATTTTGAAAATCTGTTTTAGTTGGTCTACAAGAGTTAACAGCAAAAATATTTACGACTCCATGCCATTGTAGCAAGTAACTCTGAAACTAAACTATGATAAATAACAGCAAAAGTACATCTGAATCTTGGCTAAATTTAACAAAACATCCAGTCTCTGATTAAAATCTACTTTTTAACTATATAATGTTGTGGCTTCCAGCAGAGCAGTTGTTGACGTTGTGTGAAATTATGTAAGGTTTCGTACCACAACATGCAGTTAAAGCTGCTTGCTGTGTAACACAGAAGGCATTCATTGTTTGGTTGTAAGTATGTAAAATTACCGTGCTGAAGGTTCAGAAAGGTGAGACGTTCTGTTTTCTGTTCTGCCGTTCATCTGATGATGCATCTGCATGTCGAATGTAACCTTTTAATTCAAATCCTGCACCTTTAGGTTAAGTTCCTAACTGTTTGGCACTATATAATGTTCCAGTGCTGAATCTTAAGCATTTTAATAATAAATTACAGTGCACATTTAGCCTGAAATTGCTACTTAAAGCTCTTTCTGAGGTTACAGTCCACTAATATATGCTGTGCCACAGGTTAGAGGAAAACTACGAAATTGCAGAAGGTGTGTGCATCCCCAGAAGTGCCCTCTACATGCACTACCTTGACTTCAGCGAGAAGCATGACACGCAGCCAGTGAACGCAGCGAGCTTCGGAAAGGTGAGGTTCGAAATTTAGCTTTTTATCACCATCAGTCCCTGCTCCACTTAGTGTAACTTATTTAGTCATCTAAGCCATTATTATTTTTTAAAATATTCTAATCTCCTTTTGATGACTGTCGAAGCAATGAATCCAAAAGTGACTCAACAGATTTGTGTACGGGATGACACGGAGGGTGAATCATTCACACTCGGTCCAGTCTGACCCAATCAAGCATGGGTTGGTTTAGAGCTGCAGCCCTGGCTCCAGAGTTGAAGCTGCAGCTCAGTGTGAACATTTAATCCAGAGCCAAAGGAGATGTGCTTTCGTCTGTTCCCACAACCCCAACAAGTTCCTCAGCCTTCCTGCCCCCAGCCGTCCCCTCTACCCCAGGCTCCGGCCCCAGCCCCCAACCCCGAGCCCACCCCCGCCTCCTCCGCGAGCTCCTGTCGGAAGATATTGAAAAAGAGAAGGGGCCTGGATTAATGTGTAATTAAAGGAAATTTGGAAGGGTGAGATGTTGCGGAATGTTAGATCAGTGGCTGGAGCAGTGTGGGGTGTCCTTTAGGAAGGCTTCATTGATTCGGGACAAAAAAACGAGAGAGGGCCCGAGCTGCCTCCCTGTCTGCTCATTTATCAAGCGGGGCCTGACAGAAACTTCACAGCTTGGCCCCTTTTTTCATCCCACACAATAGAGAGCTACACTGTTTGCTAAAGTTCCTGCACCGGGAGCAGGACCGAGGAGCCAATCTGGATGGACAAAACAAGAGAGGAGCAAAGGAAGGAAGGAGGGAAGGGGAGATGAAAAGGTGAAGGAGTCAGGATGGGAGAAGATGATGAAGAAAGGAACGGACAAAATGACTGGATGTCATAAAAATGTCGTAGACCTTCTCTTGAATAATTTGTTTTTACCTTATTTAATCAGTAAAGTCCTGTGGAGAGTCACTTCAGCTGGGAAGAACACAACACAGACTGGGGAAATCACAAGGCTAAATATATCAGCAATTATTACTACACAAAATGACTAAAATATCCAACACCGTAAATACATTTTTACAACATCCTGTTTACCTAAAAGCATTTCCACAGCTATTTTTAAAAATCTGCAAAAGGATATTAGTGAGTCCACATTATGTTGCAAAGATCACTCACTGCCTTTTACACACAACCTGAGTAAAACACTCTATGCAGTATATTTAACGGCCTTTAAAAGCTCACGTCATAGCAGAGCGTCTCAATCTTATTTTAGTCCTCAACATCCTGGTGTTTTGTGAATTATTGTTTTGCTGCATAACCCAAATGCATCAAATCACAGTTACCAGCACCATGCTTTAGTATTTGTGTCCAAAAAGTTTCTCTTGTATCATGTCAGCCTGCAAAAGTTTTGGGGATCATTAAGATTTTTTTTTTCTTCTTTTTTTCTAGAAACGTGAGACACGCTTACGTGTTCTTTTTTTGTCTGAAGGATTTTCTTCTTGTTGCTCTCCAATTGATCTCATTTTTGCCCAGTCTCTTTCTTTTTGCTGAGTCCTGAACACTGAACTTAACTGAGACAAATGAGGAGTGCAGCGCTTTTGATGTTGCTCTGGGTTTTTTGTAAGCACCTGGTTGGGTTGTCAGATCCGTCTATTAAGGTTCTCCATTCTTCCATGTTTTCGCCATATGTTAATTGTGATTCATTGGAATCCTTAAGCCTTGGAAATTACGTTCCCATCTTAAAATATTTTCTTAAATATAAAAACTTTTAGCAAACTCCTTGCTGTCTGACAGATTCTTGTTTAGTCATTTATGGTATCTACTGGCCTGGATGTGGAAAAATTATATTTATCCTTCCAAAGAATGCG
This sequence comes from Apricaphanius iberus, assembly GCA_028564705.1. NCBI lineage: Eukaryota > Metazoa > Chordata > Actinopteri > Cyprinodontiformes > Aphaniidae > Apricaphanius > Apricaphanius iberus. The sequence goes on along the minus strand of JAPXFQ010002381.1, from coordinate 454,397 downwards.
CTCAGTCAGTCATGATTTAACAATAGAGAGGTAAATGTATTTTTCCACATATAGCCACGTTGGTTTGAATACCTTGTTTCCTTTAATAAATCTAATTTTGTATTTTCATTATCTGAAACATGTAATTTGACGGAAAGGAAAATTAGAAGAAATTTGTAAAAGAATGAATACTTTCACCTTACCATTTATGGAGTGTTGAACATACTTTTACTGCAAGCAAAGATGCTTTGTTACATAAGAAAGATTAACCATTTTCAAATAATTGCCACCTAACTTTGAGTTTAGGGACTAATGAGCAGCAACATATGAAAAACCAAATATTAGGTGTTTCTGACATTAAATACTTTAACGGTTTAAACTCTTTATTCAGACTCTATTGCTACTTTACCATTATTAAAATAGTTGTATATTTTGCATATAGATTAAGCATAGCTGCATCTAGTCCTACCCTATGTTCACCAGTTATTTATATAAATGAAATAAATATGATATATATTTGTATTTTTTTTTACGTTTAGGCTGAATCTCTTTTCTAGGTGGGGAATAGGACACTCAGCATGAAGCTGATGCAACTTTAGTTCCCCCTGATTCCTATGACATAAACATAAATATTAGTTTGCATGCTTGTTAAGAAGGAACAGAAAAACAAAATAATTTTTGTGAGAATAAATGAATGGCGACTGTTACTGCTGTCAGAACTCCAGCGGGGTTTGAGGCGTGGTGCTGGGCTAGCTTTGGGTCACTTCTTGTTTAGTTATTTTCTATATAATAGTTAAACCAAGGGATTGTGTATTATCTGAGCTGAACATTTATGAAGCAGAAATACTCCATTTATGAAGTCCCTGCTGTTACATTTTAATCTTTCCTTCTGTTCAGGCATCACTCTTGACCACTTTGATCTCCTCTTTTTAAATAGATTATAAGGCAGCAATTCCCAGCACTGACTACCAGAAGACTGGGGACAAGAGGACAGTCCAAGTGAGTTTGGGCTTTTTGTGTGTGTTCATAAGCAGTTTATAAAGAACAAACAGAAACAGACAAATTACACTTACAAAAAGAAAGTTTTTAAAACATAATTCTAAGGGTTTGAATAGATTTTTTTCCTGTGTAAAATAGCAAATTCACAGAGAACCTGCCAATAGTGATACATTATCATGTTTTTTAAAAAGATATCCCGTATTGTTGGTGTCTTTGCTCCAAAGGTACCACTACTACGGGATCGCAGTGAAGGAGACATCCGTGTACTACGATGTGATGTACTCCAAAAAGGGGGCGGCGTGGGTGAACGAGACGGGGAAGAAAGAGGTCACGAAGCAGACAGTGGCGTATTCACCGCGCTCCAAGCTGGGGACGCTCCTGCCAGAGTTTCCAAATGTCAAAGACCTAAATTTGCCTGCCAGCTTGCCAGAGGAGAGGGTAAACGGCAGTTTTTAAGTCCTTACTTACTTACAGCCCCCCCCCCCCCCCCCCTTTCCCTCCCATCTTCCCATCTCTGCTCGCCTTCTTTGACTCTTTTATCTGGCTTTGCGTTGAGAGAAGGACCTTAAGGATTTATGTGCTGGCTCCTCACTAACTCTTAATCTTCGGGGGGCAGATAATAAGATCTAGCGGTGGACAAAGGACAGGCACTAGCTGTCCGGCTTTTAAAAGGGGGGCCGTGATTTTAAATGGTTTGTGTTTTGCTGATCTCTAAAGCTCGTTTTATATCGCGCTGCTCCAGCCTGGACCTGTAACATGTATTTATTGGCTCACAGGCAGATTTATTTTCTTGTTTTTGCAACTGGTTTTTTTTCTCTCAAAAGAGGCAAAAAAAGACTGTAAAACTTTCGTCTGCAAACAGATTAATACTCGGTTGTTGCTTTCAGGTGTCAACGTTCATCATGATGTACAGAACGCACTGTCAGAGGATACTGGACACGGTTATCCGAGCCAATTTTGACGAGGCAAGGTTTTGAACTCCGATTCTGCTCTCTTATGAAACATTGGTATAAAGCTTTTCTTAGAACGCTGCCTTTCTGGCGTCTGCAGGTCCAAAGTTTCCTGCTGCACTTTTGGCAGGGCATGCCCCCCCACATGCTCCCTGTCCTCGGCTCCCCCACCGTGGTGAACATCGTCGGTGTTTGTGACTCCATCCTATACAAAGCCATCTCCGGGGTGCTGATGCCCACCGTCCTGCAAGCACTGCCTGACAGGTGAGCGCCTGTTACAGCCTTCACCTTAAGTCTAATTATTTGAGAGCTAAATGTGTACAGTTGAAACCAGTTATTCGCAAACAGACACGTACCCTTTCTTTCTTACTGGATGATATTAAAACTAAATGCCTACTGTTTAGGTCTGTTAAGATTTCCAAAATGAGTACTATTTGCATAATTTAATAATTTTCTCTATATATTTTTTATCGTCTTCCAATGCAGAAGTAGACATATGTTTGCTCAATATTTAGTTAAACTGCCTGTAGTTTGGCTATCCTCACAACCTTCTCACAGTAGTCTGCTGAAGATTTGGCCCACTCCTGCTGATAGAACTGGTATAGCTGAGTCACGTTTGTTGGCCACCTTGCTCACACACACTTTTTTAACGTTACCCACAAGTTTTCTAAGTAACTGAAGTTGAACATTTGTATTGATCACTCCTAAACATTTACTTTGTCTACATGCCAACTAATTTGGCACTTTCTTGAGGATCATTGTTCATTTGGAAGACCCTTCTGTACTCAGCTACTCTCTGACTGCTGTCTTGTTTTGTTGCTTTAATATTTCCATATGATGCTCCTTCTTCATGATGTTGTCTATTAAAGTTGCTCCTGTATATGTTAAACTGTAATTTGGCTTTTTTATGTTGCTTCTGGGGTGATTGGCTCTCCTTGCTGAATTGCCTTTCTGTATCCTGGTATCTAACATTAATAATTTTGGTAATACTAAGTGACAGGAATTGTCTGTTTTAATGTCAGAAAGTGACAAAGATATGTTGTTGATTCTTTTTCTTTTTGGACCCTAATATTTTTAATTTAGCTGTAGAAGCGTTTTGATCTCCTCAGATATGAAATTACGGGTTCAATGTGTTGATCAGAGTTTTGTGGCCAATTTTTAATCTGTAGTTTGTAAAGCTAAGACATAGGAAAAAATGGGATCTTTCAGTTCTCTTTATGAACTGTAGTTAACTATGTTTTTTCTATATATTTTCTAATCTTCCTGATTTCAGTATTCTTTTTTACAGTAGTATCAACAAGAGTTGTTGTTAAGCAGGGTATGACTATTACCTTAACCTGAAAATGTTCAAAGAGCGACCAGCATCTGCACATCCAGCCAGCTCTCTCTCTAAATATATATATATTTATTAGCAACTTACACATTGAAGCATATGGCAGCAACCTGTTAGCACGTATGCTGTGCTTTTCACCAGATTTCTCAGGTTTGTTTTTTGACCTGAAAATGTAGATCAACCTCAAGTTTTGTTTTAGTAAGTAAATGCATCCACATTCTTTCAACTATAAATCTTGTTTTTTATTTATAAATACTGAATGCGGCTCATCAAGTTGAAAATCAACCAATTCAAACTAACAACTTGTTTCTCTCCGCATCTCTACTTCACGCTATTTATGCAAACTCTGGCAATCAACTGTTTTTTCTTATTCCTAAGTACAGTCTCTTATGATAATAGTGCAGATTTTACCCCTCTGTAGTTTTATTTTACTGCTAATTACAAATCACACATATGACTTTACTTTTTTAATCAGAACAGAAAAAGATTTCATAAAGTTTTGAAAGCAAAACCGTGGGCAGTTGAGGGTGCTGCACTGACTGTAGTTTCTTTTTAAGAAAGTTGATAACCTTCAGATGAACCTTTAAGGCAAAAGATTCATGAGCTTCAACTCTTGTAAATCCACTGTTGTCTCTGTTTTGCTTAGCTTGACTCAGGTTATTCGGAAATTTGCCAAACAGCTCGACGAGTGGCTCAAAATAGCACTTCATGACCTTCCGGAAAACCTGAGGAATATCAAATTTGAATGTAAGTCAGCCGTAAAATATTTATAAGTACTGCATATGTTCCTGTAATTTTCATTGTCAAATCTGACAACTTTGGAATATTTTTTTGTTCCAGTGTCGAGGAGATTCTCTCAGATTCTGAAGCGGCAAACATCATTAAATCATCTCTGTCAGGTGAATATCGTGTTTCTCAATGTTTGTATTAAAATCCATATGAAAAACAAAGAAACAAATCAGATAAGACGCACACAGGCGTTATGTTGTCGTTTCATCTGCCCACAGGCGTCTCGGACTGTAATAAACAGTGCCGATATCACATTCCAAATGCTGGAGGACTGGAGGAACGTGGACCTGAACAGCATCACCAAGCAGACACTTTACACCATGGAGGACTCGCAGGAGGAGCACAGGCAGCTTATTATGCACTGTAAGTATCACACTTAAAAACTGAATCTTTCACTGCCGTGTAAACAACACATTCGGTGACAATCATTCCCACGACCGACGGAGTCAAATCAATGAGGACGAAGAGCAAAAGGTTAAACAAGTTCATCCTCCTTTCCAACGCCCCACGGAGCTGCCACAATTCAGCTCGTCCTGAGAGGACCAGAGGTCACTGATATGGGGATGGTGCTGCGTTACAAGGCTGTTGTTGAAGTTCTTCTCTTGTCTCAGTGTATCAGGAATTTGACCGCCTGTTGGAGGAGCAGTCTCCAATTGAGGCCTTCATAGAGTGGCTGGACTCCATGGTGGACCGTTGCGTCGTCAAGGTGAGAGACAGCTGTAAAATTGGATGAAAACTGTAAATTTAGAGATGATTCATCTTCCAATTTCAAGTTAATAGCTGCAAAATATACAAGTTCACACACTGCATTACAAACCACATCCTCTGTTTTACAATTTTTGTTTTTTTTCCTCCCAACAAAAGGTCTGAAAATACCTCCTAATAAACGCTAAACTACAATTCTTTTGTCACCAAGCTTCAAGAAAAACATTTATTTATAAGCAATGGCCAATTTGAGATTTTCAACTCCATGGTGGATCAAGCCTCGAGTCTCGGTCAAGGTCACTCATTATTTTTTTATTGTTGCTTTAATTTAAACATAACTATATATCTGAACAAAATATTTAAAACATGGTCAGACAAAGTAGCAGAAAATGTAAATTAAATGGAAAAATTCAAACAAAATTTCTGAAAAACATTTGTAAAATATATTAACAAGAAACTAGAGTTTAGACAATAATCATATCGCTTATAGACATAGGCTGAATAAAAATAATGTCTAAACCTTTCAAAGGTCAGACACAGTTCAAGATTTTTACTCAGTCTAAAAAATTAAAATCAGACCTGACTAAAACTTGAGTAAAAACTTGTGTTTCTAATTGCACCAATAAAAATCCTGATTATTTTTGTTTAAATTGTTTTTGCAGCAAAGTTTTGAATTCCTCTCACCTCTGCATGCCTCTCTCTCTCAGTGGCACTTAGCTCCCAATCCTCCCAGTTAATGATGTCTTCAAGCTTCCCATTTGCACCCATTATGTGCCAGATATGGGCTTGTAAAATGTGGTTGCCCTGGCAACGTCCTCCACTGCCCAGACAATAGTTCAATAGGAAGGCGTGTCTCCGGGGGCAAATTAAATAGTTGACTTGTTGACATGTTTTTCGTTCCTGAGGGTTAAGCCCCAATATGGACCCAGGGGTTAATTCTAGCCCCCCCTCCCCACCACCACCACCACCACCGCCATCTTTTTCTCATGGAAATGTTCTCTCTCTAGGTGGCGGGGAAGAGGCCCGGGTCGCTGAAGAAGGTGGCCCAACAGTTCCTGCTGATGTGGTCGTGTTTTGGTACCAGAGTCATCCGGGATATGACCCTGCACAGCGCGCCCAGCTTTGGTGAGCCCATAATAATTCATTTAACTTACTGAGATATCCAAGTCAACAGCCTGCTCTGGAAACCAAATATCCTGTTGAACAATTTCAGACAATTTACGTATCGTCTTCTAATAAAGGTTTTGCAAATAAATCATCTCTTACGCCCACCCGTTTTGTAAAACATAATACAGCCACTGAAACCGAGTTGGCAATGTCATCATGTCATATATAGACAGAGGGCAGATTCCCACTGTAGGATAGCCTAAAATTGCCTCAGTTTCTCAGTATTTACGGAAAAAAAAACTCATACCTTAGTGCGGTTGATTTCATTTGAAACAAAAAGCAAAAATGATTCCTGCTGCCGCTGAAATCCATGGTTCTCCAACAGTGCTACAAGTACAACTGGTGGGAGTTTGGCTATCTGTAGGGGGACTTTGGAGTTATTTTGGTATTATAATCGGCAAACAAATAGAATAAATAACTGCAAATGTTTCAACTTTGATGGAGAGGCTCACACTAATCAAGGCACAACACTGGTGGTCACTGATGCTCTCGGTCGTTTACCTCTGTAGTCAAAAACTTGGTCTTTGGAACGACATCGAACCGAACTTCACCATCTTCCAGTTACGGTGCAGTTTGCTAATGGATGTGTTCATTAACCAGACTAACTTCTATTAGCAATACAAGGTAATAATAATGTATTACACATGACATGTATATATATATTGATCTTTGCAACGCCATAGCATTAAAAAAGTTATCTTTCCAAGTTCAACCTTGGGCATTTTGATAATTTGAAGTGAAAAATAGAACCCACACAGTTTGGTCCAAAGCTACATATTCCCTTCGTAGATTTAAATGTACAAGTTATTTCCCCAAGAAGTTTGTACCTCTGAGAAAAAGAGATGGGCATCGCTCCAAACTAAAAAAGCACTCGAGAGAGTGCAGCTCAGTGCCCCACCCCCAGGTGTTGATCCAGATCACCTTCAAAACATAATAATTTGTTTCTTGTCCCACTTTCTGAAAACGTCATCAATTTCCCTCCACAACTTTTTGAATGATGTTGCTTACAGACAGTTAAAACAAACATTACCTTCATGTCGTCTGTAACCAAGGAAACAGAGTTGGAGTTTAGATAAAGAAAGAAACATTTTTTATTTTATTTAATTTAATTGGAAATGTGTATATGTAAAGTAAATTGTATTCTTATTTATAATCAGTGAAGCAATATTTATTGGCATTACAGCAAACATCTCTGTAGGACCATGGTTTTTGCTTGCTCTCACTGGTATTTTGACCTTTCAGGTTTCTTTAAACCTGAATATGTAGGTGTCTACCCTCATACAAGAGACAGGCCTTGCCCTGTTATTAACAAATTTCTAAGTAGAGCGTTAAAATCGAATTTGTTACGATCTCTTAGTCTGATTTTTTTGTGTTCCCACCAAGTACTCTCATGGAAATCCTGCTACAAATGTTTGTCTTAAGAAGAGGGCGGAAGAAAAATGGCTGCAGAAGTTGGAACAGAGCAGCAGTGAGGTTGAAAGATGAACAAAATGACTCGTCTCTCCTCTACTCGCCCTTTCTCTGAATATCAAAGACATGGCTGGTAGCGGTGTTTTGATAAAGCAGGTCTCTGTGCACAAACAGCTAATTAACAAAGGCAGCCCCTCCCCTCTGCCAGTGAAACCCCCCCCCCATTTTATGACTGTTCAGGATTGCACCCCGCTCCCTTGGATGACCACAAGTGTTTTTATTATGCGTACGGCTGCAGCACAATGACATGTTTGTGATGCTGCTGCCTCATCTGTTTCCTGTGACCTCTGGGGTCAGCTGACATATTTCCGAAGCCGCGTCGGTACGTTTTTAATGACGGCGAACCTCCTGTCAGGATGTGAAGTCATCCCCACTTAGACAGTCATTGTTTTGTTTTTTTTTCATGTATTTTCCCATCTGTGAAGTAAGGTTTGTTATTTTTAGCAGGAATGGATTTCATGTTGCGTTTTTGTGTCTGCAGGGTCCTTCCACCTGATTCACCTCATGTTTGACGATTACGTTCTCTACCTGCTGGAGTCGCTGCACTTCCAAGAGAGGGCCAACGACCTGATGAGGGCCATGAAAGGAGAGGGAAGCACAGGTGATGTACCTATGAAGAATAAAGTTAGATCAAGCCAGTTACTGTAGAGAGATCATTTCTGTTTTATTTTATTTTATTTAAGTTATGCTTAATTTGCTTTTAAATTATTTGAGAAAGCCCAGATGACGTGATGTCTTTGTAGGCTTCTGCTAGGTTAACACATCCATCCATCCATTTTCTGAACCGTTTATTCCTCCAGGGGTCGCGGGGGGCTGGTGCCTATCTCCAGCTGTCAATGGGCGAGAGGCGGGGTACACCCTGGACAGGTCGCCAGTCCATCACAGGGTTAACACATCATTTGAGTAAATTAGAGTGACAACTGTTGTTGCATTTTAAGGCAACATCTCAAACACCACGCTTCTTTATGTGACATCTTTGAAAATGAAAAGAAATTAGATACCAGAAGGTTAACTGCTGATCTTTTTCATCTTTGGGAATAGTCTCCAAATGCCTGAATGTGTTTTTTTTTGTTAAAATTGTGAATGAACCTCATATTTCATAATAGTGATACAAGTCCTTTTCAGACACGGACTGAAAACCAATTGGAGAGGAAGAAGCCAGTGCTTCAAAGATAACATAAACAAGCCAGAATAAAGTTTGTGAATGCCGTCAGGGATATGGATTATTATTTTTGAAGACTTGTTCTTTGGTCTGATGAAACTAAAATCAAAGTGTTACATTTGGAGGAAAAAGGAGGAAGCCTCGGATTATGTCCAAATGAGCAGGGGTGACAGCAGCCTGATGTATAGGAGTTTTGCTGCAGGAGGGACTGGTGCACTTGACAAAGAAAAAAAAGATAAAAATATTGGAGCAACATCTTGAGATATCATTCAGGAAGTTAAAACCTTAATTGCAAATGTGTCTTCCAAATGGACAGGGAGCCTTGTCATGCTGTTGCGGTAGAATGGAGCGTGTTCTGAAGAAAATTCACGCATGCTGACGTTTTTTTGGAGGAAAACTTTATGTTTTTTTCAGCTTATGGTGCATTCACACGGCCCTAAATGTGAACGTCAAGAGCAGTAAGATTACATGTAAAGTCTATGGTTGAGGCCATCAGAGGGCCGTAAGAGTCTCTGTGGCGCTGAGTGTGCTTTGGCCACGTCAATTTTTTAAAGTTTTCCTGAGTACCAAGCTTCAAAGCGGCAAAATCCAGCAACACAGAAGTTGAGCTAGCTGTACTTCCGGCAGCGCCGCCTGAGCATCAACCAATCAGAGCATCTCACTGTAGTGATTTCGCCCGACCAGCCACGATCCTCCATTGTTTAAAACATCCAGCGGAGAAAAGGCCGCTCATGCGCTTTGCAGACTTCAAATGTACGGCCCTCAAACTAGTCGGTCTGTGAGTGTTGTTTTGACGCCGACAAAGCGTGTGGTATGAATGCACCATAAAGATGTCAGGGATTCTGCCTTTGTTGCCAGGTCAGTATGACCTGTCAAGCTTTCTCATCAAAACCACCCAGTTGATCAATGATTTCTTGGGGTTAGATTTTCAAAACAGGAAAACATGTTTTCTATTATTGCGCAGGCGTTTGTCAAAGTAGTGCATAAAGGCATGTGTAATGAGGGTGTAGAGAGGGAGAGTCCTGGGAGCGGGAGTGACAAGGGCTGCTGAGGTTGTTTTTACTCTGAAAATCTATCCAGAGTGTATGTATAATCACTAAATTTAGAAGTTCAATGCTGCGTTACAGATTGCAGAAGCTGTGTGTCTGTTCATTGAACTATTTGAATTTTGTCCATGTTGGAAACATGCCCATCAAAACCACCAAATGAGTTACAAAGCAGTTTAAAGACAAGAAAATGAATGGTTTGGAGTGGCCATTACAAACCCCTAATCTAAGTCCTATAGAAAGTGTGTAGGGAGAGCTGGAAGGATCTTTGTGAGCAAGGTGGCCTAAACACTCAACCCAGTAACGTCCATTCTTACCAGAGGAATGGGTGAAACCACTGTGGTTAGCTCGTGGAAGGATACCCAAGCAGTTGAACCAAGTCCCACATTTTAAAAGGCAATTCTGCCAGCAGCAGTAATCTTGGTGTATGTGAACTGATGAGATGAGGAAAGCTATAATAACCTCTCTCTCATTATTCCAATAATTACCAAACAGACATGATTTTATACCTCTGATATAAAGTAGGAAACATTTTGTCTAATTTAAGGTAAGTCTGTGAGAAATATCTATATGCAGGGTTGTCCATATACCTTTTAAAGAGGCAGGTGCTCAAAGTTAGAAAGCAACATGTAGAGTACAATTTCAAAAAGGCTTAGAACAACACATAACTTATAATATACCATCCTAGATAGCAAAAACCAATATTCACCAAGAATCTAACTGGGAGTCATCATCATCAGCTGGGGACCATGCAGAGAAACAGTACGCTGTTGAGTTGCTGCTAAGCTGTGTTGATCAAAGTCAATAAACATTAAAAAGTTGGAGAGCTGGTAGCTGAATAGGAGAGTTTTATAAAGTACGTTATGGAATAGTTAAACTTGCTGCTCTTTCTCACTAAATAAACCCTAATATGTGACAGGTTAACCTCCACAGTAACTCAGCTGCAGACAGAATTTTTTTCTACTGTAGTGTTAGGATCTCTGAGAGATCTAGATTGAATTCAAGAGTTAACATAAATGTATGGTATCTATGGCCCACAGCAGTGAGGCAAAAGAATATCGAGTAATTCAAATTTAGAAATTATACATATCAATTTTGATGTGAATAGAAAGAATTGTTTGAAAAATGCAGTACAAGTCGTCTGTACCTGTGCTTTGATACGTTTTCCGCAGGTGAAAGTAGCGGTCCCGTTTCTTTATATCAAAGTGATTGAGGCTGTCTGAAACGGGGACAGACTGGGGCTGTGTAATTTTTTTCTCCCAGCCTGAGGAGTATTTTGTTCAGACCTATAGCAGCCTAATAAACTGAAAGTTTGAAAAATTTCTATACACCAAGCTATTTAAAATCTTGCTCCATGTACTCCTTTTTAACACATAAAGGTCTCTGCACATCGCTGCTGTATGTCATAATCTTGTAACAAAAGACGGTGTATAAAGTAATCTAAACTCCTGTAGCTATTCTGATGTACGCCCTACTTACCAGGCAGCTGTGGATTGGAGGCAGATGCATTTGTTCATGGTCATCAGTTGACTATCAACAGCAAGATCGTTTTATTTAGCTACATTTTTATGCACATGTCTGTATATATGTAGCTTGGCTCCAAGTTGCTTTAATCTGCAGTGTTAGAAATGTATACTAAGAAATAGAAGTTGCCAAAGAGAATGGGGAGTCAGTAAAAACTTGACTATTTTTTTTTTTGTTCTATTTTTTGCTGAGATAGTCTGGTTAGCGGATCTGAAGAAAATATTTTTTAAATTTGATTTTTATATTTTTTTTTTAAATACTTAAGTTTTCTTTTTTTTTGTAGAACATTAATGTTTTGCGTTTTTGATGATGCATCTATCAGCTACTCTTTTCAGAAGAAAAGTGTCAGAAGAAAAAACAAGCCATCTAATTTATCTTAATCTTAGAGGAATGATTATGTTGATTTTATATTTCCACAGTTTAAGTGTCTGCAGGACAAGTGTCCAATGCTTCTTTAAATCAAATATGGTTTTTATGAAAGAACAAACCTGTTGCTGAAAGAAAACCATAAAAAGTCCTGCTTGTAGGGAACTATGTAGGGAGCAAGAGAAACGCATAAAAGAAGAAGCTCTACTTGGATTACATCAAAATTGAACGTGTTGAACACCACACATCAACCTAAATGCATTATCACCTCGATAAAACATTGTGGTGGCACCGTCATTTGTGGGGATGTTTTTTTAGTGAAGCTGTTCAAATGTTGTGCAGTCATGTAGGAACACCTGTTACAGGAAGGACTTCAGATTAGAGCAGAGATTTACTTTCTATCAGCCCAGTGACCCTAAACATGCTGCAAAAGCTACACGTTTAGATTAAATCACATTCTTGTGTTGGAGTGGCCCTATCAGCGTTTACAAATAAATCCAATTGATAGAAACTGATGAGACTTGAAAGCTGATGTTCTGCAATGCTCTCCATCCAATCTGACTATGTTGCATTTTTGCAAAGAATAATAGGCAGAAATTTGAGTTTTTATTTGTCCAAAGCAGCAGAGGCTTACAGCAACAGTCAAGAGGGCTACATCGCTTTTATTTCTGCTCCTTAATAATAAATATTGTTTGGCTAATTGCTTAAAAGCATATTAATCTGTCCTCTCCTGACACTATCAGCAGAGCGAGAGGAAGAATTCACCCTGACAGAAACCACCCCCACCTCCCCATCTCCGGGGTCCTACTCTCCTGCCCGCTCTGTCCAATCCGTGGATGTCTCGTCGGCCAGCTCCCCCACTGCCGCCTTGTCCCCAGAGTACCCAGGAGTCACCGCTTCCACAGGTGAGATGGGACTCGCACACGCAGACAGAAAACCAAGCAGTCTGAGGGCTCCACCTTATTTGGCTCCTCCGCACCGAAACATTTGTTTCTGTGTCTGCCAGGCGCTGTTCAGTCATATACCTGGTCCCTTACATACACAGTGACCACAGCAGGCGGCTCGGCTCCAGAGGCTGGACAACAGCTGTCCTGCATGAGGAACAGCGCTCCCGTCCCGCCCCCGTCCTCCACCCACAGGATGCCGGTATACGCCCACAGGGAGGAACACGGGTAAATATCACTGTGGTGTTAAAATAAATTAAAAATAGATTTACCTGTTGAAATTTGCTGCAAATCAGACTTTTTTTTTTGTTTTTCTCTCTCCTGTCGCTGTCAGATACAGTGGTAGCTACAACTACGGCAGTTACCCCAACCAGCACCCTCACTCCATCCAGAGCCAGTACCCGAGCCTGGCCCACGAGACAGCCATCCCCGCCCCGCTTCACTACTCCGCTTACCACCGCTCGTCTGCACAGGTTGGTCCTGCACAGTCAGGGTCGTTTTAATCATTCAAAATGACTTTCTTACATTTTCACTCCAACTTTTAAAAACAAATGTAATCTAATAAAGAATAACAGTTTTATAGATGCTGCTATATTGTGTTGTATTCATGTTTTGAGGGTTTCCACATGATTTAAACAGTAAACATGATGGAAAAACATAAGACAGACATCCTAGGCACTAAACCGGAATAACTTTAATCCCACCTGGATTTAGTATTTAATTTAAAATATGACAAATGAAACAAAAAAAGGTGTGAAGAGAGAAGCTTAGATGCATAACCTGAGAAGAACTAAAAACACCTGTCACTGTAAAATTACTTCTTTAAAAAAAATGCTTTATGATAATTGTAAAATGCCGTTGCATAAAACAGGAGTTTTATTAAGGGATTTTCAAAGCTGCCAAATAACTGAAATAATATAATTTGTTTTAAAAAAGTTTAATTCTTAAACTTATTTGAATAATAATCTTTGAGTGATGTCAGTGAACATAGTTCTTTCTGTAAAAAGTACCATAAAATGTTTGTTTTCAAGTTAATTTAAAGTGATTTCAGATTATGCAAACAATATACGCCGCCTTCCAAATGGAGTAATATCATTTGCACTTTTTTACATTTTGTCTTGTTACAGTAACAAACCAACACAAAGTTGTGAATATTTAAATCCAGCTTTATTTTATTTATTAAGCGCTTTTCATAGAAAAATTGAGAAACTGAAGGAAAATTATTCCTGATTTAGGGCATTTCCTGCAAAGGAACTCTGGAAAGTTTGACATTGATTTGTATTCAGCCCCCTTTTTGTCTCATGCCCCTAAATAAAATCCAGTACGACCAGTTGCCTTCAGAAGTCACCCAATTAGTAAATATTGTCCACCTGTGTTTATTTAATTATTCGCACAAAACCTCAGAGGTTTGTTAGAGAATACAGGTGAGCAAACAGCTTTATCTAGAGAAGTTTCAAGGAGGATTAGATTATCAAACAGTATCTGAAGCTTTGAACATCTCACAGAGCTCTGTTGAAGAGTTAAACGTTTACAGGACAACTGACGACTTTCTCACACATGGCCGTCCTCCTAAGCCCCTAACCCATTTCACAAAGATGCTCTTTATGAAAGAGTAGGAAGAAGAAAGTCAAAAGAAGACCTGTTTGCAGTTTTCCCACAAGCCCTGTAGAGGACACAGGAAACATATGGAAGCAGGTTGATCTGGTCACATAAGACCGTATTTGAATTGTTTGGCATACAGTTAAAACGCTAGATGTGACAGAAAACTTAACACTGCACAATGTAGTGGACACACAATCCCCATTGGGAAACATGGTGGTGGTAGCATCATGCTGTGGGGATGCTCCTTCGCAACAGGGACAGGTAATCTGGTCAGAGCAGATGGGAAGTCAGACGGAGCTAAGTACTGGATAATACTGGAGAAACAGAGGTTAAGCTTGAGGTCCACCTTCCACCAGTACGACAACATACAACCAGCGCTACAATGGAACAGACCAGTTAAAGTCCAGATTTAAATCCCAGTTGAGAATTTGTGGCCAGAATTGAAATCTGTGTAAAATGTGTGAAATTCCATCCTGTCTGACTAAGTCAGAGGGAAAAAAATGAAATCATGCATAATTTGTTTTACTTTACATAGTTGGGGACCACTTTTTGTTAGTCTATCACATAACATCTCAATAAGAAACTTATTTCTGTTGTATTGTGATAGAATGTTCCAAGGTTCAAGTGGTAGTAATATTTTCTGAAGGCTGTCTATTGTCCACCAGGGGGATACACATCTCTCCCAGCTATCAAATTTACATTCTGCAAAGCAGGTTGTAAATTTACCCACAATGTCTGGATATGTAAATTCAACTTGATTATCTATTCGTATTTTATTTGCGTAAAACTAAAGATTTAAATATGAAAAAAAGGCTTGAGTCCATGATGTTGCCCCTCTTGCAGCTTGTGGATTAAATTCGCTCTTTTGGTGGCAATTTCCTGTCGAGGGAGCTCAAGCCTCCGCTGCTTTAATGGCAGGGGGGGGATCAGCTGCATCTCAGAGCTCACAGTGTTTCTATACGTCTCTGAATCAACCCTCTCCGCTCAGCGGAAGCAGACAGTGAAAGGTGGCTCGACCAGGGGCCAAGAGGGGCCCCGGCGTGCTACTCGTCCTCCCAGCTCTCAATGGCTTCTTCATTTGTTTGAGGCAGCAGCCACAGAGCAGGGGGCAAAGGGGCGATTATTAAAATATTGTTATGCAATGGTCCCTTCAAGAGGCAGCTGAGGCGTCTGCTCTGCTCTGACTATCGTTTTCCATGCCGCGATCCTTCATAATGGAATCAACTGTCATGTTTATATTTAGCCAGAAAAAGGAAAAAAGGCTCCTAATTCCACTTTTCTTTTTTAGACCCGTCTGAGCTTAAATGAAGCACAATGAATCCACTTTGTCTGAGCAAGAGGTCGGCCATAGAGCGAAAAATCTCAACCGGATCCACATCTGCCCAGAGTATTTTTATCACCAGGCGGATTTAGTCATTGTGCTTTGTGGTCCGTCACCACAGGCAACGCAAATAACAAACAGGAAAACCATTTTTTTAGGAAAAGACTAATTTGCTTGAGTGCCTTAATTTTTCTATTTTCACCATTTTTGGCGCAACTTGTGAGACAATTTCCCCCAACAGGAAATTACCATCACAAGGTTCAGCTCACATAAACAGGTTCACACATAAGACGACACTGAGGTAATGTCTCAGAACGGATGGTATTCATGGGTTTACTGATGGATGATTTTCATGCAGCCTTCAGGGTTTCATCTAACCATTTTTACACAGAAAAAAAATAAAATAATATACAGTTAATGTATTCAGTGTGATATTCAGTGCTGATAAAAATTAAGATTTTTTAAGAAACTTTTTTAATGTTTCATTTTATCTTGTGTAATCATAATTAATGATGTTTTTGTTATTTATAATAATCGTAATAATAAAACTATTATTACTAATGCAGACATAGATTTGTTTGCCTTTTTTCTCATTCAGTTCACATTTTTTATTTATTTATACAGTATAAGATCAGTTTTAAAAATCATCTAACAGGTAAAGTGCTTATAAAGCACATTATTAGATGCAGATCTGTCAACCTCATTGTATTTGTTCTTGCTGTTTCCTCCGCAGTACCAGATCAACAGCCAGATGCCCCGAATGGAGCCTTGCCTGATGGGCAGCACTCCTCGTTTGCACCCTGCGCCCATCGCCCCCCGCTGGCCAGATGTGTCCCCTGCTAACAGCTGTTACACCAGCCCACCTATGCATTCCTCCCGCTATGCCACTTCTGGGGACATGTACTCTCCCCTTGGCCCTCGCAGGAACTCTGAGTACGAACACTCGCAGCATTTTCCAGGCTTTGCCTACATCAACGGAGAGGCCACTACAGGTTGGGCCAAATAGGTCTTCTGCTGTGTGAAAACTCTATCCCTGATAAACCGGCACCTGCAGTCTCTGAGCTCTCTCAGAAACAAAGAGGAGCGGAGAGTAAGGTCAAAGAAATTGAGGCCGGACTGACAGCTTAAAGAGGCCTGGTACATGAGTCACTCTGGTGATTGTGGCGTAATCTGTCCAGATCTCTAATTAATCGTTTCTTCCATCAAACAGTTGATGGAAGAAAACAAATCATATTGATTGTCTGAACCTGCAGCAAAAATCATATTAAGAGTGCAATGCTGCTGCCAAGCTGTGCCTTTGTTTTAAGGAATGTACACCTCAGCCAGAGTTGCCCTTGCTGCTCTCAGTGCTGTCTTTGGATACCGGTGCAGCCCCAGCAGCTGCAGGTTTTCCTCACGTTGCTCAGCACTGTTGCAGCGTCTCTTCGCGATGAGCTGTGCCGCCTTAACCCTCTGCTGGGACGCCAGGTCTGTGACTCTGAGCTTGACAACCATCACGTGTTTCCATCTCAGATAGTTAACTTAAACACAACAAATGTATTCTGTTGCAAGCGTTTCTGCTGTTTTCCTGTGACTATATATCTATAAAGATATATATATCTATACAAGTATTTTCTGTAACTTTGTAACATGGTGTAATGCTATATTTTCTATGTTGTCTCTGTTTTGTATGGTTAGTAAACGATGCATTAACTTAGGGTTGTGTGTTTTATAATGCACTCGAAGCTACTGAGGACCTATTACCCTATGGGTATTTATTAAAAAGGGAAAATATCAAAGTGTACAGTAACATGAAGTATTGTCACTTTTCTGTAAATAAAAAGCACTGGAGAGCATCTGTAGTGACGGTTAATTTATGTTGGGAGTCCCCATAAATAATTCAACAATTCAAAACAGTGAGTCTTTTTTTTTTTTACTATATTATAACTTTTATTTTGAGAAATGACACCATAATGGCACTTTCTGATCATATATACATAGTATGCTTTAAAATTATTTGGCCGTTACAGTTTATTTTTTATTTTTTTGTTCACACTTAAATGTCTCAGACTATGGAATAAATTTTAAGATCAGACTAAGGTAGACAGAATAAATACAAAAGTTTTTAAATGATTACATTTGTTAAAGGAAAAAACTCAAACCCAAATCAAAATTCCTTGGTTAAATCAGGAAATAATTGATACATTTTTTTTAGAAAAGCTTTAAAAAAAATTTCCATTTCACCAGCTACACCTAAAGCCTAGTTATTTGTCAGACCTGTAGAGTCAAGAAATCCCTTAAAAAGAACCAGTCTGACTATGAAGGAGGCTAAAGCATATAAAAAAACGACATATTTATGCCCCAAAATAAAGAAACTCAAAAGCAGACGATAAAGTTTTTGACATCAGTTCTGAAATGGCTACAAAGCCACTTTTAAGATTTGGAACTCCAGCAAAGCACGGTGAAAGCTATTATCCACAAACGAAGAAAACCTAGAGCTATGGTGAACTTGTCTAGCAGTAGGCAGGCGAACAAAATTTCTCCAAAAATTCTGTGACAACTCTCCTAGAAGGTCACAAAAAAAATCCAATGTAGGCTGTCTGTGATTCAACAATAAGAGAGAGACTGAGAAGAAATGTCATCCATGTTCTGGGAAAAAAGGAACTGATAACCAAACAGAAAACAGCCACCTGCTTACCGTCTTCCAAAAAAAATATTGATGATCAACAAGACTTTGGGAAAATATTCTGTAGTATGATGACACGATGTGGATTTATTATGTTATTTTTGTGTGTTTTTATTTTCATAAAGTGTGTATCTTGTTACATCTATTGTAAAGCTAATGCTGAATTTCAAAAAAAGATAATCATACCAACAATCAAACATGGTTGCGCTAGTTTGATAATCTGGGGCTGAAATGTTGCTACAGGACCTGGACAACATGCAGTAATCGATGGGACCATGAATTATGCTTTTAACTTGTAAATCCTGATGAAGTTTGTGACCTTAAACTCAAGCGCACTTGCTTTAGGTAGCGGGACAATGATCCAAAGCACACCAGAAAGTTAATCTCTGAAAATTAAAGATACAATTCTGATTTAGATACTGTGGCATGAGCCAAACAAGCTGTTCATGCTGGAAAACCTTTGATTTAATTTGAAACATTTTTGCAAAGAAGAATGGGTCACAATTTCTCTACAGCCATCTAAAAGACTCAAACGTTTTTACAAATTCATATCATTGAGCAACTTCTTGAGCTAAACAATTTTACCAAACATATTCTCGTCATTAACCACTGGAAGTAGGCACCAACTCCCCTCTTGACGCTGCAAGGATGAGCAGTATATAGACTATATAGATTGGATGAATAGTGTTGTATCTGTTTGAAGTCGCTCCGTTCTGCTGGAGGTTTCTTTCTGTTAAAAGGAAGCTTTTCCTCTCCACTGTTCCTACATGCTTATTCAGCATGAGGGATTGCTGAGATTAGAGCCTGCATCAATGAAGCACAAGTGCAAGTCAATGTGCAGTCTGCTGGGATTCCTTGAATACAAAACTTTAAACTGATTGGAATGCATGCATGACTGAACTGAAATGACTTTTCTTGTAAAGTGCCTTGAGATAACATCTATTTTAAATTGGCACTATATCAATAAACTCAATTGAATTGTATTAAATTGAATATACTCATTCATTTTCAAGAAAAAAAGTATTGGTGCCATCTAAAAACAAAATAATTTGTAGTTTACTAAACATTTTTAATGAAAACAAACAAATATTACACAAATTAACGAGTTGAGGTTCCAAGACAGTCTTGTGGTACTCCGTATTTAAAATATCTGAATACTTCCTCGTGAAACGCTAAAAACTGTTTTCTATTAGTGAGAAAACCTATAAACAGAACCTTACTCAATAAAATTGTAATTATGAAGATAATAGATATAATTTATGATGTTGCTTTAATAAAATCAAAGTAAAAGGGTGAAGATGTGTATACTTTAACTCCATCTTTATATTTATTTAGTAATGCCTTTTTTTTAACTTAGTCTCATTCTTGTACAAACAGCTTTTTAAGCGATTAAGAAAATTGTGAGAGCAATGGGCTGGGTCTATAATTTTCAAAAGGTGGAATCATTTTAAATATTAACAAATTACCTTATTGTATATTAATCATGATGTTTGCACCAAAAATAGCGACTTCCTAGCTTTTTAATCTATAGTTTTTTTCTTGCAAAGCTAATTACTTTACAAAATATGTTGATTTAAAAACTTACATAAATCTTTGCTTTTTTTATTTCCTCACATGATGCAAATGAATGAGCAGAAATGTTTCCTGGAATCAGCTCATAATTTTTTTTCTCATCTTCATAAACTCAGTAGAAACATTTTAAGGGGGGTTGGGTCGAAACAAGAAGAGCCACACTGCTGAATAAATTACATTTCTATTGAGCAAGTGTCCTGCTGTGCTGGGGTCATTGCACCTTAGTCCCACAACCTTTAACCTCCTACCCCTGCCTGTGTTTCGTTATTTATAATAGAGAGAATCCTCCGTGTTACATCCCTGAAATCCTCCAGGACTCACTGCCAAGACATTGAACACAGACGACTGGTTTTATGCAAACAAAAAAAAATAGAAAAAAGATTGCCCTTCGTTGTAATATAATCACCTGACCTCAATGTCAACATCAATATCCGACTAAGATGTTCTTCTGAGATCTTTCGCAGTCTTGTCTGACAGCTATGAGAACCATGGTGCCACCAAACAGGACATTTTTTTATATGACCCAAACACATTATCCTCAAACTTCCAGAAATCTCCATGTGGGTCAGAGCTCCGCAGGAGGTAGATGATGGCATAATCCACCCTGAGGAAAGAATAAAAATGACAATTTCTTGTTACAAAACTAATGCAGTGAAACAACTGAAACACATTTCAAAAAAATCTTCCATTTACAATGAGTCACTTATCAAAGGTTTCAAAAAATTATCTAGAAAGAAGCATTTAAACTGAATTATTTATGACAAGATATCGTTCTGACCCTCTCTGATAAACAGGAAGCAACAAACAAAACGATGACAAAAAACAACACAAAAGAATTGCAGATCTCTAATATGACACAGTTCTGGTCAGATGTTTACATACACTTATCATAGGCATGAATACCAATAAAACTTAAGCTTTAAATTATTTATCAGTATAGCTAATAAGAAAAAGGAAAGTACAGCTTAAAATAATGTTTTTAAGATGTACTATTGGTGGGTTGTTTTTACCTTGAATGTCGGAAATCGTAGCTGGGTTTGACGTCACGCCTGAGTAAACACTGTTCCAGTTAACGTTCTTGGATAAACCAGGATTCCAATATGGCGACGCCCAGGTAGCCATTGTTATAGTACTTCTTACAAACATTGTTTTAAGGTGTACTTTCCATATACAAGCACCCCATTTATTTTGTTTAGATTAGAGTTGCAGGCTCTACATTTAAGATGGATTTTAGATGCATTCTTAGCAGTGTGTCTTGGGAAAGTTTTCAATTTCCACCACAGCTACTGTTGTTGATGTGAGGAGCGGCCATATTGAAAGTCAAAGTCGGAGCAAAAAAAAAATCATCTGAATGTTCTGGGTGGGAAATTTGACTTCATAGGGCATTCCGGTTTTTTTTTTCAACGAGGAAGTCGGAATTTCCAAGTTCTGAGTACAAATAGAACGCACCATATGAACCATGGCTACCTGGGCATTGCCACATTGGAATCCTGACGTCTCTGACTACGTTAACTGGAAGACTGTTAACTCGGGTGCGACGTCAAACCCATCAATGACTTCCAACGTAAACAGAAATCATCAATACCTTACGACCAGACAGAGATTTAAAGCAGCGGCAAAAGCACATGGATTAGCAGTGCGTGCTGTCATTCATAACATGCTATGAAATATGACCTCTGCTGCCCAGAATTTGAGCAGTTACCAAGTCACGACGTCTTGACACTGTCACACAGCAACAGTCTTCAGTCAGAGGTGAATTTGGATTCGTTGCAAGACTGACCTCTGCAGGAGATCCTTCCTGCCCACAGCATCACCATCCATGAGGACCGAAAATACCTGGATGAGTTACAAAATTTAATTTTACCCTTATCATTACCATATAAACCGAGTAATGAAATTCTTACTTTGCTCTCTGCAGTGCACATTTAGAAAAATAAACCATGGTATATTATCTAAACAGTTAGTATAACATCTTATAAATCTTATAAAAATAAATATAATACAAAAAGAAAGAAAATCTTTTTACGTTTTTTGGGGGTATTAAAGTTTTTTTTAACAAAGTTCAGTGGTCTTTAATAGTAGTATGAGTGAGGTGATACAGATGGAGGCAGTCAGGGGAGTCTCCATGCTCACAGCGGCTCTCTGACACCACCTTAGCCTGACAGCTAGCACTGGCAACGTCCAAACTAAGCCAGCTGTCCGTGTTTTAAGCAGTCTCTACATCATGGATCTTAACGGCGTCCTGTCCCAACTTGAGAGTGCAAACGAAGAGGACACGGAGAGGCTTTTACATCGGTACAATCAAGAGGTGAGTCAGGAGATGTTATTCAACCAAAACAAGCAGGCTACTTAGCTAGCTGCGGAGCTAGCTTTGAGTTAGCTCCGCATCCTCAGCTGCTAGCTAAGCAGTGATGTGACGTTTGGTCTGTCAAATAACTTTTAATCTTTACTCAGTCCAAATCGTGATCGGGGAGCATCAAGCTGGACAGAAAAAAAAATACTAAATACACCGAAAATAAACCTGTAATCGATATTCTGCCAGCCGGCTTCATGTTTCTAATGCAAATCGATGTTAAAACTAGTGTTTATGTCCAATACAGCTCATAAACAACAAGACACGGAGGATGAAATAATCATATTGTAAATACAAACTACATTATAACAACTAGAGTATGAAACTGAAACGGCATTTTAAAAGAAATAGTTAAAAAGAGAATCTATAAACAACAAATAAGTGAAAACATGTTAGAAATGAACTTATAGGGTGATATTTAACCTCAACGAGAAAACTGCCAATACATTTTTCAGCCTTTATTTAAGGGACCTAAAAGTTTCTGCTAATCTCAGTTTTTCAGGGAGTTTGATTCACTGTGGAGTGCAGAAACAAAAGGCTGTCTCTCGTAATTTATTCTTGTGCTGATTATACTGATCACAGATGACCTGCTGAGGGGCCCAGTTGGTTCATACCTGAACAACAAATCTAAAAATATATATATTTACACCCTAGACGGGTAACAGGCCACCTAGAAGACTTTAAATTTTATTCTGAACTAAACGAGGAGCCAGAGCAGTAATTTAAGGAATGATGTGATGTGATCCATTCTCCTGGTTCTGGTCAGGACTCTGGCAGCAGCATTTTGAACAGACGAAGGTGAAGGGCAAAATTAATGAGGAAAGAAACAGAAAAACTCGGAAGGAGTTATTTTAGTCAGATTCAATGAGTTATAAAATACCCGTTTGTTAAAGTAGCTCTAACTTCAAGCCAATCCTGAGTATACACACCCAGTAATGTGTCACTGTGAGGAAGAAAAACATCTTTCTAACTAGAAGAAGCTTCCAGCAGCACAAACGGAAACAGTGAATCTCTGCTGGTGTACTTTCTGCTGAAATAGAGTGGAGAGAAAGGAGAGATATGAAATCTGTACACTGAAAAGCTTTTTTTTTCTGTTTCAGAACACCCAGACCTTCATGTTTGACCAAAAAGAAGAATCACTGCGGAGTGTGAGTAGATCCTAACCAAGCAGGCTGTTATTAGATAATGTGATGTTTCTCGTACAGTGATGACCGTCTTCCGCGCTGTCTGTCCTATAATTTAGAAACTCTGTCAGAGCGTGCTGACGGTTCTCGGGAGACAGGTGCGGCCCAGCTGTCAGAAGACATGTCTGGAGACGCTTCGCATCCTGTCCAGAGACAAGCGTGTCCTTGCACCTGTAGCCACCAAGGAGGGGATGCTGGTTCTGACTGAGATGGCGATGCTGCGTACCGGACACGAGAACGGGGATAAACAGGAAACCACTCAGGATGGTGTACAGTCTGAGGAGGAGAAGAGGGTGGTGGTGGAGGCCTTAAAGTGCCTATGTAATGTTGTGTACAACAGTGCTGCAGCTCAGCAGGTTTGCGTTGACATCCAGCTGTCTCACAGCCTTTGTGCCAGCCTGCGCTCCGCCCGCACGTGGCAACACGAGGTGGGCCTCTTCATCCTGCGCCTGTTCTTCTTGCTGTCCGCCCTGCGGTCCGATGTGAGAGGAATACTCAGGAAAGACTGTAACGCTGTGAGACTGCTGACAGAGGTCCTGGAGCACACTCTGGACGTGCACTGGGTTGGTACCTATGAAGCTGCTCGACCAGAACCGCAGGCGCTGCCACTTCCCACAGAGAACAACGAGCGAGCTATGGAAGCTCTTAAAGCCTTGTTCAACCTCACACTCTCAGAAAGTCGGAATGAGGTGAGTACGTTATGCTTATGTTTTGTTGCAGTGGTACCACGGTCAACATTCTGGGTTTTTTGTGCAAAGAGCTACGTGGAAAAAATATAGATGTGTTTTCCAGTTGGGGGACTTTAGAAAATGTGTCGGTTTTGTGGCTTGACATTTTTCATGCAGCCATTTTAGCTTTAGAAATTAGAGCAAGAATTAGCCTTGGATAAAAAAAAGTAGATTATGCACAAGAAAACCTCTGTTGCTTGTTTGCTTCCACAAGACGTCATTTGAATTTTCCTTTCAGTTATTAATAGGTATTATTACCTCCGACAAGGATGTTATGTTTTCACCAGGGCCTGTCTCTGGGGTGGCAACATAACTCTAACAGTTATAGACAGTTTTTTAATGACATTTTTAGGAAATGTTTGCAGTGGGACCAGGAATCATCGATTAGATTTTGGGGGTGATCCAGTTCACCATCTGGGGGGGGGGGGGACTGAGGTGCCTTGGGGGAGGTCTGGGCTCTACAGGCGCATTTCTTGTTATTATCTTTATTATCATTATTATTTCTTCAGGAGGACCATCACCAGTTTCGACTCCTAGCTGCTATCCTGCGCCATCTGTTGATGCTGAAAACGGAGACAGAGGAGAAAACAGAAGAAGCACACAGGTAGCAACCTCACTACGCTATATAAATCATGCTTGTGTGACAACCTGTAAATAGACACAAAAAAACAGAACAAAGCTTGGTGCTGTGCTGCTTCTCTGGTGTAGAGAGTGTATTAGCCTTCAACCCATGATGCAGTTTACCAGAAAAGTGTTTGGTCCCGTAAATGTATCTCTTAACATCTTGGTTTTGGTTGTTTTATATGTAAAGACCATCAATGTGTAGCAACTATAATCTTCTTTAATCCGAGGTTTGTGCAGCACAACATAAAAACTTCAGCTAGTATGGTCTCTGCAGGGTTTTGAAGAGATTTTATGGGGAGCGTTGAGGACAGATTGTTCTCCTCATTGGATGATGGTTTTTGAGAGTTCCCTGGTTGTTTTTTAGTAATGCAATCTCATCACTTCCTTGGTGAAATTGTGGTGGTTCATTGTTTGTAGCAGCGGTATCATCAGAGTTTTTGGTGCTGAGTGAGAGACCATGATATAGGCTCTTCTGCCTCCAAATTGCACATATGTTTGTTTGGAGTCTGAGAGAAGTTGTTAGTTTTTAAGGTTGTTGTTCAAATGCAAAATTTACTGTAAATCGTATTTCTAAAGAGAAGCACTGGCATTGTGTTTAACGATAATGGGGAGAAGAAAGTGTGGGTGTTTTGTCTTTTAAAAAACGAAAAACAAACTTACCTTTCATTCTTTCATGTTGCTGGTAAGCACGTGAAAGCACTGATAGCGCTTCCTCTTTCACAGCAAGGCTGAAACTGATGGTTGAGCTGAAGAAACCTCTCATATAAATGTTGATTTTCTTCAGATTGTGAGGAGTCCTAGTGCAGTAGTGATACCTGTGATGGTATTCATTTTGATTGGTTAGCCAGAAAACAGTCGAAAAAAGGATCATGCTTGCCTTTGCTCAATTTGCTGTGATGCTGGAATATGCTTGGAGAATATGAGGTGGTCTTAATTTAGCCTCAAATTGCTGTTAAGAACAAGGCAAACTCAATAAAAAAAAAAATTTCAGTTTTAACTTTTTACTTAATCATCTTAACGTTCTGATTTTACTTTTCCAATCTTGCGGTAAAAGTGCTGTTGTGTTCCTAATTCAGCCACGGCGTCAACCTGCTGAACAACCTGCCTGTGTCCTGCCTGGATGTGCTGATTGATTTGCCCTTCCAGGGCGGCGTGGAGGAGTATGGCGGGAAAAACCTGGAAGCGGTTCAGGTGTTGCTGGACTTTATGGAGAGGAGGATCGACAAGGTATATATCCTCTCTAAGAGCAAATATGGTTGGTTTCTGGAGTGGTACGTTCTTAGTTTTTTTTCTTCAAGAAAGGCAACAGCCTAATATCTACTGTTCAGAATCAAGAAAAATGTTTAAACATCTCAGATATTTATATATATTTAACATTGCAATATAATTTGAATTATATATCTAACAGTTTAATTTTTCAAGCTTTGAAAAAACTTAAAATCTGTTACTTATTTATGCTAACAATAATTATAGTGTTTCAACATCCCTGCCTGCAAAGAAGCAAACAATGGGGTAAAGAAGTATCTGGCAGCCACTGATTGTACAAGATGTCCAAGCCAAAAAAAAATTAGAGGTGTGTAATTTTCATCATAGTTATACTTCAACTGTGAGAGACCAAATTTGGGGGGAAAAATCCAGGAAATCACATTTCATTACTTGAAAAAAAGAAATTGAAATTTTTGAATATTTGAAAAAAAAAAAAAAAAGACTTGTATAACGGTGCAGACAACAGGTGTTTGATTAATAAGAAAAGTTCATATCAATAATTTTTAATGTAACCTTGGTTTGCAATGACAGAGGTCAAACGTTTCCTATAAGTCTTCACCAGGTTAGCAGACACTATAGCTGGTATTTTGGCCCATTCTTCCAAGCTGGCATGCTTTGACTTTCCACTCTCTCTACAGATTGTATAATGGATTGAGCTCTGTAAATTGCCTAGGCCACTCTAGAACGTTGAAATGCAGCGGGTAGAACAAGTATTTGATACATTGCTGATTTTTGAAGTTTCCCCACCTGCACCATAATATGAGTAAATACTTTAAAAATCATACAATGTGATTTCTAGGACTATTTTTTTTCACATTTTGTTTCTCACAGTGGAAGTGTACCTATGATGTAAATCACAGACCTCTCATCTTTTTAAGTGGGACAGCTTCATCACAGAGACATCAGTGTCTGTCAAATATTTTGCCCCGCTGTATGAGAGGCTTTTCCTGCACCCAGTTATCTGGTTGCTTGTTGTAGCAAGACATTTTGTTGTTCTGTAGATGCTAATGGCATGAAATATTTAGTCCGATTCTTTTTATACACTATATATGGAAAAATCCTCTTTTCATATAGGTCAACGAAGTTAATAAGAAAATGTCTTTAGATTTGTGGTGCTCAGTGACTGATTTGCTGTCTCATGTCGCTCCACAAAGGGCTCCAACTACAAAGAGGGTTTGACTCCTGTGCTCAGCCTGTTAACTGAGGGATCTAGATGCCACAGGGAGATCCGCAGATATATCAAAACCCAGGTAATGCTGCAAACCAACCAAAACACTGGCAACACTCGACTGCAACACCTAACGAGGATTATTTGCAACATTGCAAAACTGTTACACATTGTAGGTACTTCCTCCACTGAAGGATGTGAAGAACAGGCCCGAGGTGGGCACCACTGTCAGAAACAAGCTGGTCCGCCTCATGACACACGTGGACATGGGCGTGAAGCAGACAGCAGCAGAGTTCCTGTTTGTTCTCTGCAAAGAGAGCGGTGAGTAAGTAACACTCGCCGGAACCCAACGGCCCGGCGCAGTACGCGTGAGACCGTGGCTGTGACACTTACGGCTGGATTCACTGAAATATCAATCAGTCTAAATGTGTGACGTCTCCTTTCAGTGGACAATCTCTTGAAGTATACTGGGTATGGAAACGCAGCAGGACTCCTGGTGGCCCGAGGGCTTCTGGCTGGTGGGAGAGGAGAGACGCAGTACTCTGATGATGAAGACTCGGACACGGATGAATATAAATCCGCCAAACCTTTGTGAGTCACTCAGTATGCCAGTAACGGCTTGTTTTAACGCAGAGGAAGTGGTTTGCAGATATACATTAGGCTTTTTGATTTTGCCATTTCCAGCATTAACCCCATTACTGGTCATGTGGAGGAACCAATGCCAAACCCCATTGAAGAGATGACGGAGGAGCAGAAGGAGTATGAGGCTGAGAAACTGGCCAATATGTTTGATAAGTTGTCGAGGTGAGAATTTGGACTGATAGCACTTCTAAAAGCTTTGTTTAAAAAGATGTATATAAAGCCCTAAAAAGTGATTTTTGTTTTGGAGACCTAGGGAGCTCAAAAAGATCTCTGATGGTGATCTACTGTCGTTCACTGTCCTCCTTACGTCTTTATTCCAAAATAAATCTGGCGCCTCCTTTATCCTTCTTTTTCCAGGATTTTTCTCCATAGTACTGATAAAAAGTGACATTGATTTATTTCTTAACATGGGACTTTTTTTTCCTTCTTGTAGAGAAAAGGGCCTCCTCAAAAGTTTTATTGAGATGTTATGTTATTTTAAATATTTTTACACTCCAAAAAATAGTTGCAACTTGTAAAATGTTTGTTATTCTCTTGCAGTGCTTTCGCTTTGTTAATAAGCCAACTTGATACATTAAAATGCTCCTCTCCATGTAAAGAAACCTCCCGTAAAGGCTTTGCCATCAAGAATTGGGACTGGATCAGAAACGTACTAATTGTCTTGATGATGAGCAAGGCACTAGTCACATTTTTGCCTTGCATATTTAGCCCGCCCACTCACTCTTGAAGAACTATAAAAAGAGAAGATGGAAGACCACCAATGAAAATACAGTTCTCTAGCAATCTCGTAATGAGCGGAGAGTGATTATTTAAAGCTGTAGCAGAGGTGATGCCATGCCGGTGTTGGAGAGCAGTTGCTCTAAATCTGTCCTACTGTAAACCATAGACATTGACTGCAGAGGTGTCATGTTGAACAGTCATTAGGATCTCGTATTAATTAATAAAGCAGCAGCTGCTGTATGTGTATATATTGTCTTGGTAATGTAAACCCTTATGTTTGCGCTGAGATTTCCAAAAGGGTGCCAACCAACCTTTCCAGACAAAGCATGATCCATTTTAGAGGGAGGGTGCTCTAAAACAGACCAACTTTATTGTACTTTATTCTGCCTTCCTGTTATCTGCTAAGTCTCTTGCTCTCTCACAACGGACCTAGGAGATGTCTCAACATTTCAAATAGCCTCCTAAAAGTCTGTGCTTGCTCTCATTAAAGACACATCATGACTTTGCCCTCTGTCGCCCCCTCAAGGCTTGCGGCGTGACGTCATTTTGTACAAACAAATCTCTATGGAGTGCATCTTAAGTGTACTGACGGTTTTACAAGCTCACCAGAAAAAACATCAAACCAGTGGCGTGTCAGTTGGTGAACCGTCATACAGTTTTCTCCGCTCTGTATCACATCATCATTACCAAATAACCCTGGAACAAGTATTTATTACTTACCAATCCAGTAGCAACACGGCTAGTTCACCATCCGTTGTACATCCTGTTGAATGTCTAACGCGTCATTTATTGCGGTTAAGCAAACTAAATTGGAAAGTTGTAACACTGGGTTAGAAGCTGATCCTACCTGGGTACTTTTGACAGAAAATATATTTCATAGCAGTGAGGGGAAGCACGTGTCGTCTGACCTGTCATATTGTGTCTTGCTGCTCTATGAAGCAGCAGGAGGAACCACTAGAACTTTAGATTGGCTTAAACTAAGGAAACAACCTGATTATGTGTTGAGAAGCTGGCGCAGCTCCGATGCTCTGCTTGCGGGTTGCTACTTTTCTTAATATGTTTCTCTAGCGGTGAAGCTCCGGCAGCTTTCAGCTTGGGAACTGGGCTGCTCTTGCTCTATCACTTCCTTTTTATTTTCCTCACTTCTTCTGATAGCATCTTCTTTGACGGCTCTGCCATGGATTAAGTCTCTTTTGTTCCTATCATTAGGTACTGCGTAACACACTGCCATAAAGCAAAACTCAGTCAATGCTTCGGGCAGGCGACCTGCGGGTGAAAAGTTGTATAGTGTTTTTTTTTTTTTAGCAGTGTGACCCTCCCATGCAGTGACCGCTCCGAAAATGAACATAAACGCTCATGTGCCAGCAAAAATGTTTCAAAAACACGTTTTTAAGGTGTTAAAGCTACAGAGTGGGTTTTTATTGCTGAGAATGCCTATGCTTCTGGTAGATTGGATCTGGTAGAGCTCTATATAAGATGATCACAGATTTGGAAACAAAAATCAATGACTTCAGTTCACACATCAATTCTAAGATGCTACGTTGAAGGCAACTGGACATTTTCTCTTGAAAACGTTTAACCTCTAAAAACCTTTTGGAGGAGAGGTGAAACAAGAGAAGTCAAGTTGCCTTCTACTCAATCGCCTAGGGATCGTCACATGCTGGACGACTGAGATTCTGCACTGGGGTAAATTACCAGTCAATTTCAGAGCCTGTATTAATTATAAATGGTAACGTTCAAATTTTTTGTCAAGCTTAACTGCAGGTAAAAATGACGGCAAGTTTGCCCCACTTTTTCAGACGGTCGCAGTGTGTTCGATGTTCTATAGTTTGTGTAAACCTGGAGAATTAATTGTGAATTGTAAAATCTGACCTCCATTTAAGCAAGTTCTGCTTAAGCCGTATTTAAACCACTGAAATTCAAAGGAACATTTTGACACAAAGGAGAAACATCTCAGGGAGGGAGGAATGATGTTTCTCCACTTGGCTGATCGACTGGTTCTGTGTTTGAAGAAGTGTTTTGAAAAGCTTCAGGGTTCTGCCGCCTCTGTGTTGACCTTTTCATTAGCGAGCAGAGGCTAATGTTACCTGCTAAAAGGTGACCAGGAGCTTGTTTCTCCCTACCAACCAGTTCGTCATGACAAGAATCTCCCTCCGCCACATGAGCCTTCAATTAGCCTCTGACTGGCAGCCGTCACATTCAGCGGTAGTAAATGGGAGCCGGCCTCCGTGTCACTGCAGCATCATTACCGGCACATTAATTATCACCTAATTGGCAGTCGGCTCCGCTTCCTTTATGTTCCTCATTGAGGTGGGCTTTATTTTTCTTTTTTTTTTTTTTTTTATACCACACGTCCTGACTCGCGTTCGAGCTGCTGGCCAGATGAGGAGCAACCTGACACACAGGTGCAAACTAGATGAACCAATTTGGGTGGAACGTGGATAAAGAGGAAGAGACGCGGCTGAATGAGAATGGCGACCTCATCATTGTTGGCCGTCGAGCCATAATGAGACGCGTGCGTCCAGAATGAGAAGATTCCTCCTCCTAAGGCTGCATTGGTCTTTCTTCTCTTTCCAAGTAAAGGGAGAGGTGCTCCCATCGGTACAGGTGCTAAGGAGATTTCTCAGCGGCCTGCAAGAATGTGCGCAACTGCTCCTCTAATTAGGACTCACACCCCAACCCCTTTACACCTGCCAGACCCTCACTCCTGAGAATAAGGTATTTTTTACCACTTAGGAGTGGTAAGTTTTAAATTTTCTGTTTCCCTCTCTAGATTATTTTTTCCTTTTAAGGAATCTATTTTCTGTGTCTTAAATCTATCAAATTAATACTCAGGGATTCTTTTTTTTTTAAGTGTTGACGGATAATTCTCAGATGGATCATCTCGGAAGAAGCAGTGACACACAGTGCAGCTATAATTGGATTAGGATAAAGGCCCAGTGTTGGCTTTGAGATTAGCTTGAGCACTGATCCTGTAATTAAACTGCCACAGGAAGGGAGAGGAGGGGGGAGGATGGTCAGACGGGGCTGATTGTCAATGAACGGGTGAGGAGAGAGGGTCTTGTATGAGGGCCCTCGAGTTTATGTATGAATAAGAACAAATGCGAGGCCCTCGTTACGTCTGTGCAGGGATGCAAAAAAAGCCTGAGCAGAGTTTTTGTGCGCCGCTTAGATTTTCCAGTTCCTCGTTTGATTCTTCTGGTTTCTCCCTTTCCACAGGCAGAACGTGATCCGGCCGATGGGCGTCAGGCCGGACGGGACGTTGGCGCCTCTTGAAGAAACTCTCGTTTGTCCACCCGAAGAAAACTCGGACTCAGACTCTGACTAGTGCACTTCATGGTTTTCAGATCTGTAACTGAACTGTGGCACGCTCCACGTACACACTTCATTACACGTAACCCACTGTCGAATGTGTGAAATTATCCTGGACTCCATTGCTACTTTTTAACCTGTAAAGTCCAATTTGTCACCTGGGGGTTCCTCTTAGTGTGACAAAAGAAGTACTTTATTGTGGAATAAACTGCGACACTTAATAAGGCTTGTCAATGATGGAAAACTATGACTATATCTTTATCTTTAAGTCTGTCAGGCATCATTTCTCTGCTTCTTGCAGGGTTATTGATTTCTTCTGTGCCTTGCAAAAAGCATTCACACCCCTAGGAGTCTAGTTTTTGTCAGGTTGCAACCACAAACTTAAATCTAGTATACATGATAGATCAACACAGTCGCGGAGCAAAGAAATTCATGAAATTGTAAAAACACAGTTTAAAATTCTTAAAGTGCATTTATGTTGTCTAAATTTTCTAAAACCACCCCTCGCTGCAAGTCCTGAGGCCTCTGGCTTTACCAGCTTTGCTCATCTAGAGATTGAATTTCTTCCTCTAAAAGCTCAAGCTCAGACGTTTGGGTCAGAACTTTGACCGCATGATAGTATGAAGTATGCACAGTCTGTTTTTCAACTTGGTATTTATCATTTCTGCAGATAACTGTTTTCCACATGATTTAAAATACATTTATGGGCTCTATTTAATAATTAGGGGACTTCTGCTGATAGTTGGTTGCATTAAGCTTTATTTAAAAGGTATCTGAGTCAAAGGGGCAGGAAGCAAAGGTTGCATATGCTACACTATTCAGATTTTTTTTAAATGAAAGAAAGCTCCCTTTTCCCTCAACTATGCACTGCTTTGTGTCAATCAATCATTAAAAAGGCTGAGATTTGTGGTTGAGGTGTGACAAAATATGGAGGCTTTTGAGGGGTACGAATACTTCAGTGTGGTACTGTAGCTGGTGTCTAGTTTGATGCAAATACAAAAAATGGAATATGTAAAGTGATATTTTTTAAATTAATGACTTGATGAAGACTGAAAGCTTTGCAGAGAAGATGTGAATAACAGGAACTGTAGAGATTAAGTCTGTTTTTTTGTTTTCTTTTAGCTTGATCGGGTGTCATAAGCAGTCATGTCTCCTGGTCAAAAAAGAACGGAAAAGTGGTGCAATAAAAAGTTTTCAGAAAACATAAATTTATTATGAGATTGGAGCAAATTTATGATTTATCTACGCAAGTAATTAAACTATTTAATTGCAAAGTGAAATGCAGCCACTGTTGCCTGTACCTCTAAGCAGATATAGACAATGGATGGATGGAGAAGCAGTGGTTAAAGTACATGCATGTGAAACAGAATTATGAAGGCTGAACTGATTCAGAGCCCAGAAAACTCATTGTAAAGATAATTACATGGCTGTTAGTTACTCACTAACTGTTGCATCCTTAAGTTATCAAACAAGACGTTTCTGCTGGGGCTCTTTTTTTGTTTTCTTTTTTTTTATCGTGAATACAGATGCCAAGGTTTTATATCTTTAAAAAATCAGTCCTTTTGCTGATCGTTTGCTCACATTTATGTTCTGGTAGGTTGTTTCTTTGGGTAGAACCAAAATTAAACACTGGACAATTAACCCGTCTCTTGGTTTTAGAATTGAGGATTATGCAGATAGCTCAGTCAGAACCTTACCATCTTGAATGTTGTCGCCAAATTAAACTTTTTCAATCCAGGGCTTGTTAGCTAAAAGACACTTTTTAAATCAATTTAGAGGGGGAAAAAAACCTAATATGTAGTTGCTAAAATTAGAACGCACTTGTGTACTTTTTGACGATGAAACGTGTAAACTGTAATTATCCAATTACTTTTGCCAAATCTTAATGACAAATCATAGTTTTTGCCCCGATGGAAAATGTCTTTTATATAAATGTAATTATTTTTTTTGTGCAAGTGAGAGCCTATTATAAAATTTATATTAAAAGCTGGTGGTACAGTAACAAGTTCAGTTCTTCACAATTTTACTGAAAAATGCTTTTCAGCCTTGTCAGGGTTTTTTTGTACCGTTGTGGTTTTGTATTGAAACAGTTGGGAATTATCTTCGGTCTCTGCTTTAAGTTATGCCGTGTCTGTCCAAATCATAAATCCTTTAAGTCTGCATGAATATGGGGAGAGTATCTTGTTTGTTCTTTTTTGCACTTTTTTTGTTTACCTTCGGCAGCACTACCTGCTTTATTTTAAGGCTTTTCCACTGAAAACTTAATAAAAGTGAACAAGACTGTTTTATTTGCAAAGAGAAATCTTTATTAAATATTAAACAGTGCATTATTCAGACCTTCCAACTTTATTAGCCTCACAAATATAAAAACATTTTAAGAAATATTGTGTTCTGGATGGAAACTAGATTAAACATCTTATATCTACATATAAACAAATTAAACATTTCACATCGACTCCCTTACAGATGTGAAGTGAAACGTGCATATTTACACAGCTGTTTGGCTAACGAGAAAATGACTACAGATCCTTTGCAGTATCATAAGCTGAAGAGTTATTTGCTCGCTCTTGACGCAGAGCTTTTGCTGTCCGTTTCTGAGTCGCTGTCCTCGCTGCAGCTTCTTGGAGCTCCTGGTGGACTTGATCTGGATGTTCCTGATATGTCTTCAGTCTCTGATGGTCCATTCTTGGGTGAAGTTGTGGTTACCGCCACAGGGATGCTCTGCAAGAAGGGTACATTTCAAGTTCAGAGTTTCCCTTACATAGGCGTTACCATGGCACCCACGGCAGAAATGCCAACCTGCATGGTACATATTTTGCGTAGCAAGTACGTAATTTAACATCAACATACCCTGGTACGACTCGCTCCTCTAAACTAAAAAAAAAAAAAAAAAATGCTGCGACATGTGAGTTGTGTGCTAATTGTGCGGTACTCATGTCTGACAACACGATGCAGCTGCACGGTGAAGCAGTTTCAGCCAATCATTGTAAAATAACTGAGAACGAGTCTACCTTTCGCCCCGCCCCACTCTTTTCCATACTTCCTCCTACCGTCGGCCTCACCTCTCCGTCCTCCTCGCTGCACCTGGCGCTAAAAGGTAAACTGCGTTTGTGTCGCAGACGTGCCAGCTTTTAGTAAATGTAAACCGTAACGTTACTTTCATTGTGGAAGCATTCGAGCTGAAGTCCGGGTGAAGAAAAAAAAGTTAAGATTTGCGAGGTTTTTTTTTGTCTTTGCAAATCTTCAGACCTGCTGAACATGAGGATCCATGTCCCTAAGAAGTTTTACAGTGATGATGCTTTTGACCCTCTAAAGTCCCTTATGCATTTTGCACAGTGTGCTTTTATAATGTAGACATAAGCCACTAGGGAGGCGCATGTAATTTATAAATCAGCCCTGGTGACATGTGCATAAGTGCTGTAAGCTTATGTAATTATTACATTCTCAAAAACAAATAATTACCACTTTCATTACCTGCACATAAAATATGTTCTTCATTTTAAATAAATAAGTATGAGATAATTCAATGCAGTTAACCTGTGGCTATCATTGTATAAGCACACATATAATCAAAGCAAATGGAGCTTTTTAGTTTTATTATTCCATACTAAAATGTCCATTGCAGCTATTTTAGAATCAGGTCAAATTGTAAAAAAGAATGTCTCTTAACTTGTCAAAATAAGAACTATGAACAAGTGTGTGTTTTGCAGACTGTCAACAACAGGACAAAAAAAAAATGCTGCCAGTACATTTGCAGCATTTTTACTAAATAGTTGGTTGGGGCTCCTTTTGCATTAATTTCTGCATCATTACTGAAGTGTGGCTCTGCTGGTGTTTTCAGGAAGTCCAGGTAGCTTTATTGTGGTCTCTCCTCTTTCATAATACCTCAGACTTTCTATGGAAGCAATGTTCAAACTGTCCTACATGTTTTTGGATGTTTTCCTGCTTCCGCATAACTGTAAATAGTAGGTGATTAACAGGCTTCTGCAGCTCTTCATTTGCTGAAGAGGTGATGCTGCCCTGACTTTATACCTAATTAATATGGTGGACCAACATCTGGCGTTGTAAAGACTTCTCAAATCATCTAAAACTGGAAAAAACTTCAGGATAACCATCAGGATTTCCAAATTAAATACATCCGACATTATACAGTATGTTGTTAAGAAGTCCATTAACTCATGAGTCCATCTGTGTTTGGTGGCTGTTAAACTGACTCCAGCCAGTCCACGCCTTGTGAGCATCTCCCAAAGGGTTGGTCTATGCTTCAAAATCCTAACGCAGCTGCAGTTTTCTCTGCTGCTTGTGGACCCCTTTCTACCACACTTCATCTTTCCACTCAACTTTCTACTGAGTTTCAAAAGCTGGTAGCTGGCTTTGTTGAAAACCTTTGTGTACTGATGAAGAACTCACCAACATTTCCTGAGTCTTCATCAGCTCTTCGATTTCACCGTTCCAGCCAAGAACCTCTGCAAACCTCCTGACCGAGTCCGCCAGGTCACCCAGCTCCATGTTGTCTCCTCTCTGCAGTGGGACGCTCTCAAAGGGGCCCACAGCATGCCGGTTCAGCAGGAGACGAGGCACGTTGGAGCGCACAGTGTTCACCAGGCTAGCAAAAGGCTCAATCTAAAACCAGAAATCTGTAATAAAGATTTGATGCTACAGGCAAGTGATTCTGGTTTTATGCAAGAGAAACAAGTTGAGGCTGACCTTTAGCGAAGTCCCCATAATAATGAGCAGGTCTGCTTTAGGGAAGTCTTTTGTGTGGAGGAAATATTTCTGTGGGAGGTCTTCTCCAAAGAACACAACATCAGGTTTGACGGTAGCGGCGCAGAAAGAGCAGGTGGGGATGTTGTCATTCATTATAGCAGCCTGGAAAACACACAAAAGAAAACATTACAGATCCATGGGACTCAAATACTACGGAACTTGGTTGTGGAGTCGACCTACTTTAGCCTCTTCAGCAGGATATGGAGTGTAGCACAGGTGGCAGGAAGCTGTGGCAAAACTACCGTGGGCCTCCACGAGTTTGTCATCAGGGATGCCACACACTGTGGGGAAGAGCTTTAAATTAGTCAATATGTTCTGAGACGAAGGCAGAAAATTAAGTCAAGAGGCAGGAAACAGCTTTTTAATTAAAATCAAAACATTTATTTCTTTTAAGATAATTGTAGAATACGAATAAAAAAACCCAACATAATCTTAAAAAAATATCAATATCGGCAAGTACTCAATTCCAAGTATCGTCTCGTTTTGAAAAAAAAAAACGGTATTATTGCATCCCTCGTGATGCTCTGACCCAGTTCACAGGGGGCAGGTCAAGCCAAAGCCATTCGACATGGAGGAGCGACTGATAAACCACCTCAGGGAGTCTTGTGGAGGGTACTCCAGGAGAATGGGGTACCAGGCCCTTTGATACAGGCTTTTAGGTCCCTGTATGACCGGCTTCAGAGTTTGGTTTGCATTGCAGTCACTGAGTTGGGCTCGTTTCCGGTGAGAGTTGGTCTCCGCTAAGGTTGCCCTTTGTCACAGATCCTGCTCAGAACTTTTATGGACAGGATTTCTAAGCGCATCCAAGGTGTTGAGCGGGTCATTTCGGCGGCTTTAGGATCACAGGTCTGCTTTTCACAGATGATGTGGTCCTGTTGGCTTTATCGGAACACCATCTACAGCTTTCGCTGGATTGGTTCGCAGCAGACTGAAGCTTCTGGGATGACAATCAGCAACTCCAAATCTGTGACCATAGTCTTGAGCCGGAATAGGGTAAAGTGTCTCGTCCGGGTCGGGGATGATGTCCTTCCTCATGTGGAGGAGTTAAAGTATCTGGTGGTCTTGTTCACTAATGAGGGAGAAATGGAGTGGGAGATTGATAGGCAGACTGGTAAGGTGTCTGCAGTGATCCAGGTGCTGTTGTGGTGAAGAGAGAGCCGGGTCAAAAGGCAAAGCTCTTGATTTAACGATTGATCTATGTTCCTACCCTCATCTATGTTCACAAACTTTAGGTAGTGACCGAAAGAACGAGATCACGGATACAAGCGGCTGAATGTTGTTTCCTCCGCAGTTTGTTTTGGCTCTCCCGTACAGCTAGGCTCACTCATCCGGAGGGAGAGTAGAGCCGCTGCTCCTCCACATCGAGAGAAGCCAGTTGAGGTGGCTCGGGTATCTGGCAACGATGCCTCCTGGTCGCCTCCCTGGTGAGGTGTTCCGGCATGTCCCACCAGAAGGAGACCCAGGGGAAGACCCAGGACATGCTGGAGGGACTCTCTCGGCTGGCCTGGGAACGCCTTGGGATTCCTTCAGAGGAGATGGCCCAAATGGCTGGGGCTAGGCAAGCCTGGGCCTCTCTGCTTAAGCTGCTGCCCCCTCAACCCGACCCCGGATAAGCAGAAGATAATGGACGGATGGAACTAGAAGGAAGGGAGGAACAAAGAGTAGGAAGGAAAAAAAGTAGGAAGGAACAGATAGTGTTCCAACTCACATTTCTCCAGCCCATCAATGTTCTGGGTGTACAGTCGGAGCAGTAGACCTTTTTGGTGGAGCATGCGGATGAAGTAGTGTATGTAATTGGGACGGTGACAGCCAGGGTACAGAGCCTTTGCCAAGGAGAAGAAAGGCTGGGGGTCGTTGGAGAAGTAATCGATGTTGAAAATGGCCTCAGGGTATGGGATGTTGTACTTCTCCAGGTTGGCATAGAGACCAGTTCCCGGAGTCCTGAAAACAACACAGCGCACTCATTTTGGCATGTGTTCTTCAGAAAGTTATCCAAAGGAAGCACACATGAAGAGCAACATGTAATAGCACCACAGCTTATCTAATCAATTTAGACTCAAGACTATTAGAAAAAACCTCCACAAAAAAAACAAAACACACAAAAAAATTGAGTAGGTCTGAAGTCTTAAATCAAAAACAGATCTAAAAACTAAAGTTTTTTAGAGAGCACAGCTACAGACCGGAAGTCTGGGATGCCACTGGGCGTACTGATTCCTGCTCCTGCCACCACCAGTACATTCTTACAGCGGCCGAGTTTCACAAGCTGAGCCACAGAAGCAAGACCTCCCCTGGACTGGGACTTGGCAGGGAAAGAAGACGGAACGATTGTTTCAGATGTGGACTCTGAGCCCTGAAAGGCCTGCGAGGGAATACCAACGGTGTTGGAGGTCTTTCCTTTGCTGCAGGAAGAAAAACCTTTAGTAGTTTGCAGAAATACTAATGGCGTCAGACAGCACCTATTCTTATTTTGTAGGGTTTCATGCATAAAAACAAAATATTAATGGTTATAAAACCCATATTTTTTGCTCTCTTCTATTCGTTCTACTTTTAATGCATCTAGCATTAAGTGTACGTCTTCACCTTGTAGTCTTCTGTCTGCTCACTGTCATCAGGGTAAGGTCCTGAGCGAGAGCAGAGTCGGTTTGCTTCCTTCGTTGCTTTCCATATGGACCCTGCCAGGAGTCCTGGGGTTCTGCTGGTATTGGATGCTTGGCCTGGGAGCTTGAGCTGCGAGTTATCCTGTAGACTGGAGGGTGGGAACCTTTTTTATCCCTGCTGGACCTGGACCTGTTCATTCCAACAGCTGGGAAGACGTTGAAAACAGGTCATTTACTTTCCATTGAATTAGTTTATAGATTACAGATCAACAACAAATATCACCTCAAAC
Organism: Apricaphanius iberus; assembly: GCA_028564705.1. Lineage (NCBI taxonomy): Eukaryota > Metazoa > Chordata > Actinopteri > Cyprinodontiformes > Aphaniidae > Apricaphanius > Apricaphanius iberus. The sequence continues at coordinate 415,152 of JAPXFQ010002381.1, read as the reverse complement.
AAATTTACAAATGAGTCCAATTCTCATCCATTTTCATAAAATCCAATTTGGGCTGGGCGATATGGAAGAATAATTCATCATAATATATCAGTTGATATCGATATCTATAACAATATGAGGAAAATATATAACTTTTTGTGAACATTTAACATTCCCTGGTACCACTTGAAGATATTAGGTTATTTTTTTACTTAGATTTATTTAAAAAAGTTCAACATCATCGGATATTACACTACTGTTTCGGAAAAACTAAATGAGGTTAGGGCTTAGCAAAATGGATTAAAAATCTATTTTTTTATGCCAAATTTGATTTTTGATATTAATTGGTGGGGGGAATGCTCACTTACTATTCTTAAAAGGAAATTACGAAAAACAAAAAATATTTTTTGAAAGTTGCCTCTATTTCAATCATCCTTTCTTGGAGTCGACCTGAATTCAGAGCCCTAATAAAAACAAGATGGTGGGTGGGCTGACATCACTTTAAAGTACGGGAACCAAAATAGTCCCTTGGTGATTTTTTTTTTCCTTCAATAGTCTTGATTTTCTAAAAGTTTAATTTATATAAATACATAATACAAATTGACATATTGCCTAGCCCTAATTAATCCTTATTCAATCCAGCTGCTTTAAGATCTCACAATTCATTCAGGAATAACTTTCTTCAGGAAAGACAAGAAAACAAAGTTAACGGCATCAAATGCAAAGTAATGTCAACTCCTATTCTCGTCAAGGAGATAGAGCAACACATGAGCACCGAGTCAGAAGTACTTTCTATGGAAAGAAAAAAAAATAAGAGGGCACATTAGGTAACTGGAAAGAGACACGGCTAAAAATGCAAGTTCTGATCCAGAAGGGCTTTGTACAAGAAATATAAACAAGGACTAGTAAACGCCTAAAACACTTTTTGATCAGCTTTGATAATCTAGTAGACGGATTAGATACGGACCGTTTTTTTAAGTCATTTAGCTTTCCGCTTCTTCTCTTCCTCATCCTGTATTTAAAAAGCTGTTACACTGAAATCATCCCGACATCCTTTTCTTCCTAGTCTCTTTACACAGAGGGAAGCTGAAATGTTTTAAAACTGTCAACAGCTGAACAAAAGCCAATGGCTGCAATATATTTAGCCCCCCTCCCATCCCCAGTCTCTCCATAGCAGCTATGCTAATACAGTCCACAGCTGTGGCAGCTTTAGTGTTCAGGGAAAGCGGAGCGTAGAGCTGAGAGGTGAAGAGGGGGAGTGAGAGGAAAAAACAGGGGCGTGATGAGGAAAAAGAGAAAAGTAGATAAGAGTCAACAAACCCAGCTGGGTTCGGGGGGGAGCACTCTTACCCCCCCAGGCACATCTAGAAAACCAGCAGAGGGTGGCGGGGGCAGAGGAGATAAATGATATGCAGGCGAGCTTCAAATAGGATGGAGCCAAAGGAGGAAGGTTCACCTAAAACTATTGCCGGCCTGTAAAGAAAGTGCCAAGTTGGAATGGCTGAGCAATCAAGCAACAGAGACATTAAAGAATTAGACAAAAGGGCCATGAAAAATACAGCTTTCATGAAAAAAAGAAGCTATTTTTACAGCCACCTTAAAAGAGATGAGACATCTTCTGTTTTAAGGATCGAAAACAATTCAAACCAACCCTTATTTCAGAAAATACTTCTACAGTACTAACAGAAAACATTCCCACCTGTCTGTTAACCTAAACAGATTTTAGTACGGAAAATAGGCAATAATAAAAGGATGACGAGGCGAAAACATATTTAAGGACGTATTTTTATGCTTACAGGGATACTCCAACCCTTAGTAACAATTTGTCTGTTGCGTTAGATTACTGAGAAAATAAAAGCATTTTGTAACCAGCCCAGTAATTCCCCTGATCTGGCAGCAGTCTGTTTGCAGTCCATTATCCAACACCAATGTACATAAGTGAATTGAAACTATTGGCATGCTAGTAGTTTCCATTCACTTACATTGATTTATGCTAAGTTACAGAAAACAGATGGTTACACATTTCTTTTTTTTCCACTTCTCTTTTTACTCTGGAGAATATGGCAGACACATTTTTACTTAGGAGTGGAATATCCCCTAAAAAAGGGCACCATAAGACATAATATGCCAGAAATATTCACAACCTTTCCCATGAAACTCAAAACTGAACTGGGGTACATCTGACTTCCATGGATCATCCACCAAAAGTCCCTGAAGCTTGACTGACGTCCACCTGTGGAAAATTCAGTCGATTAAAGATAATTTGGAATAAAATTATCTTGTCCATAGAGTCCAAAGGCGGATTGGATATGAGAGCAGAAATCAGGCACTGAACTCAAAGGAATTGAAGGAGAAAAAAAACATTTTGGGAGCAGTGATCATCCTAAAAATGGCTGTGGTCCTCATTGGATCTGACCACTGCACCGAACTGAGTAATCAGGGAAGTGATCAAGAACCCACTTGTCACGGAGGCAGAGCGCTAGTGTTTTCTTTGTGGTGACAGAAATCACCTAGATCAGCCATTTTAAACGCATTCCACCAGTCAGGGGTTCATTCAAAAGGTGCATGGCTGCCCACTTGAACGTTGCTAAAACCCACCTTGGAGATGGTCAAGCAAATTCACTGTTATCCAACATCATCCATATTGAGAAGCATGGTGGTGGCAGCGTAGTGCTCTGGGGAGGATTTTCAGTGCTAGGAGCGGGCAGAAAACTAAAGTGGTGATTCATATTTCAGTATGATAACACAACCAGGACAAAGCAGACGGACACGGATCAAAGTTTAATCCAATTAAAGGTCCATGGATAGACCTGAAAATGTCCTAAAAATGACTTCCCAAAATGTTAATCCATGGACCATAAAGATATTTGAGAACAGCTCTGTAATGTAAGAAAGTCTGGACAAACCTGAAGGGTGTAAAAAAGGTCTGGGGCCACTATTGCATTTAATCATTAAAGCAAAAACAATCCAGCTTCTTTTTAGAAAGTTATTTATTGAGCTCAGAACAAATAAATCTCAGGTTTAAGAAATAGAACAGACAGCCATCCCAATCCCCTACTTTCATTTAAGGTCCTCAATCTTTTCACTCCTTTAGGACTGAAGCCCCCACATTAGTAGAACCCCCCACCCTCCCTTCACATCCTACAGAACTATTAAAAACAGTAGGAGGGTGAGGGTCTCTGCTTTTGTCTGGTCTCCTCTCAAAAAGACACTGCTGAGTACAGGCAATAAATCACAGGCCCAGTTATTAAGGTTTCTCACAGATCTTCACATGACTGTTACCCTCTCGCATTCACTTGGAGAAGTTTTATTTCTTGTACCCCAGAGCAGAATTATACATTTTTATATTTAAATTGTTCCAAGCATTTCAAATGTGACCCTTTTATTAGATAAAGCTCTAAATGTGCTGCAGATGTAATTATTCTTTAATGGCTAATAAATCCTAGTATAAATGACAAAGGGCATTAAAAGGATTTAGAAACCCCACCCCCTCCCTTTGCTTGCTCTTTCACAGTACTTGCACTCACAGATCTCCCAGATCGAAAATCTGCGTGTCCCATAACAGGACCACCAGGATAGCGGCTGCTCATATGAGGGGGATACAGTTATCTAATTACGAACGCCTCACGACACTGGGAACACCTCAGTGGTCACCTTCAACCCCCCCCCGTCCCCCCCAACGTCACGCTGTCTGGTAATCCTTTTTTCAAAATGCTGGAGGCTCAGACCAAAGGCCAAAAGCCGGCTAGTGAAAGTGGACAACAAGTTGGTGTTAAAGCAACAAAGGCCTGGCTGACTGGGCGAAACAATCATGCGCAAAACGTGTAACATGCTTAAAAGCACTTAGAAGAGCCAAATATACACAAAAGTATAATTATTAACATTTAATGCAGGGCATTTGCTATGCAGATAAAAATACAGCGATGTACCCATCCTTTTTTACAGGGCAATACCGCTTCCTTTGATAAGAGGATGCAATTTTGAACAGAAATTAAACTATTGCCATTTTTACCATACCATATTTATTCATAAAGCGCTTTGCACGTGACCGTCAACCAAGGCGCTGTACAGGAAAGAGCCAACAATAAAACCATAAGTAACACACATAGTATAAAAATAGTACATAAAAAAGGCATTAAACAGAATATACAACCTAAAAAGAGAATCATAAAATACGTAAAAGACAAAATAGAATGAATAAAATGTAGATAGATGACCGCTTATGCTGAGCCTGGTTCAGCTGGAGGTTTCTTCCTGTTAAAAGGGAGTTTTTCCTCTCCACTGTCGCTTCATGCTTGCTCAGTGTGAGGGATTGCTGAGAAGTCACGACACAACCTTCTGTGGTTCTCTAATTCCTAAATTAAACATTGTATTGTAATAACTCTTCTTGTAAAGTGCCTTGACATGACATCTATTGTGAAATGGCGCTATATAAATAAACTGAATTGAAATTGAATTGAAATTAAAAGGTAGGCAAGCTATTACGAGTTAAAAGCAAGGTTAAAAAAAAGTGTCTTTAAACGAGATTTGAAAATGGAAGTAGAGGGGGACTTTTTGACGGGAAGAGGGAGCTCATTCCAAAGTCTGGGGGCACACACTGAGAACGCTCTTTCACATCTAGATTTTTTTTCCAGTTTTGAATCAAAACAGATATCTGATTTTGATTTACTTAATTACCTTAATAACTTAATTCTTGATTTAATTTAGTTACTTAATTTCCCTCTGGGATCAATAACGTATTTTTGAACTGAATTTGAATTGATTTGACTTAAAAAGCTCAGAAAATGAACATGTTTGTTGATACCTACAAACAATAGAAGCCTATAGTTTTGGTTAAGGAAAAAAGTCAGTAATAGATGGGACAGCAGGGATATTCCACACCTAAGTAAAAGTTTGTCTGCTCCAATTCTCCCCAGAGTTATTTAACTGAGGGGGGAAAAAAGCATTTTCTAACCAGCCCGGTCATTCTCCTAATCTAGCAACAGTCTACTTGCTTTAGCTTAGCATAAACACTGTAAGTGAATGGGAGCAACTAGCATGTGGTGTACAAGGCACAGAATTTACAAGCACCAAACATTTTCTTGCACTAGACTTGTAACCAATCAAACCGCAGCAATAAAAACTCGGTGCAGCTCACGCATTTACGTTTACAGAAGCAGGTGGCTTTTGCGACCGCTACGTCATACCCAGGCACCTTGCAGCAGCGCCTCATAGCGGTGCTTTGTCCTAATGTAGTCCCAAGTCTAAATCGGCTCCTGGAATTACTTCCTGTTACTTCTTACTTTTTTACAGTTGATGTGTCATTGAGTTCACCTGAAATAATTAGCTTTATTAGGTCATTTTTTTATTCTCTTTTGCACACAAAATGCTAGTACTTATGCTAAGCTAAGGGAAACAGACTGCTGCCAATTCAGGAGAATTACTGGGCTGTTATAACATGCTTTTTTTCCTTCGCTTCTCTAACAAAATGTAACTTATTAATCTTGCTGATGTATATTTGGCAGAACTTCAAACTAATGCTGCTCAATTTACAACGTGCTGATCATTCATTTAATTATTTCTTAAGATGATCGCCGTACAACTTTACTCATTAGACTCCACCTTCTGAAGGTTAACATGTTATTTTAAATGATTTAAACAGTCAAACATGGACCTGGAGTCTGTGGGCTAGCTCAGCTGCATCTTGAAGCAGAGTTGGATACGTTTAATGAGGTGTCTTTTCTGTTGCAGCCCCAGCATTTAACCCTCCACTCGGAGGAGTCGAGGACGACCAACTTTGATCTTCGGCGTGCCCCCAACCCGGGGGACAACGACCGGCAGCCTGGTCGCCATGGAAAGCTCTTCATTACTTCGCTCAAGAGCCAACGGCTCAGTGTTCTCCCTCCCCACCTGCTCACTAATGACATATCACTCTGTGTAGCATCTTTGTTGGCCTCTCCATTGACACAAAGCGGTGAGCCCTAATTTGTGTTAGGATGTTGTTTGCTCACACACAGAGGAAGGTGGGTGGTGGTGGTGGGGTTACACTGGCCAAGTAATTGTCTTGTTGCCCCTCAAAAGACACACTAGCACTTAATAACATATCAGAAATCAATGTAAATTCTCAAAGAGCACAGAATAAGAAACGTTAAACTTATCTCAACTTTAAAACTCTATTTAATAGTAAAATGAATTTCTTTAAAAAATATTTATTTTCCAGATTAGGTAATCAGGTAACACTGAAAAGATACACATACTTTAACTCTTTTTTTTTTTCCACCTCACACGAGAATGGGGAAAAAATTCTCACTTTGTGAATCAAAATGCTGTTGTTCTACAGCTACGCAACTAAAAAGGACAGGATCAAATGTAAACAAGTAGTTGTTGACTTCTTACCAATTAAAATATTCAATGTTGTCTTAATATTATAATTTAGTCAAACTTTTTGAAGTGCTGAATAAAAGCAGACACGAGTTCAGTGCGTGCAGAGGATTTACTCTCAGTGAGCCCACACTGACACCTGGCGGTACTCCAAAGCTATTACACAATAATTGTGAGAGAAGCCTACGGCATAGATAGATGACAAAACAAAAATCATTAGCATATATTCAAAATAAATATTCAAAAAACAAAAAAATACATACAGTCTGTCACCATGTTCTCTTTTGTTTAGATTATACCCTTGTTGGCTGTTTAAAGATCTCAAAATTAAACATTTGAACATTAACATTTTCCCTGGTGAACAATATATACACAACGTGGTAGGAATGTATAGGCCTAATTTAGAAAATAATCAGATGACACCTTTAATGGCGATTTCTTTTTTCTCCATTTCAATTCAAAAATCCTTTACACAACCTAAAGTGCAACAATGTCAAAGATAAATAAACTTATTCAGCCATTTATTTAAGGTGGGAATGGCCTTAGGAAGGAAGGAAGAAAGGAAGGAAGATAAAAAGGGAAGAATTAACAACAAAACAAAAAAGAAAAGTCAATTTTTTTATAAATTGAATACCTTTTCCCACAATTAAGCGTAATTAATATTTTTCTTTGCAGATACATACAAGTTGTTTGATGGTTGCCCTGTTTTGTTTTCCAACATAGTATCTTCGGTTCACACCTTCTGTGCTTTGACACATTTTATGCTACAAAAATATGTTTTCTCCTTCCTACATCTTTGTTCTCATCACATGGCACAGATTTGTTGATAATTCTGCAAAAACTTACAGCTTGTGCTTGCCTGCCTAAAGCAATGTGTGTGAAATTAGTTAGATGTGGGCCACTTCAGGAATTAAAAACCCCTAAGCAAAAAATAAAATGTATTGAATTAAATAAACACAAAACAATCTGCAGAGTTGATGCCGAGGGTTAGAAAAGCTTAACCAATTGTAGAGATTGGCATATATAAGTCAATAAGTCAAAATAGTGTTTTATACAATTTATAATGAATTAGAGAAATAATAGGCTACATAATGAAATAGGTCTGTTAATTGATTCTGAAACACTTGTAAAATTTAAGAGAACTGAACCCTTTGGAAGTGCATTTCGTTTGCTTTGTTTATAAGGAGTTACCTACCTACCTGTCTGTCTGTCTGTCTCCAGACTGTACGACGACAGATGCAGGCGAACTGAGCTGCAGCGTCTTTAACAACCAAACAGGAAGCTCGCTGTGCGGCTCTGACGCTGCTGCTAAATCCACAGTGGTGCTCCGTCTCCTACAGCGGTCCGGTCAATTAAATCGGCTTGACTTTTATTAAATGAATCTCTCTTCCCCTAAGGCAGGCGCAGGAAACCCAGATGGAGAAAACAGAGGTGTCGCACCGCCGTTTATCCCGGTGGACTTAATAAGTCATGACTAACAAATACAGGCGGGAAACCAAGATGGAGTCACGTGACGCAGTGTTTCCGCTTTTGACATTAGCATTGTTTAAGGGTGGATACTTGCTCTTGCAATTGTAAATTATTCTGGAGAGATTAAAAACGTTATTTTGTCTTTATAAATTGACGATATACTTCTGTTAGGTCTTTTTTAAACCAATGGCAATAGATAAAAAAACAATGCATGGTTTTGTATAAATTCCTGCATGTTATAAACTGCATTTCAATACAGATACGGGTAACTACTTTTGAAAATAATATCTTATAGTAATTCTGTATATATAAATCTTTAACATTCTGTTACTCCTATAGAATAGAATTTAATTTTCCCACAGTGGGGAAATTCAGGTGTACAAGCAGCATGTCAGATCACTGGCTGTTAATCTTGATTTTTAACTTATAGCTACAGATACTATTCAACAGGTGAATAGCCATGGGACTTAAAGAGGTTCAACATCTAAATAAAAAAGGCTGGTTCTTTTCTGGAGACTACTGATACAACTGGGGATGATGATGCAAAGAAGGAACTTAAAATCATAAAATCAACAAACTGTTGGCAGCCATGAGGATCATCTTCAGGAGACTGCTTTACAACAATAGTGTCTTCAGACGGAGGCGTCTTCAGACTTGCTGTAAGGCAAACTACAAAGAGATCCTTCGTGCCCACTGCCAATAGCATATACAAGTCTTTGAAGAACCTTGGATAATATGAGTTACATGTAATTTCCCTTTAGGATTGATAAAGTGTTTTTTATTTTAAATAGAATTAAAATGAAAATAGGCTACAAGAGAGCTCCTCAAATGTTCGTTAAGATTTACCTTTAAAGTTTAGGATATATTATGTCTACAGATTTCAAATAAAGACCAGATAAACATTGTAAAGAAGTAGATCAATCTAAAACCTCGCTTTGTTTAAATATTAAAGCATTAAATATAAAAAAAAATCCTACAATAATATATATCTTCTTTTAGATACCACATAGGTATTTTATTACATTAAATATAGATCTGTAGTTGTACATATGGGCAATAAAAGACATTGATCTTAATTACTGGCTATTAATAACTAGATCACATTGTTGCAACAAAAACCTAGCATGGGGAGGTTAAGTCCCGCCCTTATACTTCTGGGCCATGGGTCCCCTATTGGCAAAAAAAAAAAAAAATGAATGAGAGTCAATGGAGCGATAAAAGTTATTTTCTGAACCAGTTTGAAATACGCCGTAGGTCGAACATATGATGTCTGGGAATTTTAAAAACTCATTTTGATGCAGAAAAAACGCTGATTTCGACCGGAGGCTAAAGTTACTTTAGGTTTTGTGTGACAACGTTTAACGGACTACAACTGCAGAAGAAGAAGGAGAGTGAGGCTCGTAGCCTCCAGGACGAAGAAAGGAGCATTAAACACATAAAAAACCTCTATAGGCTAAATCCGACAATGTGGAAAGAAGCAGCTATGTTGGTGGAGTGAGAGAAAGCATGGAGGAGAAGCTCTACAAGCTCTAGGTGAGTGTTTTACGTGCTATAGCTAGTGCTAGCTGGCTCCCGCTAGCCAAATAGTGTCGTAGATGCGACTTCTGGTGTGTAGGCATTTTAAATTCAAATTTTTACAATCAAATAAATCCCAAATCACTGGACAAGCACATTCTAAATGTACATCATTAATCGAACTACAACATATGTGTGATTCAGAACATAAGACAAAGCGGACCAGAAAATAACGTATCGCTCCATTGACTTCCATTCTTAATTTTTTAGGTTTGGGGACCCATGGGCCGACCGGAAGGGGAGGAGACTTAGGCTCCCCATAGAATGGTAAAAAACTCATCTGCTTTAAGAGACGATCTTGACTTTAAGGGAGCAAAAAATAAAAATCGGTTTGTTTAATGCCTGAATGATTCAATTAATCTGAAAAGCTTATTTCTTACACTCCACCCAACAATGAGCGACAGTTTTGGTAGGGGTATAGGAGGTAGTCTTTACAAATTACAGACATTTAATCCCCCCCCCCCTCCCCATTTGCAGCCCACAAACATCCTGCAATTTGTGTTTAAAGTCATTAGTAAAATAAAAAGGAATTGTAAATACTTGCATAAACTGCATCTCTGATATTCATCATTCCATCTTGGTGAAGTGCAGCAACCCCAGAGCTGCAGTTTACAGACTCTACCTCTGTCTATGTGTGCTTTGTGGGTGGAGATTGAGAACCTCCTCCTAAAAACAGTCAACAGCAGCCAGCGTTACTCCCAGCAGCACCTTTGTTATTCCAAAATTTGGGTCTAGAACATATATATTTATATTAGTATTTTTTAGTGTCTTTGAGGACTCGTACACATCCTACAGCTCGTGAATTGTTTTACCAGCCACCATTACAGAAAGGTAAGTACTATTTTGGACCGTTAGGGATCAGTTTTATCGAGTGTCAGCGATGAAAACTTCTCTACCACTAGTTGGGTTTTTTTCTCCCCGAAAATCTGAGTGCATTTTTACATTATAATCACAGCTTCAATGCCAACCGTGTCGGTGTTTTCCCCGTTTTTACCGTTAAACGTTGCTGCTGGTGTCGAACGTTAGCGTGTTAAAACCGTTGAAAATCTGCGAATGACGTGACGTAGGAGCTAGAAGATTCTACACATTTAACGTTAAAGCGCCAGCAGCTATAGTTAAATGCGTCGACTAGACGCAGAGCCAACGCGTATGTTTAAAGTCATACATTTGGAGTATAATAATTGTGTTAAAAGCCTTTAAACGAAACGTATCCGACTCTATTGGAGTGTGTCGAAGTTAACGTAGTGTAGAAATGTTGCAGGCAGCTAGCATACATTGTTTTCACATCGTTTGGTGCATTTTGTAGGGCTAAACTCGTGAAACTACATATTTAAAATATACTCAGTGTGTAATATTACTTTAAGAGTACGTTTTTCTGTTGTTGTCATCTGTTACTCGGTCATAATTGTGTTTTGTTATGAGTATTTTAGGTGGTCGTGTTATCATGATCTAGGTTTAAAAAAGGAAACAGTTATGTAGAGCGGCCTTTCATCGCCTTCAGATCTCATTATAGCTGAAGTTAGATGTCCAGGTTTTTTGCCAAATATGTGATAGAGATTGAAGGGTCGTAATTAATATTATCAGGATAGTTCTAAGTCCTCCCTATGCTTTAGATAAAACAGAGACAAAGTGATATGTTCTGATCTATAGGTGCATTAAGAGAGAAAAAAAGTCTATTTAGTTCAAAAAGTGACAGAGACATGAAATATAAATTCACTACATAAAGAAGGGCATATGTCAAGAGTTTATTTCTGATCTTTATGGCTTGAGGTCAAGAAAAGCCCGAAATTCAGGTTCTTCGAAAATAAGAGTATGGCAAAAGCCTAATCATCTAACACAGAAATGTCAGTCTTTTGAAAAGAATGTCCATTTAGTGTACTGTTAATGCAATCAATACAGGATCTGGGCTCGTTTTGGCATGAATTACAGCTTCAAAGCAGCCTGGAGATGATCAGCCTGTGGTGTTAGGACAGCCCGGTTTGACTTCATTCCACAAGAAACATTTTAGAGGTCTCTTGCCAGGCCCCAAGAAAATAAAGACTGGACTGTAGCTCAGTCATCCAAAATCTTCTCTCCGGACCAGCTTTGGTTTTCATTTGGAAATCAAGGACTGAGGGTTTTAAAGCGACACAAAACTCAGGTTGCTTGAGACAGAGTATGAGCTTTCCATAGTGCGTGATGAATTGAACCACTTGAAATGCTTAACGTGTGTTTATTGTGTTTTATCATGTCCAAAGTCACCATAGCCATCTTTCAGGAATTTTGGAGAATGTCATTCTTGATGTGCTTCATCGGGCAGCAACCTCACCCGACCTAAACCCAACGGAGAGTTTATGGTGTTTTTTGCGGATATAGATTAGCATCACCAGACCCAAATATGCATAAAGGTTGAAGCAGATACTAAAGCAACTCTTAGCAACTTCCTGAACACTTACTGACAAACATTTATTTATATTATTTATTGTTAAATAAAGGCTGCTTAGGCCAGATATCAGAAATGCACTTTTAATTGTTCATTTCAGGACAAAATAACTTTTATATGCTCTATAATAGACCTCCTAATTTCGTAGGCACGAGGGGGTTGAGAATATCGTAAAAGAACAATCATATTCTATTCCTGGCCATTTTCTTTAATATAAATTATAGTTTGGGAATATTATAAAAAAATGTTAATTTTTATTTTTTGAAAGTTTTCTAACCTAATGAGATTCACAAATAAAAAGTGAATCTCTCAGTGCCAAATTTACAAAGGAAAGACATAAAAAAAACCACATTTTAAAGCGGAACCTGAGCATCCTTCAAAATCAATTCATTAATTTATTTCATTTGAGCATAATTGCTCTAAAGGGGAGTTTTGGTTTAGTTTGAACTCATCCATCCCAATTGTCTCTTTTTTTCTTTTCTTTGAACATGCTCTTCATCTTAGTTCTAGACCGTAAACAGGTCGGCCTTGTTTTTAGTGTTAGCAGCACACCCAAAACACACTCCTTTACTTTCTGACACACTGTGTCCTCACTGTAACTAGTCATCTAGTGCGGACATTCAGCTTAACTTTATTTATAGATTGTGCCACATGTAAAAATACTGAGGAGTTCTCCTTTTTTCGTTCGCACATTTCTTTAAACAATGCTTTCCTTGTGGGTGTTATGGTGGCATGTCGAATCCTGAAAAGTCTGTCAAAAGTTTCTGCTTGTAAAAAGAATAACTTTTTTATGACCTTCTAACCCCTCCCATAGCCATATGTTGCAGCTCTGAGCTCCTTGAGGAATAATTTGTGATTGTATTACAGGTTGGTGTGTAAAAACCCTTAAATTACTTTGCGCCACGATTTCTATCAGCACTCTCCCAAAGCCCCCCATTTAAGGTGAAACGTGTTTATGTTGCAGTAAATAGGAATCCCTTCAGCTGCAATGATCGTCCCTGCATACGTGGAGCTACTTGAGGCGCCTTGGTAATTTTGTTGTTTTTGTTCTCAGATGAGTCAGGCCGAGCAGGTGCCTGGGGACATGCCTGCATGCCACGCAGATGAGCCAGAGGCTTCAGGTAAGCTCATCAGAGGATTCTCTGGCAAGGACAGGGTCAACGTTTTGACTTAAAGTGACTGATTAATGAAGGAAAAAAAATAATCAGGCTGGATTTGGTTAAATCCACGTGAGGGTCGGCAGCTTTTAGATGCACCTAAAACTAATGATTCTCCATCACAAACATATGTAAAGCAACATTACTTATTTTCGCTTGAATAAGAAGAGAGATACTGAGTATTTTCTTCCTAGTCAGTGTAGCATTTGGTAGTATTGTATGTTATATGTTTAGGTCTACTGTTTATGATATTCTTTTACAAGCTTCGCAGTAGTTTGCTGGAATTTTGGTGCATTCCTTCAGACAGAAGGGGTACTTCACAGCTGGGTTTGCAAGCTTCCCCTCAGCTAGAGCAGTGGTGTCCAAAGGCAGTCCTCAAGGGCCGCTATCTTGTAAGTTTTAATTTTTTTTTCCCCCGATTCAACACTCCTTAATCAAATGATGGTTCATTAGCAGACGTTTGCCCTGCTGAGGAGGTAGTTAGACCATTTGAGTCTTCTGTGTTGGATTAGAGGCACATCTAAACTTTCAGGACTCCGGCCTCTGAGGACCGCAGCTGGAAACCCAAGTAATAGAGAATAGACATCTCCTTTGTCGTCCCACAGTGAGGAAATTTAGATTATTTATAAAAGAAAATTAAAAAATGGTAATTTTATCAAATAAATATAACAATGAGAGACTATACAAAAATGGTAAGAGCATAAGAAATAAATACTTTACAGTTATATACTTTTAATTTTAGCTTCATCAGGTCACAGGGTATTTATCCAACCCTCATTTTTTCTCAAAAGTATCAAGCAACACAGTCTATAAGTAATATAACACTAGAAGTATAATATCGCCATCAAATCAGGCCTTATTCCAAGTTAAATAAAGTCATCATTAGAAATATAGGAACCTTCAAACTCTGTAATTTATCCTATTAGAGAGAAAACCTTTTTTTAACGTATTGTAATTATTTAATCAAGTTTTAGTGCTACGACTGTAAACTTCTCTGTTAATATGTAATATCTCAAGACATTAAAACAAATATTTCTCATGATATGTGGATATTTAGTTTTTTTTTTTACCACATTTATATGACCTGTCCTTTTTAAAATCTTAAAGTGCAACTCAGCTCAAAATTAACTTTTTTTGTTGATAAAACTTAATGAATTTCTAATAGTATTGTCTACATGTCTTGTCATCATTTTGGTATTTTAGTACATTTTAGTAAAAATATAGAATATATTATGTACACACTGTTAGTGGGGTGCCCTCTAGAGGTTAAAGATTTACATTGCACTTAATTTGAATCAGGTTTTGCTAGCGGATCAGCCTGGATTTCTGACTTCCTTTCGCTGTGGAGTATAAAAAAAGGTCAGACTTGGCAACTTATCAGCCATCAGCTCAATATTGCTCAGGACTGCTCGCCTCCTCCACAGAACCTTCCTCCCTTTCCTCCTTTTCCTCTGAAGGAGGTGGAGAGAAAAATTCAAAGTAATAATTGCCTTCTAAAGCAATGGAGTTTTTGTCTTGCTTTGCGTATTTCTGTCTGTCTGCGTGTGTGCCGCTGCAGAAGCGCTGCAGGCAGTCGTGTCAATCATAGTGCATACAAACACCAGCCCTCCCCGTCGCTGGTCAACGACGCATTTCCTTGTTTGAGGTATTTTTCAAACAGAAAATGTGGACGCAGTTTGACTCTGTAAGGGGGTTGAGTTACTCTTTAAGGTTTATGGTAGAAATTTCCCTTTAACATGTTACACTTTCAACCTTTGACTTTAGATTTTAAACAGCACATAGTCTTGTGTGCATGTGAAAGAAAGCTTATGGTAGGTAGGTGCAGTCAATACTTGGTTGGGGCTCCTTTTGGATGAATTACTGTGTTGGGTTGCGGGTGATCAGCCCGTGCCTCCACTGAGACGCTAAAGAAGCCCAGTTTGCCTTAATAGCAGCCTTCAGCTTCCTCTTGACAATACTCCATAGGTCATCTGTGTGGTTCAGGTCAGGTGAGTTTGCTAGCCAAACAAGCACAGTAATACCATAGAGTGCAGGTAACAGTATTTTAGCAGATCTCTACCCTGCTGGAAAATGAACTCAGCATTTCCATAAGGCTCATCAGAACAGGGAAGCATGAAATGCACTAAAATGTCCTGGTAGAAAGCTGCAGTGACTTTGGGAAAATAAAGTGACCAGCTAAAGCAGATGACATGCTACCACAAACCCTGATTGACTGTGAAAACTTTGCATTGGACCAGTGTGGTAGCTTTTGAAGGACTGGCTTCATTTGAATCCAGGCCTGGTGAATCACCCCCAAACTCTTCAATGGACTGTAGTGATCTCAGTTGTTTCTGTAACTTTCTCCCCTGCCCTTTTTCCATTCCTCTCATCTTCTATCAATATGCATAGTTAAAAAACTGTGAAAGACCTTCCTAATTAGAAAACTCTCCCGGCACCCTTACCCATTTAGGCTTTAAGGCATCTACTTACTGTTTGCTTCATAAAATAAATTTGTTTGTACCGAGTTACAAAGTAAAAGTTCTCCTTTGTAATGGTGCCGTTTATTTTATAATTGATGTTTAATTGATGTTTTAACTCAGGGCTAGTTTGTTTTGACCGTAGTTAGAAAGTAGTAAAACTGCTGCTACATGACCTTTTTCGACCAGTGCGCTGGCCGGGTTTGACCAACATGATGAGGAATGTGGATCTGGAAAGAGCTGCGATGATGAAGAAAATACTCCTGTATCTTCTACAAAACAGACTAAACGCGTTTGTGGAAAGCGCTGCTTGAATGTAACGTCTGTGAAAAATGAACAAGTTGGATTTCACATCTAGGAAGATGTACGGGAAAGCGTTAATTGATAGTTAATTCATTCCTCGCTATACTGACACAGTAAGTTGCAGTGTTATTGTAAATATGGTGATTAATTGATTTTGCATCAGGGTTGTGGTTCCAATCAAGTTTATTGTTGAACACACAAGCCTAGTTTATCCACCTCCGACCGCAAATTTGCACTCAGACGGAGACGTTTTCTCTTTATAGTACTCCGCTCTTCCCCTCAATTCTCTGTTTTTTTTCTGCGTTGCTCGACCAGGACAGCAGGGGTGCTGTTTTCATGGCGTCTCTGCCTACTGTCACGCAGCGCTGCTTCTGATTTTTTTAGGCTTGTGAACGCATTTCTTCCTCAAGGAGCAATGAACGACAGAAAGTAAGTTTTGATTAAGCTGTAAAGCTTTTTACTAGAAGTGCGGATTATAGAATACTCTAGAAACACATGGAAACAAAACACAGCAGCCCTTTTTGTTGTTTCCCTACACCACCTTGTGTTCAAAATCGCCAAAGGAACAGATTCGATAAATGATCCTTTCAATATAAAGCATATAGCGGCCAAACTCTGCATTAACTACTGATTACACCAACTGTAGAGCCCCGTTCTGGTGATGCGATCTCTGGTTGTTGCTGAAACTGACCAATCGAATGAATACGCTCTCCGTTGACGGAGACGGATAGTTAACATTTGTGCCTCTACTCCGTGCGTCCTTGCGTAGGTGACGGAGAGCCCTTGCGTTGACGGATAATGGCGTTGCGTCAATCCGTCTCCGTCAAAACGCAGAAGCATAAACTAGGCATCAGGGTACTTAGAGGAGGCCGCTCCCTGGATGTTCACTGGTGTCGCTGTGGCCTGGAGCTGCGCCTTTGGAAATCTACCTCCAGCTCCTTGGTTCTTTCTATGTTAATTACTGCCATGTAATTGAATGTGAATAAAACAATAAAATGCAGATTCTTCTGTTAAGTTCATTATTACCACTTGTGAACCTTAAAAGCACCCGTGGAAACCTTTACGAGCATAAACATTTACACAAAGACCAATGTTTATACCAGTCTAGTCCTTGCACAATCCCAAAAAAATCTCAAACTCAACTGATCAGAAACCAAATTTACAGTACCACTGCAACTTACTGTGTCCGCGTAGGGAGGGATGTACTTGACGTGAATTATGCCGCTCCTGTACATATAATCTATAGATTAAGTGTGAAATCCATCTCGTGCTCATATTTCACGGATGTTAAATGCAAGTAGCACTTTATCCAAACATGTTTAGTCTGTTTTGTATGAGTTTCAGGGGTATATTTTCATCATCGCTGGGCTCTCCAGATCCATACGTCATCATGTTGGTTAAACTCTGCCACTGCATTGGTTTAAAACGGTCACATAGGAAATGTTTTTGCTACTTTCTAACTACGTCAAAACAAACTAGTCCTGAACTAAAATATGGATCATAAAAAAAAAAACTGCCATTACAAAAGAAGAAATGTTACTTTTGAACTCTGTATGAATATATTTATTTCGCGAAGCAGAAAGTATATAGATGTGAGAGGTCGGAAGGAGATTCTTTTCCTAAACACATTTTTCGGGGTTCACTTAATGGCCGTGTATGTCATAATGTGACATTTCTGTTTCAAAAATTTATTGTTTATTGGTCTTAATAAAAACATTTGATCTAGAAACAAACTGACGATTAAATTTAAAGAAATAGTGTCATTTTGTCATTCTGTAACATATGATTCTTCTGTTTTTTAATCAGACGCCAACAAGGACCATCCACAGACGCAACCGGGCATGTTGGGCCGGTTGGCGGGGGGTTTGTATGGAGCCACCAAAGCAACAGTGGGTGGTGTGGCATGGATAGGAGGAAAGAGCCTGAACCTCACCAAGACAGCAGTCTGCACTGTAGCTGCCGTGCCTGTAATGGGAGTGGGGCTGGTGAAGGGGGGAGTGTGTGCTGTGGCTGGTGGGGTGACCGCGGTTGGATCTGCAGTAGTCAGCAAAGTTCCACTAGGAGGCAGCAAAAAGAAAGATAAGTCTGACTGACACTGGGCAGAGGGAGACCGGACACATGGCTGAGTTTTCCCAGCTCACTCTCCGGTTGATGCTTTTACGTTTGTAAGCGGGAGGAAAAAGCAACTAAGGACTTCAATCTTCAGTATGCAAGCTTTGTTGTTGGTTTTGTGTTTCTTATGTTAAAATTCCCGTTTCTTCAATTATGTTTTCAAGACTTGAAAAGAAAGCAATACAGCATAAAAGAGTTTAGTCCTCATTCCTAGGGGCCAACATCAGAAGGAAGTGGCAGACACAAATATGCAACACTTAGTTGCATGACAATCGATGATGATCTGTGCCTTACAATGAATTGTTACTTTAGACTGGAAATAATTAGCTTTGAGCTGACAAATACCTGGAAACACTCAGTAGGATTTCTGATTACTCCTCTTCAGTAACCACATTTGATGGCAAACTATCAGATATATCTGATCCAGGACATGGTAGCTAAAGTCCAGTTTAATATTTACTTTCATGGGTTGGTTTACGACATGTAACCTGAACGTTTTGGTGTCTTCCATTTCAATTTGCATGCTCCTCAGATGTGGTATGACCTTCTTGTGGTAATCTTCTCACCTCAGCAGAAGATCTGTTTTAGATATTATTATTATTATTATTATTATTATTATTATTATTACAGTAGACCAATTTTAAATGACTTTTGTAATTGAAATGTTTCTGACCTGTATGCATTACTTTTTTGTCTTGAAAAATAAAACTTAAAGTTTTCAAAATTCATTTTTGGAGGCTATTTTTTATTTTTGGAAAAACTTGAATGATTGAAAGTGCAAAGTTGTATGTTTTAAAAATTGTTACAAAAAATGCATAGTTTCTCTCTCATTCTAAATTATAACAATGCTAGCATAGCAATCGTAATTACTGCTTAAGAATAAATATTTTGAAAATAAGCAGGTTTTGTGATTTTTTTTTATTTTATAAACACATTTTGAAGCCCAAAAAACAATGTTTAAATACATTTAACTCATCCTGCAGCACAATAAAACTTGCTCAGTTTCAACTTGATTAAAATTGTGACCGCCAGGCCTACAGTTTGATTATAACATTAATCCAACATCAGAAACCAAGATTAAGGACGCTGAGGCTTAAAGGTTGGCAGTATGTACATCAATCTTACCCTGGGTAAGATTGATGAGGCTTATTCTGCCACAAAAAAGCTTATTTGTGTACTGTTAATAATTAGAATAAATAGATAAGATTACTTCAGTTCCTGTTGTATATTGTACTTTTCACTTTTGTTTTAAACTAAGGTGCTAAATAACTTCAGCATTGCTGTTTTTCATCTTTTTGTAAATACAATTAATGTTTAATAAATCTAAAGTTGTGTTTTAAAGACTGTGTACTAGATTAAATTAACCAAAGACTAATGAAATGTATAGTTCCCCAAGGGGAAAAAAACTTTAATTGAGCTCTTTTGTTCTTTTCAATTGGCTGGATATGTGAATAGGCAGTGAAAAACCTTCAGTTGTTTAATTTTGCATTTAGTGATACTCTCTCTGGTCATCTGACCTGGCAGAAAAAGCCACCACTGGCTGTTCTTGGCTCGGTTCTCTGCTTCTGTGCTGAGAAAAAGGTGACCCTCCACGGACATGCCACGGTATCACGAGTTTTCAGTTTTTGTTTGCTGTGTCATTTAAGTCCTGGCATGTCCTGTTGTCAATGACCAGCTCAGCATCTGATACAAAACAATCACTGATCAAGGACTTCCAAACAGAGTATCACGCAATATTTTACCTTACTCCTGTGGACTTTTTGGGTCACAGTAACCTTTCAAGGGGTTAATCCTGAGGTTTTGTTTGTCGATAAATGTTTAGTCAACCACACTAGAAAGAACATTCCCCCCCCCCCCCCCCCCCCCCCCAGATTTGGATTTCAAATAATTTCTGTTTGAAAGTACTTTTGTATATTGTAGCAACTCATGCTTATTTTTTTACATTTTGTCTGCACAACTGTGAAATGGAAGAAAGAACGGTTGCTTTCAAATTAAAGATGGAAAAGTGTGGGGTTACATGTATGTTAACTGTATAACCCTAGAAACTTAATACAAATCATTACTTTTAGAAGTCATACAATAAGTAAACTGTCCAGCTGTGTAGAAGTTAAACGCTGAAAAGCTCAGAAGTTTGTTAGAGGACATGACTGTCTCCTGTCAATGATTGAATCTCAGATACATGTCGACTCATAAACATATCTGTATTCTAGATTCCACACAACTCATATATACACATGATTCAGTTTTGTAAATGGATAGGTGGAAATTACATCTTTATTGAGGAAAATGCCAGCATAAATGTGATTAATCTGTTTTTATTGGAACTTATGGATGTCACAAACTTGTCTTACATTTAAATTCATAAAATTTACCTACCTGCCTTTTAAACAATTTTTTTTTTGTTGCCTTGGATACTTCTTCCCTATTAGTAAAAATATTATGCTATACAGTTTAAACTTTTGATACTTGCTTTTCCAGATTTGGAGAATTTATTTATTTATAAATTTTTTTAGATCCGTGTTGTGGTGAAAAACCGGAGAAGCGTAAAAAAAATGCAAATTACTACAATAAGACCACTAAATACAGTCTCAAACATGTTGTCCAGTTAATAACTTTTGAACAGGTTTGAACCAATCCTTCTACTTTTTTTTTAACTGAATCAACTCCTGGTTATTTATTAGGTGACTATCGATCACTTACTAAGACATACCAAGAGCAACATTTTTATTTAATTGTTTGACAGCCATGTTAATCTTTAAAGAGTTTAGTTTTAGTGATCCCGGTTGATTTCCTGAGATTGTCCTTGTTTACGCCTGAGGGGCAGTCATGATCACCTCTCGGGAGGAAACCACAACCTTTGGTTCAACCCTCCTCTGCTCTGCAGCCTCGGTGTCTCTCTCTGCACAATGACATAAAAAACATTGTTACTTCTGGGTATCTGTTGGTCATGATGTTTTTTTTTTTTTGTAAAGTTTAAAAGAAAATAAGAATCACTTACTTCCTTTTGTGTGGCATGATGGGTCACAGCTCACACCCTGTCCTGGGACACACACAGCTGTGCTACAGTGAATGTAAATCTGAAAAAAAGAAAAATCATTGTTAGAAATTACAAAATAAAAATGTAGTTGCTGTATTTAGAGTGCTGCATTCATTACGTTTTCCCTCATAGGCTCCATTGAGTTGGTGTCCACGAAAGTAAACATTTTGAAAATGAACCGGCGGTAGTGAGTTGGAAATTCCAGACCGGATGAGGCATCCACTGGTACCAGCATGGAGAGGTAACGGTCATCCGTGTATGGACATCTGGATAGAAATCAAGTGAAACTGAGAAAAAAAGACAACACCGCCCAAAAAGACCCACAAAAAAACCCCTGCTCCTCTATTCAAGCTAATGAATATGCAATGGATAGCTAAGTTATATTTTTACTTGAGTAAAATATATTGAAGTAGTGCTACTCTTTTACCAAAAAAGGGTAGAGTGCCCAACTCACTGTTCACAACAGATAAGAATATAAGGAGTTATGAGTTTTTTGAGGGGAAAACAGATTTTTGTCTTAATAACTAATAAAAAAAGTCACGTTAAAGATTATTTGACCTTTAGCAAAAATATGTTTTATCACTGTAGCAATCAAATGTCTACTTTAACCACTTCTTGCACCAGTTTCATGATGATTTATCTATGGTGATGAGCTTCAGGTTCCTGAGGTTGGAAATCCTCCCTGGCATCACCCTAATCTTTTGCCCACTTATAGGTTTTCTGTCAGATTAAAGTGAGGACTGACCGGGCTGCTCTCAGATCTTGTCAGACATTTAGTTAATATGAGAAAAATTACTTTAAACCTAAATCTAACATAGGTTTGAATAGCTGAACTGTATACAGCAATGTCAGTTGCATCATTGTGAGATCATTATCTTCAAAAATAGCAAGTTCCATTATCCCCATGCAGTTTTCTGCGTCATAGTAGCTTTGGAAATAAATATTTTTATTTTATCATTAACAGTTAAATTATACTTTTATTTTGTGGATAAACTTATTTGTTAGTGTACCTTTGCCCATTTCCCCCAAGTTAATCAGTGTTTCATAATACATTTTGGTATCCATCTTTGTCAGGTCCATGTAGATTATGAAAAGTATCCCAATAAATATTATTTACATAAATGGAAAGAATCAGCATTTTATCATGACTATTATAGTGGGGAAAAAAAAGTATTTTAGTTACCCATTAATCAGAATGTCCCACTGGGGCAGGGTATGAGGGTTGGGGCCAATGGTTGCCCAACAGCGTCCAAGAGTCAGAACCAGGTTGGGATCTGTCTTTTCAAGCAGCAAAACTTCCACATACACTGGATCCCTCAGTATTTTGGTAACAGGATAGTCTGCATCCTCATAGTAAGAGGTGTAGGCTACGTCCACTGTGATACCAAACACACAAGTTATTATGACAGTCAAGGTTGTGAAATGTTCTACAGACAGCCTCACTTTGCAGGCAATGCGTACTGACCTTCGTTGCAACCCTTTGTAGAGCACTCGCCATTAGCCAACCTCAGGTGAACTCTGATGGGTCCAAGAGCAGCAACTGGCAGGGGAGGATTGTCTAATGGCAACACTTCAACCACCAGAGTTTCAACTGAAGTACCAATGTACCTACACTGGAAGAGTAACCTGGAGAAAGGAACAGGGGTTAAACTGCCCTTAGTGTTTGTTTTTAAAATACGATACTCTTCAAAGTTTCGCCTACTCATAGCTGCTGTCCCTGGTGATGGCTCCAAGGGGCCCAACTCCCACTTCATAGGAAGAGGTCATCCTGTTCTCATAGATTATAACACCAGGCTCCTCCTACAAAGTGTGAAAATAGCAAGGTGGTTAATTGTGGAACACTAACCTTACTGTAGCCTAAATAACAGAAAATTAAGATTTTACCATGACAACAGAGCCACAAGCAGTAACGGGAAAGTAGTAGATAGCAAAAAGTGAATTAGAGTCAGCATGTGTACAGCCTGGACCTCCTCCCAGCAGTGAGATTGTGTCAAGGTCAATGTGGGGCAAAGTGACATCTTTGGCCACAACAACAATGAACTGGCCATCCTTGGTACACTGGACTGTCACTAAAGGAACAAAAATAGAATGTGATACAATATACACAATGATTTCCAATTGTAAAGCTTCTGATTAATCACTTTTGTTTTTCTCTAGTTTTGATTTAGATTTTTTTTACAGGCTTATGTAATTCAGCCTCTGAATTAAAAGATCAGCTGGTTCAACACTTACCTCCTGATCCAAAGTAACATGCCTGGCCTGAAAAGCAGCAGTCTCTAGCTTCACAATCAGTGGCAGAGATGTCAGGAGCTCCACATGGGACTCTTGAAGCACTTGGCACATCACAACTTTTAGGAGAAGGAACTGTAGGGGTTTGTGGTCTCTTGGCAGGAAAACTAGGCGTTTGAGGGCGTTGAGTTTTTGTATCATCTGAAAATGGGTATTTTTTTGTGGCTGTATGTGGCATTGAAGGTGTCTGAGGCTGAGGGTACTGTGGCTGAGGGTTTAGGGGCTTAGAAGGTATCTGAGGTTGAGGGTACTGTGGCTGAGGCTTTTGGGGCTTAGAAGGTGTCTGAGGTTGAGGGTACTGTGGCTGAGGGTTTTGGGGCTTAGAAGGTATCTGAGGCTGAGGGTACTGTGGGTGAGGGATTTGGGGCTTAGAAGGTATCTGAGGTCGAGGGTACTGTGGCTGAGGGTTTTGGGGCTTAGAAGGTATCTGAGGCTGAGGGTGCTGTGGGTGAGGGATTTGGGGCTTAGAAGGTATCTGAGGCTGAGGGTACTGTGGCTGAGGGATTTGGGGCTTAGAAGGTATCTGAGGCTGAGGGTACTGTGGCTGAAGGATTTGGGGCTTAGAAGGTATCTGAGGCTGAGGGTACTGCGGCTTTGAATCATCCCAAAATATTTGATCTGCTTGAGGATGCTGGGGGAATGAAGGGGTTTGAGGTTGCTGGGGATATGAAGGCATTTGAGGTTGCTGGGGATATGAAGGCATTGGAGGTTGCTGGGGATATGAAGGCTTTTGAGGTTGCTGGGGGTATGAATGCATTGGAGGTTGCTGGGGGTATGAAGGCTTTTGAGGATTCTGGGGCAATGAGGGGGTTTGAGGATGCTGGGGGTATGAAGGCTTTTGAGGTTGCTGGGGGTATGGAGGCATTTGAGGTTGCTGGGGGTATGGAGGCATTGGAGGTTGCTGGGGGTATGAAGGCATTTGAGGTGTCTGAGGGTTTGAAGGCTTTTGAGGAAAACTTGGCGGTGAAACATGTCCAGGATCCTGAGGCGGAGGTTTCTGAGGGTACGAAGCAAAATTTGGTGGCGAAATATGAGGCTGACCCTTCTGGGCCTCTGCTTCCCTCCCAGCTAAGCAGCATAGCAGAGCCAGTACTTCCAAACAGATAACACTCCAGTGACTTGCCATGATCTCACAGCTGTCTCGTCCGGTTAATCCCCCAAGTGTCCACTTTCTGTCTGCTGTTCCATTTATCTATTCCCAGGCATAATGCTTTAAAAGACTCCACCCCTTTGGAAAAATGGTAATCTCTAGTGTTAGTACAAAGGGAAAAAATGTTGTCTTATCATATCAGGTCAGTGAGTTAGATAACAGCATGACATTATGCTTGGGGTCACAATGGCCTTTATTTGGTCTTTGTGCCCTGAAACCTTTAACAAATATTTGTTTTATAAGCACATGATAACAAACAAATTGATCTTTTCTCCGAACTTCTAAGTTAGCTGTTAGTGATAGTTTTTTCTATTATTATTATCTTTTCTATTTCTATTTAGTATTTTTCAATTATTGAAGCACATATTTGTATTTTTTTAAATGGACACAATGGAAAAAAAAAATGGTAAAGAATTTAGTTTATGAGCACAATTATAGCATGAACTTGATAAAAAACAGTGGTTATGAACACTTGAAGCTGTTTCTACTGATAGCATCACAGTAACATCTCATACATCTCAACAATTGCTTCACATTTTCCGTTTCACTGTCAAAAAGGTGAAATTGGATTGCCACTGAGGTGGTCATCAGACTACTATATAAATATATATATATATATATATATATATATATATATATATATATATATATATATATATATATATATAGTACGACACAAAGTTTGGACACACCTTCTCATTCAATGCATTTTCTTTATCTTCATGACTACATTGTAGATTCTCAATTAAGGCCATCAAAACTATGAATGAACACATGATGTACGGAATTACTGAATGTACTTAAACAAAAAGGGTGAAATAACTGAATATATGTGGTATATTTTAGATTCCTCAAAGCAGCCACCCTTTGCTCTGATTACTGCTTTGCATTATCTCGAGCTTCAAAAGGTAGTCACCTGAAATGGTTTTCTAACAGTCTTGAAGGAGTTCCCAGAGATGCTTAGTACTTTTTGGCCCATTTTCCTTCACTCTGTGGTTCAGCTCACCCCAAATCATCTCGATTGGGTTCAGGTCTGTTGATTTTGGAGGCCAGGTTATTTCACAATTTTTTGGAAAAGTACTACATAATTCCATATGTGTTCATTCATAGTTTTGATGCCTTCAGTGAGAATGTACAATGTGAATAGTCATGAAAATAAAGAAAACGCACTAAATGTAAAGGTATATATATCGTACGTGTTCGTCTAGTCATACTGACCCCTCAAGTGGTCCATACTAGATCAAAACATTCAAAAACACACATTTATAGGCAACCAACAACCAACATGTGAAAGGGGGAAGCTGGAATTCTGGAATTGAGCATACAACCTTCTGGTTTGAAGATGTCACTCAGCACTCTGAGCCACACTCACTCCAATGACTTTACTATCATGTTTGCAAAACTAGTTTGAGATTTCCGTTTTGCGACTTGTTGAATTGTCCCACTTTAAGAGGTGTTGTGGTCAGCAGCAATACTCAGGTAGGTGGTTGCATTTAGGTAATGGTCCATTGGCACATTTATGTCTAAAGTACACTCAAAAAATATCTTTTACACAATATTTTTCCAACCAAATGTGGTTCCCGTTCTGCGCTTTCAGGAGTGGGACCTGGCACTAACAACCATGAAACGTACAAAGTCCCCTGAATCTGTTTTTTTTTTCTTCTTGCACAGCAGATCATCCTCACTGTGTCTAGATGACACATGCATTAAAGAAGACAGGAAGAAACCTCCAGCAGAACCTGGCTCATTACAAGCGGACATCTGCACCAAACGTCTAAGGTTCAAAGAAGAGACACAAAAAGAACAAAAGAACTGATGCAAGAGCACTTTATACATTAAAGAAATAAAAAAATTGACAACAGGACATGGAGGATGTTCGGTCACTTGGAGCATCATCTGAATATATGCTCCCCATCCAGCAGGGTATTGTAGCTGAGCAGGATACCAGACCCTGTGTTGCTTCTATGGGGAGAAAAACACATTGAAAACAAGGTTAACAATCGCAATAACAGCAGAAAAAATACATCTGACAAGTAGTAGAAGAGTGAAGAAAAGTGGCCAGTCTGTCCTCCAACAGTCTAAACCTTTAGCAGCATAACTAGAAAAATAGCTCAGGGTAACATAAGCCATCCTAACTATAAGCTTTATCAAAAAGGAAGGTTTTAAGCCTAGTCTTAAAAACAGAGTATCTGCCTCACGGACTAAAACTGGGAGCTGGTTCTACAGGAGAGGAGCCTGATAACTAAAAGATCTGCCTCCCATTGTAGCTTTAGAAATCCTAGGAACTACCAGTAAACCTGCAGTCTGAGAACGAAGTGCTCTGTTAGGAACATATGGAACAATCAGATCTCTGATATACGATGGAGCTGATTATTAAGGGCTTTATAAGTAAGGAGGAGGATCTTAAACTCTATTATGGATTTAACAGGGAGCCAAATGAGAGAAGCCAAAACAGGAGAAATGGGATCTCTCTTTTTAATATATACATCCGAACTCTTGCTGCAGCATTTTGGATCAACTGAAGTACTTTAATTGCATTTTGTGGACTTAATAATGTGGACTCTAATAATAAATAATTACAATATTCCAGCCTTGAAATAACAAATGACTAGTTTCTCAGCATCCCCACTGGACAGGATGTTTTTAATTTTAGTAGTACACCGGAGGTGAATAATAACGTTCACGTCTCGGTCAAAAATTACACAGAGGTTCTTCACACTGATATCGGGGGCCAATTTAATGCCATCCAGATGACTGATTGTCTAGGAACTTCTTAAATATTTTTAAAGCTTCTGGTCCTAAGAAAATAACTTCTGTCTTGTCTGAATTTAAAAGCAGAAAGTTTAGAGTCATCAAGGTTTTTATGTCTTTGACACATTCCTGTGATCTACGTAGCAGATTGGATTCATCTGGATTTATGGATAAATATAGTTGTGTATCATCAGCATAACTGTGGAAATGCATACCAATGTTTAATTATTTTACCAATTGGAAGCATATATATAGTAAAAAGAATTGGTCCTAGCACAGAACCCTGTGGTACTCCACAAGTAACCCTTGAGTGTGAAGAAGATTTATCATTGACATGAACAAAATGGAATCTGTCGGATAGATATGATTTAAACCAACCTAGTGCTGTTCCCTTGATCCCTACATGTTAAAGCCTTTCCAAGAGAATATTATTCGACTGTGTCAAAAGCAGCACTATCTAGCAAGACCAGAACAGTCACAAATACATTATCTGAGGCCATTAGAATATCTTAAGTAACTTTGACC
The DNA here is from genome assembly GCA_028564705.1 of Apricaphanius iberus. NCBI lineage: Eukaryota > Metazoa > Chordata > Actinopteri > Cyprinodontiformes > Aphaniidae > Apricaphanius > Apricaphanius iberus. The sequence continues at coordinate 387,566 of JAPXFQ010002381.1, read as the reverse complement.
AGTACTGTTTCAGTGCTATGATGAGCTCTAAATTCAATTGAGTTCTGTTCTTCAAACAGGTTGTTCCTGTTTAGATGCTCACATACTTGGTTAACATCTATTTTCTCAAGAAGTTTTGATAAGAAAGGAAGGTTAGATATAGGTCTGTAATTAACTAAGTCATCTTGATCGAGGGAGGGTTTCTTAAGTAAAGGTTTAATTACAGCAACCTTAAATTCCTGTGGTACGTTCCCATTAATTAAGGATAGATGCATCATATCTAAAATCGGGCCAGAGGGAACAGTTCCTTAAATAATTTGTTCAGGATGGGGTTTTTAAACTAAATATACCAGTTGAAATTTTAGATCAAGCTAATATTTCCAAAAGTTTAACAAAATCAAAACAGAAGATTTTTTTTCTTCCTCAAAACACAAAGATGCAAAGTGATCATAGAATAAACTATATGCTTACCATTTTCAGACAAAACCTGAATTAGTTAATTAACTGTGTTCGTATTGTACATAAAACACAGCTTGATGGTTATATTATTTGGGAAGACATTTTCCTCCTGACTCAAGATACTAACACAAGCTTGTTCCACCTCAGAAGGGATTCATCAGTTCTTTGTCCCAGGAATAAAGTATGAATTTAACATAAAATGTCTTTAGTAGTATATTATTCTGTAGAGTAAAGGACTGCCCTGTCAACCCCAGGCTGGGAATTGAACCCAGCCATACCAGTTTAGATTGTGCATTCTGTCTCTTCTGGGGCTTTGAACTGAAAGCATGTTTATTTTATATTCTGAGGATTCAGAGGGTGAGTTATGCAGAGACATAACATTAAGAAATAACAAGTGGAGAGGATTCATATCTTCTCAGCTTCATAGCTCTAGCTGAGAAGGCTGGAACAACACTTAAGGTTTCAGAGCAAGTGATAATCTAGAGATCTTACCAGATGATCAAGCCTTCACACCTAAAAAAGAGGTGTTTGGTGTTAGTGGTGTAAATGCCTTATTAATTTCCTTTCCTCTAGAACCAAACCAACATTCACAACCCTAGTGCCAAGAAGTTCAGAGGTTTAGACTAATTTCACAGCAGGCTGAATTTGTTGGACCGAAACTGGATCATTCCTGTGATTTTATATTTCTCAGAATTTGTTTAGATAACAGTTTTCAACAGTTTTCTTTACCACAACACGGATATTTAATCTCTAGAGGTGCCTTTTACAAAAAAAAAAAATCATATCATCTGAGGTTTTTATTTTATTTTAAAATAGCTTCCTAGGATAACCTGCATTGGAAGGAAAAGAGTAATATGACAGTGTGTTTAATGACAACCTGACATAAAAGTATTTATTTGCAAGGTCTCTGTGACTTTTTTTCTTTTGAAATCCCATGTTTACTTCTTAGCGCACATACTATACCACATTGGCCTGATTCAATGTCTGGTTGAATAATTTTCAGCTTGAACTTTGCACGTGCTGGAAATTATCTATAATGCGTGCAACCAGATCAAATCCAGATTAAACTCGGTGTTTACTTCAATTTGTTTTTACTAACTTCGTTTCAACTAAAATCAGAATGCAGTGGTTTGTACTCATTCTGTGCTGTGGTTTTGTTAAAATCCCTTAACACAATCCTTGACTGATATTCTATTAATATTTTAGGGCAATACATTCAAATGAACAAATTCTGTATGACCAGAAGGTTTTAATAAAACGACAACCACTCACAGTGAAGATGCAAATTCATGTTTATTGTAAGCAATTCGTGGCTTACCTTGATTGCTTCAGAAATCCTTTGCCAATTCTATTTTACAAAATTTTAAATACAAATCGTTTTAGGTTCCACTGATCTTAAGACTTTCAACTTTTTTGTACTTGAATCAAGATGTTACAAATTAATACACTAATGAGAATGACGGGGGCTAAGATGATGCAGATATGGAGGTGCATCTCAATAAACTAAAACAGCTTTGATCCCCCCCCCCTATAGTTTCCCCTCCTTTTACACTTTTTTATAGAAGTAAATTGGAAAAAGTGAAGGTCCTGTATTAAACTGAGTCCACACACACAGTGTTTTTACACATATTAGCCATTTATTTCTTGTAATTTTCCAGCTAACAGCTACTCATGAACCCAAGAGGCAGTTTCTCGGAAAATGTTATTACCACATTGAGACTTAAAATAACAGAAATATTGGGGTACCAAAGAGAACATCAATGGATTGTACATTAACTCAATACTCAAGTGAATTCCTCCGACACTTAATATAGAAACACTGAGTGGAACTCCTTGGTGAGGTTGTGAGTCAGTGTGTGCCTTTTAGGCACAAAGAGAACACACTTTCAGGTTTCTATAAATTATTACTGAATAAGTCATATGACTCTACAGAGTGCTAGAAAGTTATCTGAACTGAGGCCTTCAGCAGAACAGGGGGTTGAATAATACATGTAATAGGCCTGGTTCACCTTAATTCCTATCTTTAAGGTGAACAAAACTCACATCTCTTATCCCAAGTTTCACTAACTTGTTTGTATGTGAAAGTTTATTAAACTGTCATTTAATGGTAAAATATTTTTTGAAGACAATGACGCTGAACTAGTGCCACTGTACTTCTGGAACAGTTCGTGACCATTTATTTCTGCAGTCAATAAATCGTTTCTGTACTTTTCCGTAAAATAGATTCTCAGACACAGCATACTCTTCCAACACTGACTGAATCAAGATCAGGTTACCTGTCCTAACTTCGTTTGACCAAACGGCGGCGCTATTTATTATATTTTTATTATCTGTAGTCGTGAAACCACTTATGGATGACCGCTTATGAATAGCAGCGTTTTGATTTGCGGAGCCTCAAATTAAATGTGGAAGCATGATGAATCTATTACATATTTTTTCCTATTCAATCAATAAATGTATACTATCTAGCAATCTATTACATTCCGCCATATAGGAGTGGTTTAAGGTCTGGACTGATTACTATTCGGATTTTTTTTTTCCAATTAAAAACGTGTAGCTTTATAAATTATAATGCAAGTTCATTTAAACATTCTTTACCACTTTTGTCCTGTAGAGGTGAGGGAATATATTCCTGTTTTGGCCAATCCTGTATGGATGCTTTAAAACTCTGAGAGGATCACATTAAATGATAATTTATGACCATTTTAGGTTCAACCTAATAGGCTAAACAGTCAGAAACAAATAAATTTTTTAAATTCTAATTGCATAATCTCACACAAAATTACTTTTAAAAAACAACAACAACACAACGCATCTATGTAGTAAAAATAATTCTAAACGTAAGTAATAACTAAGTAACATTTAAGTAAAAAAGAAAAAAGATAACAGCGTTGTGGCTATCTTCGATGTCTCCTTGTATCTTTTCACTCTTGCTCTTCGGAGTCCAAACATGGGTTGCCCCACTAATGGCTAAATGGGTCTCTGTGTAATTTATTTTTATACCCCAGGGAAACAGGAAGTCGATAGAAACTCTAATAAAGCTTAAAAATAGTTTATAGGCTATAAAGATTTGTATGTTTGTGTGTGTCTGTATTTTAAAAGCATGTGTTATGCTGGTCTAAATGTGATGAAACAAGGGAATTTCTTGTTTGAACAGTTATAGATTAAGATATAGACTGACATCGCCGAAATAGGCTACTATGTTTTCCTTAATATCCGCCTTTTACCCCTCCCAATCAGGTAGACATGCCATCATTTACAAGCATATGGTGAATGAATTTCCATCAGCACAGAGTGTTTGCATACTAAAGCATAAAATTATTAACAATAGTATTGTGTTATTGATGAAATATATTGTGTGATATTGTGCAAGTGGTCCACATATGCAGTATATATGTAAGTGCTTTGACAGTCCACAAAATTAGGCAGCCTGGCTAAATTGATATTCACATTGTGTGTACTACAGTGTATAATGTGAAGGAATTCTGGCCCCACAGTTTCCTTTTGCAACATATTTTCACCATTGTTAGGTGAGGATATACAGACGTGGACAAAATTGTTGGTACCCTTCATTAAATAAAAGAGAAACTCATAATGGTCACACAAATAACTTTAATCTGACAAAAGTAATAATAAATAAAAATTATATAAATGTTGACCAATGAAAGTCAGACATTGCTTTTCATCCATGCTTCAACAGAATTATTTAAAAAATAAATGCATGAAACAGGTCTGGACAAAAATGATGGTACCCCTAGAAAAGAATGAAAATAATGTGACCAAAGGGACATGTTAATCCAAGGTATGTCCACTAATAAGCATCCTAGGTGTCTACAATCCTGTAATCACTCAGTGGGCCTATATATAGGACTCCAGGTAGTCACTGTGTTGTTTGGTGACGTGGTGTGTACCACACTCAATATAAACCAGAGGAAGCAAAGGAAAGAGTTGTCTCAGGAGATGAGAAAGAAAATCATAGACAAGCATGTTAACTGTAAAGGCTATAAGACCATCTCCAAGCAGCTAGATGTTTCTGTGACTACAGCTGCACATGTCATTCAGTAATGTACGATCCATGGGACTGTAGCCAACCTCCCTGGACGTGGCTGCAGGAGGAAAATTGATGACAGATCAAAGAGACGGATAATCCAAATGGTAACAAAAGAGCCTAGAAAGACTTCAAAATAGATCCAAGCTGAACTTTATGCTCAAGGAACATCAGTGTCAGATCGGAACATCCTTCGCTGTTTGAGCCAAAGGGGGCTACATGGGAGACGGACAAGGAGAGGACAAATCATTAAAAAAAAACAGACTGGAGTATGCCAAACTACATGCTGACGAGCCACAAAGCTTCTGGGAGAATGTCCTGTGGACAGATGAGACAAAAATTTAACTTTTTGCCAAGGCACATCAGCTCTATGTTCACAGACGGAAAAATGAAGCATATCTAGAAAAGAACACGGTCCCTACTGTGAAACATGGGGGAGGCTCGGTTATGTTCTGGGGCTGATTTGCTGCATCTGACACAGGGTGTCTTGAATCTGTGCAGGGTACAATGAAATCTCAAGACTATCAGGGGATTCTAGAGAGAAATGTGCTGGCCAGTGTCAGAAAGCATGGTCTCAGTCGCAGGTCACGGGTCTTACAACAGGAAAATGACCCAAAACACACAGCTAAAAACACCCAAGAAGGGCTAAGAGGAAAACACTGGCCTTCTATGAGCCCTGATCTCAATCCTATTGAGCATCTTTGGAAGGAGCTGAAACGTGCTGTCTGGAAAAGGCGCCCTTCAAACCGGAAACAACTAGAACAGTTTGCTCATGAGGAGTGGGCCAAAATACCTGCTGAGAGGTGCAGAAGTCTCATTGACAGTTACAGGAATCATTTGATTGCAGTGATTGCCTCAAAAGGTTGTGCAACCAAATATTAAGTTGTGGGTACCATCATTTTTGTCCAGGCCTGTTTCATGCATTTATTTTTTAAATAATTCCGTTGAAGCATGGATGAAAAGCATTGTCTGACTTTCATTGGTCAACATTTATATAATTTTTATTTATTATTACTTTTGTCAGATTAAAGTTATTTCTGTGACCATTATGGGTTTTTCTTTTATTTAATGAAAGGTACCAACAATTTTGTCCACGTCTGTAAGGAAAACCTTTTTAGCTTTACAGTTAAATGCAAACGGATCTCAGTGACAAAAAAAATAAATAAAAATAAAACAAGAAAGGACGAACTGGAAGTTGGTGTACAAACTAAATTCCGCATAAAACCTCATAGAACATTGCTTTGGTTCTAATCTAGTCCCTCGTATGTCTTCTGTGTAGTATACATTTAGTTCTCCTTGTTTGCAGGTTAACAGGACACCAGGTAGGTCAATTATTTTTAAAACTCAGCTTATCTACCAGGCTATAAAATGTAATTTCGCTTTAAAGAAGTAGGACTGGCCTACAAACCCCACAATTCCAAGCGGCACAATCCCGTCTTGTAAGAAGCGGTGCGAGGCAGCAGCGTCTGCTTCAGAGAACAAGATGAAGAAGTAAGTGGGTTAGAGGGGTTCTGTTGTACCGAGGAAATGTCTGTGTCGTCCACACGGAGCTCAGACTCGAACAGCCGGAGGAGAAGGACCGCAGAACAGGCGCAGGGTGAGCGGATCGTGCCGCTAATTTAGCTTTAGCACAAACTGTTTTATAAGCTGCAGACTTGAGTGGAACCTTTCCATATTATCAATTTACTTTCTAATGCATTATTATTATTATTATTATTATTATTATTATTATTATTATTATTATTATTATTATTATTATTATTTGATCGCTTGGCTGGAGCAGACATAGTGTGTAGGCATTCACGTTGTATTAATTAGTAGGTTCCAGCATGGGTCTGTTTGTGTGCGTTAGAAATTAACTGTGAGACAATAGCTGCACAAACCATTTGTTATTACCATCTTCTGAGCAATTCAAGAAAATACCAACAAATACAAGAAATTAGAATCCCCTATTTGCGCCACAAAAACAAACACTGCAAACCACAAAACGTCAAGTTTAATAAACATGGCCTATATTTTTAAGTTAATGTGATATTCAATGAGGTGGAAGCAAAAACACACATAGGCTATAATAAATGCTTAATTTGCAGACTAGAATAAATTCGGTCAACCCTATCCCTACCCCAAATTATTAGATGACTTAAACCCCAAATGGTCTCATTCATTGAAGCTTCAAGCTGTTTTAAGAAATCTTATTTATACGTTTATTTGTAGGCTGAACAGTTCTGGAAATGTGATTGTTCTGCATTTAACCAACACTTGTCTTAGTGCAATACGCTACCAGTCCAGGATATGGAAACACTGGTATAACAGTCTTCTTCTCTCTTAGACTGTAGCAGTTACACTATTTTATAAAGTTTATTTCTGCTTTTAATTTGTGTGTGTTGTTGGTTGTAAAATGTGGACTAAGTGTCTGGAATAAAGGCTACTACTACTATTGACTAAAGTCATCAACATCCTATACTTCGTCTCTCATATTTACACCTCATGAAACTTAGCTTACATAACAAAAAAGGAACCAAAGCTTGACTCTAACTTGAAGTGGCTGAGCACTGATATCCTGATAAAAGGGGAAGTGAATAATTTTGTTCTTAGCAAGAGGACTGCTTTTTGGTGAGCAGCACAGGAATAAATGAGCCTTTTGTTTTTACTATGTTTGTTTAAAGTTTGCAAATAAATGTTTAATTCTAGCTAAAAACACAGAATCATTAGGGTCAGTTTTGTTTGTGTTAATTAGACCTGCAGAATATGTTGAACTCTAGCCTGTACTGGAGTTTTAAGTTGTACAATCCAAAAGGACGTCTTGGTCGCATTATATGGCAGGATGTCATACTCTGACCCTCAGTTTGATATCTGGTCAGTTCAAATATCTTTACTGCCCTTACTGCCAAAAACCTAATGCATCAAATGGGACTTTGTAATGATGGGGAATAAAAGTACAGAGAGAAGAAAATGTGGGTAAAATGGTACTGATAATGCCTTTGAAATATTTTACAATTAAATCACAATTAAATTTTTTCCTGATATGGTGAAGTCACAATAGCTGTCAATGGATTATAGCAGTTTTTTTTTTTCATAGTTGTTTCAAAGTAATGAATCAAGTTCATCAAATCAAACTCATCATTCAGTCAAATCACGATCTTAGTTCATCTTAGTTGTTCCAGTACATGCAGGGTTTGTTGTGACTGCAGGCTGTAAAACCCTCCCCCTGCTTTTGCAGAGCCGTCATGTGTTCTCGATCCTCATGCAAGTTATAATCATGGAGAGGTCCACAACGGACCGCAGGGCACCCAACCACTTGATGCCACACAACCAGCCACTCCAGCTCTGCATCACTCCTTATGTCCTACAAAAGCATGTAAGCCTGGTGTACCAGAAAGTTGCATATCTGAGCAGCATAACCAGCAGATTAACGAGAGCTAACGGCTCACTGTCTTGTCTTGCTTGGTGTTTCAGGTGTGGGCCGACATGTCTGCGAAGACAGCTGGGAGGAGATACAAAGTAAGAGAACCATCAGAGCAGAGAACGAGGTGGAGGCTAATAAGCTGGTCAACAACTATAGGGTGAGACAACTGGCGTGTTTCTTGCAGATTACAGTTACTGGAGATTAGAGGGGTGCTAAATGTATCATTTGTTGTGCGTGAATCAGTTTGGTTTCAGAAAGTGGAAGAGCCACGTCACGGCGCGGCCATTTGAAGAGCGATCGGATGTTGTGAAAGAGCTTTATTCTGAACTCAATGTCATCAAACCGCACTCCGGTTCAGGTACAGATGTTTCGATGTTGCGTTGAAAGCTGAGGCCCTTTTCTGAGTTTGAGTCCCATTCCCTGCTTTTTATCTTTGAGCCTTATAGCAACCCAGGTGTATTAAGTTGACCCAACATGTTCACATTTAAGTCACTCAACAAAATTCTTTTTTGCTAAATCGAACCGAATCAGTTGGGTGGAAATGATTTATATAATTTTATTACGTTCACCCAGCAAGTTTTTTTTTTTTGAGTGTATATCCAAAGTTTGACATTTAACATACATATCACCAGTATCCTCACTGGAAGAGGGAACTTTGAGGGATTTTTTTACGTTTTGTTTTTGTTTGACACTGTTTTCAGGTCAGTTCATCACATGTGGAAATCTTGTGTATGTGCTCATCTTCGGCTGGTGGGTGTCTCTGGTGTATTTTTTGGTCGGCATTCTGATGTTCATCACTGTTATCGGCATACCCTATGGTTAGTGGGACGGTCAGTAAAAGATAATATTAGCTATAAGGGTTTCTATCTCATCCTTGTTTTTTCACTTTTTGTGACTTCAGGGAAGCTTTGCTGGAAGATGTGCTGCTACTTCCTCTGGCCATTCGGAAACACGATCCATGAGGTACTGTCCTTTTCAACTTGCTGTTTCAAGATTGAGTCCTGCTCGTTTATATCTCCATGTTTAGAACTCTCTGGAGATACCTTCTAGCCAATCAGAGACAAGAAAAGGCTGGACTAATCCCTAAAAGAACTAGCCAGTGAGAAGTTCTATCCAATCAGAGTCGAGGAAGGCTGGAATTGCTGATACTTCCCTAGGAAACAAATACTTGTGCGTGGGTCCTCTTTTCAGGGGAAAGCCATATTAGATGACGTCTTTACGTCTACAAGAGCCCGGACGGACAAAGCGCACGGAACACGCCCGCTATTAAAACATTGATTTCCCCTCAAAATGCAAAAAAGTTTTGACATAAATAAATTTTTACCTCTTCGTTAGTTCCAAGCGATGAAAGAGACTGATGTGCTCGTCATGTTGCTGCAAATAGATAATTCTTAGGGAACTGAGCGTTTGAAAACAGCACTAGTTGGACCTCCGTTGTTGAGTTTCTTACTCGAAGACACAGATACCGCATACTTGTGATCATTTAGGTATGCACTGCCCCCTACTGGCCGAAAATTACACACTGTGCCTTTAGTATTTATTGGTGTGTACTGAACATATTCATTGGTGATAGAAAAACAAGTTCTCCATTTGTTTGTGTTTGTCCAGATAGGAAACACTTTGAGGACATGTTGTGAGGAGTCACCAGACTTTGAATGCAGCGTGGAGACGGTGGAGGACAGCTCATCAGTTCTGCTTCCGTCAGCCACCGAGGGACCAGCTCCCACAATGCCAGAACGACCTCCTCGCACTCCTTACTGGGTAAATATTGACAATCAGGCAAGATTTGGAATATTTGTCAAAATAAGCATTACCTTGACATTAATTGATACTAAAACAGATGTCTAAATTAAATATTCTGGTCCTGTGGTATGCATCTTTTAGAGTCTCACATAAACACAGCCTCCTTCAAAGTAACCAATCCAGCAAAGCTTTCCTCATAGCCGGTTTTAAATTGTGTTACCTTTCAACTGTTTTTTTTTCTGCACACCTCTAAAAACACTGCTGATACTTGAAAAGTTTAAGCAAAATTGTTTACACTTAACAATTTTATTTTTGCACCATAAATTAAAGTAGCTAGATAAAAGGAACAGAGTTGATACAAACGATTATTGAATCATCGATGAATCGGACGGGGTCTTGAAAGTGCTATGGAAACGTTTTTTCTCTCCTTCCTTCACCTTATTTAACAACAGAATATTGTTATAAAACATTTCAATAGCTCACAAAAGAACATGCTGTCACCTCAAATGTCTCACAGCTGTTGAAATATTAATTAAACAATAAACTAAAATAGTTTTAAATGGCTTCATCGAAGTGCTGTAAGGACAAATGTGCCATATTACCAACATAGAAAGAGGTATATTTGTTCCTTAAAAGTGACCTGAGCTTTTAGAAACATAAATTAAGATTGAAATCTAAATCAAAACATCACAACATGTTCCCACCTCAGATATCCTACAGCTGCTGAAATATCAAATAATAAAGATTAATGGCTTTGCTTCATTAGTTCAATTCAGAGTTCTTTAAGGACACATTTGGCATAAATCAACATAAAAACAAGCAGCACAATAGACCTAAACACATTCTCTACCGTCATGCAGAACCAAATACTGGACCAAATACATGATAATGAAATCATAGCTTAGATTGGAAACTGCAACTGCTGATTTAAAAGCAACACCTTCTGTACTATCGATCGGTGTAGTTAACGCTTGTTGCTCACTGTTTGTCTAGGAGAACAGAAATGCAGCAAAATCTTACAGATTTCTCTTGCGGAGACACTAAAATTCATTTCTTAAAAAGTAACATAGTTTTTCGCAACTTACGCAGACACTGCGCTCTCCCCTTCCTCACTGATGACTCTGACATGCTTGCGTTTATGATGCTGCATCATCACCGTCGTACTCCCGTGTCATGCAAGGTCCTCTTACAAATGTTGCAGGTAACGAATGTCTTTGCATTGTTTTAAGACAAAAGCACTCTCAAACTTTGGACGTTTTTATTGTCTTAGGTCTACCTGCTCCTGCGATGCTCATAACGAGTTGCTCGCGTTGACTGTTAAATAAAGGTTACGCAAAAAAACAACAACACCTGTGCGACTGGCAGAATCGATGACAAAATTCAATACCAACGCTTTTTATCATCGAATTTTATCAATTTTATCAATTCGTTGTTGCAGCCCTTAAAAGGAATGTTATTTCTTGTATCTACTTGTTTAATAAATTGGTGTTTTTAAATGACCTTAGTATCAAAATCGAGTATCAAGGGTTTTTTTCAGTATCGAATTGAGTTTAATATTTTAGTATCGTGACAACACTACCCTGAAGTTCTGGTTGTGGAAACGCAGCTTTTGGTGTGAAATGCTGTTTGGAGGAAACATAACAACACAATGAATCCTAAACTCACCAGTCAGTGGTGGCAGCATCATGCTGTGTGGTGTTTTCTTCGGGTAGCTGTAACACACTGTGTTAGAGGCTTGACAATAGATGTGAGGATGGATTTCTTGTGCACTCAGAGCTTTTAAAAGGCACCATGTATTTACACAAAAACCTCTCTTGGTTATCAAGCATCGTCTCTCCACCTACATCTGGCTGCTGCTGGGTTTTCCTCCCCTGGCTATCGTCCACTCTCTGGTCTGCCTGGTGTCCTGGATTCTGGTCTTCACCATCCCGGTCTCCAAGATGCATGCTCAGACCTTAAGCGTTATTCTGCTCCTGCCTCCTGAGGACGTCCTAATCTCCACCAGTACTCACAGGAAGGTAAAGTGCTGCTGATGTATTTATTGGTGACTACATCCGGCTGTCTAGAGTAGCATCACCGTGTCTTTGTGCTTTCAACCTGAGCTGCAGCATCAAGGCTATGAGACCAGAGCTCTGCTGTGCTGCTACTATTCTGCAAACTGGTACTACTACAAATACACTGTTGATGGGATCAATGTGTTTGCTGTCAGTATCCTTTTCTGTTTATCTGTGTGTTTTTGTGTGTCATGACAAGCCCTGTGTCAAGATCTTTGACTCACACCTCAGACCTCCTCCCTTTAGTTATCGTTGCCCTGGTTATCGGATATGTTGACAGAGAAAACCAATATGCGAGTTCAGATGTGAAGTTTGCCATAGCGATCAGCTCCATCATACCTCTCTCTTATTACATCGGAATGGGCATTGCAAGGTGAACAACAATCATGATCCTCTACACCTGCAGAGAGAGGAATAAAGGGAGTTTTCTTTCAAAGCGAACATGATGGTAACTCTTTTCATTCTGCAGTATCTCTGCCCAGAGTAACTTTGCCGTGGGTGCAGTGGTCAACGCCACCTTCGGCTCCATCACAGAACTGACCTTTTACATCACAGCCCTGCTCAGAGGTCACCGGGTAGCCAATCCCTGTCTGCAGGAGGTCGTAAAGGCAGCGCTGACTGGAACGCTGCTCGGATGCATCCTCTTCATCCCTGTGAGTACATCGGCACCATTGTGTATTATATACAGTACAATCATCACACAAGGAGTGCATTTCTGTTCTAAAAATAACCCACAACAGGCGATATCCGTAATCAGTTTTATTTTTTACAATTATTATATATGTTTTAGGGCTTTAAAGCCCGTCACCACACGCTGCACATACTTTTCTTAGCATTTTTCCCTAGTTTAAATACTTTCCAAGTTCAAACCTTTGTGGAATTTAAAACATAAAAGTATTATTATGCTTCCGTCTCTTCATTGCTTCAGAAGGCTTCAGTGCTTATGGGTAGTTGTTGATGCTGTTTTTTTCTTCTGGACGAGGAGATTTTTATAAGCAGACGTACTAAATTTGGCAAGCCGAACGGATTCTGTACAGGAGAAACGACACAAAGGAGATTGACAATGACCTACAATCAATCAAGATGCAGAACACGATGCACAATAATAAGCTCCAAATAAAGCTTTCAAAATTGTACCAAAAAAAAAGCAGAAACAGGCAAATGGATGGAAAGTTTAGTGGAAGGAAAAAAATTAAAATGACAATTGTTTGATTTGCTTTATTTATTTACACAGATAAAAGAGATAAATAAAAATGAAGTATTATAAGAAATAATAATACGGTGAAATAATATCGTGATGGTGTGACAGAAACCCATGTGGGTTTATTCTAATGGTCACACCCTCACTAGAAAACAAGAAAAAAACATGAAAACTGAAGAAAGACCCAAGGTACAAAAGCTAAAAAATGAAGCTTAAATCTTCTAAATCAAACTAATTGTATAAGTACTGAATTAAACAAGGTTTTAAACAGATGTGTAAATGTATATTTAAGTAAAACACTCCTTGATATTGAAATCAAGGCACTTTCTCATATTTGGAAATCAATTTCTTTTTCAGATTATTTTTGCTAAATCTTGTTATTGCCGGATAATCAAATTACTTTAAAAATTTGCTGCCACAATACCGGAGAGAAAACTGAACCGGTATTCAGTAAACAAAAAGGATGATGAAACATTGGGCCTTGTCTGATGTTATGGCAATGAACTTGATAGTTTTTGAAAGGTGCACAACCAAATCTTAAATCTCCTAGTCACTTACTCAGAAAAAAAGTATTCTTTCCTATTTTCATCTGTTAACAAACTGTAGATTTAATTTTCCAACAGGTCGTGACACCGGCCCACACTGCCAAAGTTGCTAGCGCCTAGTTTAATAAACATGGTATAGCACGGATGTGCCTGACTAAAACCTAAGAGAATATATATTGTCAAGAGAAAAAAGGGGGACACTGGAACCAACAATGTGAAGGAACCGGGGCTTCATTTACACCTCAGTAGAGCCAGAATGATGTCAGAACAGCCGTGTCAGGCAGCACCGAGCAACTAATTCATACAGTACAAAAGAAGGGCCCTGCCAAGTATTAAGTGCATAAACTGTACACTACATAGACATACATTTCAATAGGCAGACATTTCTGAATTAATAATTCGTTTTCGTGGATCTGTTAGAATATTCTAACTTGCTGTGAAACAAAGTTTTCAGTTTTCATGCACTGTGAGAAAATAATACCAGAAAATAACAAATGATATAAATATTGTTCCCAATGATCTCTCTAAACAATATATAGCTTTAACTTTTTATTTGAATTACTGCCATAAATAAACATGTTAAGCATATTCTAATTATTTTAACATGTAGTTAAAACAAATAGTTTAATAAAATGTATGCAAATTACTAATGTTTGTTTTAATCAGCATAAAATAAACCTTTTAAATTTAACCCAGAGAATTTTGCTTGTAGATATTTCTGTTTCCTTGAATGCAACATGTTTTTATTTTTAGGGTATCTGTATGATAATAGGGGGCCTGAAACACAGCGAGCAAAGATTCAACAGTCGATCTACAGGAGTGAGCTCTGCGCTGCTTTTCATTTCTGTGGGAGGTAAGAATTTGAGCACCAGCAAGTTTGGGTCATGCCAGTAAATTCAGAAGTTACATTATGGTTATCCATGAATGTGTTTAACAAATCCGAGGAAAGGTTAAGATTTTATGTACTTGACATCAAATTAATAACAATTCCAGTTTTTTTATTTTTTTATCAGAACAGTCTGGTTGCGAAGGACTCAGGTTTTCTTTTTTGCCAAATTAGTGGAGGACACTTGTATCTTACAGGTGTTTTTGCACCAACGCTGTTCTCAAAGGCTTATGGGAACCTGGTGTGCGACGCCTGCACCAGCGCCACAGGAGGAAACGGCACGAGCAACGCCAGCGGGCCGTTCGTGTGCCAGAACTGCCACTACGATCTGGTAACTAGATTCCGGCGCTCAGACTGCTTGAACATGTTCATTTATATTTACAGCTGTGGCTCTAAATTATTATTTTTGTCTTGTTTTCACAGAAAAATGGAACTCTGTTCCGCGACCACATCCAGTGAGTTCTTCGTTATTCTCATAGTTTAAATGGTTCCTGCAAATTTTTCTGGAATTAATTTCCAGAATTTTCCAGACTCAACTTTCCAGAGTTCTGTATGTTTTACAAAAGAATTTAAAACACTAAAGATCACTGTGAGGGTGTGGCAGATATTTCTACAGTGGGTTGGCTTATAATATGGAAAACAGCAAACTGCATGAAATACTTAATGCTTTTTTGCATGTGTTGTAGCAACCCTCCTTAGAGTTCATTGTTAAAAAATAACTTTGTGTTACTGTCAGGCCTCTGGTGTACACAGTGTCCGCCCTCCTGCCTGCTGCCTACATCATTGGACTGATATTTACTCTGAAGACGCACGCGTACCTTTATAACATCCAGGTTGGAGAAGGACAGGGTGAGATTCACGTGACTCACATTAAACAGCAAACTCAAAACCTTTTATTATCAGGTCAAAGTATTACATGCATGCATGGTTTAGAGAATTTGAGACATTTTTCTCAGAATGGATTGATAATTTAACAAACAACTTCACAAATTTAAAAGAATGAAAATCGGAGAGGGATTAGTTTGAAATCCATAGTAGATTAATTATGTTTTTGAATGTGAACTAAATGTTAAGTTAGGTAAGTTGCTGTATTATTGCACACATGCAAACACAGACTGTGTAACTTGTAAATTGTTTATTCATACCCGTTATAACTGATACAATGATTGATGGCTAAGAATAATTCATTACTGTTGTGCAATTTCCCAGCTTGAAGTCTCAACCAACATTTTAGTCGTAGGTGTAACAAGATTTAGACTGAGTATCCCAGAAGCTTTTTGATAGCCTACTTTATCTGTTTTAAAACCAGTTTCTGTTTTCTGTTGGGGATTGCTATGGCTGATCCGTGTTTCAACCATTTAGAGGTTGAAGAATTTGGGTGTAGTCCTGGTTAGTTAATATTCCTTCCAGTTTGCACAATGCATTGGAACCACTGGGAGCAGAAATTTCCCACAGCATAATCCTCCTACTTCTGTGCTTGACAGTTTGCGCAGACATTTTTTGAATGAAGCAAAGTAAATCAGCTTTTGCTTCATCTGATGTTAAAATGTTTCTCCAGAGAAGGTATAACTTGTACATGTGGTCATCTAGAAGTCAGTTTTTGATGGAGAGGCTTCTTCTTCAGTCTGTTGTGATGTTAAATTAGCTTCCCTGTGAACGGTGACTCTCTTGTTTCGGAGGATGCTTTGGATTAAGATGGACTTGACCTTTGGTGCTTCCTAGATTTTTTTTCTAATTTCCTTTAATTAGTGGGTGACAGATTTGGTAAGACGGTTTTAAACTTGAATACGACTGGATGTTTTAACAGGCTCATTTTCCCAGATTCAACCCAAATATGGTTTAGAATGGTTAAAAAAGACAAACAATAAACTTCTGGAACGTTCTGACTTCAACAACACTGAGGTTAAAGTTAAATGATCAAACCTGTCTGCCGTTTCCTGGAAAAAGCAATGTAAAAAAAAAATACTGTATATAGTTTACCAGTAAACTCAGATGCTCACACCTGTAGTATTTACATTTCAATTTCTGTATCTGCACAGAGACCAGTAACCATGGGGCGGTTGTCCACTGGTCACGGTGGAGGTCTCTGCTCATCCTCATCGTGGCCACCGTGCTCATGTCTGCCTGTGCCGACCTCGCCACCGAGCACATCCAGCCCATTCTCAACCAGCCCAACATCTCCCAGGTCGGTTTCCCATTCATCTGAGCACGCTTGGACTCCTTCCTATCTCCTCTAACTATGTGGACCCTCGCTACATCTCTCCTCCCCCAGTACTTCATCGGGGTGACAGTTCTTGCCATGGTCCCTGAGATACCTGAGATTGTTAACGGGATCCAGTTTGCACTTCAGAACAACATCAGTTTAAGGTAATTCACATATTACTAGTGTTGAAAAGCAACAAAACAATTTATATACTTCAAATTTGCTCTCCCCCCCCCCACCCCAGTTTGGAGGTTGGAAGCTGCATAGCTGTGCAGGTCTGCATGCTACAGATTCCAATTTTGGTCGTTTTTAATGCCTTCTGTGTAAGTTACTCTCTCATACCCTTCTTTTTGTTTGTTAATTTGTGGATAAGAATGTTTGATTGACGTTTATCAAAATGAGAAGCTTTTTCTGCGTTCTTCTTTTTAGGATGTGGGGTTTGTGCTGCTCTTTAGTGACCAGCACATGTGGGCCGGTTTTTTCAGCGTCATTCTGGTCAACTACATCTTCATGGATGGCAAGTCAGATTATTTCCAGGGTAAGACATCAGCAACGGGGTGTTTACAAAATGAGATTAAAAGTTGAACATCAAAACACATAAGAAATCTTGGTGCTGTATCTGGATCTTAATTTATTTATAGCAATGGTGCCTGATTCCAGTGTTCAGAGTTGTTAAAACTGGAGTTTGAGTACAAAATATACATCAACAGAAGTAAAAAAAAAAAAAAAGAGAACTGTATATTCTATCATGTAAAAACCTTTCTGCAATTCTGCAAGGCGTGAAATCGTCAACCCCTCCCTATATACCTTGATTTAGGGGAAGATATTGATATTTTAAAAGAAATTAATGAACATCGGCCTATGCTCGTGTTGCCAATATACAGACGTGGACAAAATTGTTGCCACCTTTCATTAAATAAAAGAAAAACTCATAATGGTCACAGAAATAACTTTAATCTGACAAAAGTAATAATAAATAAAAATTATATAAATGTTGACCAATGAAAGTCAGACATTGCTTTTCATCCATGCTTCAACGGAATTATTTAAAAAATAAATGCATGAAACAGGCCTGGACAAAAATGATGGTACCCACAACTTAATATTTGGTTGCACAACCTTTTGAGGCAATCACTGCAATCAAATGATTCCTGTAACTGTCAATGAGACTTCTGCACCTCTCAGCAGGTATTTTGGCCCACTCCTCATGAGCAAACTGTTCTAGTTGTTTCCGGTTTGAAGGGCGCCTTTTCCAGACAGCACGTTTCAGCTCCTTCCAAAGATGCTCAATAGGATTGAGATCAGGGCTCATAGAAGGCCAGTGTTTTCCACTTAGCCCTTCTTGGGTGTTTTTAGCTGTGTGTTTTGGGTCATTTTCCTGTTGTAAGACCCGTGACCTGCGACTGAGACCATGCTCTCTGACACTGGCCAGCACATTTCTCTCTAGAATCCCCTGATAGTCTTGAGATTTCATTGTACCCTGCACAGATTCAAGACACCCTGTGTCAGATGCAGCAAATCAGCCCCAGAACATAACCGAGCCTCCCCCATGTTTCACAGTAGGGACCGTGTTCTTTTCTAGATATGCTTCATTTTTCCGTCTGTGAACATAGAGCTGATGTGCCTTGGCAAAAAGTTAATTTTTGTCTCATCTGTCCACAGGACATTCTCCCAGAAGCTTTGTGGCTCGTCAGCATGTAGTTTGGCATACTCCAGTCTGTTTTTTTTAATGATTTGTCCTCTGGCTCAAACAGCGAAGGATGTTCCGATCTGACACTGATGTTCCTTGAGCATAAAGTTCAGCTTTGATCTATTTTGAAGTCTTTCTAGGCTCTTTTGTTACCATTTGGATTATCCGTCTCTTTGATCTGTCATCAATTTTCCTCCTGCAGCCACGTCCAGGGAGGTTGGCTACAGTCCCATGGATCGTACATTACTGAATGACATGTGCAGCTGTAGTCACAGAAACATCTAGCTGCTTGGAGATGGTCTTATAGCCTTTACAGTTAACATGCTTGTCTATGATTTTCTTTCTCATCTCCTGAGACAACTCTTTCCTTTGCTTCCTCTGGTTTATATTGAGTGTGGTACACACCACGTCACCAAACAACACAGTGACTACCTGGAGTCCTATATATAGGCCCACTGAGTGATTACAGGATTGTAGACACCTAGGATGCTGATTAGTGGACATACCTTGGATTAACATGTCCCTTTGGTCACATTATTTTCATTCTTTTCTAGGGGTACCATCATTTTTGTCCAGGCCTGTTTCATGCATTTATATTTTTTAAATAATTCTGTTGAAGCATGGATGAAAAGCAATGTCTGACTTTCATTGGTCAACATTTATATAATTTTTATTTATTATTACTTTTGTCAGATTAAAGTTATTTCTGTGACCATTATGAGTTTTTCTTTTATTTAGTGAAGGGTACCAACAATTTTGTCCACGTCTGTATTATGCCTTGTAGTCTGCTCCTTTGTTCGCTGGTAAATAATTTTATACTAATTACGTTTCACCTCGAGTTGAGTATTTTTATATTCATGTAAAATCCAGATAATTTACTGTTAATCTGCAACTTTGATGACTGGATGGAGGGATAGGTAGATAATACCATATGACCAATAAACAGTTGTTAAATCTCTTGAATAAGAAGAACTTTATCTAAGAATAAATCATGTGTAGATCTCTGTAAAGTAGTGCTGATATTTCAAAACCCCAGTGTTGCTGCTGTACCTGAATGCAGCATATGCAGCTGTTGGCAAATTGCTTCTCATCAACAGGGATTCCTTAAACTTCCATCTCACATGTTGCAGTAATGTGAGCTTACTGGATGCTACAGTTAGCCAGTTACACTGATCTGAAGTTCTGGTTCAGGCCACCTTTGTTTCTTCACTGGAGCTACATGAGAAACCTTACCCAAATAGAGCTCAGTAATGGCTGGAAGTCTGTTTTGCATTGGTGTCACTTGGGGTACGGAATGTTGCATTGCTCACCTACTTTCACACGTAGATATTCTGCTTGTGTTCACGTATAAAACAATGCTGTATTAGTTTGCTACATGCGTGTACCACACTGACATTTACACCTCCTGCAATAGATCAGCTGTATTCACTCAAACAGTTTCAACAGCTTTGAGTGCGTTCCCACTGATCCAGTCCAGGAAGGGGAGACCATCCACTGTGTTTCTAAAGCTGTTTTTTTAACCTGATCATTTATGTCTTTTCAGGCACAGCTCTGGTGGTCGTCTACCTTATCCTCTTGGCTTCATATTACTTCGCTCCGTCTCCGTCTGGCTGTTAAGAACAGAGATTTTTGCTCATTTTACACTATTTTTTTTGTAATTTAACTGAAGGACTCAAAATGAGCAGAAATCATTTGCACAGAATCTCTGTGGGTTCGTTCGTTGATGGGCAAAAATCTTGAAGGAAATCTTTGAAGCATTTTCTTACACAGATTCTAACTCAGGTAGGTACAGTACAGGCCATAAGTTTGGACACACCTTCTCATTCAGTGCGTTTTCTTAATTTTTATGACTATTTACATTATAGTTTTTCACTGAAAGCATCAAAACTATGAATGAACACATATCGAATTATGTACTACTTTTTACAAAAAAGTGTGAGATAACCTGGCCTCCAAAGTCACCGGACCTGAAACCAATCGAGATGATTTGGGGTGAACTGAACAGAGTGAAGGCAAAAGGGCCAACAATTACTAAGCATCTTTGGGAACTCCTTCAATACTGTTGGAAACGCATTTCGGGTGGCTACCTCTTGAAACTCAATAGAACGAAAAACAGTAATCAGAGCAAAGGCTGGCTACTTTGAGGAATCTAAAATATAACATGTATTCAGTTATTTCACCCTTTTTGTTTCAGTACATACAGTAATTCCAAATATGTGTTCATTCATAGTTTTGATGCCCTTAATTGAGAATCTACAATGTAGTCATGAAAATAAAGGAAACTCATTGAATGAGGTGTGTCCAAACTTTTTGTCTGCACTGTATGTTATTCTACACTGTTATATTGTGTGAATAATGTTGAAGTTTAACATGCAAGCTAACACATTTAACAGAGTTGCTTTATTCTTATGAAGTATTGTATTTTTAAAACTGTGAAGGACTTATAAAAATCCTTATTTTCAAACAAAGTAAATATTATAAACCCAACTGCAAAAAATTCCAGATGGGATTGTGAACGTTTGCACGGGTTCATGTCAAAAAAATTATTGAATTTTTTATTGAATCTGGTTGAGTTTGAATAGAAATAAATGTTTCAACACATAATTTCTTTAAAAAAAAACTGTGTTTTTATTGTTTGCACAGACAAAAGAAAGAGTTATAAAACAATACAGCCATATTTTTCTTTGAGGAGATGTTCACTTCTTCCCCATGAGAATCTGTACAAGGCAACATGCAGACCAAATGCATGCAGGAGATCTAATTTTCATTCACAAAAGGGATGCAAACTTAAAAACTGGCAAACCCCAAATATGGTTATGAATTGAATATGAAAACTATTTTTAGGGAAGGAAGGAATTAAAAATATTCAGAAAGCATCAAACTACAACAGTAACAGTGTTGGTTGTAAATAAAGGCCGGTCTGCAAACATCAGCGCAGAATCTCCAAAATAACTGCAGGTACTCTTACATTTAGTTTGTCTGCAGAATATTTCACACCTGTCACAGTTTTTTATATCCTGAGTACATCTCACACACTCTGGGAAGGACTCATTCTGCAAAATTACACACCTGTTTAAGATACCAACACCTCCCAAAAAAAAGGAATTTAAATAAAAATTACAGTATGTTACAATATAAAAGCTGAAATATTGATCAGGAAATAAAGGCAACGCATACTTGACATGTTTTCAAAAGTTGATCAAATGAGCAGCACAGTGTTTAAAATAAATAATTAAAAAGTTTATGTACAGTCTGCTGGAGTTCCTCCTGATGAACCAGGAAGAGCATCGAAAGACTCAAGTGCAGAGCACCATCCCCATAGTTCATATTCTTTCAAAAAAAAATTAAAAAAAATAAAATTGTTTGAAACAGCTGCGATTTGAGGGATTGAAAGGCACCAAATGCTTGAAGTTAAATAATTGACAATTATTGTGGAACATCATGTGAAAACTCATATTCCAGTTACTGGATTCCTAAACTGCTTTAAAAACTATGGAAGCATTTTCCAGCTCTTTAAACGTTTGCAATACAAACTTAACAAATTTTTTTTTTGTTTTTCTAGTTTGTAAAGTATTGGAAAAATATGAATCAGTTTGAAAAGCTAAATATATTTGTCCCAGAGGTCTCCCATCACAAATTGATTTTGACACACATTTTTAAACACAATTTTGTTTTAACCAAAAGCTAAAATGCACAGACACTTCTTTGAGTTTTAACTTTGGTCTGGTTTAGATCTCTGCAAATAAAAGAGCAGACTAAAGTAGTTAAGATCACACATTATGCTTTTAAAAACCTTAATTCAGACCCAAGAGCTGACGCAAAAAAAAAAGAAGAATTGTAAAAGCATTGTCCAGATGAAGTTTGGAAAACTGTGGGAAAAATCTGGTCATCTAAGGCCGGAAAAGTGTAGAATTTCGAAATAAAAGATGTGTAGGTACCCAGAGAATAAACGGTTTTAGAGACACCAGAAGCTTCACAGTGAGCCTTCAGAAAGAGGCTGCTGGGTTTTCCTCTGATCATAGAAGAGATGAATGATTGGATAATTTATCAATTTTAACTGCTCAACAGCAGAACATGGCATGTTCAGTGGGTGATTATTTTCCAAGAGCCGTTTCTTTACTAAGCATGTATAAACCAGCTACAGATTTAATCTGTTGGATAATGTGGTCATAATCAGGAATGTCATCAGATTCAGCCCCGTAGCAGGGTTCAGGGTGGTGCAAACAGCATCATGTTAAAACCACACTACTGGCAGCCATATTCACTTTGTATTTGAACTGTTTTTATGGATTTAACCTAATGATTTACAAGTTTCTGGGACATAGAAAGGAACATGAACAACTTTTTAAGTTATATGTCAAGTTCTACATGCGCATAGAGGTTAAACTCTGCACTGCTTCACTGCCTCTGATGTAAAATTTAATTTCTAACATAAGCTCAAGGGTGTTTTAAGAACGAAAACAAAAGTATCAAATAATTTTTCCCAACTATCCTTTACCACCAGGCTGTCTTTGACCTACTTACCACCAACTTTAGTGTCAGCCTTTTTCTGTCATTGGTTAGTTTTTGTGTTGGCCCTATTTGAGCCTCTGAATTAAAGAATGTGTCAGTCCCAGGCTCAGCAGCTGAAGGGTGGACAGCTGCGTTAGGTGAGGGAACGTTTTCAACAGTTTCTCCCAGGTCATTTCCAGCAGACTGGGCACCACCAGCCACACTTTATACAGAGAGGCAGTCCTTCGGTTCCCAGACATGTTGACAACCCCGCCGTGGACGTACATGCAGCCAGCCTGAAGGATCAGCAAACACAACATTAAGATAGTATAAGGTCAAAACGGTTGCCCAAAGTTATACCCTTAGCTTTTTTTCGACAATCTATCAAATTTTCTCCAATTGTGTATAATGAGAGTATAAGTTAGTGGTTTATAGAAGACTCCAAGATTCGTAATGCTCATTAAACCACCACCACCCTCATTATGAAGATATTAGAGTGTCTTAAGCTCCAACTCTGACTTTTAGTTCAAGTAGGGCATCACAATTTTGCTGTTTAATAACAGACCATTTGTCTAAGAATAAATTGAATTTTGTAAGTAAAATTTCGTTTTAATAAAAGTGGGTCATAAACTAGATCAGCAGATAACAAAAAGGCTATATGGAGTAAATTGAAGGTGCTCTGTTATTTTCCCTTGAACTTACAAACTCTCACCTGAAACCTGCTGAATTCAGAAACGTGGGACCTTTCTGGAAATTTTAGAGTAAAGGTAAAAAAAAAAAAATTTACATTCTCTAGATACCAATGCCGTTTTCGTAATGGTGATCACTGTGATAACTAATACAAAAGATGCTAGGGGCACTTTCAAACCATTAACATGATAATTTCACCTTTCAATAGTCTGGATATTTAACTGTGAAACACGTGTTTAAACTGGAAGCTCAGCATAGATTTCTGTGAATCTGGGCCGCTGCAGAGCTTCTGCTAAAATCTGAATCAGGAATTCAAAACTTTATAAAACGCAGAGGCAAGAAATCTGCTTCAAAATTCTGATAAAAGGTAAAAGTGTGACTAAATATTCAGATGCACAAACTCTGTAATATCTGAATGCCACTTTACTCACCGGAGTGACTGCGGCGCAGTGAAAGTACGCCGGTTCCGGCATGACGGCGGGTAGCTTCATCCACTGAAAGGTCCGAAGGTTTATCTTCCACAGGTCGGACAGGATACTCTCGCCGTTGTAACCTCCACATATAAACACGTCTGGGTGTACAAACAGGTCAAGACAAAAGGTTGAATCCTGCATTTTATGCACGTGTGTTGTTGATGTGTGAAAACCTGCTTACCATCTTTGACCTGAACACAACTGTGACATCTGCGAGCAGCAGGATAACCTGTGGTGGTCAGATAGCTTTAAAGTCATAATAGAGCTCATTAAACATAGCTTAAAATGTGAAACTGAACATACCTATTTTTTCATGGGGTTTTGTTACTATTTCTTCCCAGTAATTGGTCTCCAGATTATACGCATGAATCTGGTGAACAAAAATGTTATTAATCAAATCCAGACAAAGTTGAAACCAGAAATTCATATACAAAATGAAAATGTTTTACATCACCATCTTACATTAAAGCAGAATAAACTTTTCCAGCTTTAGTTTAGTTAGTATTACTAACTACTATTTTATTTAACATAGTTACACCGGGTTTATTAAGGCTTAAACACATTTGGAAGAGCCCAGATAATGAAGAAAAACTTCTGATATGGACAAAGGAAAAAACATTTTTACATTAAGCAGTTAGAATGATTTTGGTTACCCTAACCTACCCTGAAACTGGAAATGTTTATGTCAGGCAGTGGGAAGTTTAAAAAGTTTGATTATTTTGCTATTGTTCTTACTTTCTCTAATGTATATGACATCCAAGACGTTCCACCTCCTAAAATGTATATTCTCTGTCCATCATGAGCCAGCTCGTGTCTGTACCTGAAAATTCAGAACGTTTATCTCGTGTGACATTCTGGTCATGAAGGTCAGAAGAAATCCAGTGACTGAATTGCATTTTTGTCTTTAATCCTGCTAAGCACACTGACCTCTCGTCAGGAAGATCTAATGGTGCGTTTTTGGGTTTGAGGTGGGTCCATTCCCTGGTGCTCAGATCCAACCTGTGCAGGTCAGTGCTGTAAAGGTAGCCCGTTGTGCCTCCAAACACGTACAGGTAGCCGTTTATAATGACCATCGCCTGGAAACGGAGAACTCCGATGAGTGCTTGCTAAAGAGAAACGCCGACGCACAGCGGCGCTTTGAGGTCTGGACAGAAACGCTACCTGTCCGTAGATCTTATTAGGTTTCTTCCCCTTGCAGTTCAGCAGGTTCCATCGTCGGTACAGGACGTTGCAGACGTGCACGTCGTTGCTGTTGTTTTCGCCGAAGGGAATGCCGGTGCCACCAAATACAAGCAGGTTGTTTCCATGCAACACAGCTGAGAGACATAAATGTGATTAAACTTTGACTCCGGGCCTGAAACGGTCACAAAATGAAACCGCAGAACAAAGACAAGTCTCAAAGTTTGTTACAGCCTGGCCCTAATTTCAGATTTAAATGAGCCCATCTAGCCGCTTGCAGCCTACCTACATTTGCAAATCTGACAAATGACAATAATGTAATGTAACATAAATTTTTTTGTCATCTGGCATTTAGCAGGAGGTAAAAAATGCAAATAAATTAAGAAAAATATTTAAAGAAGACTAATTGAAAGGAAGAAATTCATCATTTAGTCAAACAGCATTGTGAAACAGTAAGTTTATGTTTATTAAACATCATGTTCCACATAAAATCTAATTAGAACAAAATCAGTTTGTAGAAATACAAACTAATGTTTTATCCCGATAAAGAGACAGTCATCTTTTCCTAGTTAAACTGATTACTAAAGGGCATCTAACAGGTAGTTTGGCCTGTTCTGCAGCTATACATTTAAGCGCTGGGGGTTTGAACTTAGATTTCTGGTTTGTCAACTGAGCAATTACAAAAAACCTATTTACCAAGGTATTTTATTGTGACTGGACAAGAAGCTTACTTTAAATTTACAGAAAATGTGTGTTCCAACTCTAGCCTTCCCCCGTTCCATATCTGTCCTTACCAGACATGGACGCCAGCTCTGTAGGCATGTAGCCCTCCGTGCGAACCTGCTGCCAGGTGGCTGTGGCAAAGTGAAACCGCCAGAGCTCCCTGAAGAGGGGGTAGTCCTCGTTCTCTGACCCACCTGCCTCCTCAAAGTCGGGGTTGTAGCCTCCGAACACATACAGGTTAGAGCTGTCTGCAACGCAGCGGTGTCCACTGCGGGCAGGAGGTATGCAGTGTCCTGTGGGAGAAAACGAACGTCAAACAACTGCAGAATCTCTCTGGATTCTCAGTAATTCACTTCTATCCCTCAGCTATCTCCTTTCCGTGAAGTTTGAGTACCTTCTCTCAGGAACCTGTTGGGGATCCGGAAGCTCGGGCCGTTCGGGGAAAAGATCCGTCGAGCCTGAAGCCATCGTGCTCGCTTCTTGGAGCCTGAAAATACAAAAAGCAAAGTCAATTCAGGTTTTTTTTTAAAAACACACATCTGACTGAAGCACTTTACAAACTAAAATATGTAAGTAGTAGCTGTGATAATGATGAACAAGATCAAAGTTTTCTTCTTTATTCTCAAATTAACAGTGTTGTGCTTTTTGTTTTAGCTCAACTGAGTTGATACTTGGTACAAATTACAGCTGCAGACCTTATGAGGTACTACATTAACTGCACTGCACATAAAGAGACTTGAAGTTTTTTGACAATTTTTTCTGGTCAACTCAGTCATAGTATTTAATTCTACAGATTTCCCCCTGCTAAATAAAATTCGCTGTGGAGATGTTTTTTTTAGGGTGACTTGCAGTTTCAGTTTTTCACCACAGTGCTTTGTACGCAAAAGTTCTGGGGCCTGTACCATGAAGGTAGCTGAACAAAGGCGGGGTTACAGGATTGGTTTTGAGTAGACAAAACCAAACCGATGCAATCAGGCTTTATTGGTACCATGACGCAGCTCATCAACTTTCTCTGTCAACTCAGGCTTTGATCCTTAAGCCATGATTAATCCACACGCGCGTGCACATAAGACTGACGTCGACACTGAACAACCAATCGCGTTCGATATGGATAGAGCGAGAGCTATATACTTTTCAACGGAGGAGCAAGAGATAATTCTTCAGAAATATAAAGAATATGGAAGTATTTTTCAAGCATGCAACACTGTATCTGCTGCCAAAGAAAGAGAACAATCTTGGAGGACGATTGCTGATTGCGTTAATGCGTAGGTTAAACTAATGTACATTTATGTAGGCTAATCATATTAAAAATATATTAAATGCTAAAATGCAAATGTATGTGTTGAGATATATATTGTATATATATTTTATATGTGTGTAGATGTATGTGAAATGTGAATGTATAGGCTATTGCATCCTAAGAAAGATTGATATTCATTGATTTTTAAATGCAACCCCAACTCCAAACGTTCTTGGCAGCAGATCAAGACAAAATATAAAAATATAATTCAAAGTGGTGAGTATTTACCATAACCTTTTATTATTTTTTTGAACATTTAATCACAAACACTTGTTTGCAGCAAACAGAAAAAAAAAGTGAAATGAGGAAAACTGGGGGAGGGCCACCTCCTCAAGATTACACTGTGATGGAGGAGTTGGCTCTGAGCAACAATAAGCGGCGGCCGATTATGGATGCGGTCCCTAAAAACTCTTTCTCTACGAATTGCTCGTAGTTTTGCGCGGAGATGTCCACAGGATTTGGGAGAAAAGGTGAAGCCATTGCAACAGAGAACAGATGCTGGGAATTAGTTACGTCACCTACATGTTTCTTTGCTCACAGCTGATTGGTCAAACTTCAGTCTGAGATCTTGAATCCAGAACATAACCTGCCCCGGAGCAGGTTAGCCGCTCAGCGTAAGATACCATGGAAACGAACACCGATTAAAGCCGAGCTACTTTCATAGTACCTAAAACTCAGGGTTGGCGGAAACTAAGCTGAAACATAGCTGGCTAGCCACCTAATCCGGCTTCATGGTACAGACCCCTGGTCTCATCCATGGTCTCATCTGAGCAGAGCACCTACTTTCATGTGTTCTCATATTGCATCCCAGCTGAGCTGCTCTGAACTGAATCTGCTATGCTTCTCACCAGCCACTGGAACAGTTCTCCTTGCCCTGCCAGTCAGTTTAGGTGGCTCATGCTTTCAGGCCTGCTTACAGTATTGATGGCCAGCTGTACAATTTGTCATTTTTATCATCAATACAGTTTTAATTCACAGCAAGAATGATAACGTCTAAATGATAGTAGGCTACTTTTGTTCTCTTACCATTTTGTTTTCACTGCTGGTTTCATGACAACTGCAATAAATGTTAATATCTTTATAAATTTGATTAATTGCAATATTTGGGTGCTTTTTATTGATAGAATTGTAGCACTTAATGTAACTGGAGTCCTGAAGTAACCAATTCAACAATTGTTGGTTTTATTCAATAATGTTCTCTAATAAACCTTTGAGACCATAAAATAACAGCTGGGTTTGTGTTGAGATTAATCAGACGCCAGGTGTGTAAGGGGGACGAATACAAGTGCATGTTTAACCAGTAGATTTGAGAAGGTTCAGGTTGTTATGAAACTTCTGCAACGTGTACGATGAAAGGTAAAATGCATCGAGATCAAGAACATAGTTTGCTGTTGACGTTTTTTTCAGGAACAGCAGCAGAAACCAAACGGTGTTGGGTCACATGGGCCACGAAGCTGAGCCCTGTTGACCTGACCTCCAGCGTTTTCCCATTACACTGCCACATGTTCATGTCAATTTCCAGGAATTACACTAACAGAAGCGTTGATAATAATAAAAAAAAACTGCTGTGCGGCTTCCGTAGCAGCAGTGGCCAACCCCAGGCCTGTGTATTGGAGTGGCTAAAGCTAACCCACTTAGAAACAAAGAAAGCTCGTTTTATGTAAACCTTCTCTGCATAACCACATCAACCAAATGCTACAAACAATACGACTGTTTGTGTTTGTTTTGCTGTGTGTGTTACGGCTTTTGTTAGCAGCTGGTTTTGTTTACAAACCTGAGTCGCGGATAGATGGCCTCCACGACAGTTTCTCAAACTTATTGAGCTGACTGAAGGTTCCGTCCGGTTCGAGCGACATTTTCACTGAACACAGAGAGGGTTCACGCCAAGAACTGGGCCAGAACCTGCTTCCCTCTGACTAAAGTCCAGGCATCAGACTGCAAGAGGCGAGCAGCCGCAGCTTCCCAACAAAATAAAAGCGAGTTAGTTTACTCACAGCTAACCAGCTGGTCCGAACCGACCAATCAGAAGACTTGTGTTGCGTTCAAGAGCCGCAGTGTTCATAGTAGGAAGTCGGACCGAGACCAAGTACCAAATATATGTATATATATATATATAAAGCGAATTAAAATAGAATAACAATAAAGAGAAATTCCTTGTGATATACTTGATTACGCAAAACACTTTGCCTCGCTTGGTTCGAAGAAAAACTTGAATCCATTGAAGTGAAGGAACAAAAACTAAATGAACTTCCGTTTTGTATTTCCATTATACTAAAGCGTATATGGTTACCAAACACGTTTATACATTGACAAGCAAAACCTGAGCAAATATAAACAGCAGTTTTCAAATCACTGTTTTATTTATAGAGTCAATAAAACTGTCCAAAACAACCTGACCTATAGTAGCCTACAGACCAAAAGTTTGGACACCTTCTCATTCAATGACTTTCCTTTATTTTCATGACTACATTGTAGATTCTCAATTAAGGGAATCAAAACTATGAATGAACACATGATGTATCTCGATTGGGTTTAGGTCCAGTGACTTTGGAGGCCAGGTTATTTCACACTTTTTTTTTGTAAAAGTAATACATTATTCCATATGTGTTCATTCATAGTTTTTCTTCAGTGAGGATC
This sequence comes from Apricaphanius iberus, assembly GCA_028564705.1. Classification (NCBI taxonomy): domain Eukaryota; kingdom Metazoa; phylum Chordata; class Actinopteri; order Cyprinodontiformes; family Aphaniidae; genus Apricaphanius; species Apricaphanius iberus. Next base: position 357,859 of record JAPXFQ010002381.1, on the reverse strand, counting down.
TACAATGTAAATTGTCATGAAAATAAAGAAAACGCACTGAATAAGAAGGTGTGTCCAAATGTTTGGCCTGTACTGTATATAAAAAAACAAAAACAATAAAAAATAATATCCCCTAAACCTATATTAAACCTGTAAACTGGTCACAATAAATTGGCAAGTGTTGTCAGGGAGCCTTTATGTCGTGCTACAATTTTTTTTTTGACCCATGTTTACAGAATTGTTTTAATTCCTCCACACTTTAGTGGTTGTCAGCATTAATATTCTGTTTAAAGTTGCACCCAAACATTTTACTCAGACTTGTGTTCAGACTTTGACCAATCCATTCCAAAACCTTTAATATTTCTGTTTTTGTTTTTCAAGGTGCGCTTGTTGTTGTTAATCATTGCCATGATATTTTTCCCGAGTGTGCTGGTGACTATCAAAAGAAAAGCTGATCAGCAGCTAGACAGTGTGATTGCATCAAAGCACACAGCATTGATAGACGTACAATGGGGCTAAAAGTATTTAGCAGTCACCGTTTGTGCAAGTTGTCCCATTTAAAAAGATGAGAGAGGTAAACAAAATTCCAGGATATCACATGGAAAGATTTTTAACTAATTTATTTGTATAATGGTGAACAAAATAAGTATTTGGTCTATAAAGAACAGTTCACATCAATAGCCTACTGTGTAATGTAACCTTGGGAATGACAGAGGTCAAAAGTTCCCTGTAGGTCTTCATCAGGTTTGCATACTTTTTGGCTGGTATTTTGGCCCATTCTTCCATGCAGATCTTCTCTAGAGCTGTGATAATGTTCCAACTTTCAACTCCCTCCACAGGTTCTCTATTGTATTGAAGTCTGGAGACTGGCTAGGTCACCCCAAAACGTTGGATTAATTTCAGTTAATTTATGATAACAAAAAATATTTTACAACAGGGGTAGTCATTTGGTTTTTATTGCTGTCTTTGGTTTTAATATTTTTTTGTGTTACATTGATGTCACATCGAAGTTGCCCTTTTATGTTTCCTATTTAACTGAATTAGTGATTGTGCAAGAAAGAAAGTCATCCTGATTCCTTAAACTTACATGTCCACAGCCTCGTCTCCTTTATTTTGGCCCTGCTAGCACCTTAATGTCACTAAATGTTGTCTTAAACCTTTGCACGAATATAAATCAGAAAGTATTAATGGTTAAGTTAGTCAAGACATAGAGAACATGTTACAAATCACCTTAAAATATATAATTTGAGGCAATTAGGTGGTTTAGAGTTACTTTTTCACATACCAAGCATCAACCTTCCCCCAGAACCTCAGTGGCTGCTCTGTTGTCATGTCAAAATCTGGATTTTGAGCTCACTGGGTGGAGTTGAAGGAGCAACACAACAAACAGCACAATCCTATGAAAGCTTTTAGTAACTGAGCCACATCAAGTGTAAAAAAAAAAAATCAAGATGTAGCACAGCAGATTATTTGGTTTTCTCAGTGTCAGAATGCACCTAAACCTGAAATAAACACAGCGTTTACCTCATGGGCATATTCAAGTTTTAACTAAATGTCATAATTAACATAAAATTAATCTGTTCAATTAAGCAGGTTCTGCATTATGATTTATTCGATTAAAACCACTCAGTAAATATGACATTCAGTAGCTCCAGACGGAAGGATAATGCTTTAATCTCCTCTCATCTCTTTACCGAATGTTTAAATGTTTTAACTGGGGAAATCTGATCTCCCAGCATATCAAAATCGGCACACAGAGCAGCACAAAACGTAGCACACAAGGGCGTGAAATGAGATCATATTTTTAGCTGAAGGTACACCAAAGAAATCTTAATTACACAGAGTCAAATTTCAACTTCGTTCAGTACCACTTCAGGATTTTTTTTTTCTTCTTTCAGCCGGGAAAACAAACTAACAGAAGCAGAAATTATGTGTTGCCAGTAGTTACTGGAACAGCTGAAAGTCCATCAGAATAGTGAGCGAATGGCACCAGAAACAGAGGATTGGATCATTTAATTGGCAGGCTCTTCAGAATATTATGCAGGACAAGATGTTTTAACCTACCCTCAAGAACCCACTGGGTTAAATGCTGACCCATTCTGACACTTGCTTTTCCTACATGAATGTCATCCCAGCAAACCCCTCTTTCTGTGGCCAGTCCAACAATCCCAGAGCAACCCGTATAACAAGACTAAACAGCTGTTTTCAAAGCCTGCTACAGTGTTTTCTCCGAATAAAAATGTGATTGTTATCATTTGCTTATATCTATCTGAAACCACCACTGCACTCTGGCATGTTGCAAACCCAAAATAAAATTCCTAACAAACTCCACAAAGTGCTTGGAATGCATTTCATTTCATGTAGAAAGCATCTTCTGTGTCTTTTGACCTTCACTAACTGTTTAGACAGAGTCACAGGCTTTGGACCCCGCTGTAAAACATCACTTGACTTGCCCTGACTTATGGGCTCTGCTGCCAGTCATTTGCAAATATTATAATATACATGTCCATCACTGGTTCACAACTAGATCAGACCATCCCTATTGGGGGCTCAATTGTTCTGTCAATTACTGCTTTTCAGCTCCCAATATATAAAAGCAGGTCTTAATAATATCCTTTCCATCTGTATCTTGTTAACATATGTAAATATTGTCAGAGATATTTAGTAATTATATACAATTTTTTGTTTATTTGCTTTAAAAAACGGAACAATGCACATTAATTAGCTCAAATTAGACTGGAACAACATTACCTATAACATTACTACACCCGAAGAACATTCTTGTAGAATTTATTTATCCATTTTTTTAAAATAAATTATTTCAAGCAATACAATCTGGATCAAAGTTTAATATAGTACGAATATTACTCACTTTCTTTGTTTGCATTCTTTATTGTAATGAACTTTCATGTTTATTAAGGGTTAGTTTACTATTTATTACATTAATTTAAATTAAAAAGTCTAAATCCAGGAAGAAGAAATAAACAACAACCAACCATACACAACATGAATTCCATAAGACAAAATATTCATTAAGTATAGTTACAAAAATTATGATTATTTGATTTCAATCTTATATCATGCAACAAAGGCTTTTCCTGACAAACTATCATCCCCCACATCTAAACATGTTCCTGTCAGCATATTCAACACAGAAGGATATAATGCCTACCTACTGAAAAGTTTGTCTTTTCTCATGTTCCTCTTGACAAAACTTCATAAATTCTCTGTGGAGTTTATTGGAAATGTTTCTCGGCCAATCAAACACAATGGTATGGTCTTTAAAGCTTGAATTTGTACTTATGAGAATGTTGAAAGGTGGCAAGTGCTTCTGGAAAAGGATATCGTCTTCATCAAGCTTCTCAGCAGAAAGCAGAGACTGCTCTGAAATCTTCCTGCAGACTACTGTGCTGACACAACTTGACAAAACACACCTCACCTAAGTAGGATTCAGAGCTATTACACTCTTTTTTCAGATTCTGGGACTTCAGTTTTAGAATGAAAATTGCTATCGTGCCTTTTTTTCCTCATTGCATTTTTTTCTTCCACTGAACTTTCTGTTAATACGCTTGAAAAGAACACTAGGAGAAACAGCCAGGTTGTTTAGCAGTGACCTTTGTGTCTTACCATCAAGGTGGGCGGTGTTGATCACAGTCTGTCGTCTATCCTGTCAGCAGTCTTCTCTATAATTAAATAGATAGAGATTGGACCAAAACCTTTCTGTATTTAGAATAGGTTGTGCTGGTCTATCATTGACTTTAAGCCATAATCATCAAAAATATTCAGAAATGAGTAGTTTAAATATATCGATTTGTGTGTAAGGAACCTATGTGACCTTAATTTCTCAACTGAACAAGCTTTTCGCCTATATTCTCATTTATTAAGCTGCACCTGTAAACACCTGAATTATTCAATATCTAATCATGTTTATGATTCATGCTGTTAACGTGACACAACTTGTACCTAATGTGGTTATTCACAGCTCCCAAATGAGGCAGCTTGAGCACAGATCTAGATTTCCTAGAACAGCACGCACTTTGTTTTTGAGCACCATCTTAAAACCCACCTTTCGACAAACAAACTAAGAGTCACTTTTTAAAACCCGACTTTTTTGTTTCTAGTCTTTCCAGTCTTATTTTTTGTGGTTCACACGCAGTTCGTTGAAAGTGTGTGTCCGCTCCCCTTGGGTGTATGTCTGTGCCTGAGCCCCTCCTCCGGCTCGGTTTGGCCGCTGGAGGTTGATGTCGCTGGCAGAGAGTCTTCAGGACAGGACACAAGTAGGTAGAGCTGGCCAGGGAGGAGGAAAAAGAAGAAAAGTAAGCGATGTTGCAGCTGGGATCCCGTCTATGGACGCTGCGGACAGGCTGCTGATAACAGTCCGCTGGCCTTCTAGGTGCTGTCAAGCTGAAAGGTTAAGGTAGCCGCAGTAGTATTTTTAGATCTCTTCGTTTGAGGTACACAAAAATGTCGTCTCCAAGTCCGGGCAAGAGGCGAATGGACACCGACGTGGTGAAGCTGTATCCTTTTCAACCGAAGAGGGTCAAAAATAAGCCGAAAGGTCTCTTAACAACGATTGTCAGCTGTTTGGTGGGGATTATTTACATGTATTCCCCCCTGCTCGGGACGGCAGGCTATGTGTTCAGTTTTAAGTGTTTTACTTTGACGTTCTTGACAGGGTTCCGTGTCTAACATGAGCTAATTGCCACAGGAGGTGAATAGGCTGCTAATTTAGTGTAACATTTGTTGAAGCGATGCCATAAATGTTGTTGCTATGTTAGCTGTGGTCGTCCTGTTTGTTTCCACAGTGAATTAGCAACGGAAACTGTCGCAATACAACGATGGCTGTTAACTGTTAGCCTACACCGCTGAAGTTAGCGTGTGATTCGTAGCTTCCACTTCAGCATTTTAGTAAAGGGCTTTTTCACTGTTTTATGAAACCTGGATTAACTTTAATCATATTTGGGTCGAAATCCAAATATTTAGGACAGTCTGACCCGGAATAAAACAAACTTTGGACTCTGATTTCTTCCCAGAATTGTGTTTTCATAAATGGAAGAGTTGTAAATCACTTAATGTTTTACAGTAAATAAATTCAGTCTGACTTATTGAAGTATTGGGTATTTAAGCGCCTAAATAACTCTTAGTTTGTGTTCCCCTTATATAATAAGAGGCTTCACAAACCACAAGCTGTTTTAAATGATAGATGAATAACTCAGTTCAGGTTTTACTTGTTTAAGAATAGCCGTTGTTGAGCATGAATGCATTTGTAGGTTGGGTTAATGGGCAAAAACAAACCATAGACTGTTTTTTAAAATATATTCTGTCTATGTAGAAATTAAGTCTAGGTTTGAAGCAGGAATCATTGCAGGTGCTGTTCATATACCTAAAAACACTTCTAGTTTGTGCTTTTACCATTAAAAACTCATAAACTAACAGTTGCGGAGTCTGTTGCTTGTGTAGGATGATTCAGGCTGGATTTCACCGTCCTCAATATTCTAAAATGTGTTTTAGTTTCCTTAAAACTGAAGCAGCCCTCTACTGCGTCGCTAAATCGGAGACGACGAATCTCATGCGAACTTCACCGTCCCCGTTAGCTTTGAACATTGTTAGCCTTAAAGCGTCAAAACAAACATTTTTAACTAACGTTTTTTGTCTCTCGCTCACTGACAACGCGCTGTCAAGTAGGACAGACGGGTTTTCTACATTTCAGGGCCCCTTGTTTGGGCAGACAGCGCTGTTAGGTCATCATTTCTTAAAGGTTTACGCCGCAGCAGTTAGCTGGATGGCGTGCTACCGTGAGAAGAGAACAATCAGACTCAATTAAGAGTCGATTTTTTTATTATTATTATTAAAAATGTTCACGCAGCTGTAAGAATTGTGTTGACTTACAGAAAACAAAAATAATCTATCAGTGATTTGGGAATTTATCAAATGAAATAACAAAAAGTTAAACAGCAGAAACCCCTAACAGCAGAATTTATTATTATAAATAAGTGAGCGTTGGCTTGTTTATATTGAATAATACATGAAGGAGAGAAAATATTGTTAACAGATTTTATTAAAGGGTATGACATTGCGTAAAACACTGAGAATGACTCTCTTTCATAAATATAATATTTTAATTCCTCCTTGCGTAGCTTCAGTAGTCTTTTGTAATGAATTAAAAGCTGTTCCGTATGTTGCTTTATGTTAACACTTAACGTTAGGCGATCAGCTGTTCGTTCGCCTTTAAAGGTTTAGAGAACGCGTGTAATGAATTGTTTTGTTTTTGTCCTGCAGCTCCATGCTGCTCCCTGACTGGCCGGCTTGTTACCATCCGGAACACGGTAGAGGGCGGGCCTTCAGCGCACAGCTGACGGGGAACAACAAGCGTGCTGTAGGGGCGCATCATGCAGGGATGGGGGCTGGGAACTTCCGTCCAGGGCAGGGACAGGACACACTAAGCAGGATGAGTGGGTTTAGCAAGTTGTTTTTACATTCGTAGCTGACCAAACAGGTAGGTCTGTGGGAACTGGTTGATTTTTACAAATAAACTTTCATTATACACAGTTACCTTCAGGGAAAAAAAACACACCTGCTAAACAATTGTGCAAGTAAAAAATAAGAAGTTGGATATGTTCATACGGAAAATTTAATTTAAAATGGTTTCTACACCATGATTTCCAGGTCTCTTTCTTACTTTAACAAGTTAACAAAATGCCGTTTTTTTTAAAGCTCTTTTCACACGCTTACGGTTTTGATCTGTTCATATCAGACATCTTATGGTATGAGAACAGGACAGTTTTCACCGACTAGTGGCATACAACCTCTCGCACATATCTTGTTGCATATCCCAGAGGACTGCTTCGGAGTACGATAGGTGTTAACTGAAAAAAGTCAAACTACCAGGATGTTGATACTCAGCCTGTTAGGATGATACCTTGCTTCAGTAGATTTTCACACAGATCTCTGTGTTCAAGAAGATCACAGTCGTATACAGATGTGGAAGGACAAAGTGAGAAAAATGTGGATTTATGTCAACTAATATCACATCTAGCAGCAATATCACCACTGTGTTATTTTCTTAGTTTTAGTCACTTTATTCACTTTTAAACTCCTTGCACTTAGACAACTGATAATTTAAGATGATTTTCTGGAATTTAATTAAAGATTACTAGAGGAAATATGATTTGAAAAATCACATACTAATATATATATATATATATATATATATATATATTTTTTAACAAAGAAGCAACAACTAATCCAACAGAGAGTGGATTCAGACCAATTTCCCGCAATCGTTTCTGATAATCTGCAGGTTGAATACTGACATCAGACCCCCCCCCCCCCCCCCCCCCCATTAATTTATTCAAAAACTGGATCTCCAACAATTTTTGACCCGTGTACTTCAATGCCCTTTTGTTGTGAGCTCAGTCCAAATCTGAAAAATGTTCAGCACCTATGCTTAGATACATAAATAGTTAGGAATTTTCCCAAAAATTCTACCTCCATCCAAGTAGCTGCTTCTCACATTCTTAAAAAAGTAAATTCAGAGTCTGGTTTGAGTTGCACAACAAGGCAGGTTCCTTTTTTATTCTTTGGTTATTTTTATTTAAAGTAGGTGGTTATAAATGATAAATGCAAGAAATACTGAGGTCTCCTCTTTTTTTCTGCAAACTTTAGTTTAACACCACCCTGCCTTTGTAGACAAGGTTATTCAAAGTGATTAATAAGGACATAAAGAATCTGAGGTAATACAAATCGCAATAAAACAGTAAATAAAAATGATTTTAATAAAATTTAAACCTCACCTGAGAAAAAACACTTGAAGGCTACTTTCAAATAAATATTAGCAGAAGGGGAATTTTTCACTCTGCATCCGATAGATTTCAGAAATGGTCGTTCCTAAACATTACAGAGAATAAAACTAACAAGAAAAGCAGGACGTAGACCTAAAACTGCAACCTTTCACCCATTCAAATTATTTCTTACACAGAATGAGTAGAAAAACGTTGCATTCTTGTATGAAGGTAGTTTTTTCTTACCTCTAAATCAAATTAAGTGTAAGCTTTCAGCCAAACAGGCTTTCTCATGTGTGTCTATATCAGACTCAGAGAGCTGTGCTGGAGTTTCTATGGGTAACCCTCAGGGGGGGCTGAGTACAAGTTGTTCATCTCTAACAGGTTTTATTTATAGGATCCTAGACCGTTGCCTGAGATCACATTTAGAGTCTTCCTGTCTGTGGTTTGCTGCAATTTTCTGAGTGGCAGACGTTTTTAAACCTTAGTTTTTTTTCTGTCTGCTTTTATGCCTATGTGAGGCCCAAACGGCTTTGAGTTATTTGCGCTCCAGCAGCTGAAAGACTGCAGCTTGCCATGCACGTGTTTTCTGCTGGAATATAAATGAACAAAAGTTTCCTGACAGAATGATGAAAGGAGGTGTAAGGCTTACTTCAGTGACAAAACCCGAGCAGATTAAATACACGCCACCTTCTCTGTTGTTGTTGTTTGACAGCTGACTCACGCTCATGTTTCTTGCCATCACCACATCCTGTGACTATTAACCACCCAGAAGGTTCAATGTTTTTCTTCGAGTAAAATGACTTATGATTGCGTCTCGGTGCGTTTGGTTTTAGTGTGAAGTTGAAAATTAGTTTTAAACGTTTACTGCCCCCCCACCCCCCGAGACTATTTTATTGTTGAGGTTTATGTTTTCTGGTTGAGTTTATGTGATATTTATTGATTATATTGTTGTAGCTGATGGTATTGATTCCAGAGCTTGATCTCTGTCCAGTCAAGTTTGAATGGTTATAAAACAGCTTTGTAGGGTTTTAGCTTTTTTTCCCCCTTTCTCTCTGTAATGTTTTTATACTTTGTAGGATTTTGGAGACACGCTTTTTCTTTAACCAGGTATCAGCATTGAGAGTAAACATGAGGTCACTATCCTGAGTGGACTGAATGAGTTTGTGGTCAAATTCCACGGACCTCCTGGATGTAAGAGCCTTTGACACTAGTCTTCTTCAGCTTTCCACAGTACTTTACCAGACTAAAGTATTTAAATGAACAACCTATCAGAGTTCATTTGCATGCAGTCTAGTAGGCTTTAAACACACTTTAGAAATGTTTAGTTAGATATTATACTAGAATTTTTTTCTATGTAAATGCCTCACAAAGATATGCACACCTTTTCACATTTTGTTACATTAAAGCTTCAAATTTCTATGTATTTCATGTAGGGCTGGGCGATAAATCGACTTTTAATCACATTTTCTTTCCATGAAGATTTGATGTTTGGATAATTAATCAAGATTTCTTTTTTTTCTTTTTTTTTGTGTGAATGCACTACATTTACTGATGTAAAGGGCCTAACTGAGGGCCTAACATCTTTTTTTTCAAGGATACTGTGCAGCTTGTTTTTTAAGTTGGACTTTGAAATGAGGTCAGTTCCACGACGGGCTGATTTAAATAAAATTATGTTTTTGAAAATGTTTTTTGTCACTTACACATTTCCTTTAAAAGGATATTCCACCCCCAAGTAAGGCTGGTCGATCATGAAAATAAGATAATCATGTTTATTTTCACAATATTGAACTATCTTGATTTCCAATTCGATTTTTCCCTATTAATGTCACATATGTGACGGCACGCAACTCACTCCTGTTATATTGCTAACAACATCACATCACTTAAAAACAGTGTTGGGAGTAATGCATAACAAAAGTAATTAGTTACAGGAATATATTACTTTTTTCAGTAACTGTGTAATGTAATGCATTACTTACAAAATATACAGCAATACATTACTAGTTACAATGTCAGTAACTCAAGTTACAATTGCGTTTTAAAATTTTTTTTCTGGCCAACTAATGAAAAAGACCAAATCAAATTGGATACGGTAGAACAAGATCCACTTCCTGTTGCTCAAAACTAAAACATCAGAGAATCAGGACGGCTGAGGAAAAGATCCGACTGTACATTTAAACATTATTCACACTGTTTTCCTAAGCATCTGCTGTAAGACTTCAGACATCTAATCTTTGTCAACCATCTTTATGATGAGTACTTTCAGCACCTTCTTTTGATTAGATTTAACAAACATTACCATGAAATAGAAGGCATGCAAAGGAGCTAGAGACTTAATTTTAATAAAATAGTGTTTAAAATACAGTATTTGTGGTGTGACACTTGTGTAAAATGTACATTGAAGTTACAGTGGTTAGAAGTCGTGTTAGATATTTAATATGTTTTGCCAAAAGTAACTTAAAGTAGTGTAACTCAGTTACATTTTTAAGACCGTAATATGTAATGCAAACAGATTACATTTTTGACATTGTAACTAGTAATGTGAAATATATTACAATTTCTTTGTAACTTGGTCAACACTGCTTAAAAACTGTGTGTCTCTTTGTACTCAGAGGGATCATCGGACTTCAGGTGATTAAATAGATTGGTTGTTTTACCTAGCTTTGTTGAAATGGTCCGTAGGCAGATTTTACAGATCGGTTTAGTCTGGCTGCTGTCCTTTCTGAAATATCCAAACCGTTTCCAAACTACTGAGCTCACTACGTCTCTCACTTCTCAACACAATGTCATTGCTGTGTTCTCTTTTGTGGTCAGTATCAACAATTTGTTCATCTTTATCGTCTTCCCTGATGTCCATTTGCCTTTCGGCACTTTCCTTTTACCTACCAGCATGGGTCACCTGCCTTTAAGTACCAGATGTTTTTTTTTTCTGTGACTTGACTGGCCAGTTAGCTTGACAACAAGGCAATGCTTTGACTGGATTGGTCAGGTGGCATACCGATTGAAACACACAACGCAGTTATCGAGATCAAGCTTTTAATATTGCGGTTTCAATTACAATTAGATTAATTGCCTAACCCTAAGTAAAAAATGTGCATGTTTGGCATATTCCCCAGAGTTAGATAAGTGAGAATAAAAGCCATTAGTAACCAGCCCAGTCATTTCCCTGATTTGGCAGCAGTCTGTTTGCTTCAGCATTAACAAATGTAAGGGATTTTTCTCACTTGGGGTTGGAATATCCCTTTTAGAAAACACGGGTAGAAAAAACACCATTAAAATCTGATTTGATATGAAAGAATAATGGAGATTTTACTTTTAAGTCTTATCGTCCAGCCCTAATTTCATGTGATGGACCAATTCAACACAGCTCTGGACTTTGACTAGGCCTTCCAGACACATTCACATTAGATTGATTTAAACCGTTCTATAGTTTAAATCAAGCTCATATGATCTGGCTGCATGTTTGGGGTCGTCCAGCCTTTAACAAAATGTCTCTAGTCTTTTGGAGCCCCTAAGAGTTTCCTTTATTTAGCTCCATCCTTTACATTATCTCTAACCGGTGGCTTCCCTGCCTCTTATGAGGGAAAAGTAAACCCCTCAGCATAATGCTGCCAGCAGCGTGTTTCTCCCTGCCTCTCACTTATGTTTAATTATCCTTCCGCTTCATTTTTACGCACCGTTATGTGTCGTTTTATCACATAGAACACCATAATCCCACATCATAAATTTCTGGTTGGAATGTAACGAGATGTGAAAAAAGTTCAATGATTGTGAATTATTTTGCAAGACACTGTATTATTGAAAATTAATCCTTGTTTGTGTGTTTTAGCACCGTATGAAGGAGGCGTGTGGAAGGTTCGGGTGGACCTACCAGATAAATACCCTTTCAAATCACCATCAATAGGTATAGATATTTGGAGTCAGAGGCTTTAAAAACTTTACTTCTGTAACATTGTGCTTCAGAAACAAGTCGAAACCTTTCCTCGTCCTCTGTCCTTCATATTCTCGTTTTTTTCCCTTTATTATCATAATATGATGTCATAGTTGGGAAACAAAATGATGGAAGAAATGAGCGGTGGTTTAAATCTCGAGGAAATGACAGTCATGAAGAAAATTTGCTTTTTTTTTTCAGGTTTCATGAACAAAATCTTTCATCCCAACATCGATGAAGCGTAAGTTGATCTACCTGCTACCTTTTTTGATGTCATCTGAGCATGAAATCAGTCATTTCAGTTTTGTCTCATTTGCGCTGCTGCTTTGTGTGTTTTCTCAGGTCAGGAACGGTGTGTTTAGATGTTATCAACCAGACGTGGACAGCTCTCTACGGTAGGTCACTGTGCCGCCAGCTGAAGAGCCAAACTTAGTTTAACTGTAATGGCTAAAAAAACAAACAAAAAACACCCCCCACAGACAACTGGAACTCTGCAGTAGAGCCTTACACTGTGTCTCTGTTTAATCAGCTTACACTCTGGTGATAACTGCTGCTTATATTCAGGTCAAGCATTCAGTGCTGATAGATGAGAAAGTCTTGAATATGTGGGGAAGGCATGTTTGGCTTTAGATTGCTGGTCATCTTGTCCCTTTGCCATCTGATATCTTAGTTTAAAGGAAAAATGTGTGACACAAAATCGAGCTTTCAACTATTGGACTTTTTGTGGAAAGCGTGAGTTAGATCATACCTACTAGGGGGGTGCATCAGAGCTATTTTAACAGTATTAAATCATTTCAATTATCTTATTCTGCTGTGTGGAATAGTGAAATGATCCAGTGGATAAATCTACCAGGGATCTAATTAATCTATCATAACAAACTAAACACAATATATATATATATATATATATATATATATATATATATATATATATATGCCGAAAAGTCATTTGATAGAGTAAACAGATTTTTTTCTAATTACCTCCCTTTACAAACTTGGTTTTGGAGAGTCATTCATTCGCTGGATTAAAACGCCGTACAATTCACCCAGAGCCACCATCACTACTAACGCGATCACCTCACAAAGTATCGCACACCACAGAGGAACCAGACAGGGATGCCCGCTCTCACCTTCCTCCTTCTTGCCATCTTCATTGAACCTTTAGCAGCGGCTATATGACAAAATGATAAGATCCAAGGGATTCAGATTGCCGACACACCTCACAAAATTAGGTTATATGCAGATGTTTTATTGCTTTACTTACAGATTCCATATATATCACTCCAAGAATATTTCAACATCATTAATACATTTGAAGAAATATTATAAACTGGAATAAACCTACCATATTTGCCTCTCAGATGATGATTTGGACTCTGTAGCTAAAGATCGCACTCTCCCACTTTGCACTGGCAACATCAAATACCTGGGTATTAATGTCTCTTCTAGGCTGTCAGAGTTGTTTAATCTCAACTACTCTCCCCTTCTTAACACAATAGAAGACGACTAAGCGCTGGACCAAACTTCCACTCTAAATCATTGGTGGAATTGCGGCTGTCGAGATGAAGACCCTACCCCAGATCAACTACCTTTTCTCCATGATTCCCTCTACCCCTACAGATAACTGGTTCAAAACTTTAAATTCATTAACTACTTCATTTTATTGGAAGAAGTAACAACCACGTGTCTTATTGTCAACACTACAAAATAAGAAGTCACTTGGTGGACTTGAAGCACCAAACTTTTTATGTTTCTTTTTTACTAATCAGTTACAGTATTTAATCAAATTGACACACAAACACAAAGATAATCCCCCCTTGGTTGGAACTGGAACAGAATCAGTGTCAACACATCTCAATCACAGATCTTCCATTCCTTGCACAATCAATAAAAAAATCTTAACATCAGTAAGTTAATTACTATTTCAACAACTCTGACAGCCTGATGGAAAATTAACAGGATCACTAAATCATCATTAGCTCCACATGAGTACAAACCATTATGTCACAACCCAACCTTCATGTTACAAAAAAAAACCCATTCACTTCTCCACCTGGGGACAGAAAGGAATCACACACCTCGACCATCTATTCTCAAATAACCAATTTAAATCATTTCACATGCTGGTGCAGAGATACAGGGTTGGGAGAAACCAGTTTCTTCAATATCAACAACTAAAATTATTAATAAAAAGAAAACTGATCCATCTAAAAAAGAATACATTAGAATCGTCCCCATAAATAAAAGGAATTATTCAAATCAACAATAATAAAAAAAACTAATCTCTAAATGATACCCATCAATCTCCACCTTAAACACCACAATATCACTTTCAACAACCAAATGGGAACATGACCTGGATCTTTCTCCCACCGCCGTATCTCTGGGATAAAATATGCAAAAACATCTTTTCCATGACTACAAACACCAACCTGCAATTTATACAATAAAAAGCCATTCATAGAATTCACATCACTCAAATTAAAATGTTTAAAATGGGACTAGCTCACTCAGATATCTGTACACAACGCACTTTAGGTAGTACAGACAACTGTTTTCATGCCATTTTGGCCAACCAGTTCACTCATTATGGATCCCTGTTACTAAGACACTTTCCACCATTTTGGACTGTAGAATCCCAACATCAGCTTCATTCTGTCTTTTAGGTGATCCCTCAAAATTAGTCATTCAAATTCAAAAAATCCGTTTTTAACTTCTCTAGCACCCGCTAAGAAAGTAATCCTCCAAAACTGTAAAGCAATGACTTCATGTCACATTACTCACTGGCTTAAGTTAATATCTGACTATATCATAATGGAAAAAATTATCGCTCAAAAAAGGAAGCTTATGTCAGCCTTTTAAGAAAGCTGGAATCCATTTATAACCTTTTTCTTAAATTCAAATAAAGTATAATTCATTTTACGCATGCACTTGCACAGACACACACACATACAAAATAACTACCTGATGTCGTGCTTAAATCTCAAAGTTTAGCATATTTAATCACGTGCATATCACAAAACCTTCTCATTTTGTATTATCTGTCCGTTTTATTCTGTGTTGTTTGTTCTACATGTAGCATATTTTAGGTGACCCCCCCCATATTCTGTAGTTATATTTCTTTATACAACATTGAAAATTATCATGAATATTAACTGAAAATAAAGTTATCCCACATTTTCTATTTTTTTTTAACTAGGATCAAAACCTAAATAAACTGGAAACTTGTGTTTTGCAAAGCTTTAGGATAAGATTAAACAATGAATTACATTCACAAATGCTAAATTTGAACATTTCTGCATCAGGTTATTCACAGAGATCAGATATGTTTAAGATAAAATGCAGAGATACCAAAGTTGTTTGATTCTTTAAAAAGAAATCACTTCTTTCTGCGATATACAACAAAAAGCTATTTATTAGTTAAATTAATCTGTAAATTATACATTTATTATAATTCAAGAAATATTTTTCTTTTAGAAAACATTAAATGATAATAAAATACAGAATATTATAGGCAAGGCAAGTTAATTTTATTTGTATAGCACACTTTCAACACAGGGCAATTCAAGGTGCTTTACAATAAGAAAATAATCAAGAAAATACAACAATGTAGGGATAAGTGAGTAAAAAATACAGATTTATAAGATTTTAGCTTGACTTGTGTTCACCTGGCTGCTCAATAAAACAGTTTAAACAGGAAAAGCAGATTATGTGGAGGAGTCTCTGCATGGTTAGCTGGTGACCGCTGTGAACACATAGAAAGACAGTCTGGTTTACTCATTGGGTTGGGCGCTCCCATTCTTCTGTGAAACCAAGCCGAGCTCAACGAGGTCCGGCCATGTTCAACTTGGTGTTCAAAAACAACCACTGATATCAGCTGTTACTCATCAGTCTGCTGCATTGGGCTCATTATGGTCTGATTAGAGCGGCGGCTTTTATCTTATAAATATCAAATTCTGAAGATTTTTCTGTTGTACGTTTGTGTTTTATCTGTGCGGGATTTACTCAAGGACCCTGGGGCATTGGCTTGTCTAGTTTTAAAGCTGGTTCTGCTGGTATGTATATGAGAGCTTGCTGTGTTTACAGCATACATCTAAGTTAACCGTTCGGCCCTTTATGTCGGCCACACTGAGGCGGTTATTGATGGACACTCCAGATATCGCTGCGGTTCTCAAATTGCCCTTCTCTGACAGAAACAAGGAACTTCTCTCAAGTTTTAAGATGTTTTTTTGAAAAACGAATTAGTTGTTGTGTAAATCCAGTTAGTGAACACAGAGATGGGCGCAATTGCACTTCCAAATGACTAGTGACGACCTCAAGAGAGCAAGTAAAGCCTCCATAGGACCTGTTGGTAACACAATCTCATTTTTCTGCAGTGTATTTCTCAAGTATGAATTCAGGGGAAGTGTGGGATGTGGTGACACCTTTCAGTCAGATATACAGGAAGGCCGAGCTGCGTAGAGCTGGAGAACAAGTGTCGACTGTAAGCCAGAGAGACGTCTTGTTTAACACAGGCGGATGGCTGAGACTTGTTCAGGACTGTTTGGGAAGGATTGTGGCTACTCTCGTCGAGTTTTCTTCTGAGTTTCAGTGATTTTGCTTGCTAAAATTAGTCTTTGAACGTTTAAGTAAATCAGCAGAGATTTCATCCAAGGACAGGGTGGAAGCAGAGTCACTGGAAGCTCTGTTAATCATTAGATGGTCTGCGTTAGGTTTATGCACTGTTGTGTGTATTCAAGTTGTATTTAGTACATGTGACATGGATCTCATATTGGAGAAATGATCAATAAAGATTGGACATCAACAAGATAAGAGTCTCGTTGAAGTAAGCTTGCAGAGCCCGGTACCTCCTGAGGTGCTGTTTCATCTGAAAACGTTGAGAACCACAAACGACACCACTGATACTTTGAACATAAAAATCGTCCTTCTGGTTGGTTTCCTTTAACTGCAGATGAGGAAACTCCTGTGTACTATGCAAAAGATGCAGCAGATCCTCTGTCCCCTGTTAGCTTCCTGTTTGCTCTTTTTCCTGTAGTTTGTAATGTTGTATTATTGCACAACAGACAACAAAACTCAAATTAAACTTCAGCATTTTCCTTAAACGTGGCAGTCAAAAGAAAAATTACCTAAAGGAAGAGGGCAACCTTTCTGCTAAATCTATGGAGATTCCTTTGGGAGAACAGTCTGGGAATCTTAAAAAAGGAGGTGGACATAGCTAAGTGTAGTTTTTATTTTTTTTTAAATCTGTATAACCTACCCACAACTGAGAGACCCCTGGTGGCTGATGATGATACCGCGCTCACATGTTTCTCCCTTCATTTACCAGACCTCACCAACATCTTCGAGTCCTTCCTCCCTCAGCTGCTCGCCTACCCCAACCCCATCGATCCTCTTAACGGGGACGCCGCTGCCATGTACCTGCACCGGCCAGAGGACTATAAACACAAGATCAAAGGTAGTATGCCAATACTTGAATGAAAATGTATACATATATATTAGCTCCTTTGGGTTTTATCCAGCAAAAGTTTGTGTGGACTGGATCACTTTGTGTGCCCAGTTTAAAGAATCCATGTTACCTGTAAATGGATTTCTGTAAAAACTCAGCATATTTTGAAACCGTTTATGGAAGTAAATGTAGTTGTGTTTCCATTACCCATGAAATTGCGCAAATTGAAGTTGCGAAAATAAATTTGCCTAATGGAAACACGCCAAATCGAAAACACTCGCCTTCTTCAATAAAAAGTTTTTGCGCTTGGATGAGGTGGGTTTTTTGAGTGTATTAAAATTCATATATTTCGCGAAACACCTTTTTCGCATCACAAGAGTCACGTGATCAACAACCAGATGTTACTATGAGCGAAAAAGACGTCGGCGTTGATGATGTCAGAAGTAGTAGTAGAAGGAGAAAAACGGCGTGGCATGTTTGGGTTCACGAAGCGACCGTTTTTTTTGTTGCATTTGGTTCGTGATAAAGGCAAAACCAATATATTAGATTAAAAACGCGAGCATTTACCAAGACCACTCGATACCATCGATAAAGTTTTGCGCATATTTAAAATGGAAACACAGCTACTATTACAGTAGGGTTCCTGTCCTCTGAATGTTTTCACTTTTTGTAAAGATTCAGCAACAAACCTAAGTATGTTTTACTGGGTGTTTATGTGACTGATTAAGACAAAGTAGCATAAAGTTTTGGGCTAAAGTCCGAGAGAGCTGAATATATTTGACTGAATCACAGGAGTGAAATGTTCCGCCGCCTGAAATGAACGAGGTTGTCCCTTTATGTATGTTGTGAAGCTGCTGTGGATGCTTCTACGGACTTATTAATCCTCTCGTCTCTTCCAGAGTACATCCAGAAATACGCCACAGAGGAGGCTTTAAAGGAGCAGGAGGAGGGCGGAGGCGACTCCTCTTCCGAGAGCTCCATGTCAGACTTTTCCGAGGACGAGGCTCAGGATATGGAGTTGTAGTGAAGGCAGAAACCATCCTTCACCTCACAACAGACTATCATTTCCTAAAGAGCAGAAACTCAGTACTATATTCGTATTTAAACACAGGACAATTTTTTACTGCAACACAAGGATTTTTATTGCTACACAAGGTTTTGCAGTATGGAAACAACCCCCCCCCAAAAAAAGCAACATTGTGTTGGAAATCATCACCATCAGCTCAGCGCTCTTCCTCTTCATCTGCACTCAGAGAGATGAGATTAAAGTGTTTTTTATCTTCCGCTGCTCTTTCACAATCTCAACCAGGATTCCCACGCTGCACTATAAAACCGACGCAGGACTCATCGACACATTTTTACCACTTTTTTCCATTGCTGTCTTCTCTTTGAGGCAGAGCTGGATGACAAAAAAAAAAGTAAAATGAAAACTTTTTTTTTTCTCCCCCCCACTGCCATCTAGAAGGAGCTGCAATCATTACAATCACGCTATCAAAGATTAGGAAAGCAGCAGCAGGCCACAGAGTGCTGATGATCTCAGCGTACCGGCTGCAGACGGACTGCCGACAGATGCAGACACACTTTCCAAGCGCATCAGAGCGTCTGCACGAATCTCATCCTTTGATGCGCTGGTGTTGCTCCGGCCGCTGATTATACGCTGCAGGAATCAGGGAGAGGGGTCCGTAATCGATATATCCTCTGTTTTCCAACACCCTCGTCCTCTCCATTTTAGGAAAGTGTTTGCCATTCTTTGAGTATCTTTGTGTGTTTTGGCATGACACAGAAGTAAAATGTGTGCTGGCCTTCGTGGAGCCGTATCGCTGTGGGCATGAAGAGGACACCCTCTGTCTGTCGGGGGTCTGTGGCGATTATCGATGAACTTAACTTTGCCTATTGCTTGTGTTGAACTATAATAAGTGTCTGACATGCGTAGGGATAGTTAGTTTCTTTGCAGCTGGTGAAGCCTATCATGATGTATGGTTTAATACTTATAAAAAATTAGTTTCCTGTTAAAGATGTAGAGAGTTAAATCATCTGTGTCTGCTGAATTAACCCCACTGAAGAGATGTTGCCCCCTTAATTCCTCTGCAGGTAAATGTGTCCATCACATCTGGTTATAACAGCACTCTTTGTTTCATCTCGGTCACATTTACTATTTCATGCTATTCCCAAAAAAATATCGGGACCAAAAACTTAATTATTTAATCTTCCCCTAAAAGGTTTAAAACACACTTAAAAGATCTTGGTTTACTTCAATGAAGCTTTATGTGTTTATGGGCAACAGAGCAACGAAGAGAAATGTGATGATGATGAGCTGATGTATGTTTTAGACATGTGTAAACCATGGCCTTACTGCATCGTTGATCACTTTTTTTATTCTTCTTTAAGAAAACAAGAATATCTAACATCAGCTTCAATAGAAAAGGTCCCTTCTTGTTGTTTAAGAAGAATTGATGATCAGATCCCATTAAAACAGCCCCGGTTAACCTCTGTACTGCATGTTTGTGTTAGTCCTAGGACAACATGATGACAAAGTTTTCAAATGCAACAATAACAAGAAAAAAAAAGAGAACCGGTTTCCAGCCTCTTTGGATGCCATTGGGATTAATCTCTTTTTTTTATTAATGCAACACCTGTTTGATGCCTATAATTTGTCTGAATGTTTTTATTTTGAACTTTTAAGACCTAGATTACAGATCCCAGATATCCGATTTTTAAATGGTCAAAGAAAAGAAAAATCAATAAATGTGCTTCCCTTGTAACTTGAAGAAAGAAATAAACAACAAAAAACATATGATCTGAGTTTTACTTTAATTTTTATTATTTATGTGGAAATATTGTAATTCGTTTTAAAGCTTCCCCCCTTTAGTAAAGTCGACGTAATGTTGGATAGAAAAATGGCAGCAACTTCTGTTTTGTCCACTAGATGGCAGTGTCTGTATGGTTTTTCCTGAGAGGTTTGTTTTTGCCCTCACAGGAAAGTTGACTTTGGTTTTATGTTACAGCTTTCTAACAATAGAGAGTAGGAAGGTAAAGATGACTTTAAAAAGAGCTAATCAGATGTTGACGCACATAACCAGGCCAGAAACGGTACATCCACATAAATAAATTCACTTTTGCTGAAGTATTTATGCTCAGCTGTTAATATCTAGTTTAAGTATTTTAGCCAGAAATTATAGCAATGGGGGAGCACGGTGGCGCAGCTGGTAGTGCAGCTCACCTCACAGCTGCACTACCAGCACCGTCCCACAGCCGGCGGACACTGTGGGTGCTGAGGGTGCGTCTGTTCCGCCATATGATCAGCACCCACACCCTGGGTGGGGTTGGCGAAAGGGCCTTTCTGTGTGGAGTTTGCATGTTCTCCCCATGTTCCCTTGAGTAGCAATGTGAGCTACAAAAACATGCATCAGTTCTCGGCTGTATACTGCCTCCTCCTGGCTGACTGGGGTGCCTGAAGGGTTGGGGAGGATCTGTCTGGAATAACGTGATACTTCCACGCGCTATGTCCAGCTGGGGAAACCCTGCCCCCTTCAGGTGACAAGAAGGGCCTGCCCACTCGTCAGGCAAGAAGGAGGCTTGTGCTTCACTGCAGGGCCCTCCGACAGATAGCAGAGGGAGAGCAATGCCCAAAACTGGAACTAGGTAGGAGCACAGGGTGATAAATAATGGGGGAAAAACGTGGGATAAAAAACATAGATATATATAAAAAAAGATAGCAAATCTGAGCGTGGCTTTTCTACCATTCTCTACTCCAGATCCTCTCAAGTTCAGTCAGATGTGTTTAGGTCTTTCCAGGGATGTTCACTGGATTTAAAACTCGGCTACTTAGTTACTATAAAAGCGACATATTATGCCTCTTTAAAAAAAAAAAAAAGTATAACCTGTTAAAGCACTAACTCTTGCTCTCGGGGTCCCCCTGCAGTTGGGAAAAAGATGTCTTATACTGTCGTAAAATATGTTATGGTTACACCAGGGGATTCACGTGCATTGACGAGCGATACCCACGAACGTGCAGATGTTCACGTCTTGGGCAGCCTTAGTTGCTTGTCAAATGTCTTTATCCCAGGTATATTGTTGTTTATGTCAGCACGTCATATATACGGCGGCGTATATATAATACTTGTCCAACAGAATGACGGCCAAGTCCACATCGGTCGAGCACCCCTCATCCTCCTTTAGCTCACGCCAGCGAGTAAACGCTCGACCAATATTGATTCTCGTCCGGCCCTTTAGTTTGTCACTCTCTCTTTTTCGTTTTAGAGTCTCCTCCGACTTCGCCTTCTTCGGTTTGGTTGCTGCTTCGGACATTACAATTTGCTCACTCACGCGCGGTAACAGCGGGCAAACAAATGCTTGTTGGGCTCACGTGGGTTGCAGAAGTGAGCTATGCCGTAAAGCAGCAGTTGAGTTTTGTAGTTCTTTTTGTGCACAGGTAGCTACCCGCACCCAAAGTTACATAGTGCCAGTGAAAGCGATACAGACCCCGTCAGGCTATGGCATGCGTGTCATTCAACCTATTGTAAGTCAATGTACCATCACAAGGGTATTGGAAATATATTATTATTGTTGAAAACTACATAGTGTTGCTTTAATGAAGTTCATTGCACAAAATCCGTATTGCATAAAGTAATTTAACCAGCTCAGTTGCTGACAATTTCAGTCCCTTTCAGAATGAGCTGTTTAGAGGGCTCTGTCACTTTTATGCAAAGTAGTGCTTGCAGACCACGCCCACCCATCGTGTTACTAGGCTGCAGGTTTGACACACATGAGTGCGGCTGTTAAAGAGTAACTCACCCCAAAATCAAATTTTATTTTTTTTGTTGAACAACTTTATAAATGATGATATAACAGCTACATCTCCAGTCATTATTTTATTTATTTTAGTACATTTAGTGAAAATATTAATTTTGTACCCAAAACCTTTAGTTTAGTTTAGCACAAAGTGGTTAAACGATTACACTGCACTGTAATTAACTGGAATTTAAATCCTGCATTCCTAATGGCTAATCTTGGGTTATCTACGTAGGTTTGGAATAGTGGAGAAAGCAGTCCGGCCGTGGTGGGGTAAATAACATGAGTGATCTTGGCCACACCTCCGTAGCGAGGTGCCATGAACTGCCTGCAGCTCAATCGGCTCAAAACTTTGGGTCCTCTAATGCCAAAGAGAGTCAATGGAGCGATAAAAGTTCTTTTCTGGTCCAGTTTGAAATGCGCCGTGGATCGAACATATGTTGTCCGTAAATAAAAAAATAATAATTTTGATGCAGAGAAAACGCTGATTTTCGACAAGAGGCAAAAGTTACTTTAGGTTTTGTGTGAGAACGTTTAGCGGACTACAACTGCAGAAGAAGAAGGAGAGTGAGGGTCTTAGCCTCCAGGACGAAGAAAGGAGCATTAAACACATAGAAAACCTCTATAAATCCGACAATGTGGAAAGGAGCAGCTATGTCGGTGGAGTGAGAGAAAGCATGGAGGAGAAGCTCTACAAGCTCTAGGTGAGTGTTTTACGTGCTATAGCTAGTACTAGCTCCCGCTAGCCAAATAGCGTCATATATGCGACTTCTGATTTGTAGACATTTTAAATGTGAATTTTTACAATCAAATAAATCCCAAATCACTTCACAAGCACATTAGAAACGTACATAATTAGTTGCCATTTAAATGGAAGTACAGCATATGTGTGATTCAGAACGTAAGACAAAGCGGACCAGAAAATAACTTTTATCACGCCATTGACTTCCATTCATTTTTTTCGGCTTGGGGACCCACGGGCCGGCCGGAAGGGGAGGAGTCTTAGGCTCCCCATTGAGTTGGTGGACGGGTTGGACAGGTGGGGGGCGGTTATATGCAAATTCTGCTTGTTTAATGTTACAATAAGGTATTTATTCTCTCCTTTAATAACTCATCTGGAATCCACTCCTTTATTATCTCATCTCCATGTTTTAGTTAGATGCCATCTTGGAACATGACTCGTCTCTTTAAGCTTAGTTCATACTTCTCTGTCTGTGTAGGTACGGGGACACGAAACGCAAGGGCTCTCCATCACCTCTGTCTCCGTCATGAGCACGGACGCAGTACAACGCAATTTTGTTTACTATCTTTCGAATGCAACGGAGAGTGCACATCTGTGATTGGCGGTTAAGATAGGCACCCCATTTTCCGAGACCATAGTCTTTAAAGCTGCCATCTCAGGGGGGTATTCCACGAAGCGAGTTCAACAAATTGAGTTTCATTTGAAATATCCTCGCTTGAATTAGCGTAACGGTTTACTCCAGGCTTATACAGTTCCACCAACGAAGCTCAGGTGAATTCAATCCGCCCTGATTCAAATGAGGCTTAACAAGCAGCCGCAGTCAATTGATCCTAGATAAGTGAGAATAGAAGGAAAAGAAAAAAGCCGTGTTTCTCTCCCCGTCTGAGAAAGACTTATTAAGGCAGCATATGAGCGTCACAATTAGATCATAAACAGCAAGGGGAACACCAGCTGCATATAAAAGCTCGTCAGGCTGCATTGTGTTATAATATGAATTAGATGATGTTCCTTATGGACGGTTTAGAGCGTGACACTGAGCGCTGTCAAGCTCTTCTAACTGTGAACTTCTAAATTCATGTTAATACATCATATTACCTCATTGGGTAGGGCAAGACAATCTGGAGACTGTTGTGAATTGATAAAATAAGAATACAACACTGACAGAAAATAGCTGACAGGTCGAATGTTTTAGAACATGATTTAAGAAAATATATAAAATATTTATCAACTAAATAAGAACAGTTTAAAGTCTTTAAAATGTAACATTAATACAGTATTTCAATTTACATGTGTATGTTTTTTTTGCCAGTCTCTACTACATTTTGTTTTTTCTTTTCTTAAACATGTATTCCTTTTTTTTACATTCCATCGTTTCCTCTTTTTATTTTATTTTTACCTTATGCATTTCTGCCTCCTTATGCAAATGAGGAGGGTTGCCCTTCTTGGTCCAGCTCCTCTGCTATTGGTCAATGAACAAGAAGCCGCAGGAAGCATGCACGCTTTTGGCTCTTTCAGGAGAACACCTTGTTTGATAGGAACTGAAGTCCTACCAGAGATGTCTCATACGATTGCAGAAGAATTAAGGCACGTTGCTATCTTAGCTTAAAGTAATACAGTCAGTGATGACTATTCATGGTTTTTTGTACACATTTTGAGTGAGCTGCAGACACGGATGATGAAGCTAACCCGTTCTATATCTATATATATATATATATATATATAATATGCTTTTATTTTTAAATATGCTGGCTTTGGTCCTCCAAACACAGCATGATGCTGTCTCCACGTTACTTGACAGTAGGAAAGGTGTTAATCAGGTGGTGAGCATTCCCCGCTTTCCCCATGTTATTTCCTATTTTGGTTTCATCCAGCTAGAGAATCTAGTTTCTCCTGGGGTGCTTCTCAATATCCCTCCTCGTCTCCTCTCTCTTCCGTCTTCCATCGCATGACCCGGAAACCGATCGAGCTCAGCCATGTTGAAGGACATATCAATTCTCTAATTGCACCGCGAGGATCGAGGAGGGAGGAGGCTTCACGAGGAGCGATCAGCGAGGATACACAGTTGTATCCTATGCGGAAGTCTTTTATCGACTTAACGTGACGCACGTATAAATTCACCTCCCCTTTCACATCTGCTTTAGTAAAAATGGTGTTCTTGCCACAGTTTATTAATTATTATAATTATCATTATTGTTTGCATGTACAAGACACAAATGTATGTAAAATCACAACTCTAGTACAGTTACAGAATTGTATCAAAGCACCAAAATTAAACATACTGTCATACTATAGCCTACTACAAATAAAAAACATTTCATTACTGTGAATAATTCATTGTTAATTATAACTGGTAATATAAAAAAATAAGAACAAATGCGGTCTTTTGTGGAGGTTGAAACGGTTACAATATAAAGAATAATTATCTCTAATGTTCAGGAATCCCGATATGCAAGCTAAATCCAGCGGTGTAGAGTCATCATTACTTGACGACGCTTTGAAGTGATGCTACAGGGAGCGAGGATATATATCATTTCACTTGCTTCCATTCCTCCGTCCTCGCGTCTTTTCCCTGTGTCCTTCCCTCGCATCCTGAAGAGTTGGAGCTAACACACGAGGAAAGGAAGCAAGGAAAGGAAACAAGGATGCACACTGTACTCCTGGCTCTACGGCTAAATTAAAGCGAGCTACCATCTGGTTTTAATCTGGCCAGTCTACCACACAGGCCTAATTCACTGTGTAGTGCAGTAGCTATGGCTAATCTAAGTAGTTCCATCTCTACAAGGAAGCATTGAAGCTCCACCTTCATGATAGGTTCTTTGTCACCTCTCTGACCAAGGTCCTTCTTCCCTTTGTATGTTTGTATTCTATTTAGATGTAGTCATTTTTATGATTCTGCAAACAGTCCTATAAACATGGTTTTACTTTAATATGAACTATCTAGTCAGAAAACTATATCTCAATCTGGTTTTGAAAAAGGCTGTAATGTTGCATAATATAAAAACGAAGTGGGTTGAGTACCTTTGTTGGCTATTTATATTTCAGTCAAGCCACTCACTGGCTTTTTAACATCTGACAGTCATAGAATATAGTGTAAAGTCAGCAAAAAAAAATTTCCGTACTATCACAAACATCAACAAGCAGCTTGATAAACACACATGGGACTTTACCTGGAACCATTTAACTTTTACCGATGAGAATATTGAGATTTCAGGAACAACTGCTTGGGGTGAGCTTGGAGTAAAACTATTGAGGAACTTTGTGGAAAAGCTCCCTATGGCAGCTGCTAAATATGGTGGAGGATCTGTGATGCTGTGGGCCTGTTAACCATAGGAACTGTTCTAAAGTGAATGTCAAAATGGATTCTGAAATAAAATGACTCTTCAAATCAAATCAAACTTTATTTACAAAGCGCTTTTCATACAAAAAGAAATGCAGGTCAAAGTGCTTTACAGAATAAAAAATAGCATAAAACTTACCTCACCTGTATCACCCCACACAAGTGAAACATGAACACATTTATACTCCCCTCCCCCCAATCCTAATCCCACATTCAGGAGCAACATTACAACGGCAATAAAATGGACACAGAGCTTAGTAAAGATGGGCCAGGTTAGATACTGGGTATGTCATTTGGATTTATGATCTGAAATGACATGGCGACTCATGGATGAATCTGTATGAATTGTTCATAAAATGCTAGATTAACTTTCTTCCATGTTCATCTCAGTCTCCAAACCTAATTTCCAAAGAAAAAACAAAGCACACCATTTTTTGTGAGGGGTTTTTACAAATATTAATGGATAAATGTCTCTTTCTGTATACGCTTAAACCTCTCGATAATGTCATAGAAAACATGGTTCTATCCTGATGGCAAAACGGGGTTGTAGGAAAGAGTCCTAAATATGTTACCCATGTTTTCTTTTTTTATTTTACTTGTATTAATCTAAATGCTTCTATTACCTGCAAATTTGCTGCTGTTACAGCTAATTAAAATGAAATGAAACAAAATTAAATAATACCACCTGTAATGATGACAATAACATTTTGTAAGGCTATTTTCAGATGTGGGTAGAGTAGCCAAAAAAAGTTTTACGCTGAAAGTACAAATTAGAAATCCAAAGAATTATGCAAGAACCAAAAAGTATGTAATTATAAGGCTACTCAAGTACTGAGAACATGAAAACTTTTTTTTAGATCATATGATTTTTGTATTATTTTATTTTGTAACTTGACAAAAATATAAAGTTCTAAGAAAATTCTAAAGACTAAAATGACTAGAAATGTATGAAGTAATCGTAAAATAACAAATTCAAGAAGAAACTTTTTTTAAAGGTAAACTAGGCTAATTAAACCAATCCTAGTGGGTATAATGTTAAGACCAGGGTAATACCCACACTTGACTTCCAAATAGCACAACAGGCTCAGTATAAAGAAAATGATGTTGAACCGATGAAACTTGTGCACAAACGAGAGGTTTCACTTCAAAATAAGCTGTAGGTGTGTGTCTGATGCATTTTTATGTTATGAAAACTGTGTTCCTCGTACAATAAGGTTAAAATTTTGCTCAACAATAGTAGCGACACTTCATTATAATATTACTCAAGTATAAGTAAAAAGTGCGATGCAGTAAAATTAGTCCAAAATGTAGCCTACTTAAAGAGTGACTCAAGTACATGAAACGTAACTGAGTAAATGTAACTAATTTCAACCTACATCTGGCTATTTTACAGTACTTTGCATATGTATTTGTTGGAGGACATCCAAATGATTTGATCAAAAGCAAAAACCGTTTTAATTAATAAAAACCTTTAAAAACCTTTAATCCCAAATTTAGGTTTTCACTAAACATCAGTGTTGATCCGATAAAAAAACACCCAGAAATTTTTTTTTTTTGCGTGGATAGATTATAGCAAATTCATCAATTTGCGCTGTTGGGTTAAAAAATAGAGCAAAGGTTGAATTTAATAAGGGCGCTGTTATTTGTGGCATATATGAAAAATACATCTCATGTTCGACAATGTCTATTACGAGAACAAATCTGGAAACAGAGCATTTGCTTTTGCTCAAGATTCCTCTATCAGCTGATTTTGTTTAATTTTGCTATTAAAACATCTGTTAAAGATCTCACAAAGAAACCATTTCAGAATTCAGATAAGAACATTACTTTACTTGTCATTAAGCTCATTCTTGGCTTTGCACATCCAGTGATCATTATAGGCTGCTACAATACTGAATGATGAAGTCCAGACCATGAGTATAATGATCTAATGAAATATTTATTGGTTGTGTGGCCACGCTGCCCCTTTCTGAGCATATTCTGGTTTCCAGTTGCAACACCAGTGTTTAATTTGGCTAGACGGCCACTCTTAGTAATTAGACCTCATCCCATTGTGCTGTATTATTTTAGTCTCTTTCCATGTATTAAAAAATGTACTTCTAAAAGCAAAAAGGAAAGGACTGTATTGGTCTTTCACCATGGGAACTTATTCAAAAGTCAGATTTTTTAAACTCGTAAAAGTAGCCATAATTGCGTTTAATAGCCTACAAACTAAATAACTTACTCGTTGCTATAAAGAATTGTGAACATATTTTATTTTATATATATATATAAATATATAAATATATATATATATATATATATATATATATAGATAGATAGATAGATAGATAGATAGATAGATAGATAGATATAGATATGTAAAAATAAAATACACATCAAGTTTTTTTCTTTTTTTCCTGAGTAACCCGAGACGCTGGAGAAGCAGCGGAGGGCGCAGAGAGCGATGAGCCTCTGCTGGCCGGCTGCGCCTCCTCCATAATGTATGGAGAGGACAAAGGGAGCGCGGCTGGATTTCAAACTTAATTTTGAAAAAGCCGTAACCCTAGCCCGGCCTATCCGACAACAGCGGGTCCGCATCAGATGAAAGGATGATGCGTCTTTTTCCACCTGCAATCTGTCTAATAATCACCGACAGCAGGTAAATGAGCTGCGCAGGGAGTTTGGATGCTGGTATAAAACGCGTCGCACTGGAGGCCTGCACTTGGAGGAACTTTAACGCACGCAGTGATGAGAAAGTCCTGAACAGCCTGGATGCTGGTAAGTCAAAGTCTTTGCCTGCAGCCTTAAACAGCTTTTTTGGAAAATACAAACGGAAACGTATGTTGTAGCGTAGATCTGCTTGATTTCATCTGATGAAGTAACTTTTCTCAGATATAAAAGCTTTAATGATAGGTTTGACCAAGATATGTGAACTTAAATGGCACAATATCTTTTTTTTTACAGTCTTCCCTTTTTATTTCCGTTCGGGCTCGCAGCTTGAGACCGTTATGTTGATTTCCATGAAACAAAAATATGAAAAAGAAAATGCAGACAAAAAGCAGTTGAAAGTTGCAGAAAACTGATTTTGTTTTGGATGCTGATCTTGGGCATCACTGCATAACATATCGTCCTCCCAAAGTAAAAGTATGTAGGCTATAGCAAACTATCCAACCTGAATCTTCCTTCATAAACTGATGATGTATGTGGGGATTAATCATGTGAGATGGAGTAAGTCTGGAGAACTGCTGTATGAGTGCAGCAGCCTGGAGAACTAACAAAGCGGCACACTGTGGAGGGATTTAAAAGGCAAGGCAATTTTATTTGTATAGCACACTTTAAACAGCAAGGTAATTCAAGGTGCTTTACATAATTTGGGGATGAAGAAACAAACAAATCATTTGAGACAGGCATGGAAAGTAAAAACAGAAATTAAGAATAAAGCATGAAAAGCATAAAAATACAACATTAGAGAAAGTTAAAAAACAAAAACAGCAATTCGATGTCATAATCGTTTACTCAAAGGCAGTTCTAAACAGATGAGTTTTAAGTTTTGGTTTAAAGCAGCTCAGTGTTTCAGCAGCTTTGCAGTTGTCAGGAAGTTTGGAAGAGAAACTAAAAGCTGCTTCTCCATGTTTGGTTCTGATTCTAGGGATGATTAGTAAACTAGAGCTGGGAGGCCTGAGTGGTCTGGGGTTGCTATAGTGACAACAGATCTTCAAAATATTTCGAAGCTAAGCCATTGAATGATTTATAAACTAGTAAACGTATTTTCAAGTCTGTTCTCAGAGCTACAAGGAGCTAGTGTAAGGACTTTTAAACACGGGTGATGCGTTCTACTTTCCTGGTTCTAGTGAGGATGTGAGCAGCAGCGTTCTGGATCAGCTGCAGTTGGAAAAGCTCTTCATTTTGGCTGTAGAAACTTCCATCACAGTGGGAATAGTGGTATTGCAATTCAAAAAACGCGACAATTCTGGGAGCATCCAGGTTGGGTTTTGCTAAATTGGTAAAATAATGGGGGATTGTTGTGTTAGTAGTGCCAATTTTCACTTAAAGTGACTTCAAAGTGAGGGAACTACAGTACTGGCTCCAACAAAATGATTTACATATAGGTTTGGATGTTGTGCATCCCCGAGTACAAATACTTTGGATCTCAAATAAACTGTTGCAGAAACATAGCTTTAGTAAAAAAACAGTAATTTGTGGCACAACTTATCCCGGGTGTGGGGTAAATTGTACCATTAGAGAGAATACACTGAGGTAAATTGTGCGATTGATTAAGAAGTAGAACAGATCTTTTAAATCTCACAAATGATTATAAATATGAATCTCTTTTCTGTTCTGGCTGCACCACCAAGTGGTGTATTCGGTTTACTTGAAGATAGTTTACAACATCAAAGGCCAAAGTGCTACAAAAAGGCCTAGTAGCAAACTAAAACATTTCAAAATGAGCGACTAATCATCTGCAAATCATCTGCAACTAAATCTCTTCACAGATCCGGCCTACTGTAGAACATCTCCTTGTCAATGCTCCACGTTATGGTTAACTTAGTTGAACTTATGCTCCTTTCTGGCTGTACCAAGTTTTTGTGGTATGGGTAATGTTTTGAGCACATCACCTCTAGGGATGCAACAGTTCATATCTTTTCAAACCAATGCAATACCGATACTTGGCTCTGACTACATGCCAATAAGGAGTACCAATGGCAACACTTCTACCACACACACAAAAATGCAACGAATTGGAAGACATGTTCTATTTTATTTTATGTTTTCTATGTCAAATGATGGTAAATTAGATAACAAAATTAAATCTCATAAATCTCAATAAATCTCATAAATCTAAAAAAATATCAAGTGAAAAACATTTTTTTTTCTGTGTAATTATTGAAGTTTCCACATTTTAGGTGTTGGTTCATGGTATTTGTTAACTTTAACGAGTACATTAGAAAGGTATTGGTCCCGATACCCGTGTTGGTGCATCCCTAGATGACTCCTTTGTCATTTTCTCTAAATGTGAAGAAGATCTTTCCAGACCATCCTTTAACTTTGCTTTTGAAACTTTGCACCGATCTCATCACCTTCAACATTTTCCACCAATCAAATATATAGATGCTAGATGATGATGATGATGATGGTGACAAAGATCTGTCTGCTTGCGACTTTGTAACTGTGAAGTTTGTAGGTAAATTTTTTAAAAAGTATTTTTATCTAAATTTAACAATGCTACATAGTTTTAGTGATCAAATGTAAGAATACAATTAACAGTAACAACAAAAAAATTCAAAAATTATCCCAAACACCAATAAAAAAAATTAAAAAAATGCATCCACCAG
Source organism: Apricaphanius iberus (assembly GCA_028564705.1). Classification (NCBI taxonomy): domain Eukaryota; kingdom Metazoa; phylum Chordata; class Actinopteri; order Cyprinodontiformes; family Aphaniidae; genus Apricaphanius; species Apricaphanius iberus. The sequence continues at coordinate 326,534 of JAPXFQ010002381.1, read as the reverse complement.
ATGTTTTGAGCTAGCATCATGCCAACTATTAACTCATAGTGTGGCTTACTAAAGCACCAAAACAGATGTGAATGGTTTTCAAAGTTGTCTATTATTGTTCAAACACAGCAATCAAAAAACCTTGATCATATAAAATTTTACTTTTGAGGGCAAAAAACTGTTTTTTGAACTTAAATGTGCCTACCTCTCAAGCCCTTCTTTGGAGAATAAGTGACATCGATGTCTCTTCAAAATGATTTGGTCAAATCTCCAATGTCCTCTATGGTTTTCTAGATAAGAGGGTTGGCGCTATACTTGCCCCTTGGCATAAATTACCCCACTCTCCCCTACTGATGTAATTATCTTGTAAATCACATTTTAATTTAATACAATATTAATGTATATGCTCTCTTTGTGGAGTACCTAGTGATATTTTCCCTGTGTATGGTGCTATAGTAAAGAAATTTTGCTTCCTATTGACCATGTTGCAATCCCTGCTTCTGTTCTGATGAGCATTGTTACTCTAATGGCGACGGGAATAAGAACTCCCACTCTTCCTTTCAACTATGTTATGCAGTTACTGTGAAGATCCCACTTTTCACCACTTACGTTTTACTCCTAAAGGTTTAACTGCATTGATATGGCTGTCAAAACGCTGTGCTTTCTGTTACCCCCATCAAACACTGTGAGGCTATCTACTGATAGCTTTTAGGTTTTTTGTGATCAACAAAAGTTCCTTGAAAGAACCAATCAGTTTGGACATTGTACGTTTTACATGTTGATGCTCAAAAATACAACGATATATGTGTGTCGAGTCTAAAGTATGGAGCTGAATGTAAGGAAGGGACAACCCTACTGCATTTTTGTGTGCAGATTTCAAACAAGAAAGGCTATATTTTGATATGTAGCAATATCTATCTCTTCAAAATATACCTTTGTTTTTATGTCGTTCTTAGAGCCTTTTTTGAATAGATAGATATTGCTACATATCAAAATAATGTCAAGTGTTTAGTTTAAAAAACAAAATAAACTGGGAGAGTTTAGATATTTTCAAATCATAGACACAAAATGTTAGCGCAGAATGTTATCAAATCAGACATATGTTGTTTATGAAAAATTGTGAGAAAGATCTAGATTGCTTTATTGGTGGAACATTTTGACTTGAGGTGCAGCAACACATCTAAAAGAAACAGGAAAAACCATGTGTTTCTATGCACCCCTGTTCCTGTCCAGTATCCCTTATCATCTCTTTGGTATTGTATGTCCTGTGCGTAAAAAGGCGCTGCGGAAATGTACTGTCCCACCCAGGCCTGCTCATAGAGGCAGCAGAAGGAGAGGGAGGAGGGCAGCTTGGATTACTATCCAGCCTGTGGGTTAAGATGCTTACCAACTAATTACCTGTCTATGAAAAACCCGCACTATGCAGCCCGACAGGCAGGGAGAGCCGGGAGCGAAGGACAGTCGGAGATCTGGAGGGAGGATTCGGTGTGGACTGAAGAAGTGCAAAAAACAAGATGTCTTATTTCCTGATGTTTTGTATGTTTTAAAGACTGGCCGTTTATGCTGTAATGCTGCTGGATACTGTTGCTTTTGTCTGAGTGAAGAAAACCCTATGGTGTAAGGAGTTGACATGAAGATATTGGATTATCTTTGTAAGGTAGGAGGCTCTAATCTAAAGGAAGTGACTGTCCTGCTCAACTTTTCTTTAGGAAAAAAGAAAAAAAACCTGACCAAAAAAGGTGGGTTGAACAAAAATCAAGTTTGATAATTAGTTATTCATTTATTATCAAACATTCAACACAAATGTGTAAAAATGTGTCTCTTCAAACTACTTGCTTTCAGTAATAGAGGCTTTACTACCCAATGACACAATCAGCAATGAATTTCATCTCCTACTGCTGCCAGATCTGATTATATTTTACCCAGTTTTTCATGACTTCCATCCTCCATCAGCTTTACTGGAGATGTGGGCCTAATAGTCATCACTTACATGTCCATTATCAGTAATAAGAGCAGCCCAGATATGAGGAGGGACTAAAAACGCTCAGCTTTAAAAGAGCACCTTCAGGAGTTTTGATTGATGTTTAGTTTCTCTCTCTCTCTCTCTCTCTCTCTCTCTCTCTCTCTCTCTCTCTCTCTCTCTCTCTTTCTCTCTCTCTCTCTCTCTCTCTCTCTCTCTCTCTCTCACACACACTCACACACATACACACACATCCTTATTGCTGTATTGATCTTTCCCGGAAAAGGGGAAGATGAGCCCTGCTTTGGGACCCATTTGGGACATCTCAAAAATCACTTAGCACATCATTCCCCACAGCCAGAATCAATCCGAGCTGGAGATCTTTTCTCTTGGAGGCGGGGGGTGGGGGGCAAATATTACAATCTGCAGGTAACATTTAGAGCTGTAAATTTCGTTGAAGTGACATAAGCAGAGCAGCAGGCCTGTTTATCCTGCAGCAGATGGCACAGGTGGATTTATTCTCTGTCCTGTAAGGTAGAGATGAGGAAAGGACACCACCGTTTCCACTCTGCATAATCTTGCAAAGACCTCCCCGTGCAAGCTTCGCCAAACTCAAATGAGGTCATCAGGTTATAGCAACCCTCTCTGATAGGCAGGACCAGATCCCGGTATCAAGGTTCTCAGAGAGTCTAAGCAGCTATGGTTTCCATCATAAAGTATCTGGGGTTTAAAACACTTTTCAGTTAGATCCATAGACTGTAAATAGTTAGATCTCAAAGAAGTAATCAGAGTTAGCATGGAGGTGCTCACTACTGTTGGTGCAGACTGCCACTCATATGGCTGAAAGATGGCTATTGCACACTTTTTTGGTTGTTAAAGCACAAAATATGGAATTTAAAAAAATGACTAGTTTTGTCCTCATCAAATGGTTACCTAATTCCTTAATCGTCTGCCACCTAGACAATAGGACGCGCTGTTCTATCCGTATTAAGTAAAACACATTAGACAAGGGTTGTTCAAGTCCAGTCCTAAAGAACTACCATCCTACAGCTTTGAGACGCATCCCTTCTCCAGAATCAAATAATCAAGCCTCTGCATGACTAGTGAGGGAATTCAGCCTTTTGATTTAGGTGTGTTGGAGCAGGGAGGCATCTAGGATGGTAGCTCTGTAGGAGGGAACTTGGACACCTTTTGCTTTGTTGCTGAAATGTGCTATACCAATGAGTTGACCGGAGTGCACTCCTCAAAATTGTTGTCCCAAGTACTTTTTAAGCCCAAAATTAAGATAAACAAGACCATACAAAAAAGGTGATTTTGAGCAAAGTTAAATATGTTTTTTAAACTTGTTAATTTTTGTGCGTGACATGTTTAGAGCTCACTCCTGCTTATATCTTATGGGTAATGAAGTCAAGGGTTTCAGAGTATGAGAGAAATGGACCAAAAATTTGTTTCTCTGTTCTGGTGATTTGATATTTATATCATTAATAAAAACTGAAATAAACTCATTTTGAATGTAAATCAGCCGACTCATAACTTTTCCACAAAAAGAGAAGTTATTTATATTAAATAATATGTATGTTTATTTTGTAGCGGTTTCTGAAGAGAAAGTGCAGTTACCCAAACATGACCCATTTTGTATCTTTGCAGCTTTCATCATTTCTCATCTATTTATTATATTTTTATGGGTATAAAACAGACCAGCTGTCAACTTGTACCCTATATGATAGATAATCAGAGATTTATAGTCATTGTCTATAATCAACTCATAGTCTGTGAGGAAATGTGATTTTATTACCTCAATTAATAACACCTCCAGCAGGAGATTCCTTAGAGTGACTCAGTCTTTTGATCATTGGTCATGACCGGTCATATTTCGTAAAAAATCATGTTCCAAACATTTAAAGTAAGTCTTATATGACCTATTTTTCTTCATTTTATTTATATTTTAGTCATGATAAGTTTTAGCAACTGCTATTTTATCAGTTTAATCATTTAATTCCTATTATTTTTTCCATTTTTAGGTATGCCAAATCATAACAATAAATTTTTTTGTCTGCATAATCTTTAGTTTTTTTTTCAGTTTTAAAAGAGGTTTTGATATTTGTATTTTTACGTCTCCTATTGTGTCTAGACATTTTTAAAATTTGCTCTTGGGTTTCCTCACTAAACTATACAAATATGTTTTCTCAGTTTCTCATCTTCAAAATGTTTTGATTGATTTATTTTATGTTTATTTGTGAGTATTAATCCTTAGTTCCAGTATACGATTACATTGTTTTTTGTGTCATTTTTATTTTACCTATCTATATTCCAATAGTTGATAAGACAGGGCTCTTATATATAAAGTGGGATGAAAAATGTGGGTGTAGGAGCCATATTTGTTTTTGTTTTGATTTTACCTGTGAAATTGAAGTTTGTTCTGTCCCGATTGGTTGGGAAAACACCAGCCTATTTAAAGCTGATTAAAATGAAGTTCGGGTGTTGCTGATTTGCAGAGCGCAAACTGTTTTCTACTGCGCAACCAGGAATGCGCTGGAAAAGTGACTCAAGCATGGACGCAGAGACTCTTAAGACCACAATGTAACTGAAATATGTGAAATGGATTATGGACAACATGAAAGAAACCAAAAGGTAATAAACATCTTAAAAGCAAAAAGTAGAAACCATATCCATGTCAGTAACTAGTTGCGCTAAGGTAGTGGACTTTGGCGTTACAGTGGGACTGTACCTCCATCTCCTCCTGTTCTGTGTATGGCACTGGTAGAATTCACTGTCAGAGCACACAATCAGTGAATTACCATAGGGCCATAAACAGAGTAGAGACAGAACCATGCAGTCCTTAATCAGTGCAAAATATGCAGGCGGCTCTACTTCCTGCACTTTTCTCTTCAACACATCCGATCCTCTTAGCCCGTTTTGGCACTAGCACATTTTTGCTGTGTTCCTCGTTGTTTGAGCAATCATGTGTAGTGCCAATATGGGACGAGAGAAACACTCAGCTGTGTGTTTTCCTGTTGAAGCCACATGGATGATCCCAACATCTCTTGTTGTTCCGTCGGACGGATAACAAGAACTACGGAACTCACATCGAATGTGCCCTTACTATCAGATGTCCCAGGTTGCTACTGGTGGTGGTGTCAGAGATGCCTCTCGGCGTAACCTGAACGTTGCTCGGCACATAGATCGGGTGGCGGTGACTCTCTCCCACAGTGTTTGGCAATGGTAGAACTCACTCTGGTGGGCTGGAAGGATCCGGTGGTTCTAGACTTGCCAACAACTGACTGAGAGCTTTGAACCTGCTGATCTCCACGAGCACAACACAAGAACGGCGCGACACTGTCTTACAAATATAGTCATATTACTGTTACAAAAGGAAAGCTACAATGTACTTTAGTTTCATCTTATGTGACAGACAAAGAATAAACTAATAAGTGTGACATGTATCTATATTTAGCTACTGCTGAGTCATCTATTCATGATCTGTAGCTGCTTGTCTATGCAGCATCACAGGGGAGCTGGTGCCAATTTCTGAGTCCAATTTAAAGTAACCAATTAACTTGATGGTCACATTTGGAAGTCAGAGAATCAGGCAAACTCGCAAAGTCAAAGACTGCTGGCAGGGTTTCGAACCCCAAACCTTCTTGCTGCTTCCAACCGTGCCTCCAGATCCTTCTCAGTGCTTTTTAAAAACACCCTTTTTGCTGCAGCTCGAGCTACAGGCCTGTTAGTGTGTCTCTCCCACTTTTCCATGTCTACACTCTGGCATGTTTTCCATCCCTCTTTGCAAAATAGTTCAAGCCCAGTAAGATTTAACAGATAGCTTCTCTGATCATCAGTTTCCAAGCCTTTTGACGGATTCTCAATTGGCATTAGATCTGGACTTCGACTGGACCATTCTAACACATGAATACGTAAAGCTGTACAAATAGAGTTGTCCTCCAGGCCGAAGGTGATCCTCGGCCCAAGTTTCAAGTGTTCTGCAGCATGTTTTCTTCCAGGATTGCCCTGTAGGCTAATCAGCTCCATCCATCTTCTTATTAATCCTTGGCCAGCTTCGTTGTTTCGGCGGAAGAACAGCATCACCACAGCATCATGTTGCCACCACCATTTTACTGAAGATGTGCATTGTTTGCTTTGCTTTTTGCATGTCAGAAGGTTCATTTTGATCTCATTCCCCCCAAATATGTGCTATGTTCAAGCCCGGGAGATTATTTTTTGATTTTTGATAATGCTGTTTGTTCACTAATGCAGAGAACTGCTGTGATTATACAAAGATTACATTAAACGCAGCTGGACTCCTTCAGCCTCTAACGGGACTTTTGATGGTGGTTGGTTTGCGTTGGATTTTATTTAGGGGGATCAGAGGGAAAAGGCTCAGTAAAAATCCACATCACACTTCAGATTATTATCCTGAAAAATGTATGGCCAATGTATTTAATTTTATCAACTTGCACGTCTATGTGTTGGTCTGTCAAATAAAATCCCAATAAAATACTTATACTCCATGATTTAGGAGCAAGACAGAGAAGTGGCGTTTGTGATGAAATGTCAGGTTCATCTTGGAGAAAATGCTCAGTCTCTAAAGCATTGTCAAGAAAAAATAAGAAATGCATAAAACTGACAGATTTTTGACAACTAGTTCAACATTTTGCTTGTAATGAATCACGGAATGAAATGAGAACAATTAGTTTACACTCTCAGAAATAGGGGTACAGTGCGAGTCCTTTTTTGTCCCCCGAGGTACAATCTACACTAATTTACCCCCTAGGGCTAATTATTGTATCGTAAGGTACATACATGTACCTTTTTGAGGCCCCAAAAAGTACGTATATGTACCCAAGTGGTGAAAGGTACATATACATCCTCTATAGAGGCATTGACTTTTCAGCATTCACAAGTATTCATTTTGAATGATATGGCACAAGCAAGTGATAATGTTGCAAAACTGCAAAAACAAATTGCATGGATGCAAATTATGCGTGTCTAAAAGGAACTGCACAAAATGGAAAACTGTTGTGGAGGCTGAACTAAATTACATGAAATGATAAGAAAATGCACAAAGGTGACTTAAAAAATAACCTTTACACTTTGCTTTTGCACAATGTTTTGAGCAAATGAGAACAACAAAGATTGTATGGAGAAAAAATATTCAAGCAAACTATTGTGACAAGCTTGTGGAAGGATGTCCCTAACCTTGGAGCTGAGTCCTACAGCTTAAACCTATTTCTACCGGATAATAAACAAGTATTTGTAAGAGAAAGTAATGACGCATGTAGAAGAAATACTTAGAAATATTCTCTCTGTCATTCTTCTAGCATTTAGCATTAATCATGTCAAACATAAAACAGAAACCTTAAAACCACGTTTATGAAATCAAACACTGAAGGATTGTTTTATTTGGAGCTACACTTTAGGGCCTTCACTCCGGTCATGTTTAAGGAAGTTCTGGATTTAATGATTTGTATAGTTAAGGATTCCTCCACAGTTCCTTTAACTTAAACTTGTGAATGTGCCCACTTTTCAGATCAATATTGAGCTACCATGCTAAAGGAAACACGTATACCCTGTTTACTAGAATACAGAAAACCTACAGCATCACCTGAAGCACTCAAAAACAGTCCCAGAAGCAATGGAAGCTTCAAAAGCTGATTTCTCTTTATCGTGTTTCACTACAGGCACTCTGAGAGTCCATTACGTCTGTCTGCAGAGGACGTGAGGTTAAGTGGTGGCAAGCAGAGTGAAGGAGGAGGTGAGGCCTGCTCGCCGACAGCTGCTATGGGTGATTAGACCGTGCTCTGATGCAGGAGAGGCATCAAAGCTCTTTAGGGAGAATCCCCCTAAACAGGAGGAGGCAAGGACACACGTCACACCGACCAAATCCCGATACTTCTTGGTTGCTGAAACTGCCCACAAACCGGGCTTACTGGTGCAGCGGCGTACAGGCTGCACGGCACAGACCATCTGTCCTCATCAGATTCATCACCAACCAGAGGATTACCAGCAGCTGACGCAGTCACGCTTCTTCTCTCTGAGATGCTGGTAACACTGGAGTTTCATTAGATTACACTGGGTGTGGAGGTTAATGGAGCTCCTCATGAATCTCACACACTAATTGCTGCAGTATCAGCTGTTCTCGGCGCTTATTTATCATTGTATCTGTCGCATTAAAGGCCAGTTACACTAATTTCAGTTTGATGGTAAGTATCGGATGTTTCACAGATTTTAAAATTGTCACAAGAAGGTGATGAAGGAGAAGCGTAGGTGGAGTTGTCAATTTGTTGTCATCAATCGAAAACATGAGTTTGAAGAATGATTGTATGAAGAGAATTGGATAAAAAAATAAATTTTTTGTAATTATCAAAAGCAAAAAAATAAAAAAATAAAAAAGATTAAATATATGAACTAACAAGTGTTTTTTTACAGATGCTTTCGTTTTTTACTCTTGCTATGCTCGAAAATAAACCAAGCTCACCGTACACACCCGAATAAGACGTGGCACTTCAGTCTATTTACACTCACACACATTTCCAGTTCCTGGATTACAGTAATCCTAGGTGTATTTTTAGGACTTCATGAGTAGAGGCAGACCATCAAGGGAAACAGATAGCTGTCATATGACCAGCTGGATTTTCCAGGAACACAGTTAATTATGTCGCGTCCTGCAGCAATACAAGAGCAGACTCTGGACGCTAACGCAGAGTAACGAACTGGGAATTAATGGAAAACCAAATCTGGGTCACTAGGTTACAAATATGTTGTGCATTACTTAAAATTCCTAAATATGAGAACTTCAAGCAACATTTAGTACCTTTTTACTGAAATTACTGATTTAGATAATGCAGATTACTGTTAAATCAAGCTATATTTTTATGAAAAATAAGGATAGTTATATAGTCACAAATGGAGCACATAAAAGTGAGTTTTGTGTTAGAAGTACATCACTGTCTACATAGATATTGATGTATCAGGCTGTGGTTTCATTAATCGTCCCTAGATATTGTCGTATTTTTTAAATCAAATGTTAAAGTAAGTTTTTTAAATAAATTTCACAGGAAGATAATCTGATTGCATCAAACCTGCAAACTTCAATGGCATATGACGCTAACACAAATTATGTCATAATTTTGAGGTTTGAAGTAGATGATACGCGGTTTTGATTTTTCTGTTGTTTGTTTTTTTTTACAACAAAAATGAAAAATCTGATTTGCACTTGATTACAGTCTCCTAAGTATGCTGCAATTTAACCTGCAAGTCCTTTCGGCGCAGTCTCGTCATCTTGCTGGAAAATGAACCTCTGGATCTAAATCTAAAATCTTCCACAGGTTTTCCTGGATTCCCTTGATGTTCTTTGATGAACTCAACTGCCCAGAGCTTTGGGAGGCGTTCAAAGTGTTATAACCTAACTCTACCTTAGATGTCTTCATGCCAAAAGAGTTTTACCTGTAATAATCACAGAACCTGAAGGTGTTGACTCGAGGTGTGGATTTTAGCTAATAAAATCAGAAATTAAAACATTGAATTTTTGTGGTTGCAACACTAGGAATTGTGAAAACGTTAGGGAGGCAAACACGTTTCAAGAAAGTTTTAAACCACTCCTGTTTTGTATTTGTTAAATTTCAAGGCAGCAGTGATTTTACAAAGATAACCACTGACTCCATGTTGTCAAATTCTTTTTATCTGACTAACCAGGAAATGATGAGACTTGCTACCTTTCAGTGATGTTCCTCTCTAAGTTAGAGGTTGCTTTACTGGGGAACCTTTAAAGGAGAGAAACCAAAGGATAAAATCCACACGTGAGCCAGAAAATAAAATGCATCATTTCAACTTTTTATTTTACTCAGAGACAAAACACAGGTCTTATTTTATTATAGACATAAATATTTAAGTAGAACATATATTTTGCGTTAATTTAGGATGCAATGCATCCAAAATTCACCTCTCACCTTTAAATACATTTTTTTTACACATCTCCACCAGGTGAGCCATAACTCAAATATGAGGCCATTCAACTGTTTTTGTTACATTTTTTTTTATCAATTTCAGCACTTTGTAAGATTGCAGTGTTTTTATTTTTAAATAAAAAAATATGCACAACATTTTGATCTATTTCAGTTGTTTTTATATATATTTCTTAATACACTTGACCATGATACTTGTACAAATCTTAACTCTGTAATCTAGCTGTATCTCTGCTAACCAGCCAGGTAAAAGAGGAGCATTTCCCAATTTTCCCCAATTAGTTCAGAGTAGATTACCTATATATTTTGTTACATTAATTCATGAGGATGTACTTTCATTACCAGGGTGTACTTAACCACAAATAATTTATCATAATAGTTACCAAATTTCATTATAGGGATTCTAAGTTTCTGTTTTTTCCCTCTTTTTTTTGGGTCCAAAAAATCAAGGCATGTCTCTCAACTCTGACAAGTTTATATTTGCAGAAAAGGAACAACAAAGGCACATTTATACAATGTGTAGGCCTACAGGTGTCAGACATAACAATCTTTCAGATATATTTATTAGTGAGATATAATTCTTAAAGAGCCATTTTTGAATTTCCTCCAAATAATACTTTGTCGCCCCCTGGTGACCAAAAGTTGATGGAGACAGTCCCGTCTTTTTGAGAAAGTTTAAAACAATTTCTGCTTACTTTAATGATTAATTCAGAGTCGAGTGAAAAATGCATTTTGGATACAGGAGTTTGAAGTAACTAAAAAAATAAAATAAAACACAAAACAAAAAAGGCTGTCAGCCTACAATAACAGAGTATGTGACTGCAGGGGGCGCCAGTGCCTTATGGTAGGACGTGGTGGGTGGTTTTTTAAGCCAAATTAACTCCCCTGAGATTTTAATATCTGTTGGAAAGAAAAATATATATATTTCAGACATTATCATGTGTCATACCATTTCAATTTTTTTAAATTTAATTTATTTTGGCGTCTAAGAAGTATTACCTGTAATAACTGGGTTTGAAGGGTCCGTGTTTACTGACGCCCAGGTACTTGGCCTGCTCATCCGTCAGGTCTGTTAGATGAACGTCAAATATTGGAAGGTGCAGACTGGCTACATATTCATCTGGAAATACGAACCACATTGTTTTCATTTAGATCTTAGAGTATGTTCACGTATCAAGCAGACCTGCTATGTGTTCTACGTTTAAGATAAGAACTTGCCCATCTTCTTTGGCAGCAGGTAGACGTCCTGTTTGTATCGTCCTGCTGGTGCGTTGTACAGCTCTAATAGAGCCAAAGCCTGAAACACATCAGTGGTAAATTAAAGACAGAACGCTGCATTTAATAGGTGAGATAAAACACAGGTTTTATACCTGAGTTGCAGCTGTGACAGAGAGGACAAATGACGGCACAGTGGAACAGCTCAAGTTCAACAGCCGACCCTGAGGGTAAAGAAAATCAGAGCTGGGGTGAACATGGTGATAATATTAATAGCAATTAATGTGAGGCAGGTAACAATACCATGAATCAATACTTAAAATGTGGAAACTCTGCAATAATTTCAAAGAATAGGTTTATTTTTCTCTTGAAATTTTTGTTTTGTGCTCATTTTTATTAAATTTATTTACTTGATTCACCATAATTTGTTGAAACAAGTAGAGAGGAAAATAAAACCTGTCTTCCAATTCATTGCATTTTTGTGTGTGTGTGGTAGAAGTATCGGCATTGGTACTTGGTACTGGCAAGAACTCAGATCCAAGTATCGGTATCGTATCTATCTGAAAAAGTGACATCGTTGCATCCCTAGTTGGTACGCTTACAGGAACATTTATTCCTTTAGTTTTTATCCCTAACTAGAATATTGGGTGCCTTTAAGCTTTTCATCATATTGGGCTATTTATGATGGACTTATGGTAATGTAGTGGAATTGGAAGGTTGTTGGATCAATTCTAGCTTCTTGTCACTGGTCAGTGTGCACTTAGGCAAGGCATTTTATCCCAAGTTGTCTACCTATTTGTGTATCATTGAATAAAGTGTAACTGGATGAATGTGGCTCTAGTGTAAAGTGTTTTGATTGGTCTGTGTGAAATTCAGTCCATTCACCATTTCACCATCTGTTTTTTCTGGACATTTAAAGGAAACAAACATATTTGGGTAGTTTGGTATCATGGACCAAAGAAAACAAAGCCTGTATATGGAGCTCAGGGAGAAATTTCTAGATTCCATATTAAAGCAAGACCACTTCCAAGCTGCTTCATGTTCCCCCACAGCTGCCAACATCAATAGGAAGACAAAACATGAAAACGGTAATGCTGAGAGAATATCTTTTAGAAAGCTGAAAGTGTCAAATAAAAGAATAACATCCTTCCTGCAGCTCCGGCTTCCTTCTTTGGGGTCAGAGTTGCATCCTTGTCCAACCGCATGAGCAGCATCTCTGGCTCCCATATTATTACTGCGGGGTTCTCCCACCTGATGTGCCTATTAGGGCCTTTAAAATGGTTAGCTGTATTTTACAAGGAGGCTTGTGTCAAAATCAGAAATAGGAGCGATCCATCATAAAGGCGTCTTCACTACCCGTGAATAATTATTATCATTGGGTGATCATGTGGTCAAAAACAGCTGCATCACCTCAGCCAGGAGGACGACGCGTTTCCCATCAGGCCAGATGATATGGTCCACGTGAGGCCTGATATGGAGCCACTTCAGCTCTGTAGTCCGCAGGCTGGCCTGTAAAGGGGAAATCTCTAAAGTGTGCACTCAAATGTTCACAAACAACAAACATGTGTTTAGTCTTACAGTCTTTACCAAATCTATCTCAGTGTTTGAGTGTCCCATGTTGCAGATGATGCAGCCACTTCTCATTCTGTCAAAGTGTTCCCGAGTTACCACGTTCTTGTTACCTTGAAGGAAACAGCAAAATAATTTATTTTATTTTATTTTCCGGAAAATTTTGGGGGGAATTTACATCAACATGAAGTAGTAAATAATTGTGACGTGAATAGAAAATAAGACAAGGGTTTCCTTTTTATTTATTACTGTTTTTAATTTTCTTTTACGAACAAAAAGACTCTGAAGATTTGTCTGTACATTTAGGGTATTTATCCTGTTGGAAAGTGAATCTTCTCCCCAGTCTCAACTTTTTCTGCAGCCCCCTAAAGGTTTTCTTCAAGTATTTATTGAATTCAATTCACCCAGACGAGCCTTCCTGTTCCTGCTAAAGAAAAGCTTCAGCACACCATGATGCTGCCAACACCATGCTTCACAGTAGGGATGCTCACATTACATGGAGCTCAGAACAAAAAGGTTTCTACTTTGGTTTTATCAGACAAGATAATTGTACTTATCTGGATCTGACCTGACCATCTTTAAGGTTCTTTATGATAAAACAGAAATCTGCTGCCATGTCTAATCTGTCATAAATACCTTATTAGTGGAGAGTCAGAGGAGATGGACACTTTTTAGAGCAAGATTTCTACTGTCTTTATTGACTTCCCAAATTCCCCAAATGGAACATGTTAGACAAAGCACAAAGTATAGGATTTTTGTTTTTATTTTAATAGTAATAGGACCTAAAACGTTCTGCTTTGTTTCTGAGAACAAACTAATTGAAATTTCCCGAGTAGAATAGAAAAGTAGGAGCCCCCAAAAATTCGGAATAAAAAAAAAAGAAAATACGTCTTCACGTATACTTTCAATGAGAATAATTTGTTCTTAAAAAAAACAATATATAACAATATAAAAACAATATAAATAAACTGAATTAAAAATATTTTAAAATAAACATACAATTTTTAGCCGTGGATGCTTTCAACTTGATGACTTTGGCCCTCATAACATAAGCTCTGAAATCCACTGCCTATTTTCATCTCTCCTTGCGGAATCAAGGCGTTACTGGCTCCCATCTCCAGTTATTGGACAAAAAAAGTCCATCAGAGGGGAACACAGAGACACACTGCAATGAATGCGCAATCCCATAATAAAGGGCAATTTAGAGAAACAAATCGAATAATCCTTTATTGTCGCACGAGGGGAAATTCATTTCGGAGCAGACAGACAAACCACATCATTACACAGACGGATACAGGCCTGCTTTGGTACTGCAGATGTGTGTTTGTTAGTAGTCAGTACCCAATGAACTGCACACAGCTCTGTCCCACAGTCTGTCTCTTATGATATAATTTGCGACCTTGGAGAGCTGAAGTGAGCTCATAAATAAAGGGGGGGTAGGGTGGGGATGGAGCGTCCTTCTACATTCACATCCAAGGGAGTATGTTTGGTCTGAGCCGAATTCCAATTGACAAGAAATGCACTAATGATAATTAGTTTTCCCTTTGCCTTAGATCCGTTGATTGTTCTCCTTTCTAGTGGCCTAATTAGGGGTCATTTTCCTTTCCAAGCTGGCTGAGACTTTCTCCGAGTTGTTTCCCCATACAGCGAAAAAACAAGTCCAGTTTCGCTCGAAAATTGCAAGAGTCTGAGCGTTACAACAGCCAGACAGCTTCCTGTAGCATGGGCAGTCTGCCAATCTCTGCCACAAGTTTACGATACCTCAGAAAATGCACCAAAGCAGGGAAAACGTGAACTCCCTGGTAGCACCTATTCTGTATTTGTCGTTGCATCATGACAGAATGTTCTTAATATTCAAGCGGTATGAATAATTTTGCAAAGCAACATGATCTTTTTTTTCTTAATGTAATTTTTGTGTGAAAAAAAAAATTAAATGTAAGTGCCAGCAGTACCTGTACAGGTGATGACCATATCTGCACGTCTGACAACTTCACTCAGTGTGACCACTCTGAGGCCATCCATGCTGGGAGGAGAGAGTTAGGTTGGAACACTCATTCATTTTTGTTTTGTTGCCGTGTGGCTTCAAGAGGAGCAATTATTTCCCTTCCTGGCAGATAAAAGCGTCTTCTTTTCATACCAAGCCTGAAGGGCGCAAATAGGATCCACTTCTGTCACATATATGACGGCGCCCAGTCCTTTCAGAGCGGCACAGCAGCCCTTGCCAACCTGAGAGGGGAGAAACAGACAAAAGAGGCTGTCTGAGCTGCAGAAAGATTTGAAAGAATTTGAGGTTATTTTTAAGGAGGCTTGATTTTATCACACAGACCTCGCCGTATCCGCACACGACCACCTGCTTTCCTCCAAGCATGACATTCGTTGTTCGCTTCAACCTGGAATAGTTCAGCTCAGGTCAGTGCGAGTCATCCCGCCTATTTGTGGTCACAACACAACTCCTTACCCGTCCAGTATGGACTCCTTGCAGCAGTAAAGGTTGTCAAACTTCTGCTTGGTCACAGAGTCATTTACGTTCATGGCAGGAACACACAGTTTTCCGGCCTTCGACAGCTTGTACAACCTGAAACATCCACGGAAACACTTGTGTCTGGACTGAAGTTTGATTTAAGATAAAATATAAAGAGTTCATAAAGTTTTTTATAAAAAAAAACAAAAACTAACCAATGGATGCCCGTCGCACTTTCCTCCACAATGCCTTTAATCTTTTTGAAAAGACTCGGATACTTCTTGTAGATCCACTGGGTCAAATCACCGCCGTCATCCATGATCTGGAAGGAAAAACTTTAAAGGCTATCAGTCTGGTGAAATGTGATTAAAGACCACTACACAATAAAAAGTCTGGGTCTTTGGAACCTAAAGATAAGAAGCAAGGGAAGGGCTTAATCATTTTTATGTCCTGCATTTGGATTGCTGTCGTGTCAGTGTAACGTCCTACAAAGTCACCTGAGAATGATTCTGCATTGTTGTGTGTTGAGTAAATTACAATCCACCCCCAGAATGACACTTAAAAGCACTCAGCCTGTTTCCTGTGAAAACTGTTAAACGTTAGCTGTATCCTGACTTAAAGGAAATCACTCCTGAAACTCGCCAACCATTTGGAGCAGAAACTGAACGGCAGCTTTTGAGTTAGTTTCGAAATTCAAAAAACAAGATCTGTGTCGAGGTTGACATTACAAACTGGTGGTATAAAATCTTCCGTTACCTTCTCCTAATGGAAAGCACAATTCCTCCTTCTATCATTTATAAGTGGTTTTCCAGGTCCTAAAGATGGCAAAGCACCACCAGGCTGTTACTTTAGCATCAGGTGTAACTATTGGTATGATGTTGTTTTTCAAGGATATTTTTGGCTCTTTTGTGGACTCCTGGATGAGTTGCTGATGGACTCATGGAGTAATTTTAGTAGCGACTCCTGGGATGATTCACTAAAATTGTGGATAATATCTCTCACAACATTTCACTGAAGTCCCAAAGCCTTAGAAATGGTTTTGTGACCCTTTCCAGAAAGACAGATGTTTTACTATTCAATTTGTTCTTTAACATCTTTAAATCGGGATGTGATGCGCTGCTTGTTGAGATTGTTTAGCAAATTTCACATTGTTGGACAGGTTCTATTTAGGTTATTTCTTGAATACATAGATCTGTCACTAATCTGGTCAGGGTTTGTCTAAGAGATATGAACTCCAAATAAATTTTTTTGCGAGCTTCAGGTATTGTGAGGGCCAAATATTACTACGAAAGACAGATTTGGACTATATATATGGTAATAAAGGAATGTATGTTGGCCAAAGTCTTAAACAAAACTCCAATCAGAAACTTCCTTTTCAAAACACCGCTAATTGGGCCATCATTGTTTGATCTATGCATCAGAGAGGATCTGTGATACAGACGGTGGAAGATCTTCAGCAAACATACCAAGTTTGGCTCCCAAGAGTCAGCAGCGACACATCGGTCAATGCACCACCAGAAGTCCTCCTCCGATTCCCTTCTCCAGGCAAAAACAGAGATTCCTAATGAGCAGCGAATCATGAACAGGGTGAGCTTATGAAATGACTAAATAAAAAAAATGAAAGCAACCAGATAGAGGCGCTGTAACTGGGATTCACCTCCCTCAGCCAGTGCAGCAGCCACGGCGTTCTGAGTGGAGAAGATGTTGCAGGCGGCCCATCGACACTGAGCCCCCAATGCTGCCAGAGTCTCGATTAACACCTAAACCACGATCAAAACACACCAAAGCAGTTATTGCATATTTACCGGGCTCAATAAGCAATTTAGATTTTGTGTTTTAAAGCTACTCTACTGAATATGCTTGAATAGTGAACACAAAACGTTTTATTTCTATTTAAACAAATAAGCCATCAAAATTAACCTGGTCTCAGTGAAATTAATTGTTTCCTTGTCAAATAATGAAATAATACATTAAAAACAAAAGTTGAGTTCAACTTAGCTAGTCTTACCCAAAGCCTAATTACTGGCAGGTCTGTTGAAACATTTACGCAAATAGAATCCATCTGACAGCATAATGTAGGCTAAAAGCTTTCAAATAACAAGTTAATGAAACGAAAGAAAAAAATGAGGTTTAAAGTCATGGATTGGTTATAAAGACATTTCTTAGACTTTTTCTCTGCACTGTAATAACATTAAAAAAATCATCTCACGTTCCCCAATGTTGACTAATTGTTTTTGAGCTTTAAATGACAAAAAAATGTACAAACATGCAGCCAATGGTCCTCTGTTTGCTGCTGAATAATTTCTGCTGATTTATTAATTAGCCAATCATGAAGGAAGTGTTTAAAGAGCCAAAAAAAACAACAACAATTGAACATATCCATCATTCTGAAGCAAAATCATCTAAATATATGCTAAATTACATAAAGAAGAAACATTTATATTTGCAGATTCATTCAGTTCTATGAACAAATGTAAAAGTCTTACACGATTAAGCAAA
This sequence comes from Apricaphanius iberus, assembly GCA_028564705.1. Lineage (NCBI taxonomy): Eukaryota > Metazoa > Chordata > Actinopteri > Cyprinodontiformes > Aphaniidae > Apricaphanius > Apricaphanius iberus. Next base: position 308,893 of record JAPXFQ010002381.1, on the reverse strand, counting down.
GCATTTACACTGCTAAATACAAAAACTATCGTAAACGGTTGCATTTGTGCTGAACCTACCGCTGTCTGTGCAGTAATGTGTGTGCATCCTGCGATTTTGGCTCCAGCCAGAGGTTTCTCCCCACCTGCTCTTTTCCTCAAGATCATCAGAGCCGGCATTCCTAAAGATCACGGAGGACGATCGGGGTGCAGAGATATCCTGCAGTTTTAGGAGTTCGTTGACCTCAAATGATGAATGAATGCGTTCCACACAAATTTGTTTGCTTCACCTTGCTGAGCGATGTTTATTTCTTTGCGTCCAAAATCAGCTTCTTCAATGTTTTTGACGCAGAAGTCAGACAGGCCTTTGGAGGTCTTCTGCGGCTTGTCTTGGGGCGCAGATTCGCCCTCAGAGCTTATGCTGCCCTCTGCATCACAGAAATAAGAGAAAATACCCTGGAACAATCATCCTAACACAGATTCACAAGGTTTTGTGAGGATGTGTTGAGATTTGACTAGGATTGTTTCAACAAGATTCTTAAACTGAAGTACATAAATCCTGGCAGTGACTGACATGTCTGGGAAAAGTGATGAGCTGAAGGGACCCAAACGATCAAACAACCTTTTCTTTTAAAGTCAATCTGAAAGAGAAAGGTTAAAAACAAGCTTATTGCTAATGCTCTGCCTAACAGACCTGAACTGAAGCTGTCTGCAGACGCCTGGGACACGGGGTCAGACAGAGGCCGAGCTCCAGCCTTGGTGGGAAGCTTGTTGAATTCTTCTTCCTGGTCAATGAGCGGAATTTGCTGTAATGAAAAACAAAGGACTCAAATAGATGAAAGGATTCAGGATTTAAAAAGAGAGAAAAAAAACTTGTGTTTGAAAAACTTTAAACAGCAAATTAGAACAACATCTTTAAGATTAGCTGCTTCTTCTTTGTCTGCTCACCAGCCACTTTGCATGCTCAACCGCTGAGCTGCAGTCACATGAATCCCACCTGGCCATGTCCTTCTTTCTCTCTGCCTGAAGTTCACACCAACCAAGACCCAAACATTTCAAAATCCCCTCCTTATTTCCCTCCTCTCTAATATTCATCCCCCTAATCTGCAGACTTATTTTCCCACTTCATCACAGAAACACCCACCTTTAAAAAGTCAGGGATTATTTATCCCGGTGAAGAGGAGAAAGATGATCATATTTAACAGCTGCGACTTAAAAATTCACTTGAAAGTAACATGATTTTGTTAACCATTCACACTGCCCCACGAGGAAATGGAAGCAGAGAGAAAACCGCGCTAACTTTGGAAAAAACAAGACTTAAACAGCTACAATGTAAATGTATCACGTGAGTTTTCCTTATAGTGACATTTTGTTCAGAAGTTCTTCTTTTTAGCACAGCCTCTAATATTCCAGATCTCACTCCTCCTATTCATCTTAGTCCATTGTATCTCTTGCTCTTTCCCACCTTCTCTATTCACCGTTGTACATCTCTGAATTATGTTCTTCTTGATTCCTGGAATCTCTTTGTGATTTCCTTCTGGTAGGGCTGGGCGATATGGCCTAAAAATAAAATCTCCAATTTTTTTTTCCGAATTCCCCACACTTATTTAGAAAAGCCATAAATACAAACAGCAGACAACTTGTGCAAAGAGTTCAGCTACAGTTAGCTGTTCATTAGCCAAGGTTTGTTGGTCACTGAGGCTTTGTTTGTCTCAGAGAGACTGGCATTTTATATTTGGCTGGATGCCTCCGTTTCAGCTGTTTGAATAGTTTTTTGGTGCTGTTGCCTTTAACTGTAATGGACTTTAGGCAAATCTAACAGCTGGGGTCTCTTGCTCCACATCTGTTGCAGCAATTCCATACCAATTCTGCTATGGAAGCTCCGAGGAGCCAAAAATGTGCCACTACTCAAAAACTCAATTTACTTTTTAAAGAAAAATCCTTTGCAACAAAATTTTTTGAATTAATTCATTCAATCAATTTCTTGCCTGAGCCTACCTTCAAGTTTCATGTCTGAACCACTTCATCCTTCTCCCAGAGCCTTAATGATCAGTGGCCTGTATTTGTATAGCACTTTATTTAGTCCCTACAGACCCCAAAGCGCTTTACACCACTTTCAGTCATTCACCCATCCATGCTCACATCTTGCCCAAGGACACAACTCAGTGAGAAGGTCGTCGCTGCCTATCAAATTGGAGATCTTTGATTTAATTTTCTGCAGCTTGGTCAATTTTTGATAAAACTGCTCAGGTTTTTTAAGACATTTTAATAATGACATCTCAGTTTTTGCAAAACAGTGTCGGGGAAGCAAATGCTTTGACAGATATTCATAATAGCATTCCTTGTGTCTTTTTAAAAGAAAAAAAAAGTTATATTAGCTAATCAGGATGCAACAGACGCACAGAAACCATGAAAAAAATATTTTGCCAGAGATCCAGTAAATTTTCCCATGTCTGCAGTTTAAGGTTTAAAATTGGCAAACAAGGATGCCAATAATATGATGCTAGAGAACCGATGGTGCCAATAAATGTGAAAGACTCTGCATGATCACATAAGTCTGCCTGGTAATAGTCTGCTGTAAGATTTGTAGTCATGAGCAGCGCCATAACATTATTTCAAATCAATTTTAAACGGAAACAGATATTTCACGCTCTTCATGTTCTTTTACATTTTTCCTTCATCATTGTCCTCTAAAGACAGTGGGCCCCTCCTTGAGCTGCCACTTAATCTTTAGCTCAGAAGACTCATTAAGCCTTGACTTGGAGCAGCCTGAAAGTTAACTTAATGAGCTGGAAATAAAGAAAGGCTCCAGGCCAGCTACTGTAAAAACAACGGGGGATTCTTTTACTAAAAATACTTCAAAATGCAACAATAATTTTACATACATTTATACTCCCTTTTACATTTAATCCAGCTCAGACAACCAACAGCGATAAATATAGTTTTATAATTTTTGGGTTCCTAAATTAATCTCTGACCTCTGTAAGAAGAAGAATGAGCTGTGGTACCTTGATACAGATGGATTGTACTGGCTCCTGCTCCTTTGCTTTAGAAACGTTCACTAGGTTGTACAGTTTCTTCATTCTGGCCAAGCGTTCCCACACTGTGAAACTGTACAGCCCGACGGAGCTGCAAGCTGACACTGCTAAACTTTTCACGGAGCCAAAGCTTTATGCCACTCCCACGCCCAACAGGTGACAGGGGACAGAGGGAAAAAATAATGAGCTCTTTGTGGGCTCAAAGACAAAGGATGCTCAGGAAACTGGAAACACCTTTAAGAGGAAGGGTAGAGGTGGCGTGAAGCCATGGATGAAAAAGATTACGTTTACTGGAGAACATTCGGCTCTCAGGAAACAAAGAGACAACAGAGTTGGATGATGACAGGCTGTGACTGTCCACAAAATGTTGATGCATTTGGACCACACAGAATACCTGCTGCCTTATTATTATTTTATTTATCCTCAGTGAGACCGAATGAGAGCTTATATTTTTTCCTACCATGTTTGAAGCAAATTAAAGTCTTATTAGAATGAATGATTGTTTGTTCTTCATCTTTTTTCTTTCTTCTGTCTTGTTTTTAATGTTTTCTGTTCAATTGTTTTACATGTTTTACTACTTTATATTCTATCAGTGTTTTACTACTCAGTCTTATCATATTTATCCCTTGTTATTTTTATATTTTAACCTGTTTAACAACAGTTAACAGTTAACAACTTTAACAACCCCTGCCAGCCATTTTTTTTGCATATTGCCTCTGCCTTATGACAAGATCTTAACCATTTTGTCATTTTTTTCTATCAAAGTAAATAAAAATACTTTTTTACATTTGATTTGTACTCTTAACAACTGTCAGAAGTATCGAATGTGAGTCCTTTCCTGTCAGAGAGCGAGTTGAGTTTGCGGTGAAACATTTCTAGAGGCCTGCAGCGTGTGTCTGAAATCATTAACTACCTGAGTAGATGCAGATCCAAGCTTCCTGTGGAGTGTGATTACAGAAGCACGCATGTTCTACGGTGCTGTATTACTGTATATGCAGGCCACGAAAAAATAACTCTCTTTACTAACCATGTTAGTCTTTAACGCCTCAGTCTCGGTTGCTTTCGGCTCCAGTTCGGATGGTTCTGTCTTGTCTCTGTCACGAGTCTGAGGTGTCCACCTGCTCTCTGCTGCCTTCAGCATCCTCAGCAGAGTTGAGGTGTGTATTCCAATATTTTCTTCTGTGTCACTGGCAACGGTGTCCTCCGCTGCCTCTTCATTTTGTTCAGCTCTCTCCTCTGTATACGGTTCAGGAAACTCCTTGGGTAATGCCAGGTCCTCCCAGGAGCTCCCTATCTGATTATTTTCCTTCGCCATTATCCCTCCACTTGGCAGTAATGAAGTGACTTCAATCCCTGCTCAGGCTTGCTTGCCCTCTGTCCTTTACCCACATGCATATTTCTCCTTTGAGACATGTGTTAACCCCAAACAGCAACACTCTCTGGTCACTTTGACTAAATGTGAAGCAAATAATTAGTCATAGTTGCAGTGTATGTAGGGTAAATACTGATCTGAGTCCTTTGATGTTGTACAGAAACGTATAACTTTGATGAGTACAATCATACCCTACTCATGGCAAAAGCAAGCTGTCAGATGTTGCAATCTGCCCATCGAACTGATAAGTCCTTGGTTGTGTTCTCTGGACTTGCAGAGCTACTTTTTGTGTTGATGTCGATAACACTGGCACCAAACACAATAAGAGTGGAGACACAGGAGCCATATGGACAGAGGTTAACATCATAAACAGGTATGATGACTATTGTTTACAATAAACCCTAAAAGCATCAATAGTGGCCCCATGTTGATCGACTGTTACACAAACACAAAACACTGAAAGACAGGAAGCTTAGACTATGCTGGCTAACCATGCACCTTTTAATCATATTTACAATTCTTTATTGACTATTGTTCACAATTTTCCAAAAAGTTTGCATTTAAGCTCATGCAATGCATTGCAAACGTATTGGAGTGATGAATGATAGCCCAACAATAGGGGACACTCATTAGGAGTTTTTTTTTTTTTTTGTGTGTGTGTGTGTTTATCTGTTTATCTGCTTCCTGTTATCCTACTTTCCAGAATATTCAACCAGAGGTCCTGGTTGAACTAAGGAGCTCTCCATAAAGCTGGAGGCGGAGCCTGCCGGCTGCACCTGCCAGGTGCAGCTCCTTATACTATTCAGCAGTTGAAGATGTTAGGAGCTGGCAGCAAGATCTTTGTTGCCTGAGTGTTAAAGCCATATGGTACAACCTCAAGTCGTCTGAGTTCCCCCTAAGAGCCTATGTGATTTTCTTGGTATTTAGGCCACTTAGGTCTCTGTGTTTCTTCCACAGAGCTACTTGTTGAAAACTCCTTGTGATCGGTTCTCCTGCTTCACTGAAGTATTGGTCTTCTTCCATGTCTGGTTGCCTTCCTGTTCCTAGTTCAACCCATCATTGTGCTCCGCCTGCCCACCCTCCGAGCTCACTCCTCAACCCCAGAGACTCTGCAGGAAGGTTTTCAAAGACAATCCAGACTCCTAGCATTTCGTCACTGGCGTTCAACTAATCATCTACCAAGTAAGCCTCACCCGAGTTCGTTCACCTCTGGATGTCTCTCCTTGTAATTCGTCTTTGTTCCTCTCTACAGTGTTCCTGGTTCCTGACCTCCTCCACCATCTTCTCATTATTTATTGTAATATAAACACGTAACCTTTTCAGTCGGTCTCCTTGTGTTGTTCTACATGTGGGTCAAAATAATTGAATTCGAACATGACAGCACTCAATTGAGAACTGGATGGAAAAGGTATGGTTCATACCATTGTAGCTCTGGTTGCATGTTTTGGGTTGCTGTTTAGTTTGTGAACGTGTGGCCCAGTTTCAAGTCTTTTTCCATCCTCTAAAAGGTTTTTTACAGCATTGCTTTATTCTCTAATGTTCTGAAATTTTTTTATTGTTTAATTCTTAAATTGTTTTATCTCTAATACAGAGGTTGCTCTTGACATGGTTTTTGTTTGTAACAAAGCAGCAGGAGGTACTGGTATTTGGCACACATCGGGCTCTTTGGAAAATGTCTAACCAGGCGCAACGGCCACAGTTGTGCTCCAAAGCCCCAGTAACTTTTTTGTCTGAGAATCTTTTCTTTAATCAATTTATTTACCTGGACTCATGCTTGCATAAATTGAAAATATTTGTGCATTTGCACCAAGTGCTTAGAGGTTTGGATACTAATCTGTAAAAATGGAAAGCCTTCAGATTTTTCCATCAAAAAACAAACAAAAACGGTTGAATACGGAAAATATTTTGTCAACACAACCCCTGCTCTAACAGCTGTAGTAAGCACACGATAAAGTTATTATTATTCCATTCACTCTATCCGACGTTACAGTCCCTGCTAAAAAACAAAAAACAAACCTGTGGTGCTGCCACAACTATGTCTCACTGTGTGGAAGGTGTTCCTTCCTGCGTGGCATATGTATCAAACTTTAAAAAGTACTTCTAATGGCTTTCTTTCAACAAAAGCTGTTTTCTTGTCACTCTTCCATTTAGCTAGGGACTTTTTACCTGCCTCTCTAATAGTTATCATATCAACAGACATTCAGCTCAACCTGTGGATGTGTGTTGAGGAAATGCTTTTGCTTTGAACTGATCCTCCCAGCAGATAAGTGCTTCAACAGAGCAAAGCTGATCGTAGGCTTCCATTTTTGAGCCTCTGGATCCAGGAGTATTAATAATATAGTTTTAGATCCACTAGAGGGCAGAGCAGTTTTGCATCCAACATTTCACTCCAGCATTTGAAGACCATGGGGTTGTTTATGACATCCATCTTCCTTAGTTCAGTATCATTCTGCACCTAAATGAAATTCGAGCCACAAGACCTTAATTTTGTAACAAAGAGGAGTGTGAAAATGTGTTTTCCAGTAGAACGTTTTACATTTTGTTATCACACTTTTCCTCTTGTTTCTTCTTCATTAAACCATCATGAAACATTTCACTCTGCCAAACTGAGGCCCATTTATATCACAATTGGCAGAAATCAGGGTAACATGAGCCAGGTTATTACAAAGAATTCTGACGCCAAACAGCATTATCTTTTTATTTCTGAAAAACATTTCTCCAGGGAAATGGTATGAACAGACAGCACTATTAGACTTGTGTCACAACATCACAGATTACAGACGCCATTAATGTGAGACTAATATGACTGAGCAAATCTGAAGAGGGTGGAAAGCTTATCATTGCTAATGCAGTTTACTTTTGCTAATACACTTTCCTCTGCCTAATACAGACAGTTTGGCAAATCCTTTTTTTTACTTTTTGCTCTAGAAATGCATATACTAATAAACTGTCCATGAGTCTAACACGTTTAATTCTTAATGCAGTTAATGTACATGTTTATACATTTACATTACAATCGCTTTACTGCACAAGTTCATGAAGCAAAAGCAAAAGGGAACAATAGGGTTCAAATTAAAATTTTACAAAAAGGCTCATCATGGATTAAAATTCCTTCTGGGATTAAAAACTGTAGCAGGTGCAGAGTATAAAAAGTACACATATTTTTCTATTTTGTTTTTGTTTTAAAAGAAACAAAGTGCACAGAAACCGACACAATATATGTTTGACTGTTTCAGGTTTCATCTTTACTTTTCATTAAAGGAGTCCATCAGTTTCAGCTCCAGCTCACACCGAAGATCATCGTCCCCGAATGTTCTTGTACTGGCAGAGGAGCAGGTGCTTGAAGGTGTTCTTGAAGGTGGCGTTGCAGAGGGCGTAGCAGGCGGGGTTGATGGTGCTGTTGATGTAGCAGAGCCAGTAGCCGATGGTCCACAGTGTTTTAGGGATGCAGATTGAGCAGAATGTGTTGATGAGGACCATCACGTTGTACGGTGTCCATGTGACGACAAAAGCAACCAAGATGGCCATGATGGTGCGCGTCACTTTTCTCTCCCTGGAAGAATTGCCCCTCCTTTTCCACTTTGCCACAACTCGCTCAGTCAGAGTACGTTTTGTTACCTGAATGGTGAGAGGAGGAGAGGAGGAAAGCTTCAGTCATTCTTTTATTATTGTTCTGACTACTTTTGAAGAGGGAGAGGTTATAAAGCTGTCTGGTAAACTGAACCACTTTTTAGCAAAGCACTAAACTGCAAACAAACAAGAAAAAAAAACAGTGAGACTGAACTGTGTTTTTGTTGTTAAACTGGATCGTTTTTCAAAGTGTATATAGTGACTACAATTAATAAATTATAATAGTTCAGGTCGTATTTCTTTCAAAACACCAGATGTATGCAAATTGTTTTAGATGAGCAGTGTACAGGTAAAGTTGCTTCAGCTGAAAGATGCCGTTTAAAATGCAAAAGAAACTCATTCCAACAAGAAATCAATCAACTTTAATTTGAACTCATTTTACAAAACTTTAAGTTTTGATCTAATAATCCATGAAAAGCAAGACTAACATAAAAACACCATAATTATTAATTAATTATTGGAATATTGTCATAACAACTGCCTTTACATCAATAAAAGTTGGCAAAACAAAGGTGGAAGCTTTCTAGGTGGAAGAAATCACAATATTAACCACTTTAAAAAATTATAATTATTATTATTATATTGTTTATTTTAAACAACCCTATCTGCCAGAACACTCCCCTCTCAGTTCTTTTCGCTTGATGTGAAGCATCGCCCCATCCACTACAGCAGCTATAAACCAATTGAATCAGATGTTTGTTTTTTTCAAGTACAGTCTGGCCAATAATTTAAAATCCTTTGTGGACATTGTCTGTAAAAAATTAAAAAGCTAGGAGGCTTAAACCCTACGTGGCTTATTTTACCTGAATGGCCAAATTTACCAGATATCACCCTTTTTGTCTTTATTTTTACTTATTAAGAATAATAATTGTTCCTACTTATGTGCAAACTATATTATATATTCATAAATAGTGGAATGTACAGAATTTGTTGCCTAAGCTAATTAACACTGACTACTTGTAGTTCATCTTTAGCTAAACAAAACCTGAAGCATATAAAAAAGGATTAAATTGTTACTACAAAGCAGGATGACTTCCCTAATTTATCAGATTTAACAAAATTTTTACTGGAGATTTTAATTAATCTTTTTTACTTTTTAATACTGAGTACTGTCCGCTGCAGGTAACATACTGACTATAAATACATAATTTTATACCACACCGACAAAACAGCTTACAACAGATACTTAAAAATAATGCCATTTATACTGGTTGTGCTTGATATTTGCTAGATAATTAACTTGTTACATTGTCAAATAAAAAAAAATGTAGCAAAAATCCAAAGATTGGATTTAAAATTGAACATGACCTATTAAAAAAAAACTTTACACCACCCCAAAAATCATATATATATATCTACCAAAACTGTCATTATGCTGCATATCTTTCCCTGTATAAAAAACTTTATGTGTCTAAGCATAAAGTCCTGTCACATCCTTGAAGTGTGTCTGTAACTTTTGATGAGTTTCTGTTTTGAATAGGACATGGGTATAGGAATCAAGTATGGGGATACTTCTGCTGCATCAGTCAGAAGGTTACTTTTTTTCATGACATTGCTGTTTTTTTAATTAAATGGGGGTTTTTTTTATGACTGCGGGTACAAATCTTTAAGGATCAACTGACCCTCTGGGCATTACATTTCAATACAGTGTGAGTGCACCTAAGTTGTCATGAAATTGTTTGCCGGGTTAATTCAAAAGTAGATTTCAATTTCCTTTCAGTGCCAAGTCCATGCCATACCAAGGGGAATGAATCTTAATCAGTGAAAGCAGTAGCCCATAGATTAGCTTGAGCTAAGCTTAATGTATGTCAGGAGCCGCTACAGCTATAGAAGGACACACAAACTGGGGTAAGCTTCTGGTTTTGTAATGAAAACAACAAAAATGAAATAATTCATACAAAGTGTTGATTCTTTTTCCAGAGTTCTGAGGCTGCCGTGAGCTTTAGCTTGCTAGCTTCAGCCACTCATGGAACGTAGCTTTAGTTTGGAAAGTCCAAATCTATCCGTGACTACTTAAAAAAGCTAACTGATGAAGCCTCTTGGATAAGAGGTGAAACGTCTTCCAAGACAAATTACCAAGTCCAGTTGCGTTTGATTGAAATTTCCTTGAGATAACCATGACCTGGATGAATGAGAATATTCACAGGCTTAAAAAAGCTAAGCAAAAGTTCTGATTAACTGTTGTGACAGAAATATTAGAACATAATGTGATAAAGCACAGATTAGAGATGACTGAACAAAAAATATGTAATTAAATGAAGGATTTAGTAGGGGTTTGAAAGCTGTATTTTGTAACACAGAAAAAGCAGCTAAGCAAAAAAAACGAACAAAAAAACCCTGTCACTGTAAATCCCACAGTATTAACACGTGAGCGGCCTTAAAGCTTTGAGTATCTGGGTGCTATTGATTTTTGAATAATTTATTCTAAAGTGAAAGACTTTATCAAGTACAATTCTTGAAGTCACCACATTCAATTACAGTTTATGTGTAAGAAGAAGAATTTCTGACTAAATTTGGCTGGTCGGGACATCCATCCATCCATCCATCCATCTATCCATCTTTCAGGGTCAGAAGGGGAAATAAAACTCTGTAAAGTCTGTTCTGTTTCTTCCAAAGAACCCTTCCCCAAGAGCAAAAAAACAACATACAGGCACCAATTATTTAAAAACAGAACGAAGCAGAAGCTCCAACATTTGGCAACAAAAAATACTGATACTGAAACTGTTATTGTAGTCTTTATAAAGCCGTGCAGTGAAATAAAAAAAAATATACCCTAATAAAAATCGTACTTACAATCAGCAGCGTCCTTGCAACCATACTTTGTCGATTGATAGCAGAATTTTGTGGTGAGGGTGCCTGTGTTTGTGTTTTATCACATGAGCTCTTCCTCGATAAACCAGGGTCTTTGGATGTTGAAGCCTGGACAATATCTGAAGCGGAGTCCACCTGGTCTGCCTGTTCTTCGCTGCAGGATCCAGTTCCATTTTCGTGACATAATATTTCCTTTCCCATCACACCTGCAGCCTCCTCCTGGTCTTGTTTTGTTGTGACACAGTTGTTGTCGCAGCCCTCCTCTTGGCTGTTGGACGGAGCCTCCGCTAAACTCGTACCTGAGGTCTTCCTACTGTCCCTCCTCATGCGGCTGCGGCTGGCCCTTGAGATCCGCCAGTACAGGTAGATCATGATGGCCACCGGCAGGTAAAAAGCTGCTATGGCCGTCCCGAATGTCACTGCTGGGTTGGAGAAGAACTGGATGTAGCAGTGATCGGCGGGCACAGTTCTCCCTCCTACGATGAACTGCCAAAACAAAATGGCGGGAGCCCACAGGATGAAGGACAGGACCCAGGCCGCAGCAATCATCAGGCCAGCCATCTTGGTGCTGCGACGCGTTGGGTAGCTCAGGGGTTTGGTGACACAGAAGAAACGGTCGAAGCTTATGATGAGCAGATTCATGACTGAGGCGTTGCTGACAACATAATCAACAGCCAACCAGAGGTCGCACACCACCGCTCCCAGAGGCCAATAGTCAATCACCATATATACAGTGTACAAGTTCATGGAGCCGATTCCAATGATGAGGTCAGCACAGGCCAAGCTGAACAGAAAATAGTTGTTGACGGTCTGCAGGTTCCTGTTTACCTTTAAAGGAACGACACGAAGCAGGCTATCAGATCCTAATCTTTTTTGTGCAGTATGATGCATGTTCCCTCGCTCCTATTAGATTAGCCTTTCTGCACAGGAGTGCGCATGCTTTATTCTTATCTCTAAGTCTGGTTAGGGTTTTCAAAGTGTGCAGGGATGGATGCTTGAGTCAGATTCATTAATCATGAAGGATTAAAAAAAAAAGAAAGGAAAACCCAAACCTTTATGGAGAGCATGACCAGGATGTTCCCGACGACAGTGATCAGACTCAGGGATCCAGCCACCAGGATGATGAGCCCTATCTCCACTGCTGTGTATGGGCTCCTTGAAAAGAGGCTGCTGTTATCGCCTTTGGTCAAGTTAATTATGTAAGATTCGTTCAGAGTCTCCATCCTGTCTGATGTGGCTCTCAGAGAGACTTCAGGCTTCAGTCATTTCTGCACAAACCCTGGCAATGACAGAGAGTGTAATGGAAAAAAAACAAAAAAATACATTGTGTTCAGTGTTGTTTTTCCTCTGCATCGTGTCTTGTTTGTTTTCACAGATTATTATGCGTTTCAGCTTGTAAACAGCCTGCAGGTGTTGGAGTGTTTCAACAGGCAAGGCCCAGGTGAGGAGCAGAACGGCCAGGTGTGAATGGGGATAAAGCCTGCAGCAGGTGTGTTTACTAGAGCGTGTAATCATACTAGAGCATACTTACATGAGAAACATAATAAATCTGGTTTTGAAATCTGTTACTATGAAATGACATGTTTTATTATACACCTCAGACACAATAAAACACAATTAAACCCTGAGATTAATGTGCTCAGACCAAAATTTCGTTGTTCTTTCTGTAATTGATTTACTTTTATTTATTCAATCTAGACTCACAATTTTTGCTGGAATAAAACAAAGAAATAAGGGCACCACTTCAAGGAAAAAACTCCCAAAAGCATTTACATCCCTCAAACTTTGTCACATTCAATTTAAATTAGTTCAGTTCAACTCAAAAATACTTCATCAATCATAAAATGACATGTTTTTGTAGCTCATAGTAATTTATCCTTCAAGGAGTTTGATTGCTGTGAGCAGGAAAGGTCCTCTGTAGCAGTCTATGTTGCTGCAAAACTGAAGAAGCCTCTGACAGAAGACACTCTGTTGTTGTACGATAGTCTAATGCAGAGGATGCACCGGGTTGTCCATGATCTTTTGGATTTTATGAAGAATCAAACATGGTGTCTCTTTACAACTATTCATTTTAACATTTGGACATTTTTGTTTGATAAAACAATGCAAAGTAGAAGGAGATGGAAAATGTTCAATGATTCTCAAAAATGTTGGAGAAATTAAAATGCACAAAGTGTGGCACACGTGATGTCAGCCCGACTAAGCCAATACTTCAGAGATCCAGCTTTTGAGCTTCGCACATCTAGAGGTTTAATTTTTTTACCCATTTTCATTCAAGCTCAGTCTGATTTGATGGACATCAGCCAAGACCTGGTTCACACTGCAAGATCTTCAAGATGATTTTCTCCCCCTATGACAATCGGAAGGTTGCCATGATTATGGCACTTAAGATAGTCCTAAAAAATATTCCTGCCATTTGTGGTGAGGATAAACGAGCATGCAGCCTGTTGAATGGGAGAATCAGAAAGTGAGGCGACAGAAAGGGATGAGCCTTGGAAGCGTTCATTATTATTTCCAAGTGTCGGCTCACTTGACCGCCATCCACAAACCATAGAAAGCAAAGTGTGAAACAACATTTCGGAGGGAAAAAAAGCATAACTCACGTTCAATATATATTTGTGTTACAAGTAGAGCCCTGCTTGTCTCTACTCCTTTATGCTTTTTTTGGTGTCACTTTTTTCTCAGTTAAAGCTAGTACATAAACTATTACCAATTTCTCCTCCTTGGTTGCCTTGTTCATTTACTCCAAAGTCACATTTTATCTCGTGAGATTTTGTGAGATTTCCCGTCTGAGTTGGGAATGTTCATGGGTAAAATCTCTTTATGTGTGGTGTCTCGTCATTGCGGTGTGGCCGTTAATCGCACACTATAGGACCAAAACTGTTATATCCATGATTTTTTATCACCATGTGAGCGATCTCTATAGCTTTTGAAATCGTACCACCATTATAAAATCTTACTACGTGAATCAGGCCTGAGCAGAAACACTGGCATTCATTCTCAGATAGATTTAGGGCTGGGTGACTCTAATGGATGAAGATTATTTAAATCATTCTCTTTTAGCTCTGCCTATTCAGCTTCCCTATCCCCTGCTGACAATTGTATCTCCACAGCATCATGCTCCCACCACCATGTTTTACCTGTGGAAGGTGTATTCAGAGTTATGAACAGGGTTAATTTTTGGCTACGTATGGCATTTTGCATTTGAGCCAAAAGGATTAGTGCTCCACATACCACCTACATGGAGTTTTTTTCCCCCAACAAGTTAATCATTTGTCTGCTCTTCTATTAAGGCTAAGAATTTACTTTCTACTCTATGATTATTGCTCTCCTTGCTTGGCCTGTCACCTAAGTGGACACACATGGCTTGGTAAGTTTACAGTTGTGTCATATTTGTGGTATTTATTTCATCACATAACTCTGCTTGAACTGTTTTGCTCTCCACTGAGGCATTCGAAAACAAGATCTGTGGGCTCAGATTCACAAAGCTATACCCTATTTTTCTATTCACGTGTCTTTTTTTAAATTATTTTTTATCCCGTGGTTTTCCCCCCATTATTTATCACCCAGTGTTCCTATCTCAGTGCAGTCCTGGCCAACCCCTGGGAGGACCCCACACTGAGCTCAAACCTCCTTCATGTTTTGAGGAGTGAGCAGGCCCTTCTTTTCACCCGATGTGGTGCTTTTTCCCCAGCTGGACGTAGCGCGTGGAAGGATCGCGTTATTCCAGCCATATCCTCCCCAACCCCTCAGGCGCACCGGTCAGCCAGGAGGAGGCAGTATACAGCCCAGGACTGATGCATGTTTTTGTGGGACTAGCTCACATTAGCTGCTCAAGGGAACACGGGGAGAACATGCAAACTCCAGACACAAAGGCCCTTTAGTCAACCAGAGTGTGGGTGCCAATGATGTGAGGAAACAATCACACCTTCAGCACCCACAGCATCCCCAGTGAATCGAGCCCGGGACCTTCTAGCTGTGAGGTGAGCTGTGCTACCAGCTGTGTCACCGTGCTCCCATATTCAGGTGTCTTATGAAGGCGATTGTTTGAACTGACTTTTTAACTAAAAGTATCAGAGTAAAAGGGAGCAGAGTACCTATGCAATTCTATCTTTTCAGATTTTTATGTGTAAACTTTTTTTAAACCTCATGTCATGTTACATATACTTAAAACCGGGGTGTCAGACTCACAGTAACTTTGGGCCAAATCTATATTATGAATCTCGTCTATCTCTGCATTGATGATAACATTTTTAAATTAAAACTATGTTTAAAATCTTTCCATACTGATGTAATTTGGCACTATGAAAATAAAATGTGATTTGACTGATAAAATATTTTTTAGACACACAGCTTTAAGTTTTAGTTATGTGGCCCCTAGAGTCAAGATGGCCCGATAAATGGTTATGCAGGACCGGTTTTTGCCCGCGGACCTTGAGTTTGACACCTGTACTCCACTCTTGTGTTGGTCTAATATAAAATCGGTCAATAATATTTATTAAAATGTAATTGTCAACAAAAGGTGAAGGTTCAAGAAGGTTCTTTTTTTAAATTTCGAAATATATATACTTTAATGTATTTAGTTTAATGCATGAATGAAAGACAATAAATATATTTTAATTTGAATATTACTAAATGCTTTGAATCTTTGCCTTCTTCTGTGTTTGTTCCAAATAAATATGAAGAAAAGCAGAGGTTTTGATGTTAAATCAGGAGACATTTTCCGAGGCTAAAGTGGGGTCATCCACTGAAAAATATCTCAGATAGCGAGAAGAAAAGGCCTTTTCTTTGTGGTTGCATATTGCCTCGCTCTATGGGTTTAAAAGACTGTTTCATATTGAGCACAAACATATTTCCACTAGGTCTACACCAGTGCTGACACAGTTACTTTGAAAAAGTAATATGATTACTGACTAGTGGTTACTCCTTCCAAAAGTAACTTAGTTACTTTACTTATTACTTTATTTTAAAAGTAACTAAGTTAGATTACAAGTTACTTTGTTAGTTACTTTCTGCAGCTCCCAATAACACTCCGCACTGCCTCAACATAAACACAATAACCACTTTTACATATAATCACTTTATTTGAAGTGCATTTTAACAGTAAGAACGGATATATACTTGTTTTTTAACCTCACATTGACACCAGCAACTATAAAGGAATAAGCTGTGTCTTGGGGACATACTTGCTCTCTCACTGCATGTACAAATGGAGAGTTCCACTAGGGGGCAGAGTAGGCCTACAGAGTACAGAACTCAGATTCAGGCCAAAACAAACATGGCACCCGCAAAGGAGATTATCAGCTGTTTCGGCAGCAGTAGAAGGTAGGATCATATTTACCGCTATTGATACTTGTTTTCTTAATACTAATGCCGCCATGTACCTAATATATCTTTTTGCTCAAGAAAATGACAAAAATAGTAACTCAGTGGCTTGAACAAGTAATTTTAATCTGATTACCTGCATGAAAAAAGAAACGCGTTAGATTAGTCGTTACTAAAAAAGTGGTCATATTAGGAGTAACGCGCTACTAAGTAACGCGTTACCGGCATCACTGGTCTACACACATATTATATTCAGGCACTCATGTATATGCATAAAAGCTTCTGCATAAAACAAACTGGGACACTTCCATTAATTGATTTCTAAAGAACACTTTTTATCCAATGATTCAAAATAATCAGCAAAAAATAAAGAACTCTCGGCTACAATGTGAAGTTTAATTACAGCTGTTGTTGAGCTAAAAAAACCTCCATCAGGAATAGAGATGGAGCCTATCAACAATGTGATTATGTTTTGTATTCTGATCAGAAAATCAATATTAGTTTAGTCCATGCTTGCTGCTAAAATGCTGTAAGAGACTCCATTAGACCTCATGATAAGATCATACTGTACCTGAGAGATGTTTTCTTCCTGCTCTTACAGCCAGATGAAACTTCATTATAAGGTCTCTAACTTAGTCACTCACTCATCAAAGACCCATTTTGGGTATTTTCTGTCACAGATACAAGGAGTTGTTTATTTTTGTTGGGCTTTAGTTAGGTGTGAGTCTGTGTTTAGCTCTCTCTGGCAGGACAGAAAACATTTTGGGATTTAGTGCTTTGGAGTTCAGCAATGGTTAGTCTTGCACTGCACATGTGCATACACAATCTGCTAACAGGTATGCATAATTGGTTCTAAAGTTGGAAACAAAATAGTGCTGAAGTAAACGGACATTGCAATTTAGCATAGTTAAATAGTCACAGCAAGGCAAACCATAATAACCGGGTAAAGCTCTGGGGAATTAAGGTAATTCAGTGTAATTAACTCCCACACATAGGCGGGCACCGTTAGCTGTCCTTTTATACAAAAGCAGCAATACTACAGTATAATTACAGTTAATGATAGCACTGAGTTATAAAACTAATCCGTTTGCTAAATAATCTATTATTTTTTCTTAACTGATAATTAGCAATTCAATTCACATCCACTGACATTTAAAAAAAAATCTATTCCATTTATTTGAATATAAATTATGTAAAGTCAGTGTAACATCAACAATAAGTCCACGACGTGTTTTGTTTCTTTGTCGTTGTTTTTTTTTTTTTACATTAGAAGGTCTTAATAGATTTTTTTACCTACCATAAAAACTGTAAAATATATAAATGTGAAGCTCCTGTTACAATGTTGCTATTCGCCGTGTTGGTGCTTTAAATATTCCATTAAAAGGATTTTGAAAAAGCTCAGTTCTGTCACATTCTTTAAATAATATTTTCCATTGATGTGTTACCTTTCTGAATAGACTTATTATAGTGGGATTAAGGATATGATATTCAGAGTGTCCAGCTCTGGCAGGACTGGGTACGTCACGTTTACCATGATTAAAGGATAAACCGAGTGACCCCAAGCTCTCAGTTAATTATTAGCATTAGTGCCTGAAAGTTAAGTCATGTCAGCTTTCAGTTTCATCTATCAAAACTAAGAGTGAGATGAATTTAGGTTATTTCTGGATAACTGCTGTAAAACATAAGCTGCAGTGGTCTCAAATCTTATGTCCATCTTCTTAAGACTGCAGTTTATTTCAGCAAATCACGATTTTCCTTCGCTTTGTCATCAATTTCCTCTAAGTGGTATAAACTATGAAAGGTGGTGGATTGGCAGATTGGTTGTGATCGACTCAGGGCTGTACCAATTAAAGCCAAGGAGGTTGGATCCAAGTTCCCCAATGTTGCTCTCATGACAGCGATCATATCACAGACAAAAAGAAGAAAACGGAGAACAAGAAACGGAAAGGAGATGCAGAAAAAAAAATAGGACCAAAAAGAAGCAAGCCATTTAGGCAGATGCTGCCAAATGTGTAAAAAATAACATGATTTTTTTGTCGTGGCTATGGTTGGAGCTTCCACAAGTTCCGCTTCAGTAACATTAGCATGAGCTAAAGGGGTGGAGGAGGAGGAGCAGGAGGAGAGACCTGAGGCCGCCGACATTCGGTCCAAGGGGCTGGGAAGCTGAACTTCAGGTATTAATTATGAACTGCAGTCTATCTGGTTCAGATATATACCAAGGTTATGTAGTTTATTTTTGTTCTGCTTGCTAACTTTTTACAGCCAGTAACAACTCCTGCTGTCTGCTAGTTAGCATAACAGTTTCTGTACTGCTGGGTGGGTGATATGATGTTACTGAGAGTGAATTTTTATTCATAAGGTTAGTTAGTAATGTCACTAACTGTCCCATAAAAAACCGAATTGTCCTGTATTTAGAGAAAATATTATGCATTCTGTTTTGAGGTGAAAAGGAACGCGATTTTCCCCGTACTTTAGTTAGAATGAAGAAAAAGACACAAAGCTGGAGTTATTCTCTGACTTTATGCTGTGCAGCTTCCTCTTCTCTTCTCATTCGCTCCTCCTACCTTTCCTGTCGCTCCTTCAATAATGAAACTGAGCATTGATCAGCTGATCGGCTTTTCTGTCGCAAATCTGGTTTGTTTATCGCCCACTTTGCTCTAGAAAGAGGAAACCAACAGATGTCGGATGTCAACAACAGCACCACATTTAAGCTTGATAACCTGTTGTTAGAATGTATTTAATACTACTTTCTAGTATCAGCTGATGTTGCTGCAGCCACAGCCGTAAAAGCTGCTGGTTATGATAGCATTTTGGATATCTAAAACATGAAGATGAAACCAGGAGATGTCCTCACTGATCATCGGACCTGAGCAGGTGATGGAGAAACAGATTTATCTTTTAGGCGGCAGGAATGAGTTGAAGGGAAATTTTGAATCCTGGTGACAAATAACACCAGGATTTTTTTCTATGTAGCTGACAGCTGTTGACTGTGCATTAAATTAAAGTTTAATATGTTGATTAAGCATCATGAGGTGGAGGGTGGGGGGCTTTATGGCGTTTTCGATAATATCTGGTGGGAAAGTCTCTAGCCAAAATCCCTGGGCCGATTTTACCCATAACTCTTCTTCATGTAACACTTTTTTAAAGCAACTACCAACAACAATATTAAGTGTCTGTCAGTAAAATAAACAGCTCCATGCATGCTGGCTACTGGGTCTGATTAAATAAAATAACTGATATCAGCTTGTCATTTTCCAAAAAAATAATAATAACTGAGGAAAAGAATGCCTATTTTGCTACTTCAGAAACGTTTATAGCAAAAAGAGGAACCAACTAGGTTAGTGGATGCTTACCTAGTGTTTGAAGCAATAAATTAATCCACCTGTAGCAATTACTGAAAGTTTAAAAAAAAGTTAAAGAATAATGTGTGGAGAGAAGTCAAGACAAAGTTTTATCTTCACACACATCTGCAGAAAGTGACGAGCTCCAAAGTGCTGTTTGTCCCTGACGTTCCTGCAGACGGCTGGACTGAGAGCAAGTACCGCACTTAAGATCTGTGAACATTGTGCTTTTTACATATTTAGTCACCACAACTATTAAACTACACAATCTGATAGTTATAGTAAAATTATGATATTTAACAGCCACCATACAGTCATGAGGCAGGTCAACTTAGCTGTGACAAGAGGCAGCACATTCTTATAGAGAGCAGAATCTACAGTTCCATCTACATTTCTGCAAGTTCGAGATTTTAAACATAAAAATGGACCGTATTGCACATGATGGTTTTATTTGATTGGATAGTTGTTTTATCATTTATATGTACAAAATATATATTTTAAACAACTTTGTATTTCTTTATCTATCTTCATTTTAGATGATAAAATTAGTGTGATAATCAAATGTCTAGAATTCAGTCTTGAGCTTCAACATTAAAATACAACAACTGGTTTATAAACCTCCTGGCGCATTTTGGCAAAGAAGCCAAATTGAAGAAAGTAGATCGGAAACTAGAATTTTCAGCTACTGTGTGCATTTTCCTTAATTCCCCTCTCGTTCTGCAACGGTTTCTCCAACAGATTTGTGTGATGTTTTTATGCAATGTAGCATATCTGTGGAAACTAAAGCAGGAATTTTATACTTGCGTACAAGATGAGCAATGCTCCCTTTCTTTATCCACACTAAAATCACTTATTTTTCTGTATCTCCCTCATTATTACGCAGAGCCAATGAAGAAAGTCACATAAGAAAGGAGGATTATTTTTTGACATGCACAGAAACATCAGACCCAGTAGATAAAACCAGGGACAGCTGCTCTGTTAATATGCCTATAAGTTAAAGGAGGTCTTTCGCCTGGCTGGTTGAGAACAGCTTTAAAACGACTGTATTGACTTTGATACCATGAAACACACAAATGTCGCCAGTAGCAGGCAGACAGGAAGACATGGGGGTTGTTTGCAGAGAGAAGAAAAGGTGACCGAACACAGAGCATGCATCCAAAGGACTATTTTATAACTACAGCAATAAAGGAGGTACAGCCTCTAATACAGGTATTTTATCTTGTAAAATCATTTTTATTATTTTTTCTCAAACATATCTGTTCCATCTCAGTGAGTGTTGTTCAAACAGTGCAGTAGATATTCCATAACTTAAAATTAGCAATATTCAACCAAAAAAAAAAATTTTTATTCAGGGACGAAGTGGCTTTTGTGACAGCATATTGTATTAAAGACTCTTGTGGATTGCACAGTAGTTTTCAAAGAAGTGTAAATATGAGTAGTGGGAAATTCAACATCTGACTGAGATGTAGCCTCACACGCAGATGTAAGAAGCAGATGAAAAAATAGAAAAGTCTGTGCACCCCCAGCTAAAGAGGAGCTTAAAAATATGGTATGAAAAAATATGAGGAAAAGATTTATATTGAACCAAAGGGAACAATGTCAGTAAAAATTTAAGTTTTTTTCCCCCTTTTTGCAGGCAGTTGTGAAGTTCAAGTTCCCTGTTAAAGTGTAATCAGGGTAATGAAGAGGAATTAGTTTGGAACCAGAGAAACTGGGGTATTCAGATTCCGGATCTGTTTCTAGTAATGATGCCATTTAGTTCACGGCCGAAAACAAGAGCTATGTTTCCAGAGCATCCTCAAGGGGGAAACCTCACAAATACCCCGAACCTCTCCGGATGTTTAACCAGCAGGTGGTTTGTGTGATTTTAATGTAACATTCATGAAATCATTAACTCTATTCAGGGTTTTTTCAGTTATTTTAATGTCTTTGAAATTTTAAACATTTAATTTTGCTTCCATGTGCTAAATCTCCTAAAATGACATGTTTTCATTCAAGCTGAAAACAAAAGCTGACATAGTAAAAATCAATTCTGTTTTTTTTTAAGTGCTATTTTAAAATAAAATTCAAATCAGTTCAGTTTATGTATGTTGTGCTAATTCACAATAGATGTCATCTCAAGGCACATTATACAAACATTGTAATCATTTAAAAGTTTTCTACGTAAGGAATCCCGGCAGACTGCATCGAGTCAATGACAGATAAATAATTTGACCTCAGACATTAAAATCTGTCTATTATGTGGAATAGGAAGCTTACAGAATGTTCTCAGTAATTGCTCTTACCTGCAACAGCTTGAAAGAAATCTGTAAGGAGATGTTCACCTCGTCCACAGGGATTTACTCAGATGAGCTGTTTTACTTTTGTCCATGTTACTTTCCGTATGCCAACAACGATGGAGACAAAGCAGCAGAAAGTATCTTGTACGTGGATGCGGCTCCTCCTCTGGTAGGGTCCAATGTGTGTCTGTGTGTGTGTGTGTGTGTTTGTGTTTTACAGAGGCTGAGAGTTCGAGTAGGGAGGGGTCATGAAGCTATTAGATTCTGTTGTTCTGAATCCCTTAAGCGAGGCTTGCATGTTAAAATAAACCAGGACAGAAAGGGAGAGATGTCTGGTTCAGGACTGTGGAGAACACTGGCCTCTGCAGCACAAACACACAATATTTTCTCTTATTTCAAAAGCTCCAGGCAATCAGGAGGAAAAAGCCTCAATGGCCGTAGAATATAACAAAATGGTAAAGTTCTATTAAAGAGGACAACAGAAGAGGGTCAGCTTGTTTCTCTGCTGCTGCTGCAGGACTTTAACCTTTAAGACTCTGTTGTTTTGACCTTTTAACCAAACCTATGACGCAGGCTGCCCCACTTGGTGGATGACCTTACTTTGATGGAGTTACCACTAAGGATAATGGTCGCTCAACACAAAACCATTTCACAAGTTGGAACCAGGAATTTTTCATCAAGCAAATTTGAACCAATGTTGAAGCAAATGTTTATATACTGAGAACAAGTACAGCTTCCACTGTACTGGTCTGCCATTAAATTAAACTTTGGTAGGGCTGTAAAAAAATAACTGCAATTATAGAGATTTCTTTTTTTTCTTATCACACATAAATGGGGAAATCATAAAACTAATTTTATCTATTCGGTTTATTTGTGTTTTTATCATCTCCTTCTTCATTTTTATTTATTTAGGTCTCGCTATATTCTGTTCAGTTCCCTGTGTTCTTTATTGTTTGAAAAGGTTTACCATGTATGTTAATATCGTTGCGCTCATTTTCATATTTTATTCTTGTTTTCTTTGTGTTTGTTTTCTTAGATCAATATTAATCTTTTCTTTTTGATTTATTGTTTCTCCGAGTCTTAATTCAACTTCAAAGTGTCATTCATCTTTCCTCAGCTTGACAGTTTTGCACCCTTTCACAGCTCTTCCCAATCCAATTCTTTGCTTCCCTGTGGTATATATTGTATATACAGCTCACTGGTTACGTTGTTCGTCACTGGATTCTTTAGTTACCCTGTTCATTCGCTTCCATGGCCAATGTCCGGCCTTGTCCATATTTGTTCTTATAAGTACTTTAAATATCATAAATTGTAAGTTTTGCACTGCATTCAGGCCCTTTATGACATGACAGTTTTCAAATGATTGAATTTATCAAGGTGGTTGTATGAATTCTGCTCTCTGTTAAAAAGAAAAAAAAAATGAAAGGAGAATTTTGGCTAGTCAATCATCACCTTAAACTCACACGTTATCTGGCAACAGACAGCAATGAGCAATATTTGGTTTGAATCGGGATGGTGATGTCATCAGGAGAGGAATCTGTAAATCTGTTTTGGTGTCGTGTCGAGTTTCAAGAAGGAGGTAAGTAGGATGCCGTTCCAGCTCCGCATGGAACTGAAATGCTCACCCATTTGTTCATAATCAAATAGTGGATTTTTGCCCTAGGCAGATGACAGATCATGGGGGTTTGGATGTTGTTCTGAAGGCGGAATTTGCACTCTGCGGCCGCACTGCAGGGTTGAATTAATCATCACTTTTGCCAAAGTTTTAAAATTATGAAATGTTTCTCCAACTGAAGCAATCAGAAGTTGAAAAGACTCTCTTAACAAACCATTTCCTGACCCATAAACTATTGGAGGAAAACTCGCGGGAGGAAAACAGCAGCATCCGCTGGTGTTTGGCACACATCGGGCTCTTTAGAGCGTAACTAACCAGCAGCACTCTTAACTTTTCAATAACTTTTCAAAACTATCAAGTAACTTTTCAATATACAGTCAGGTCCTAGTCAGCGAGATCCTTTGAATATAGATTCTGAGAATATTCTCTTTAATTTATTTTTTTAGTTATTGCGCAAAGTTGAAAATATCTATGTCCTTGCACCAAGTTGTCACAGGTATGAATACTACTCTGCAAAAATGACGGACAGCATTCAGATATATATATATATATATATATATATATATATATATATATATATATATATATATATATATATATATATATATATATACTGTATATTCATTCATTCATTCATTATTTTTGACTGCAAGGCTGTTTCAACTCCTGGTGAATTTTGTATTACCGTACTGTACTGCACGGTGTATGTGCGAAGATAATCTTTATTAGCGTGTTAACGTCTGCAGACTTGACTGCCTATTTCTAAGCATCAGCTCCTTTGACCACAGTCCTGAAGGTGGAATTCAACATGAGACATGGAGAGGTGGTTGAAGTGTCATCCAAAACTTAAGATGAGACGTGAAGGCGGACTGTGACCATGTCCACACGAAACCAGTTTTTTTTTTCTTACGAAGATTTTCCTCTGCTCCTTTAGAAAAAAAAATCTCCATCCACACATAACTGGATTAATGCGTTTTTCAGCACATTCATAGACATGGAAAACCTGTAGGGGGCAGTAGTTTTCACAAAACCTAGTAACTTTCAAATCAGAGTAACTTTCTATCGTCTATGTTCAGCACGCAGCAGTAACAGAGCTGTAAAAGCAAACAAACAAAACATGCTTTGACAATTGATGATTCCAACACAGCTCTGATGGCATAAATACTGTTTCTTTGTATAAAAACAGGTCACACATGTGATGTTGGAGCATGTTTTGTCGCAGATAGTGACGCTACGGCACTTAAACTCAGTTTTCATCTGTCCACACGCAGATACTGAAAATGGAGAAAACGCAGATCTCCACTTTGGCCAGACTTTTTCAAAAGATCTCAGTTTATGTAAGAATGACAGGCCAAACCATAGAAAAATATTTCCATTTTGTGAGATGCCCGGCTACGTGTGGACAAGGCATGAGCACTCGGTTGTGAGTTGCAACCTAGGGGCAACATATGAAAACAGATGGAACAGAGAACCACAGATGAAAACAGATGGAATCTCAGTGTCAGCATTACTCTGACAGTCAGATTCAAGGAGCTGGGTATCTCAACTCTGTCACAGAGTAGCCAGCCAATGCTAACACTCCTCAGCCACTTCAGGGTAAACTTACAGAGACTTGAAGCTAACCAATCAGGCTATAGGTCAACACCCCCTTATTATAATAGAGATAAATAAATAAATGTGGAGATATGTAAATAAATGTGGAGATAAGTAAATAAATGTGAAATTAAATATTTCAAATAATGTGTAAAGAAATAAAACAATTAATGTAAATAAATAAATAAGTAAATTTAGAAACAAAAAATGAATTAACAAATAAATGCAGAAATATTTCAATAAATAAATGTGGAGATAAACAAATTTAAATAAACAAATGTGAAAATGTATAATTAATTAAATGTGGGAATAAATAATTAAATGAATGTAGTAATAAATAAACAAATGTGGAATAAACATAGCAAAAAATATCAAAATAAATAAATGTGGAAATTAATAAATGTGGAAATAAATAAATATGTAAATAAAAATACACATGAAAATAAACTAATAAATTAATAAATAAATGTGTACTCATGTCACTATTTTTATGTATTCCCACATTTATTTAGTTAGTTAGATATTTATTGAGTAATTTTCTATTGTATTTAACCATTTATTTAATCATTACTATATTTATTTGTTTACAAATGTATTTTAAAACTTATTTTTTTTGTGTATTTCTATATTTAATTTGGCTCTATTTATTTACAAATGTATTTTACATTTTATTTGTTCCCACATTATTCACACCTTTATTTATTTTTTATATCTACTTATTTATTTACAAGAAAATGTATTTCCTTATGTATTTTTATTTTTTTTTATTTATTGTTAATTTAGGCAGAGATGGTCCTCCATACTAAAGTGCTTAACACTGGTGTCACATTCATCCATTCACACTCACACACGTATACACATTCATACAAGGAGAGCATACACATACTAGAGCTTGGTAGGCAACTTGGGGATAAGTGTCCTACCCAAGACAACTACTCTACCTATTGATCCACAGTGTCCCCCATCCCACTGAGCAATAGACGTCTATTAGACGTGCCGTCTAAATTCAAACCGAAATTAGATCGTCTATAATCGGTCTAAATTTTAGCCCGAATCTAGACAACACAATTTAATACATTTATTATTAAATATTAAATAAAAGAATAACTGAAAGTTGTGTAAATGACGGCCAAGTACTGAATTAAAACGTTTTTAACAGTCATTGATCAATGCACAATGTAGATTATATTTAGACTCGATTTAGACGTCTAAATTTATACGTCGTATCAACTACTCTCTTTATACCAAATTTAGATTATTTAATTAAATACATTAAGGAATGAACAGTGATAAAAAAAAAATAAACTAAGTTGCAAAGCTGATTTCCAAATGTTGGATTTGAATCATTTGAATTGTCATTGATCAATATAGAGTAAAGTTTAGATTTAGCCTTGATTTAGATGTTTATTCAACGTCTACATTAAAACCTGGTTTAGACTAGACGTATAAGTTATTTTAGTGGTAACCCCCAACCCTCACCACTAGGAGGCAGCAACACACTTAAAGTTCCGCTCGGTCTAATCGTCTTTATGGTGATATGAGAATATCTGAGTCCTCCAAACCAATTTATTTTACTCATTGGGACCACTATGTGTTAGAAAACGTTGTTTCTTCAAATATGAAGGGTCGCATATAGGTGAGTGCGCAAAGGAAAGTTACTGAAATGTTTTTTTGTCCTACAATGTTTGTTATCCGTTTGCAGCATAGCTAGCAGGCTAGCTATAGCTTACCTGCTAGCTTGCTATTAAGTATCCATTAAACCGAATGGTCCTTTGAAACCATGTAATTTGTCTTAATGGATAATACCGCTGTGATCTCTGTGACACTTAAAATATTTATTCATTTATTCTATTGCTGTTTTTGCAGAATCTTTTCAGAAAACTTTAAAAGAGGCTACGGAGTAAATTATCAGCCCAGCAATGGCTGCTCATCTGAAACAGGCTCCAGCTCCAAGTGTTGGAGGGGCTATAAGAGGCCGAGGACACCTTTGGTGTATTTTATTTATTTATTTACATTTTGGTTTAGGTTGATGAATTTTCCCAGAGTTTTTGTATATTTAAAAAAAAATGTTTTGGCCTAATTTTTGTTTTGTAAATGTTTTGCATACAAATACCTACATTTTTATTTTAGTAATTTTGTACATTAGACTACTTATTTTTCACCACAATCTTTGTTTAAATATAATAAGCAAAATAAAATATTTTGATATTATATATTTGAATTTGTGCTTTTATTTTATGGCAATGTATGTTTACAAATGTGTTGAAATTAACATGTATATTGCACATTCATATGTTTGTGATGGTTGGATGTTTGAAAAATGTTTTGATTTACATTACAGTAGAATAGTTTGGTCAATGTTAAGCTTAAGAGATGTATTTATATCCAGTGGTAAAATAAGTATAGTGTTACTGAAACCGTTTTAAAACATCATTGTTATTTTGAAAGATCATTTTAGGGAACCTGATTGAACATTCAATTTCACAACTTTAATTTAATTTTAATAGGTTTGTTGTGATGAATTTAATGATTGTAAAAGCTGGATTTATTAGAATATCATTAGGCTATAATACATTTAATAGACGTCTAAATGACGTCTAGGTTCTCTGATGGTGTATAAATTTGGTATAAAAATAAACGTCTGTTAAACGTATAACTTTAGACGTCTAGAAATAGACGTTCATTAACGGTAATATAAACGTCTTACATTAGACGTAGCGTATAGAGGGAGTCGTCTTTTAGACGTCTATTAGACGGCTAGTCTAAACCTAGACGGCTGAAAAACTTTCATTTTTAGACCAGTGGTAGACCGATTTTAGCCTAGACGTCTACGGACCAGTCTAATGAACGTCTTCTAATGAAGACGTTCATTAGACGTCTTTTAGGCCGAAAAATGCTCGGTGGGATGTATGTAATCATTCAGTATCACAAAAGAGCCCTTTGTTAAGCCCTAAGTGGATGTTAGATTCAGATCTTGTGTTTCATTGTTGTCAAAAAACTTGTATCAATAAAATATTCATCAGTTCACTATTGCCTTATTGTTGAGGGAGAAAAATATGTCAGCGTATCCAGTCATTATCTTTCACTTATCTATCACTTTGTTCACTCTAAACTATAAACATCAACATTAGCCATATCCCAATCAATTTAACAAAACAACCACAGAGTAATGGTGAGAGAATATAAATTCTACTGGTCAGATAATAGTTAATCAGAGGCAGGTCTCCTGTTGGATGGTGGGTTTTCTGCAGGTGTGCTGCATGCCAGCTTGTCATCAAGGCTTGTTACCAGCTGGATAAGAGGAGCTGGCTGTCAGTCCCTCAGTGCTTGAGTTTTAACGAATGTGGTAACTCTGAGTTTTTTGAGTTCCTTACGTTTCCATGGTCCTTGCCTCAGTGTTGTTGCCTTTTTTAGGCGTTGGGGCTACCTTTTAACACTTTGTGCACTGTGGTCTCTACAATCATAATCTGGCCCCGTTAAGGATGAGATATGTCTTTCGTCTTAAGCCACACTCAAGAGGCCAAACACATTAATGACAGTGTTAAAAGTTGAAAGAAGAGAATAAGGACTGACATCACACTGCTATAAGGCATATTGCACAACACCATTAATGATAAAAGCTTCGAATCGCTGCAGACTTACATTTCTCTCTTCCGTTCAGCATCTCTCACTAATTCCTTATGCCTATTAGCCTGAATTTATCTGCCTTCTCATGTCTTATAAACATGTTTTTTCCCATGATGTCTTTACTATAAGATACATAGTTCTTCTCAGACTTTGCTGTCTGTAAGAAACTAAAAAACAGAAAACAAAGCTTTCGACTCTTTTGTACTTGAATACAGGGCCCAAGGCTCCAGAAAAAATAGGTCATCTATCTAGAGCTCCAGATGCTTGTTTGAATAAAGAGGGTCAGATGGATAATGCCGACACTTTAGACTAGCAAGCCAAGCATTTCTTAAATTCACTTGTACTTCTAGCTAATACTGAAAACAAAAGCAGAGAAGCAAAAGGGAGACATTCATTGTGTGTTTTTCAAAATATTGTGATTCTTTTTATTTCTATATCATCAACTCATGGTATGATTTTATTTAAATGCAATTTTGACAGTCATTGTACGTAAGCCCCAGCCAATCCTGAACCAAAACATTATGATCTGTTCTGGTGATTTACATGATATGGATGTTGGCTGGCAATTTGACGACAGAGTATTTGGACTTTTTTTGTTTTGTGCTCAGGTCCAGACAATTAAAAGTATTTTTTTTAAAACAGCATTGAGATCGGTATCATGCTATGATTCGAGAGTAAGAAAATGAATGGTTGCATAGAAATATTTAACCTTAGTTTTAATTAAGTAAAAAGAATAACCACACACATTACTCTACAAACAATGGATTAAGAATATTTTAGTCCTATTTTTTACTGTAAAAAGACTCAAATAGTGCGTTTTTTGTAGGAAAACATGCCAGAATGTTCAAACCTGAACATTTCTGCTGTGATTTAGTGACTTAAATTTCTTCATATAAATTTTAACTAAACCATCTAAATGTATTTGTATTCATTTTTAGATTACTTATTCTTATTCTTCTTATTATTATTAAGATCAGTAATTGATATTTCAAATACTTTCCATCCACTGAATGTGGCTAAACATTTAAATGATAAATATTGATTTACAGTTGGTTAAGTATAAATGTCAAATTCAAAGATAATATCCCTGGCGTCCTCATAGACAGACAATGTCTGTCCTCTCAGAGAATTATTTTTATTGGTGCTGATGTGATCTCCTGGGGCCTATTGCACAAAAGTAGAATTAAGAAAGCCAGGATAACAGAACAGTCGCGGCTTGACCTAGTTGAATCAGTGCATCCTGGCTTAATCCGTTGCACGTTTGCTGAGCCAGGATGAGAACGCGCGGATATGTCAAGCCAGGTGTATATAGTTTGGATAAATGCGCGTTCACGGCATTCTTAAAAAGATCGTGAAATCGATCACAGAATCACCGATGCAAAAATGGAAAAGACCCGTGCGGCATACTTTTCGCCTAATGAGCAACAGCTTCTTATGGAAACATATGAAGAAGTGAAACATATAATTTGTAAAAAAGGCAAAACAGCTGCTGTAATAAAGCAAAGAGAGAATGCTTGGCAAACAATAGCGGACCGATTGAATGCGTAAGTAGTCCAAATAACCAGTGCTCCACTGAAACCTTCATAACTACAATTAATTTTACTTGTACTTACAATTCATTTTCAGTTACTTGTCATTTTCAAAAATAATTGTATACTTTGCCTTAAATGTGTCCAGTGGACATGCATTTAACATGAAGAATAATTGCAAACACTTACCCACTATGTGCATCTATTTGATATATGTAGTTTTTTTTATGTCTCTAATCTGTTTAATCTTTTTACTATTACTATTTACTATCTATTTGTATGTAGGTTTTGTTTCTAATTGATTTGATGTAATCTATAATCAGATCATTTGCTCTATTTTTATCCATCTAATCTATTTTATCATTTGTATCTATCTATCTTTCCTCTTAAAGAACAAACATGTCTGGCCAAATAAGGACTTGGCAGAAAGTCAAGATTAAATACAAGAATATTTTGCAGGCTGGTAAGTGACTTGTTTGCTGACATTTTATTAACTGTGCTGATTATAGCAATAAAAAAAAAAAAGTCATATATCTGGTACGGGGGGTGGCCCTCCAACCCAAGACTTCAAATTAAACGCAAGACACTGAGGAAACTAGAACTGGAAATCCAGAAACTAGAAAGAGAAGTAAGTGACTTCAGTTCATACTGTAACCATGACTGTAACACAATGTATTAATCATCATAATTTCTTCTCTCCAAAGCTCCAAGCTGACAAGTGATAACAGCAAAATAATAAAAGAAAAATATTCCAAAACCATTGTGGTCTTGTAAATTTTTTTATTTATGTCAAGTACACTTTATAGTTATTGATCCAGTGAAGTGGAACTAGAATTTGGGAAGATGACCACAGTGTGTGCTACTGATGCCAAATAAAATGCATGTACACATGAAAAAGTTATATAGCCTACATTATCCTTTATTAAGGGATGGGCTAAATCAAAACTAAATTAACTGAAATAATTTGCAATGTATTGTTCTCTAACAAGTCTACCATTTCTGTTATCTGGAAATATGGCAGCATTGTCCCAATCAACATCCAAAGCAACTCTGGGAGCCCTTTCTTTTCTTAGGCTGGCTATATTGTGCAGCACTGTGCAGGCAACAGTCACGTCGCATGCTCTGTCTGGGGAGACCCTCAGGTGGTGCAGGCACTGAAATCGTGATTTCAGGAGGCCAAAGGTCATTTCAATTCGAGCCCTGGTTTTGGCATGGGAATGGTTGTAAGCTTGCTGTGCTGGGGTTTGGGGGTCTGTAAGGGGAGTCATCAGAAATGTCTCACAGGCATAACCTTTGTCCCCCAGCAGCACACCAGAGAACTCACCTGTGAATACAAAAGATAATTCTTAAAAGTACTGTACTCTTGATGTTCAAGGTGCTTAAAAAAAATGGGGTGGCTTACCTAGAGAGAGTCTCTGGTAAATTCTACTGGCCCGAAAGATTCTGGAGTCATGGACTGAGCCAGGCCACTTTGCCTCTAAATTTGTGATAAGGCAGTCAGCATCACAGATCATCTGTAAAAATATATAGCCTATTAAGGTCATTTAATACACAGAATTATTATGTAGCTGACAATAACCATAACTCATTCTTACCTGAACATTGACACTGTGGAAGGATTTCCTGTTCACATAATCTCCCTCATGTCGTTGGATACGAATATGGGTGCAATCCACTGTACCAATTACATTAGGAAAAGCTGTAACACAAAATAATGAGTGTCATACTGTGCTAATGTAACATTTTGTAGTAATCTGTTATTATTCGTGTTACCTGCAATCTTGTCGAACTCCTCTTTGATGTGGATGAATCTTCTGTGGCCAGGGAAGGTGATAAATATGTGCACAAGACTTACATTTCTTATTGTGCGACAAATGGTGGCTTTATTGAGGTTTTCTGCATCACCGACAGAATACAGAAACATGCCACTTGCAAAGAATCGCAGTGCTACGCAGACCATCTGTGGGACAGTGAGAGCATGGCTCCGTGCTGTCCTGTACTGTATGATTGGACCCAGCAGCCTACACAAATATCTGATGCCATCACTTGAGAATCTGTACCTCTCAGTCAGATATCCGTCTGAAAAGGCCAATGGGTCTGCCCTATCTCGGAAGACTCTTTCATGCCTGAATGCTCGTCTGAGTATTAAAACTTCCTCATCAACTACATCATTCAACAAAGGGCAAGCCATTGTGAATGGTAAACACACAAATCTTTAGTCTATATATACTACATATTGACCTCGTTACGGACTTAATTGAAACCACATTTGCAACTTCATGAGCCATTTCTTATTATCTCATCAACTGCAATAAAATATAATATATTGATATTTTTTATCATTCAACAGTACATTTCTACTCTATACTTGCATATATAGATATACATAGTCTATATTCTATTTCTCATATTGTATAGTATAGTTCTTTTGCACTGTGTTGGCATTCATTGTGGACAGCAAAGTAATAATTGCTCAGGAAAATCTGCTTTCCTCGCTGTGTATGACAATAAACGCTTTAAATCTTGAATAATATATATATTCATCAAACCTCTGACAGTGAAATGAACAGCAGTTTTCAATAACTAAAATAACAGTACGCATAATTAGATGAATGACTTTTTTTAAATAATCATATTTTTTTTAATGCAGGACCATGAAATGACCAAAACACATTAATATCTAGTAGGATTTAGGGAGGAACTAGCCAATAAATCACTAGGATTAATCTTAGCCTGGTTGTTAGCCTGCTCCGGAGCAGGCTAGCTGCAAAGTGTAAATCTCCATAGTAACTTAATGTAGATTAATTTAGCATCCCTTCATGCAACCGAGTCAGGGCTAAATTCAGCCAGGATAACTGGAAAATCCCAGCTTAATCCCTTATCTTGCTTTTGTGCAATACCCCACGGATCCTCTTAGATCATGTTTGTTTTCCTTTGGACTAAAATGCAATATAACGTCGTCTGGCTTTTGCAGTTTTCACTAAATTCAAATCTTAACTTTAACAGCATTAACTTAAAAATGTCCTCAAAGTTACCTTGGATAGTTTATTTTGATTATAACTCCAAATAATAACAGGATATTTTAAAGTGATTCTCAAATCCAGATTTCTTCCTGACACATGTTGATAGACGTTTCATGACTCTGCTGCCATCTAGAGGACAAATGTCTCTCTGTCCATCTACTCATATCTCTACCTCAAAGGCACAAAAATTGACATTTTCTTGAGAGAGTGCTACATGTTAGAAGACACAGATGAGGATTTTTGTGTTTAACTGCTGGTGGATTAAACTGATCATGAATCAGCATGATGAAGCAACATTTTACATTTTTTTAATTAACATTTGAATATATTTATACTTGCTCCGTTGCATATATGCTCTGGAGTTTTTTTCTGTTACTTTCACAATCCTGATCTTCGATTTCTCAGAAGGACCCAAAATCTTAAAGAGGCCATTGTGGCAGATGGAGGTGATATGTTACCATGGAGATCGCCGTGCTGTCATTATGTGACGCTTTGTTGAAGGCTTAATTGCTGTGGTTGAGGAGAGAGAGGAAATTACGGGTGTGGATGGTTTTATTGAAAGGATTATTGCTCGGATCAAGAATTATCTGTGAATCCTCTCTGCTATTTTTTTCAGCCTACCTGTTTAATGACTCTGACACATTCTCAACCGGTTCAGAGATAATTTTTGTCTTAAAACTGACAGCTCCTGATAGCTATTAGTAGTTATTACAGTATTTATTTAGTTTTAAAATAACATACTTTGATTATGAACAGAATGCAACCAGAGAGTATGAAAGCCCCTTTTTTCTTATTTTACCGCACTGGATCTAAAACAGGGATGGCCAAGTCCAGTTCTGGAGAGTTAATATCCTGTAGCTTTTAAATCCATCCCTGATTCAATACAATACACCTGTATTAAAAGGCTGAATTTTCTTATCATAATCATAATCATCATCAACATTTAGCGGAGGCCTGGTAACGAGTGTTTGATTCAGGTGTGAGTTAGAGAAGAGATGCATCTAAAAGTTGCAAGTTGCAGCTCTCCAGGACTTGACACAGGCTTCCCTAAACTTCAAATAGATAAATATCATTATTAACAATGTTTATAAAATGAATTGATAGATATTGATAATACATTTCCATTCAAATATTACTTGTTAAATTATCTACACAGCTAACTGTTGTAATATACTGATAACCCGGCTGTTTTTATTCCAACAGTTTTAAAAGGGAAAAACAATGAACAGAACAATTGTTGATGTATTATGGATTATGCAAATAATAACGTTAGAGAATAAGAAAATAATGCTAGATATAGTTTACTGACTCCTGGGGACATTTTACAGCTACTGCCATGGTGTGTATAATATAATATATATATATATATATATATATATATATATATATATATATAATATATATATATATATATATATATATATATATATATATAGTACAGGCCAAAAGTTTGGACACACCTTCTCATTCAACGAGTTTCCTTTCGACATTGTAGATTCTCAATTAAGGCCATCAAAACTATGAATGAACAGGTAATATTTGGAATTACTGTATGTCCTTAAACAAAAAGGGTGAAATAACTGAATACATGTGTTATATTTCAGATTCCTCAAAGTAGCCACCCTTTGCTCTGATTAGTGCTTTGTATTCTCTTGTTTCAAGAGGTAGTCACCCGAAATGCGTTTCCAACAGTCTTGAAGGAGTTCCCTGAGATGCTTAGTACTTGTTGGTCCTTTTGCCTTCCCTCTGTTCAGTTCACCCCAAATCATCTCGATTGGGTTCAGGTCCGGTCACTTTAGAGGCCAGGTTATTTCACACTTTTTTGTAAAGGTACTACATAATTCCATGTGTGTTCATTCATAGTTTTGATGCCTTCAGTGAGAATCTACACTGTAAACAGTCATGAAAATAAAGGAAACGCACTGAATGAGAAGGTGTGTCCAAACTTTTGGTCTGTACTGTATATATCGACACCTATCAGAAAAGCACAAGAGCCAAGTGTGCTCAGAATATTTCCTTACAAAATGTAAACAGTGAAATGGGAATAAATGATCAAATCATTTTTATTCCTTCAGGAACTACTGTGTCCAACTATGTTATTGGTCTGATTTGTCACACAGGTAGAAATCAAAACATAAAAACTGTATCTACAAGCTAATTAAAAAATATAAAGGATTAACAATAAGATTAACACGTTTACTTTAATAAGTGAATTACCATTTTAAAACAAAGTATTACATGAAATTCCTCAAAAACTGTAAATTAAAGGTGTAAACCAGTAAATGCATTGGTGCAGTGGAGAACAGTACATGCAGGAGGTAGGTCAAAAGATGTCAAAATGTATATAATTTACAGTATGACTTTTAGTTTTCCATCCTGTAGCACAGTGGATGACAAACACACACACTAATGACTCTCACTCTGTGCCCCTGATCTCCATGAAGCAACTGGATCACCAGTTTGCTGATGAGCTGTTCTTTTGCCTCAATATTTATCTCTCACTATTTAAAAAGTCAAAACATTTTCTGTCGCCTGGGGGTACATGATGGTACCATGACAGCAACAACACACTTCCCTCCCCCTGTCTGAACAAAACAAATCCACACGTGAGCCGCTGGTGCTCCTGACTGGTGTTATGCTGATGATTATTGAAAAGGATCAGACATACTCTTCACGCTTGCACCGTGCATGCAAAGACAAATCTTTCCCGTGTTCATTTTGAGTGGAAAAATGATGGCACTACTTTGCATGATGTTGGGATCATCTGCAAAGAAAATCATATGTAAAGTGAGGAGATGAATTCTAACCACATCTCGACCCTTTTCCATCCTGCGTGTACATAAAAAAAATAGGGGAATACAAACTTTCATCTGAGGTCAAGCGGATTATGTTTCTGAAACGAGAAAACGGAGAGCAGGAAGATTTTCCTCCTTTTGTGACACTGCTCACTCGGAATCATTCAAGCAAGTGAACCATAAAATAAACTAACACTAACACTCTGTTTGCTTTAGCTGGGCAGATTTCTACTGCTTTAGACCCGGGGCTCATTTGAATTCATGGATGTGGTCACCGGCAAAGCTCAACCACAGGGTGTAACCCTCATTTGAGAGCTTATCCCTTCACCTCCTGACAGCGGCACGGCAGGCCTTTTCCATCAGAGCAGCGCCTATTTGGACTCACATCTCTTCTAAATTATTAACTTGAAATCCCAAACCCTAATTCAGATTTAGGTTCTCTTTTTCATTCTTTGTTTGTTGTCACAGGCAACATCAGCTCTTCACATACGGCACCTTGCTGAAGCATTCATTCCCCTTGAACATAACCCCTTTTTTTCATACTAAAACCACAGATTTGATTACATTTTATCATGATTTTATGTGATAGACCAACACAAAGCAGCACATGATTGGAATTGGAAGGAAAATGGCCATTTTAAAAGTGTTTTGCAAGTTTGAATATCATCCCATCCTTCATATTTAGCCCTGATTAGTAAACATAGTCTACATTTTTGACACATAATCCAAAGTTTTAAACTAACTTGCAGCATAGAATTTGATGTATTTTCTTTAAAATGTTACACATTTCAGAATACATTTCAATGTTTTTTTTCTACTACACGTATACCACGCTTGAACGCTTTGACAGAGAGTTGGTGTTATTGATATTGAGCTGTGTGCCATTTCCTCACAAAACAAACATGTGACTCATCATTGCGGCTTATTTGCCTAAGTTGCCGAGATGTTGCCAACACAACCAAAGTGTTTACAGCCCACCTCAGAATAGCTGCAAGCAACATGTTTCCAAAGCTAAAAATAATTTTGTGATTTCAAAAACTCAAAGTTTGTGGATATAATAAGAATATTATTTCATCGTAAAAATCAACAGCACAACTTAGTGAAATGAGTAGAAATTGGTTAGAATTTGAATAGGTCAAAGTCACTTAATCAGTCAACAGTTTCTTTGTTGTTCTGAGTAAACTTTCCATTTTTAGATATTTTTTCAAGCCTTTTTTTCCATTTATTTTTTACACCCATTTGTCCTTGGGTCATGGGGGGTTGAGAGGCGGAGTCTACCCTGGACAGGTCAGTAGTCCATCACACAACACAGGGACATCACCCACACACTCACCCCTATGGTTTCGGACTGTGGAAGGTGGACAGAGGAAAAAGAAAGAACCCACGCTTGCACTGGAAAAATGAGCAAACTCCATGAAGAAAGACCCCAGGCCTGAATTTAAACAGAGAACCTTCTTGTTGCAAGGAAACAAGGCTATTAGCTTAAACACCATGCAGCCCAGCCCCCTGTCTTGAGGAATTGTAAAAAAAAGTTTCTCCCAGCTAGCTTTTTCACCAAAAAACATGGATTAGTGAACATGAACAAATAAAATGAATCCAGTTGTAGCTTAGATAATTTACTCAGATAAACATGCTGTCAGCACATTTGCAGGAATAAGCTGTGCGGTTCTAACTTGCTGGCAAACAACTGTTATAAAAATACATATGTCTCTAATCGTTTCTTTCAGTCTTACTATAATAAACTTCATAAAATTTAAATTTAAAAGTCCTTGTGGTATCCTAACTGTAGTTCTCCTTGTTTACTTCTAGCAGAAAGCCATTACACTTCTTGTGGGCCAGACTGCCTTAGGTTTAGACCACAATACAAAACATGTAATCCGTGAACAATCAAACGTAAATCTGTTTTGCAAATTATAAATGTTGCTTGTGGTGACGTGGGGGTGGATTAATGATTGTATAGTTAACTTACACATCCAACCGGTAATGATAATTGGCACATAAAGTCTTTGCACCGACACTTTGCTGTTTTTTCTGTAAAAAAGAAAGAAAAAAAAGGCATTTTTAAAGAATGCCATGGTTAAATATTAAGATGCTTTTTTTGCGATCTATAATATATTAAAGGTCCAGTGTGTAACAAATTTGGCTTTTTACTAATAAAAATCAATTACAGCTTTCATAAATATGTATTTTACCGAGGTCTAATCACAATCGCATTATCATGAAAGCGTTCTCGTGTCTTAGAATACGTTGTTTATATATACAGAGGGTGCACCCCCCCATTTGAGGCGGCCATGTTGCATCGCCATCGTTGAATACGTTAGCCGAAAGGGGTTAAACTTGTTTGCTTTACGCGTTTTAGCCAGTGACGTCGGGGGGAGGGGCAGAGGTGACGAGAAGAAACGAGCAACGAGCATAAATAAAGCAGAATTATGTATGGTTCTGTAGCTCATCATCTGACGCGACAATCGAGCTTTTGCCAGACGTTGATATGATCACAATTATGACACTCCGCAGCTTCCGTAGTAGTAATGACGTGTTTTAACGGCGAGAAGCCAGAGAACACTGCTCAGTTGCTTGCATTCACTTAGTGCACCACTAGTTGGAGGTAATTCTTAAAAACAGGGGGCTTTAAGTTAAAATATTTCATCCAGCCTTTTTTATTAGACAAAGTTGTTGCAAAGTAATTTAGCATGAATTGATTCTTTGGCTTATGGGGTAAATTGCTGTCTGAAGCTCTGTAATAGCAGAAGCTTTGCAAAGCCAACATCAACAAAACAAAAAACTGGCAAAAAAATGTGCTTTCTCTCTATTCTCTCTTGAAGGAAGACACTAACCCCTGTAAACCAATGGATCACACATGTGCTTGACATTTTTCTGCATGATTTTCATAGTTGAAATGTCCCATTTCTTTCTTTTTCTTTCTTTTTGCTCAGCTTTTTATGACTCTCACTTGATATTTATAAATAGTTATAAAAGCTATAAAAACACATCAAAACTAGTTTTAAAGACTACTTAGTAAGAATATACAGATTCGAGTCTATATTTAGATTCCAATCTTTGCTTTGGAGTTAGGAGTTTGGCTTGTAACTGGAGGGTTGCTAGTTCGATCCCCAACCCTGACTGTCTCGGTTGTTGTGTCCTGTGGTCACAGGGCCCAGTGGCACCAGTGCCCAGCAGCCTCGATTCTATCAGTGTGCTGCGGGGTAACTGTAGCTACAATGTAGTGTGTGAATGTGTGCATGAATGACTGAATGTAGTGTGCTTGGCGCTCTGTGGTACATAGGGACCAAAAAAATAGCACCATACAATTAGAGGCTATTTGCCAATAAAAATGTATCTTAACTAAGGTGACGTTTAGTTCAACATTCTAAATATGTTTTAGATAAAACTACAAATATATAAGATTCAAATCTTTTGAGAGCATCAACAGAGCAAACAAAATCTGCCTCATTGACTTTTTATTTTTATTTAAGGCAAACGTTTTAATTTTATACCCTTAATTTATTACTTATTAATTATGTATTTTGTAAGAATAGTTGCATGTTCTCGTAAGGTAAAGGAACATCCTATGGACATATTCCCTCGGTTTATGTACATTTCCATTACGGTACATTGAAATTCATTATAGATAAAGTACATTCTCAATTTCCTTTCTTTTAAGACATTAAATATACAGAGACAAATCTATAGGATTATATTTGTATTATTATTAGAAATCAGAACCGAAGAAAAAAGGGCTGCATAGTGGCTATGGGATCACAACGATATCAGCTTGGAATTAAACTGAAAAGAAATACTGGCACTGATAATAGTCCTGATCCCATAAGTGGCGCAGTTGATCGGTCTGTGCCAAGCGACCAATAGATAATGGAAAGACGGATGGATTCACAGAAAAAGAAGAAGGAATCCCCGCCTCTATCAAGTTTTTTTTTTCTCCGCCAGTTTTGTGGAAGCCTGTTGCTCTGCCACGCATGCGCAGTTGACCGTTATGCGAGCCTAAGAGGAAACGAACATTTTTACAGCTCCGTCATCGATGCAACAATTTGTTCCCGTCTCGGTTCTCTGGAAATAACA
Source organism: Apricaphanius iberus (assembly GCA_028564705.1). NCBI lineage: Eukaryota > Metazoa > Chordata > Actinopteri > Cyprinodontiformes > Aphaniidae > Apricaphanius > Apricaphanius iberus. The sequence continues at coordinate 268,863 of JAPXFQ010002381.1, read as the reverse complement.
GGATACATCTGACTGGTTTCAGTCTGGGACGCAAATAGACGAGGTAGCTATCCCATAAACCCTCACTCTAGAGGCTCAACGCGGAGGTTTTGGCTTAAAAAAATGATTTAAAAAATCGGGGAACTGAGAACGAGGTCTGGGCGTGTTTGGATCTCGAGTGTTGTAGAGACAGACTGCCTCCTCCTCCTCCTCCTCCTCCCCAGTCTGGATGCTAGCTTCGGTAGCCCCTGCATGCTGCTGCTGCCGTAGTTACTGAAGTTGTGCCTCGGTAAACCGTAATTTGATTTATTCCGGGGACCAGGTGAGAAGAAGATGGGGTGTACTCTGAGCACAGACGACAAGGCGGCGCAGGAGCGGAGCAAGATGATCGACAGAAACCTTCGGGACGACGGAGAAAAAGCTGCCCGTGAGGTCAAGCTGCTGCTGCTGGGTAAGAGAAAGATGGATGGACTGGGTGTGCTGTTAGCTTGTGTATGTTGGGTTTGTTGCCACGTTTTATATAATGCTCACCAAATTACGGCTTTATTCAGCTGTTAGTGAAGCTAACGAAACTGGAATCACTTTTGGCTTTTTTTTAATTTTTTAAATCACATGAATTGTGTTTGCCAAACTTTAGGTTATTCCAATTATGTCACCCTTAACGAATCTAAACGAGCTTTTAGTCACCAATGGCGTGTTTATTCAGACTCTGAGCGCTTTTATCCCCCAGTAAGTCCGTAAGCTAATTTAATTGTAAGGTAATGAGCTGCTTTAGCGGCTCGGTGATAGCACGGATTAGTTAGCCAGGATGAAGCTTAGTGTCCAGAACCGCTCTGTGAGGGATCAGCGCTGTTGTCTGATCACATCCAGTAACAAAATGATACAGTCTCTCCATTTATGCTGTCCGACAAGTCTAAATGCATTTTAACTTAAACGCTTGGTCCGCTTTTTCTAATTAGAAAATACAAATTGTTAAAAACGAACCACTTCGTCTGAAAGAGCCATAAATCTAGTATGAATCTCACCAAAGAAAATGCTTTATTTCAAAATCTAGTGATGAATGAGCTGCACTTTCAAATAAACGAATGGATTTGTTACATCCCCTTTATTCACACCAAATGTCACATTTCGTACTGTCAGACAGTACATATTTTTTTTTACCATTTAAGTTTTCAGACCAGCAATGCAGGGGTTAAAAATACAACTTGATTAATTTCTCAACATTGTACACTACAGGATTTTAATAAATGTGTCGGAAACAGAAAAGCTTCATTCCTGTTGTCTTTATTTTATTACTTTACATCCTTAAAGGCAGTTGCAGTTTGCATAGTTAAAGGCTGACCAAACTGAAAGCAATTTGTGTAAATTGAAACCGAGTTTTTGTATTAACACATTTATAAAAAATACACAGGAACCCTGGATGGAGAATATTCTGCATTCAGTATTTTTATGGGGAAATTATATATATTATTTGAAATTCCTAATTAAGGTTAAAACGACTGAATTGTTAATGAAAGCCAGAACCTGAGCAAGCTAGTTGGACAGGGAATAAGACATCAAATCGGGTGATATTCGGTATACAAGTACATAACATTATGTTTCATAACAATTAGATAACAATGTCTGAGAAAGTTGGAGGTGGGGCCTCACTATGGTTTGGTGTGAACTGTCATAATTACTTGCTAAAAACACATTTATGCCCTTGTAGTTACACAGGACTAAAGCAGTATTCAGTTTAATGACATCTAAAAGTTGCAGGACACCTGCTGTGGAGGAATGGACTGTCACACCTGTACTATACCTTGCATAATGGTTATTTTGGGTTGTTTTTTTTTAATCCAAGTTTAATGGTTTTCTAGTAATATTTGAAATGTTCATGATCAGGTGGTTTGGTGAATCAAGTCCAAATGTATTGATACAATTAAAAGCTGATGGGTTGTGAGGGCTCCGACGTGATAGATTGCTCGGTATTATAAAATCGTGCTGTTAGGATGCTATTGTTGAAGACTGTGTTAATGATTTACACATTTTCCACACTCTGCTCTTATTCAGTTGTCATTGTGATGAATAAAAGTCTGCATGTGAACTGTAGGGTCAGGTGTGGGCACCCACTGTGGTGAGACTCCATGGAACAGGCAAATTATATTATTGGCATGCAAAGCTTCAATTACTGACACTTGGGATACAAATAACTAATGGCAGTGTATTCCAAACAGTCTAGATTTATACACAGTGATGTTGCAATGGTGACATTCTTGCGATGTAATGATCTAGATAGATAGATCTACTTTGCCTCTCACATTTTACAGCGTTTGAAGAAGGGAAAAAACATCACACTGCAAATTTGTTGAAATATGTCTGCTGAGCTTTTATTTATTTATTTTTTGGGGTTTATCATTTCAAGGGAAGTTGCCACATCTTTTCCTGTACCTTTTATCTGGCACCAGTTTTTACAGTAGAGACTGCTTTCTCCATGTTATTTCAGGTCTTTGCCAAAACGCAAACCAAAAGATACCATCTGGTTATTCTATCCCGCTTCCTTTTGCAACTATGACCTATTTCATTACCTAGGGATGCACCAATCCACTTTTTTTTGTTTCCGATACCGATGCAGATATCTTCTTAATCTGCCAAACTGATCAAAACAGTACTGAATTACATAAACTGTGTGCCGTCAGGAAAAGGCACTAGTGATGCAACAACACTACTTTTTTCAAACCAACACGATACCAATACCTGGATCTGAGTTCTTGCCGATACAGAGTACCAATCCCGATACTTCTACCACATACAAAAATGCAATCATTAGGAAGACCGGTTTTATTTTCTTCTCTGCTTGTTACAATAAATGATGGTTAATTAAAAAAAAAAATTTAATTAAAAATGACATAAAAAATCTAATTTCAAGTGAAAAAAAAGAAACATCTTCTGTGAAACTATTGCAGTTTCCACATTTGAAGTATCAGTTCATGGTATCGGTACAACAACACATCCAGTGTTATTTCTAGATGTAGTTGATCCATTGGAGCAAAGAAGGTGAAAACGGACACCAACTAGCAATCATAGTTTTAATTTTATGAAAAAAATTACTGTCCTCATTAAGTGTTCAATTCAAGTTCTAAAAAACCCCAACTAAAATCGATACTTTGCTTTTGAATATCGATACAATATTGTAACATAAAATATCGAAATATTGATATTTTCTCACATTTCTAATAATTATGCTGTATGTCGTCAGTACAGTAATATGGTGCAAATACCAGAGATATGCTACATTCGTCTACCCAGCATGAAACTCCGTACCAAGAATGTCGCGATCGAATGCCTGCAAACAAATGCTAACGTAGCTAATTAGACAAGCTCCTCTGATCTCTGTTGATGATGGTAATGTTCACAATATATCCCCTGTATTAGTCCACTCTCATCTTGCAATGGCAAACAGCAGTCACAGATTTTTGATTTCAATCAAAAGCTGAGGTACTTACAAATCTTTTACGGTCTTGTGCATTTTTAGATGACGATGACAGGGCGACACAGATAGCTCTCAGGCAGCTAGCCGCTCGAAATCGGCTCAAGTTAACCCTTTCATGCTTGCAGCTGATGGAGCTAGATGGAATGTGAAGATGCTGGTACGTCATCGGTGAGCGATCATTTGCACAATGAACGGCTTACAACCCTTCTCCACTACAGAACGACTCCATTATTAGTAGGTGGTCTAGCTACAGCTCAGTTCAATTCACTTTATTTATATGGTGCCAATTCACAAAAAAAGTCATCTCAAGACACTTTACAACAAAAGTCAAAATGTAAAATATATATTTTAAGTGCCTCCCCGCTCATTTTATTATTCTTCAATAAACCAATTTTCACTAAGAATTAAAGTAATAAATTTTTCATCACTTCTTTTTATCATAACAAAATTTGTAAGACACAGACAAAAATCAAGAGACCTGAGTAACATCAGTAAATACAAAGAAACATAATATTATTAACCTTTATATTATATTTATTTTTTAATGATGTTAGTCTTTTAAATTAAAGGTGAATCTTGATGCTTTTTAATCTTTTAAACATGTTATGAAACTTTATAATATTAATGGCTGAAACCTTTGGCTTATTTTGTCAATAAAGCTTATTCTAATTCACTTCGGCTCTGGTTCAGCTGTTGGCTAAAGCTAAGTAGTTAGTTATCAGACTGTAGACAGAGCCCAGAACACTGCAGCCCAGTTACTGAGAGCTGAAGCCGGCTGGTCTATCCAAACCTGTTGTAGTTGTAAGGTTTTTTTGCTTCTGAGGATCGGGAGAAGAACTGAGGGCACATTTTAGAAGCCACAGGTGCTGCTAGCAGCCCAACTTGGGTAAATTTTGTGTGTCTCTCAGTAACAGATTCACAGCGCAGCGAGCCGGACGAGAGGAGTCCTGCTTAAAATAGCTGCTTGTAGTATTATATTTCATTTATTATTGCGACGTTTAGTGTTTAAAGGGACTATATCATGCTATTTTACAGCTTTCAACTTCTGGGATAGAAATATATATGATAAAATGTTACCGTTTGTGTTATACAGTATTAATTTGTCCTGAAATGTAACTTTTATCCTGTAGTTAATGTTAGACCACGAAGTGAAAAGGCTCGTTTCTCTATAAACCTGCGTCCTGCACCCCAACGCTCCGCTGTACTGCAGAGCCGGGAGCAGATCAAACTAACAAAAACAGTGCTGAGCTTCATCACAAACAGTATTCTCACAAAAAATTTGAAAAGCACAGAGTACCACTATGAAACTCTGTTATAATAAGGGCTCAGTGAGTCAATAAAGCCTATTTCATTTGCTAAATCTCCAGGCTTTAGACAGAGCCCAAACCAATACAGCTGCATCCACCAAGCAAATCTTTCCAGCCCAGTATATAAAAAAGCTGTGGATGTTGTTTGCATATGTTTACATTCTGAGATGCTACAGATCAATTAATTAACCACACAATGCTGTTATAAGATCAAATAAGCAGCTTGATAAATGGCTAACACACATTAGCATGTAGCCACTTACTTCTCTGTCCATCAGGCGTCTTTGTTCTTTAAACCAGCTGATGTTCTTTAGGAATGTAGTGTAAAATCCTGTAATCCATGCAGCCAAACGGGCGTTTTCACAGAGAAAGTAAAAAATCATACAAAAAAGTGTTTTAAGCCGCCAAAAACCGAAGCAGCCATTAGCTGTGAGAAGGATGAGGGTGTGTTTGAAAATTTACCAGGCGTAAGCCGCTCTGCCTGCAGGGGCTGTGCAGAGACCTCTAGCACTCAACTTTCAACCAGTCATGTCACTAGTTGAATACCTTCTAGGATTTCTAGGAGAGGGAAGGCCAGCTGCTCAGAGAGCAGAATAAGGAGGATTACTCAGACATGCGTGAATTAAGCAAGAAAATTGCACTACCATATGGTTTCAAGACGCTGAGGATCGGTTCAAAACAAGACGCTGAAACATTTATCCAGAACAACTTCCTCTGCTGCTCCCTTGTTGTGACATCTGGCAGCGGCAAAGTTACGGTGATGGTTCATTTAGGGACTGTCACAAAATTCTGTTTCAGCTCAAATCATTTCATCTTTTTTATGGTTTGAAAGTAGAGAGGAGTGGCTGACAAAGCTGAGCAGGTCAGCGTTAATGATTTGTTTGTAGTAATGATTGTTGTATTAAGCTGCCTGATAGGCTAAAATGAAAAAATGAGGGGAAACTTTTTTTTTTCTATCGAACTTTCTTATCGACACTTTTTTTCTCTCTCACACCGCACGTCTATCAATCGATATATATTGCTATCAAATTATCGTCCAGCCCTAGAGCTGAGCCGCTCTACTGAAAGATCAGTGATATCCAGGGCTCCCACAGATGGAAGGAGATCACTTCATGATAAGTCTCGGTGGTGTTAATGTCATCTATCATGTAAAACTGCATTACCACGTAGTAATTTTTTATAAACTATTCGTGAAATATATTAACAGAAAATTTGCTATATCGTGAAGTATATCGTTATTGGGATTGAAACCGAGCTATATCAGGATATAAAAATGTGTCCATATCGACCAGCCCTAATACATCAGTGTATTGATATTTTCTTCTGTAGTAAATATTTTATTAGAGCAATGGTTAGGATGTTTAATATGGTCATGTTCACACTCTTGTGCAGATATAATTTGTGGAGGGGGTTAAATGTTTGGTCTTTATACAGGAGACCAGGAAGAAATCTATTTTTATTGTGCAGTCATTGAACCACTCAGGAATTGATAAGAGAAGTAATAAGGAGTTGGACTGAACAGAAGAATTGACAATGGCATTGGAATCGATGAGATCCCTGTTTGGGCGAAGTGACTCCTGTTAAATATAACACATAATCAATCAAAAAGAAACTCTAACCCAGGGTGGACCAAAGTCAGTCCCAAAGGACCAGTATCCTGCATATTGTTGTTCTTTCCCTGGTTCATCACACCTGAATCAAATGATGGTTCGCTTGCATAACTTTGACATGCTTAGGAGGTAACTGGACCATTTGATTCAGCTTTGTCAGAACCAGCGACGCATCTACAACTGTGTCTGGACGCCGACCAGAACCTTATACTCCTGCTGTAAGGGATATCCTCCTTCTTTTGTAGTCGCAGAACCACGTTCTCCTGCAGTAGACCGTAAGTAGATTAAAGGAAATTGCTTTAGATCAACAGTTTCCAAAACGAGTAGAAAACGTCGACAAAGTAATTATGTACCAGGTAGTTGTTATGAAATGCTTTGCTGTAGAATGCCCCACTTTGTGTCTGATAGTCTGATACAAACAATACTGCAAAAGTTTGAAACGGCAAATGGGAGAAACTGTGTGTAAATACTTGAACCAGTGATACTTTGTAAGTTGATTTTATCTGATAGTGAGAAAAGAAAAAAAAATGAATGTACGGATTTGGATTCTTCAATTTTGTACTAAACTGTTTGTGTAAATTATTATTTCTAGGAGTGTTGCCACACCTGTCCCTATAGCTCCTCTACCGTATTTGTTGGGTAAGTGGATGGGCCGCAGGTTGCATAGCAACATAGGGTTCTGGCTGACAGGCGGCACGCATCTGTCTCAACTTAAATTACAGGACAGAGACGGCAAGCTGCGCGTTTGAACTCTGTAATATGCTGCAGTGTTGTTTTGCATTATCAGGGGCATTTATCATGGTTACCCAGCTATTCAGCCCTGTGCGGTGCCACTACTTTCCCTGTTGCCTGATGCTGGACACTGTTGACCTGCTGATGGCTTATGTGTAAGTCTGAATGCCTCATTTGCGATGATGATTTGAATTTTAATGGTGGTGGTGTGTGCCCCCCCCCACCCCGGGATTCCCACAAACACCAGCATCAGAATACGAGTTTTGATTGAGTTTTAAATTACTCAGTTTACACGTTGATGTGTTTTGTGGAATTTCTAGTTATACAGTCACATCGAGTCACGTCCAAATTTCCCAATCGAGGATCTTTCAATGTTTTTGTAAAAGACAGATGAGCTCAGCAGAGGCACAGTTGTTGTTTCTCCTTCAGAATATATCTGCTTTTATTGTGTTGGAGCCCTGTGGCACTTTCCACTCCTACGACAAACATTAAACATGAGATTTTTCTTCCTTTTTCCAGTAATTGGCTTCTGGAGAGGCCTTGAAATGTGACAGCAGCGGCGAGCTTCGAATTCGTGATTGCATATTATTCTTTCCTTTTCATTTTTTTCTTTTCTTTTGGTAATAATAAGTCTGTTGCATGTGGGCTGTTTATCATGTGGGACAATGAATTGCAAAACACTGTACCTCACCTGGGAGCCGAGAGTCCCTGCAGAGACGGTATAATTAAAATGTTGTGTGCTCAGCTTAAAACACTTCAGTATCTCTGAGGGACTCGGTACAGAACACTCTAATGGCAAATTCAAATGGATATGGAAGATGACTAATTATATTTCCTATTTCTTTATATTTTTCATTGACAAAGCTGTCATAGTGTGGGGTTTTCTTGCTCAGTATTGGATGCACCCGAGTCCCTTCATTCTGACTAAATGTGAGGCTGTAACCCAGATAAATGTAAGCCGTGTGTAATCTTGTTGACGGGAGGATCGAGCTGATTAATCCAATTGCTCAAAGATCACTCGAAACTGGACCTTAAACTGCTTTCATACGGCTCTGTAGCAAAATGTTTTTGTGTTGCTGCTAAAGTTGATCTGAATCTGAACATCAAGCACTTTATCTCTATTTATTCTTTTTTGAACTAAAGATTGCGAAGCCAATGAAGTTTTTTTCATAGTTTTTCCAATCTAGCACTATCTAGTTTGTGGCTTTTGCTCTAATAATATTTTTCCAAATGGGCAGAACTGTGCCGCAAAGTGACCTGGTTTTTAAATGAGGAGGTTGTACCATCTGATGGGAATGGAAACCAGTACAGCACAAATACGAGAGCATGATTTTACTGCAGACTGCGGTATGCAAATAATGATCGCTGCAGACATTAAATATATGGCTAGATATTCATGTTTCAATTGAAGGGAAACTAGTTTCTGTATGCAGTTTGGTTCTGTGTATTTGGAGTACATTCTGTCACTCTCAGGAGTGAACGTCACACTCCACTTCACCTTTCAGATGCAGCACATTATAGGCCGTTCTGATGGTGCTTATAAAGTCACTCAGATAATTTTCCTGTGCTTCACATTTGCTTGTTCTGTAGAAAACAGGCTAGCTCAACTTTTTATTTTATTTTTACATTTTTTACTGTTTTACTTTTATATATTTTTGATATATATTTTTTCCCATGCATTCATTACAAAGCTTGGGGTGCTTTCCTAGAGGCATAAGGCTCGTTTAGATTCATACAATATAACCCTGAATTAAAAAAAATAGACTATTACAGTATTCTTATAAATAATTTAATTAGTGCAAAACGAGGGTATTTTACTAAAAAAAAATACTCCTGCTCAAGTAAAATTAAATTAATAATCAATTTTATAATATGTATAACATATGCTTAGTGTTATTAGTTGTTTTTTTTAAAACATAGACTAAACTAATGATTGTGGGTTTTTTTTTAAATAGGCTTTAGAATAATATTTTTTTACCTTTTTGCTGTTCTGCCCCTTCAAAATCAACATAAGTACCCCAAGCTGACAGCTTTTTGCTGCAGCTGAGTCCGCAGCCGGATTCTTCACAAGCATATCGCTTGTAGCTTGCTAGCTCTAGTTTTAAGCTAAGCTCCATAAAGCCAGAGAGAAAAATCTAACTCTCATGCGTCATCTGGCATCTTAAAAAAAAAAGCTTTAACCGACGAGAAGGGCATACTGAAACATTTTTGCACTTTTGAACCTGCAACTTTTAAAACCTTGTCATTGCTGACCCACGTCTGATTTGTCATATGGCAAATAGGACTATCGCAATGGATATTTCGCACAGCCCTAAAAATAAAGGATTGCAACTGTGACAGAAATTGTTTTTTGAATTATTGTTTTTAATGAGACCTCTGGACCAATCATAATCTGTCTTCTGGTTTCCCTTTCAGGTGCTGGGGAGTCTGGGAAAAGCACAATCGTCAAACAGATGAAGTGAGTCTTAATGTGCAAGCTGGGATTTTTCAGTATTTTAGAAGCAATCAAAAATAATAAGAATAATCACAAACATTTCCTTCAGACTGCATAAATACAGACTTGATGTGCAACAAGGTCGCATGGAACAGAAGAGATTGATTAGAAAAATTACTTGTGATGCACATTTTTTGTGTCAAATCAACCTCACATCATTGTTCTTCTACAGAGCAGACACTCATTAGTTCATTGTGAGGAACTGGATTCCGCTCTTCCATCTGACACACAGTAATCAACCTACGTCATCTCTGACAGTTTTTGTTGAGCTGTCATTTTCTTCCTTTAGAGGCGATGAGCTTTGTTTGAGTTTTAGCCAGAAACGCCTCCTGTTAGTCCTTGCTTGTTTAAAACATGCATCTTGATGTAAACTGGGACTAAGAATGAAACTTTCAATGTTGTTCTCATTACAACGGGCTCTAACAACCTTTTCAGTAAAGACACTAATTGAATGCATGTTGTAAACACAAAGCAAAGCCCACATTATAAATATTTAAATACAACAAGTGTAGACACAAGTTTATACATTTAGACCAGCCAGGTCTACATGAAAAAAAACTCTGACATTGTGATTTTAACCCTGCAATACCTCTTCTTGATATGTTGATTCACTTGCATCCTTTTGAGTTGTTGCGTGTGTTTATGTTCAGCGACCTTGAGAATTTTGAAAGGAGCTCACAAATAAACTGTATTATTATTATTAATTTGAAAAGTACACAAACTTTCAACAGATAACTTGAATAGCACTTTAAGTCATGCTGTTCTTCTACAATCTTACTGGCCATTTAGCTGCAATGATCTCAATTCTGTTTGTGAACGTAACAATGTAGTTTTTTTGTGTGTATTTAAAAATTATTCTCACATTACGGCTGCAAAATATTAGAAAACCTCGCAAAAATATCAATAAATATTGCAATATCAGTTGCGATGTATGCCTATTTCCTCTTCCCTCCCTTTCTGTGACCTTTTAGCATTTTGGTCAAGGTCATTAGTGTCCAGTTTGAGCATATGTCACTGCGGGACTCTCTCACCTGTCTAAATATTACAATAGTGTAACAAATGCAAGTTCTTAACACTTATCTTAACAATTATTGCACTCCAAACAGTCTTTTGCTATATGAATCTTGCAATATTGCGATCTATTTAACTGCAGTATATTGTGCTGCCCTTATTTAGGCACCTTGAGGTGATATGATGTACATTTATGCTTATGTAAGAGGGGAGTAATATCAGAGAACATTTCATATTTCCAGTTGATTGCAGAAATGTTTTAGAAATCAGACATTTTATTTTGGATGTGCCGTCAGCTAAGACTAACGGGAACCTTACTGTTTACTGTATTGTCTGTGAGGTCAAATGAAAGCACGTTTGATGCTCTGCTACATCAGGTGATGTTAGTCAGATACAAAGCCAGTTAGTCAAACAATTGTAATATCAGTTTACGTTAATGTTGAAAGCAGATTGAAGAAAGCTACGAATCCGTTTTAAAATATATTTCAGATTAGTTCTGGAAAGCTTCAAGTCGTATTTTGATCTTTAAACTTTATGTATTTGATTTATAAAGCTTTATTTATATTCTTGTTTTATCTAAATAATTGGTAGTTTGATCAAATAAAGTTTTAGGAGTGTTTGATAGGGTATGTTATCCTTATGCTTTGGTTTTGCTGCCCCCAAGTGGCCAGTTTCTGGCTTAAATGCCACGCTCCAGCTCAAATGTATAAAATCTACATTGTTCTATTCCATTTTAAATATCTTTTCTTAGTTTGTGCTTTTTTTAAAAAGTAATACAAAAAGTACAATAGGTAATATAAGAGTCTGCTTCTGCTGTACTCTAATTGTTCTTCAGGATCATCCATGAGGCTGGCTACTCGGAGGAGGAGTGTAAGCAGTACAAGGCCGTGGTCTTCAGCAACACCATCCAGTCCATGATGGCCATCATCAGAGCTATGGGACGCCTAAAGATTGAATTTGCTGATTCAGCCAGAGCAGTGAGTCCATCAGGATGGGGAATCGCTTCAGTTTACACTTCTGTCCTAACAGTGAACTTCCTCACCCTAACATGCTCTCATGCTTTTAGATCAGATGACCTGATGCTTTTGATATTTCATAAAGCCAGGAGACACAGGGTCTCTGACAGTTTGGCTCCTAAAACATGAAATAAGCTGCTGCTGGAGGTCAGGCAGCTTCCCTGTCTTGCGGTTTTTAACTCTTGTCTTTATCCTTCACCCTTTGATTGTACCAGCCCTATTTCACATTTTCTGAGGCTCCTATGTAACAATTAATTATTCCATACTCTCTTTGTCAGCTGTTATGTGTGTGAGGTGCTATAGACATAAAGTGGCATGGTAATAATAACAGGTTGTCATTTATCTTCAGTCATGCTGGTCCCTTTTCTCTTCCATGTCTCATTAAACAAAATTAGTTGAAGTGGTTTTAACTGTAGATATCGCAAATAAAGCTGCTCCCCCTTCATGAGATGTTTGCATTAATCACTGACAAGAAGATACGTTTAAGTGAATTTTACAGTTTTAAAACACAAATACTCAAACTTGCCTTGAATTTAGCTGAGTCGTTTGCTTTTTGTTGTCTTCCCTTCCAGAAAAAGGACTCATTTATTTACTCATGGTTAATCTCATGGGGAAATTGAACCATATTAAAATCCAGGTCCTTTTCTTTATTGATTGTCCTGCTTTTGCAGACATTGATTTGCTGTTTACCTCAAAACTCGTCAAGTCTTTAAACTCAAACTCTGAGTTGATAAAAGGTTTAAATGAAAAAAATGAAAGACAATTATTTTTATTTTGCATTACTAATTTCTCAGTGTTTGTTCTCAGATAAAGTGATTTGTAGGAGTGAATTTGATGTCTGATCAGGGACTCCAAGTTAAAGAAGTAAAGTTTTAGGATTAAAATATCCAGCACTTTTCATATAATCTTCCCTTTGTTAATTATTTTCTGTAATTCAGTTTTTGTGTTGAACAGAAATATATATATTTTTTTGCTGTTTCAAACCAAGCCTTTCTTCCGTCTCATTACTTTTAAGGAAATATCAAGTTGTACAAATTGAATTAATGTTTTGTTCATATTTTCTCATTTTATTACAGCTGTGGAAAAAAAGACAATTTTATATATTTATGTTTGGGCATCATAACATCAGTGAAAGACGATTGTAATACTCAATATTTTGATGGGTTCTTTCTTCAATTCGTCAAAGCATATAAAAGATGTCATTTTAAATTCTTCCTCCTTGACTCAACGACTTCCTGAGTTTTTGTCTAGTTTCCTCTGATCATTTTAGAGTTTCTATCTTGGATCAAAATTGTAAACTTTTAACAATCATGAGCTTTTTTTTATCTTTACAAGCAAAGAATATACACAGTGGATCACAAATCATGATCCGTTCAGGATAGAATAATCCAGCCCATTATTGTTAAATATTAAATGTGAATCACAGCTGATCGAAATCGGTACTGAAGTCTGAACTTTTTTTTCCTCCCTCTTCCAATGACTTTTCAGGATGACGCTCGACAGCTGTTTGCGCTTGCCAGTACAGCCGAAGAGGGCTTCATGACACCGGAACTGTCCGAAGCGATCCAGCGGCTCTGGAAGGATGTAGGCATTCAGGAATGCTTCAGCCGGTCACGGGAGTACCAGCTGAATGACTCTGCCTCATAGTGAGTCAATCCCACCCAAGCATTGAGACGAACTGTCCTGGGACGGCTGATTGACCGACTCAATTCTAACCTGGTTGGTTTTTATCAGCTAACTGATAACTCTCCTCTGTTTAGCTACTTAAATGATCTGGAAAGGTTATCTGCCCCGTCTTACGTCCCGACCCAGCAGGATGTGCTGAGGACCAGAGTCAAAACCACTGGTATAGTGGAAACACACTTTACCTTTAAGGACCTGCACTTCAAGTAAGTACAAATGTAACAAGCAAATTTAGATGTAATTACATGTTCTTTGAATCTCTTGCCCTCTCACTGTGTAGTTGCTGTTTCATGCAGGAGTTTGTGTTTTAATTATAGAGACAGCAGTGACACAAATGTGAACTCAAAAGGATGAAAACAGTCAAATTTGCATAATTTATTCCCTTACAATAAGCATGGGAATGAAGGTCATATCAATTTAGAATATTTAATTATGCATTTAAACTGTTCTTTTTTTCAAGTTGGAATAATCATACAGGACAAAACATTTTCAGGGGGGTTTAGCTTGGGTCCATATTACCCTATATAGGACAACCCCTATTAGACCCTTTTCATAAACTAATCTTCAGAAAAAGACAAAATTCACTTTTAAAGGAAAATACTTTTATTGAAATTATGAGAAGTCATTTAAATAATAATTACAGACTGCTTTAATATTTATCCAATGATTAATGCAATCACAATGATCTGTACTATATTAGCGTGTTTGGGGATCTGTCAGGAAATGTGTTACTGAACAAAACTGAGCAAAAAAACAAAATTTTAATGCAAACTGTCAGAACTTTGCTCATGAAATGTCAAATCAAACGTCAGATTACACATCAAAAGTCTGCATGAGGCTTTTACTCACAGATGTCCCCAGAATCGGTGTGCTCAGTGCCATGCTGCGGTCCTGTCTCCTCCCACAGAACGTCATCCTCACTGCCATCCAATTCATTTGATATGCATTTGATATGCAGCACCTTTTACAGCCATTGATGATATTTTCTGGTGTTTTTTCATCCCATGCCTGGAGGATCCGTTTACAAAATTACAGCTGGTTTAAGAATTTTACCACATGGTGTACGGTGCTTGATCAGGGGACAGAAGCCACTCCCGGCGCCCCCTGCTTTGTGGTTGTGTAACAACAACACTTGGCATGTGTCAAATGGTTAAACCCCAATTATAAGACGACCCTGCATTTTTAAATTGTTTTTCAAAGAGAAAAACCTCGACTTATATTTCGGGACATTACGGTATTGATAACCTGTTTTTATCAATTTCAAAACCAGTATTGATGTGGGTTGCGGATAATCATTTAATAATATTTGCAATATTACAATAAATTTGTGCAATGCCCCGTAATCACTGTCCCACAGCATGATGCTGCCACCAACACGTTACCAATCAACTTGTCTCTCTGTCTGGCTAGGCTCCTTAGTTACTGTTGCTGAGGCGGACAAGACGCAGCAGCTAGCGGCCAGTGTCGAAGTAATTCCTAAAAGGCCTCTAGATAACTTTTGGAGCCTGCAATAATTAATATCTATAGAGAGCCTTCAGAAATGTCAACTTTTGTCATTGTTGGCTAAATGGCAAAATTTCAAAGTAGAATTACATGAGAACATGGATCATAGCAAGAGGGATAAGCCTGATTTAATAAACTTTGTCTTTGACAAGGTAAACCTCATCATTGAACATCATTCTTGATCATGTACAGAGGGATAATGTTTGAAACTTGATCACCATCAGTTAATAAAAGCCTGCTAGATGGCTAGCTTAATAAAGCTAATTACTGCTACGCTTTAATGTGATTGATATTAACTTATACAGCCTGATTGCTAAGACTATACAAAACCATTATCTTACCAAGAATGTCTACAAACTTACATTCTTGTTTATAGTTTTAACTTGTAGTTGACTGTGTTTTCTGATACTTGGCTTTATCCAGCAGGGACATCCATCAATGTTCTGCTTCGAATAAAATAAACTCTGTTGCTTATTCTCTCTGCATACTGTGTATCACTTAGTCATATTTGTGCCTCAAAATACAACCCAGAAACCCACAAAGGTGTAGCAGGGCATAAATGCTTGTCTGTGGAGCGAAACAAAAAAAACTGTTTGTTTACTTACTGAAACTGGTAGTTGAATGCCGTTTGTTTGTTTTTGGGAGGCGGGGCTTAGCTGGAGTGAGGGAAAGGTTGGCTGATGATGGGATCCATCTATCGATCAATTGTTTGTATTTATCATTTTGGGCCTTTTTGGATTAGAGAAAATCTCAAATAAATTCAAACTAGGTTAAATATTTCATGTTTTTTACAAAAACCGGCCTGCTGTATAGTTTCTGAAAAATATGGGATTTGTTTTTTTTCTCAATCTGCATAAAAAAAAATCAACATTTGGATACGTAAAAAAAAAACAACACATTTGAGTTTCCATGCTTTATTTTGGCAAAATCAAATGATGTTTACCCATTCAGAAAATTTGCCTTCATTTTTTCCCTTTTTGGTGTCCTTATGTGGCAATTTCATTTTGGAGCTTTTAATCCAACTCATCCATCGTCTTGGATTTACCAATGTATAAAAGAGTCATTTCATAGTTTTTATTTTTGTCTATAAATCCTTTTTAAGTACATCAGATTTTAACTGTTTAAAATCTGATAGCTATTTTATTTTTATGTTGTATTAATTGTATACAATCACTATATAATACATCAAATACATCTGTATTTAATTGTATTTTTAATTGATAAAAATAGTCATTTTGTTCTGTAAAGATGCAGAACAAAATGTGAACTAGCACTTCAGCCTGTGGCTTAATGAAAAAAACAGCTGTCTACTAAACTAAATATTTTGCATTCAGTTGGCCATAATATAAAAATATAAACGAGTGTGGGGTATAGAAATGAAAAAAAATTGTAGGAAAACAATAAGTCATTATTTGTATGTTCATCCTATTTGTGGAGAAAAGGCTGAGATGGTTGTAAGGCACAAATTTGATATTCATGTCCATCATGGGTGCTTGTGAACTTGGCCAATACTGTATACTGCTGTATGTTTATCAGCATGAATGGATGTGGAGGCTGAGCTGGGTCTCAGTTGGCTTATTGCACACTTCTTTGCTTCTGGTGTGATGCATTCGGACGCAGTAGTGGTTGGTTTGTTGAAAAAAACAAAAATAAGTTTAAATCTTTCATTTCATTCATTTTTTATAACTAGCTACTGTTTCTTGCTGTGCCAACATTGATCGGTGTCTTTCTGTGTCGTCAGGATGTTTGACGTCGGTGGACAGCGGTCAGAGAGGAAGAAATGGATTCATTGTTTCGAGGGAGTCACTGCCATCATCTTCTGCGTGGCTCTGAGCGACTACGACCTGATGCTGGCAGAAGATGAGGAGATGGTAAGACTTTATGGTCTGGGCTTGCTCTACCTGCTGCCATGTTCTCAGTCCGCCACTGAAACGTTCTCCTCTCTGTCAGAATCGAATGCACGAGAGCATGAAGCTGTTTGACTCCATCTGCAACAACAAGTGGTTCACAGAGACCTCCATCATCCTCTTCCTCAACAAGAAAGACCTGTTTGAGGACAAGATCTCAAAGAGCCCTCTGACCATCTGCTTCCCAGACTATGAAGGTCAGTCACAAAGCACTTCATGCAAATGGTCTCTGCAGAATAACCTGGAGCTGATTAACAGATGGATCTTTACGGCTTCTTCAATGCTTTTAGTCTCTTACTGTTTTCATCTGTCTAATAACTAATAAATAAGGAATAACTACTCCTTAATGAGGTTCAGTTAGTTCGTTTAAACAAAACAAATTCATAGAAATAAAGCAAAAACCGTCTATTTTATCTTCTAAACAGAAAAACAATTACTGACTGTAATTAAAAGAACATAAATTTATTTCATATCAGGGAGAGGAATCGTATCTATTGAAGTATATTTTTTTGTGGCTTTGGTTTTTGTGAAAGCTTAAATGTGTAAAAACTTAACAAATTAAAAATATTCTTTGTAAATTTGATTACAAAATTTTCACAGGAAATCCTCTAATCAGCTGTACAGGATGGAGCCGTGTCCTGCACCATTTTGTTTACATTTTCACCTCAGACCTGCAATTGGATAGATTTTTTTTTGTTGTTGGTGGTGAGATGCATCTTGATAATCAAAGTCAGCATTGCCAAACCTAATTCAAACTGTTGGAGTGAGGGTCATCCTTCCTTCATCCAATAACTGGGTTCCTACGTGGTTTTAAAAGGCCTTAAAAGCATTGAATTTATTCATTTGGAAATAATACCTTAAAAATACTTTAAAAAGTCTTGAATTTTGATATCCAGGTCTTAAAATTGCGTGCTGTATTAAAGTTCTTCGTATTGCATTTTTCCTCAAAAGTTTAATTTATCAACTACCATTATGATTAAATAACATGGCATTAATAAATATTGGTGAAACTGATAATTGAGAAGGCAACAAAGCCTCAAAATACTCATAACACATGACAGTAAATGAACTTTAACGTAAAAGAACAAGGATGTCACCACTGTTAAAAAACAACATATCATTGTCAGGCAAACGTTCTTTTGGCTATTCTTTGTTTTCACACCTCTGTTGGCTTGTTACACATTCCACATTTCCCTGAAAAATAAATTGACACCAGTTCAAGGATATAGTTTTAATCTGCTAGTAAATAGGCCTTGAAATATGTATAATTTTTTATATAAATGGTCTTTTAAAGGTCTTAAAAGGACCTGAATAAGATAAACGCCCACCACTGCTCCACTTGATCGATCAATCAAACCTTATCTGTACAGCCGATTCTAAACAATTTGCCATAGAAGCATAAAAAAGCTTCATAGCATAAACAGACCCGTCGCCTGACTTAAAAAGACAAATGAACATCAAAGTATTCATCAATAAATGTAAAAATGTCTCAAAAACCTAAGCAGGATCATTGTGAAGGAATTTAGTTATTCTGTCTTCTTTAACAAAGAAACCCTGCAGAATAAAAATCATTCAATATTAAAAAGAAAAAATTATACATGTGAATATTTCTAAAAACTAATGAAAAAAAGAATTTAATAGAAGTGACGTAATAAAGAAAAATCTAAAAGGAAAAGGGATAAAAGGATAAAATTACAGCAAATGAAAAGCAGGGTAAAAAGAGTGAATAGAATAATAAATGCCATTAGAATGTTTTAAATAAATAAAATCCTGTTATTTCTAGCCTCTCGGCCTGGTAATGTTTATAATTGAGAGATGGTCCTCAAGCATTTTAACTGGAATATAAAGTTGCCCTAATAAAAATAAGAATAAATTGTTCAAGGAAACTAAATATAGAAAATGTCTTCTGTTTAAATGTTACACATTCAGTTATACAGATATTAGTTTTAGATATAATAATTACACCTCAATTCCCTTTTCATTTTTTTCAACATGATCTTAAAAAATATGCGCCTTTTAATTCCATTTATGTTTAATCAAAACTAGGTTGGGCCTTTGTCCCATTTGTGATTGGTTATATATATCTTTGAGCCCTGATTGCATAATTTTGGCTTCAATGTTGTCAGGGTTTTAGGGAACTTGGATGTGAATAGAGGAATAAAGAATTGAATTTCATACGATGCAGATCTTAACATAAAGATAAGAAAGTAATTGATTAAAATAAATGACTTCAATCATGATTCTAATAATCGGGGTAAAGTTTGGCTGCAAAAAGCCCATTCATAATTCGTGGTCATAATTTCAGGTCCCAACACCTACGAGGACGCTGCCACCTACATCCAGTTCCGGTTCGAGGACCTGAACAAGAGAAGGGACGTGAAGGAGGTCTACACCCATTTCACCTGCGCCACAGACACCAAGAACGTGCAGTTTGTGTTTGATGCCGTCACAGACGTCATCATCAAGACCAACCTGAAGGACTGCGGCCTTTTCTAAAGGTACCACAGTTCTGTTTTTTTTTTGTTTTTTCAGACACCGTCTGAGCGACTCGGCCACCATTTTGGTTTTATTCTAATCAGACCGTTTTCTTTCTACTCAGGCAGCCCGATAGTCAGCCTCCTCAGTGACTTAATCCAACCTGGAGTAAGCGTGGGCGACGACGGGCCTCGATGAGAATGTCACTTTTAACCTCTTAACTTATGTTCATCTCTAAAAGTTTGAAAGATGGTGTGTAGAGAAAATCTTTTCTGTAAAATATTTGTACAACAGTCTATGGCCATTTGGATTTTTAGAAGTTTTAAAATGTGTTTTAATTATTGTTGTTTTTTTTATATAAAGAAGGGGAGTTATTTGCCAGTTTTGGGGTCCATAAATGAACTTTGTTTTTTGCCCTGTTACCTTAGTTACAGTATGTACATCTTTTAAAGTCAGTGTAGGTTTTCCAATTTAACTCTTTCAGTCAACTGAGTTTTTCTCTGGGTATTTTCAGCCCTTTTTTTGCTTAATTTAATCTCTCCCTATAAAAAAAACTGCAGACCATTTCACTCTGATGCTGACAACCTGTGAGAGGTGTGTGTGAGTGTGTGGGTGGGTGGGTGAGTGTGTGTGTGTGTGTGTGTGTGAGCGCGATTGCTTTGTTTGGATTGAAGGAAGATGCATGTTTGAGTGTCTGTCTGTGAGTGCGTCTGTGCACAATAAAAACAAAGGGACTTTTATTCCTCTACTTGTCATCGTCTTTCAAAGTTGTATTTTTCTAAGCGACCATACAAAAGAAGCTACTCTCTAATTAATTAGTCCGTGATTTTGTTGTGTTCCTGCAAAAATTCCTTAAGGATGATGAGGATGGCAGAGGTGGCCTTGTAGCAGATCTGGGATCCTGTCTGGATCTGCGTTCAGTGCATTCGATATAAAGACAGAAACCTTACCAGAACATTTGATGGTTTCAAGTTGCATATCTTCCCCTTTAACCCCCCCCCATATTTTGTTTCCATTGGATATGGATGTTAGTGGACTAATCTCCATGATTTTGCTAATAAAAGAGCTGTTCTGGTGAAACTAGGACAACTTATTCAAAATGTGTTTGTGTTCATAATTTTCTTCTTTTGTTTTTGGAATTAAGGAAAACATTAATTATAAATATATATTTAGAAGCAACTGAAGCATTTGTCAGATAAGATAGGTAATATCCTTTAGCTCAATGATCAAGAAGCTACTTTTCTTAAGGTTTTTAAAAGTTGCAGTGCTTTGCAAACGTTTTCCTGCCTGAAACTTTTTCAGATTTGCCCACGACAGTCAAAACCTTAAAGGAATTTTACTTGGACTTTCTGTGATTGAATATCCCAAAATAGTGCTGTTTTTTGTGTGTTTTTTAAAGTGCTGTACACACACATTTCTAGTCACATTTACTCTGATACCCTGACCTGAAATCCTGTGCAGGTTTCCCTCAGGATGGAAAACAAAGAATCCACCTGTGTAATGAAATCTCATTCTAAATAACCAGCACTGTTCAGTCCATCTTCAGAAAATGTGAATAGTATGGCACGACTACAACCCTATCAAAACAAGGCCCGGTAAGGAGAGTGATAACCAAAGGGGCCCATAGTGGCTGGAGGAGCTGCAGAAGGAAGAATGTGTTGACAAGATGGCCGACAGTCATTGGCCTTTAGGGAAGCGTATCAAGAGGCCTCTTCATTTTGAAACTGAAATGGAATATTTTGGCCCATCCATCCATTTTCTTAACCGCTTAATCCTTAATGGGTCGCGGGGGGGGGCTGGTGCCTTTTTCCAGCTGTCGACGGGGGAGAGGCGGGGTACACCCTGGACAGGTCGCCAGTCCATCACAGGCCAACACAGAGACAGACAGGACAAACAACCAAATGAGTGATGTCAGGTTAATTAACCTGACAGTCATGTTTTTGGACTGTGGGAGGAAGCCGGAGTACCCGGAGGGAACCCACACATGCACGGGGAGAACATGCAAACTCCATGCAGAAAGATCCTGGGCCGGGATACGAACCTTAAAACTTCTTGCTGCAAGGCAACATTGCTAACCACTACAATATTTATTTACAATAAATTGTTACACTTATAAGGGTAAAAATCTTTTTTAATAAATAACAAATGAGTAGTAACAGAGGGTGGCTGCCATCTAGTGCGTCTTTTTAGTAACTGCAACACAGCAACTCTCAGCTCCGACTGGCTCAGAGAAACCAGCTAATGTGCAACAAACAGTTGACCTCTTGCTTACAACGAGAATGTCTTCTTAACTGAACGCAAAATTTCCTCAGTGGCAATTTGAGAGTAGAAGCTGCGGCTTTAGCTCCGGTCCCACTGCTTCTTTTTTCATCTATTGTTTAACTGTATCTTAGCTAATACTACTTGCTATTGTCAGCTTATGTGCTCTATAGAGGTGTGTTCACGGGGGATGCACTTATTGTGACAGCTGTCAATGGGCGAGAGGCGGGGTTCACCCTGGACAGTTATGTAAAAATCATTTTACATCACCCTAAACTAGCTAGCCCTGCTGTTAAACATGGTGATGGCAGCATTATGCGGTGGGAATGCTTTTATGTCAGCAGGGATAAGAAAACTGGTCAGAGTTTGATGAAAGATAGCTGGAGCTTAATCCATGGCAATCCTTGGAAGAAAAACTAATCAGGGCTGAAAAACACTTGTGAATAAGGGGGACGTTCACCTTCAAGGGGAAGGTTGTTTTTTTGTTTTATCTGGGCCTTATTTATAGCGTGCATTATGTTCTTTTACTCACCCAGACAAGTTTGGAATCCTTTGGGAGAAGTTTGTATGTATCCAGTCACTTGTTATAATGGACTAATGGCTAAATCAAAATTAATTAAGGACTAGACTTTGAAGATATAAAGGAGTTTGTGGTGTAGTGGTTAAAGCACGCACCCCATGTGCAGAGGCTTCAGTCCTCACTCCTCAGCATGGCTGTCCCTGGTTCAGGTGTCCCCCTGTCACATGTCTTCCACCACCTCTCTTCCCACTCTGGCCCAAAAATCCTTTAAAATATAAAGTAATTTTACTTACAGAAGCTCTGAGCTGTAGTCGAAGAGAAAAATGTTAGGTAAGTGTGCTCACTCTGGCAATTCAAGGCAAATCCACATGAAACTTCTACAGTTTTATCTCACCAAACATTGCTGAGATCCATTCTTTTTTCTTCCACATCAAAATTCTGCCTCGCTTTGTGTTGATCTGTCACTTAAAATCCCAATAAAATATAAGATGATAAGTTTATGGGGTATGGATACAGTTCAAAGGATAATTATATGCTTCATCTTATATAATTTCTCATTTCTCATTCACACCCATGTTGCAAAAGCTGACTTTTCATAGAATTGTCTGAATAAACAACATTACCATTTTAGTGTGGTGAGCCCATCAACTACAGGTTTTTCTAACTGAACTTTTATTCCCCCTCAAACAAGGAATTTTCTTCAATTTTATTATACTAAATTGAAAAAGACCCCAATGAAAAAAAGAGAACCTTGAAAGGTAATGATGTTATTTTTGAAAGTGGTAATTGTTGGAATATCAAAAAATTTACTCAAAGTCGTTTGATGTATTGAACATAATAAATGAGCAACTGATCCGTGGCTGTGGGAAGCATGTATCTGCTTGATGAATGAAAGATCTGTCCTCGGATAAAAAAACAAAACATTTCCACATCCTTTTATCAATGTAGTTAGGAAGGGCTGAGGTGTGTGTGTGTGTCCCACCCCCTCAACAAGTGAGCTTATTCTTGGGTTTTTTGACATTACTCTTGAGGAAGTGGCTGTTGCATCACCTGACAAAGTCTGTCACAACTATCCCATGATTTACTTCTCCATCTTGCAGCAGACTGACTATAACTGTGTCATCAACAAGTTGCAGGAAATTCCTGTGAATGTGGCGACACTTGGAGCTGTCAGAGGCGGAGACAGAACAGTCTGTAGGAGAGTTAGTGGATGACAGCTGTTACTGTTCACCTGGACTGACAGGTTCAAATGTTAGACACAGACAAGGCTTCATATGCTTCACCATTCAAACACAGATTAGTTTTTGATGTAAAATGTGTGGCTGCACTGCATTAAACAACAAGGTAAAGTCTAGATAAAAGCCCATGGTACGTTTTCAAGTCATCAAAATGTTTGTACAGAATAGTTAAATCTAGCTTCTTGTCATCTTTATGTGATAGACAAACACAAAGTGGTGTATAACTGTGCCATGGAAGTAAAGGATAATATGTTTTTTTTTTTTAAACAATTCAAACCAAGTTAACCAGATAACCAGATGGAAGGTATCTGTGAATTCGTTTTTTCAAGCAGATGTATGTTTATGATCATTATTAGATAGATAGATAGATAGATAGATAGATATTTTTTTAAACATTTTTTTTGTATGAATCTAATATTCTCTTAACTGCCACTTTGCTGCTGTAACATCTGAATTTCCTCCCTGTGGCACAATAATGGATTTTTCTATTCTAGGTTTGACCGTCCTGAAGAAAAAGAAAAATCAAACACACTGGTGTGTTCATGGCATTATGCAGTGTTAGTTTACATCTCATTTGAGTCAAAAAGGTCTCATCTAACCAGAAAGTCTTCTTGCACGTGTTTGCTGTCTTTCCTTCATAGATTATGGCAAAATGCTGAGGAAATCTACTATAGCTTTCAGTCAAAAAATGCCCTCTTCTACTACCATAAAGACTACCTTTGTGAATACATGTCTAATAATTGTGTTGAATGATTCTCCCACCAAATCTCTGGATCTCTGCAGCTCCTCCAGAGGTACCATGGGCCTTTGATCACTTCTTTGATTACTCTTCTTCCTCCCTGGCCTGTTAGTTTAAGTGAAATCATTTGACTTTGTCTGTTTGTGGTCATGTCATTCTCAGATGATGGATCCATGACATGTTGAAAGCTTTCCCATAACCTCACTGCTTCCCTAATGTGTCTTTGTGATGCTGTTTGTTCGCTGATGTTCTCTAACAAACCTATTGAACCTGGTGGACTCAAGTTTCGGATTAGGTAACTTCTGAGGAAAATTTGACTTGCCTTTCTTAGGACCATCAGAATAAAGGGAGTGTTGAAGAAACACACACGTTTTATGTTTGTAAAAGAAATGGAAACGTGTATGATTTTCCATCAACTTCACCGTTATGATCAAGCTTGTGTTAAGTTAATATGCGTTGGTATTAAAATATTAGTCCATTTGGCACATTTTTCAGGTGTTCATGGATGGAAAAGGTAAATGCTGACCTCTACTGTGAATTTTATGTAACTGCATGCAACGCTCAAGACGGATGGCTATTCAGTGGCCATAAACATAACAGATGAGAAAGACTAAATCACCAGTTTGGTGCTTAATCATACATATTGCTTCTAATAAAGCCTTTCATGTGTGTAACATATTCAAATACATGAAAGTAAGATGCCGTTGCTTTAACGACGTGAAGTTGAATATCTCCCTAAAGACAAAGCCGGTTCTAGTCTTCATGAATCAACAATAATTTGTAAGAAGATACAGAGAACAGCTGCATTAAAATTGGTCTGTTTTTTTATTTTTGTCTACTTTAAAGATGCTACAATTATTGCAGCTAGTTTAATCTTTCAGACACTGCTCAAGCATAATGATCATGCACAGAGGAGGCTATTTTTGGGGAGGCTGTGTGAGATTTAAAAGCTAATTGCAGAGTCATTTAGTTAATCCCCAAAGCCTTTCCAGTGAGATCAAATTGTGTGAATCTGAAGCCTCTTTAGGGTGAAGGTGTGAGTTTGAGGAAAGCGCGATAAAGAGGAAGTAATGATTAAATTAGTGATTGTTATCCAAAAAGGGTTTCACCACAAGACTTCAGCTAAGATTCAAAACAGAAGAATGCTGAACCAAATATCTGAAGAAACTTATTGACCTTGACAGAATAATGTTTTAAGTGTAATATGGGTTGTTCTGAGGATGTCCTTGTGTGGCATTACTTTAAAGACACAACGTATTAAATGCTAAATATTAGGAATAAGAAACAACAAAAAATGCATAAAGCTATATATTAGAAAGAATCATCATGCAGATCTGAAATGAAAGCAAATTTAGTTCCTCGCAATTGTCCAAAGTTATTGGGTAATCCGTCCTCCCCTTTCAGGGATTCTCGGCCCTCCATACCTGGCTCTCCAAATCTCCTTTCCTGATTTTATGATCAAGCTGGACATAAAAAAAGCAATTTGTCTAAAATGAACAGATGGGTCTTTGGAAGAGTCAAGGCAAGGCTTTCCAACGCTATAGAAACCAGCATGATGGTGGGAGCATAATGATGTGAGACTATTTTGCTGCCAGTGGCACTGATGCTTTGCAGAAAGTAGTTGAGTAATGAAGGAGGACTTTCTCCTCACTGTAAACCCCAATGTTGAGATTACTTAGTTACACTGAGTAGCTGAAACTCAATATTCTGAAAAAAATTTATTGTAACTCAAATGTGTTGCGATAGTTCAGCATATTCTTTTTTTTTTTGAGTACAAGTAACTCAAACATTTTGAGTGACCTAATTATCATATTTCCCAGGGTGCTTAAGGACATGTTTTTGAAACAATGACACCAAGTCTGTTGTATTGAGATACCCATTGCGATCAATCACAATTTATATAATTATTCAAAGTGGTGTCAATGTTAATACCACATTCACAGTAGTTACAATTCTGCTCATGTGTTGAGAATTATTGTACTTAAGAGAATAAATATATAATGTATTCATGTGAGTTATCTACAAGTTCATGTCAGTTTTATAAAAGTGCATGATACTAACATGACTTAGGGGTTGTATATACAAAATGTGTGTATTAAACTTATGAATATAAAGTTGCATGTACTGAAGATTTTTGAGTGGGCTTAATAGGTAAGTTTATTTGAATTATAATCAGAAAATATATTTAATATAAACTCCAAATATTTAAGCTTTGTTATACTCAGATATCTGAGTTTATGAACTCAAAAAATATGTGGCAACTGATTGCCTCACTTAAAAAAAAATGTATTCGTGTTTACAGTGCACCTTCATGGGTAGATGGGTTATTAGTTGAGGCATGTGTATGTTTTTGAGCTTGTGTGTAATCATGAGTCTCAATGATTTAGAGCAAATTTGAGTTTTTGTGTTTGTTTAGAACGTGTTTGTTGCAAGATGTTTTCAACCACAAAGAATGGTTTAAATAGCTCATAGGTTAGAATGACATTCACACATGTGAACGGGCTATGAAACCTTCTAAGCAGAACTGTAGCAGTATCATGTGACAGCAGTAGTTTGTTGCGGCTTCAAATTGATATGTCCCCCCAAACCCATGATGTAGTGTGAAGAATTTTTTTTTTAGCACCTGACATGGATACCAGAGCAGATCTGTGAAGGCTGAAATCAGCTGATCCGTGTTTGATTTCAGCAGCCTCCTCCAGCGAGGAAGACTGTCTGCTTTGGTTTCCTGTCGGGCTGGATTCTGTACAGGTACACAGCAATCAGCAGATCCATTTTCATAATTAAATCTCATTGTGAGCTTTGAGAGAGGGGGGGAAACCCATGGTAATATACATGCCATATTCCCTGAAGCATTTTGAGACTAATTAACTTATTCTCTGTGTGAGTGGAGCTGATTTTTAACTGCTGCCTCTTTCCTGCGGTTCTTGACAAATGCCTTTTTTTCCTTTTTTAATTCTATCGTCTTCCAAGGATTGGAAGTGTGAAGGTGACCCCAGTTCTTTCCCTCTCTTTGTTGGGATGGAAAAACAACTTGGTATGCATTTATTTCCTAAAAACAAACCCTACGAAGCATGGAGTCGATGAGGAAGGCTGTGAAGTTAATCCACATAAGCTCTATTGAAATTCTTCCTTGGAGTACACAGGCTGACTCATGTTATTGTATTTTTTCCCCTTCTGTTGTTTGGAAGCGTGCTTTAGGATGTTCATTACTTTCCGCCGATAATAATGACACGAGGTAATCTCATCTTTCCCTTTCCCGTCCCAGCCGCTGTGAACAAACAAACAGTCACAAATGAAATTAGAAATATTCTGAGGAAGCCCAGATTGTTTTTGTTCCACAAAATCTATTCTTAGTTATTCGCTTTCTGGTAGATCTGGAAAAAATTTGATATCTTACATTGTTTCAGAGGTCTGATTGACTGTAAAACTGGCTCTCAAACTTAAAATAATTTTTTTCGCTGGTTTCTCCTGCAAGTCACAGTGAATCTGTGACACAGCTGTTCCTCTCTTGTGATGCTGTCAGGAGAAAATCTTAAAAGTGGCTCTAAATATAAACATTCCAACTCAAAACTCCTCTTTTTGTTCCTCAGTCACTCTTCTGAGGGTCCAAAATAGTGAAATACTCTGATCCAGATATAGATACAGTTACAGTCAGAAGTTTGCATAAATTCTTTAGAAGTAATTTTATGCTTTATTTATGCATTAAAACAGATCTCTTCTCAGAAGAAATTGATGATACAACAAACAAGTTCAGTGATATTTAAAAATAAGAATTGGCTGCATGAGTTTGAATTTATTCAGAATTTTCTTTTATCCAAACAGGGCGGACATTGTACGCACAGGCTCAAAGATATACATACTACTATTTGGATAGTTATTTCCGGATGGTTGTAGAAGAACCGCATCGTTTTCTGGTAACTGCTTTATTAGAAAAAGTATATTTAATTTAAAATGTCTGGTTTCTAAGCCTGAATCCAACTTTGATGAATAGTTTGAGATTTTTCAGTAGGGTTCACATTTTTTCATTTGGAATCAAAGCCTCTTATGAACCAAAGGAAGCAGGAACACCTATGCCAATGTGTAAAGAAAGTAAAGAAAACAAAGTAAAGTAAAGAAAGTTGCATGGATTGAGAGGACGCTGACGAAGAAAGAAATGCTAAATTTCCGAAACCAGAACCTTTAAGTTTGAGTGACATATGTAGCTACTCGTGTGGACAATCCAAATATCTAATAGAAGTTATCTGCTCAAGGATTTAAAACCTGATGACACAAGACTGAGTTGTGTTGGTGGCAGGATTAGAATCGGGCTGCTTTGCTGTAAGTGGAATTGGTTCATTAAGCCGGTGAAATGATAAAGGACGACCACCTTCAAGTTCTTCTACTTTCTGAGAAATTAATAGCTGGGAGGTTGGAACTTGGACACAGTTGGATGTTACAACTGAACAATGATACAAAGCAAACATTAAACTGATTTAAAATGGATTAAGCAGGTCAACATTAAGCCTGTTGGTTAACACTGAACCCTGCTCTTATGAAAATGTATGAACTCTGCTAAAAAAGCAAAGTCCATGTCAAGAAAACCAACCAATGTAAATGAGCTCTACCATTTCTAATGATAACTGTATTCAAAAATCTACAGAGACTAAATATGTTTGCTGTTAAATACCAGAAAGTGTGCTTTCTCTTCAACTTCTTAAGGGTAATTGCATCAGATGTTATTTGGGATGCATGTACTGTATTTACAGTGGGGCAAAAAAAGTATTTAGTCAGCCACCAACTGTGCAAGTTTCCCACTTGAAAAGATGAGAGAGGACTGAGATTTTCATCATTCAACTATGAGAGACAAAATTAGAAGAAAAAAAGCCACATGGTCTGATTTTTAATTAATTTATTTGCAAATCATGGTGAAAAAAAATGTGTTCACTTTCAAACAAGCAAGATTTCTGGCTCTCACATAGCTGTAACTTCTGTAAGAGGTTCATCTAAGCTCCACTCATTACCTGTAATAATGCCACCTGTTTGAACTCACCTGTTCAGATTTGAAACAGTCACACTTCAAACTCCACCATGGCCAAGACCAAAGAGGCTCCAGAAACAGAATTGTAGAGCTACACCAGGCGTGGATGACTGAGTCAGCCATAGGTAAGCAGTTTGGCGTGAAGAAATCAACTGTGGGAGCAATTATTAGGAAATTGAAGACTTACAAGACCAGTGATGATCTCCTTCGATCAGCATCAGCAGTGAGCAGGTACATGTCCAGGCCTGTCTGAAGTTTGCGAGAAAGCATTTAGATGACCCAGAAAGCGATCGGGAAAATGTCATATGGCCAGATGAAACCAAAATGGAACTCTTTGGTAAAAACTCTACTTGTCTTTTTCTACTCGACTTTGGAGGAGAAACAAGTTTTAAGTTGCTTTCAAAGAACACCATGCCTACTGTGAAGCATGGTAGTGGCCAGTATCATGCTTTGGGCCTGGTCTTCTGCAAAAGAACAAGGACGACTGATCCGTTTAAAGGAAAGAATGAATGAGCCGATGTATCGTGCCATTTTTGTGAAAAACGTTCCATCAGAAAGGGCAATGAAGATGAAACGCGGCTCAGTTTTTTTTCATGAAAATGACCTCATACACACAAAGAAGTGGCCTCATAAGAAGCATTTCAAGATCCTGGAATGGCTTAGCCAGTCTCCACATCTCAACCGCATGAAAAATCTTTGGAGAGAGTTTAAAGACCGTGTAATTCCTCTACAGCCCCCATACATAATTGCTCTACAGGAGATCTGCATGGATGAATGGGCCAAAATACCAGTGTGTGAAAACCCTTGTGAAACTTAAGCCTAGTTTATACTTTTATGTCAGCAAGTTTGCACCCAGACGCAGACGTATTGACGGACACGGTTTTTGTTTATGGTTCTCTCTGATGGTTTTTCAGCGTTGCAAAGCAATTCCCGACCAGGACGGGGGGGGGGGGGGGGGGACTTTTTATGGCAGGTCTGCCTACCACTGCAGTGTCGCTTCTGGTTAACTAGAGTTTATTTTCTTCAGCTCGTGATCACATTCCCCCTTAAGGACCAATGGACTACAGAAAGTATATTTTGTTTAAGCCGGAAAGCTTTTTACTAGATGTGAAGCTCATAGAATACTCTAAAAACAGATGTAAACAAACACAACACTCTGTTT
This sequence comes from Apricaphanius iberus, assembly GCA_028564705.1. Taxonomy (NCBI): domain Eukaryota; kingdom Metazoa; phylum Chordata; class Actinopteri; order Cyprinodontiformes; family Aphaniidae; genus Apricaphanius; species Apricaphanius iberus. The sequence goes on along the minus strand of JAPXFQ010002381.1, from coordinate 238,739 downwards.
TGTTTCTCTACACCATTTTTGTGCAAAATTGCTTAAAAGACCATATAAAATAAACTGCCCTTTCAATTTAAAGCATGTAGGGCCCAAATCCTGCCTTGACTACTGATTACATCGACTATAGAGCACTGCTCTCTGGCTGTTGTTAAGCTGACCAATAACAGGCATACGCTCTCCGTTGACGAAGACGGATAATTAGAAAACTGGGCTCTACTCCATCCGTCCTAGCGTAGGTGACGGAGAGCCCTTGCGTTGATGGATAATGGCGCTGCGTCAATCCATTTCGACATATAAGGAGAAGTATAAACTAGGCTTTACAGAAAATGCTGTAAAACCTCTGTCATTGCCAACAAAGGGTATAAAACAAAGAATTGAGATGAACTTTTGTTATTGACCAAATCCATATTTTTCACAATAATTTGCAAAACATTCTTGAAAAATCAGACCATGTGATTTTATGGGTTGTTTTTTTCTCTATTTGTCTCTTATACTTGAGATATTCCTATGATGATCATTACAGGCCTCTCATCTTTTTAAGTGGGAGAACTTCCTCAACTGGTGGCTGACTAAATGCTTTTTTTGCCCCATTGTGTTAGCATCGTGTGTACCACTTTGACCCTGAGTGGATTAGAGAAAATCCACAATAAACTCAAAACTTGTTCAGGGTTTAAACATTGGCTGTTCCATTAAAAACTTCCAAAATTGTTGAATAAATTGGTGATTAAAAGCTGAACATTTAAATGACATTCAGTGATGAGGAAATGTCATTGTCTGTAAAATAGATTTATCCAAAAAGTAAAAAAAAAAAAGTCTATGCAATAAAAATCTTTCACATTAGGTAACAGTAACCTGAGATGTTCTGTTTTTGAGGGGAAAACATCCAGACTCAGATTCCGTGACGCCTTGTAACGCTAGGCACACTGCAACGTTCTGGCATCCACCAACAAAGTGGTAAATAAAGCAGGGATTCAATTCCCCTGTGGCTGTGTAATCACCTAATACAGCAAATTTTGTAGATTATGCAGTTCTCTCTCTCTCCACGCCAGCGTTTAAGATGAATCTGCTCTACATCGTCATCTGCTTAGAATTAGTGTCAAAAGCATTCACTATTGGCTCAAACACAGAATGTGACCTACATGCCAAGAGATTTAGTACGTGAAGTAACAGTCCAAGTGATTCCTCTGCTCTTCATGGATTATTCACACACCCGTGGGACTGTGTACTGTACAGCGGTGTTGTTTTACAGGGAGGATAGCAACGTTACAAAAACAGACGCATATTCCTAAAACATCCACACATAAGGCTGTTGAGAGGCAGCAAGAGGAACTTTCATCCTCTGCAGAATTAGATTAGCTTGCTCTGGACTTCGGCAAATTAATATTGAATGAAGGGTTACTTCAGCCACTTTAGAAAGCCACACAGACATGAAAAAGTAATGGCGACAAAAGGATGTGTCATTCTCAGTTGGACTTAGATGTTTTTCATCTTAGCTGTTATGTAACTGACCAACTAAATGAGAAAGGCTTTCAAATGCCAAAGATAAGGGTCCTGATCGGTTATTTGTAAATCTGTGATGCGCTACAAAAGGATGGCGGATTAAATTAAAAGCAGTATCACACAGTAGGCAGAAAAAATCCAAAAAACTATGAAATTATAGTCACATAAAAGAGCTTCCTTTGACCTTCAGCTTATAACTATTTGAGACAACTTTAACATATCCCTTCAATAAAACAGCAAGCAAAAAAGGAAAAAAATTTGATGGATCTTAAGGTTGGTGAGTTGTAGTTATGAATAAATTAACAAACAATACATTGATATTTCACAATACTGTTTATTTAGGGCTAAGATTAAGGTGTAGAAGCTAGGTTTTGAATCACACTATAATTTGCATTCTTAAAACAAGTACCTGCCTAAGGTTATTTCTGCCAACAAACCTAAGATTAAAAAAGGGTGCTTATGTATTTAAATGAGCTATTTCAGTAGGTTAATTGACAACAGAGCTGTCAGTTTAAAGTATAGAAAGTTATTTATAAAAAACAGAAAAGCTCCTATCCTGTGGATCTAGCTCCCAGTTGTGATTGATGAGGCAAAAAATCCTGTCTGCTTTTGAGACACGTTCTAAACTTTCCATTTGATAATATTAAATCGATTGAGATTATGCTGAGTGATCTCTAAATTAAAGCTGTGGTGCCTGGTGGAAATATTTTCCAATTTTCCTCTCTGCTATTTTCTCCTAATACTCTCCTTTTATGCATTACCATATATTGTTGCCATTACCTTTACCCTCCCTCTATGTATATTTTTTGCTATTCATAAAACTCACATCTGGACTGATGTTTCTGTTATGAAATAACTTAAGGAACTACTACTCTGTCTTCACAAGCCCTTTTGGCAGTCACAGCAGATGACCACTCACACTAAACCTGGTTGTGTTCAAGGTTTTTTCAGGTTAAAAACTATTTTTGTTCTTTTACATTGCCGCAATATGCTCCATCTTAGGTGGAGGGATTGCCCCAAAATTAATGACACAATGCAAGCGGCTGAGTTGCCTTATGTTGTTATAACTGGGATCCCATTGGAAAATATATTTAAATTAGTCTTTATGATTGGTTTGATTATTTATGTGAATATAAGCTGAATATGTATATCTTGCACAGTGCGTTGCAATGATTAACAAAACACCATCAGAGACATCCTAACGTTATGTGAAACATGAAGTAATATAATAACTTGCTGTGTAACCCTTAACAGTAACAAATTCGATTAACTGTTTGAGAAAACTGGCATTGAGTCTTGATTGTAATACCAGCAGTGGTTTCGCCCATTCATGAGTGTGAAGGAATTTTGACCCATTCTGATATCCAGAATAGTTTCTATGCAGCCACAAAGGAGGGCTGTGGAACAGTAATAGCCCGTTTAAGGTCATACGTACCATAGCATCTCATTTGAATTTCAGTCTTAACTTTGACTAGGTCATTCTAAAAGCTTCATTTTGGATGTGTTTGGCATTCAGAGATGTACTACGTGGTCGGCTTTAGAAGATTGTCCCTGCTGCATTACCTGAGAATGGTAGAGCTTAGAGTCTGATGACCTGACAATCTCCTTCAGGGTTTTCTAATAGAGAGCAGAATTTATGGTTCCATTACTTGCAGCCAACCCTCCCGGTCAGGGGCGTAGCACCATCTTTTGGGCCCTGGGTACAAGCGATCCTGCTGGGCCCCCTACCAAATATCATAATGACACCAGTGGGCCCTCCATATCTTTTGGTGGGATATTTCCAATACCAGGTTGTGCTCCACCGTCACTGGCTAGCATTTGAACAATAGTTTCCCTGTGCTTTTCGGTAACAGTTGTTGGCCATAACCCTGGCTCCTCTGACAATCCCTCATCAGTATCCCCAAGTCTCTCATTCTCTTCTCTTTCCTCTTCAGCTCTGTCCTCCTGCTCCTGACTACCTTCATCACTCCTCACCTTCCCTCTCATCCCTTATATGAATATCAACCTTATCTTATATTTCTGCCTCTTCTACAAGAGGAAATGAACAAAATGTGTATGCCTACAGTGTTACTGTACACTTAAACTTAAAACTGTAATTTTAATAAGTGTTAAAACAGACAATTCTGTTAAAAGCTGACCTTGTCTCACTGTCACTGCTTTCACTTGGCCCTGATGAGGGGCCTGCTGCTGCAGGGCCTGAAACTGAGATATATGGTTTCAAATGGTTTCTAAAACATAATTTAATGTCACGACACCGTTTTTAAAGTGTAGGGTAGGAACAAGTTAATTGATGATTGTATTTGTCTGTATAAATTAAATGCAGACAATAGAATCGCAGGGGTAAACTAACGGCCAAACTAGACATTCAGTCTTTTAATTGCGTTTTAAAATAAGTAATCTTCAATCATTAAGATGTGCATTAAACTGAGAACAATCCTGTACTTATTGTATAAGCGTGCAGGAACTAATTTGCATAATAATGTGGTAAAATAGGCTCTTACGATCTGTGATTTTGCGGGTGTTAGATTTTGACAATGGAGGGAAATATAGTGTGATTTTATGTAAACTGCTGACTTTGAGGAGAAGTACAGCAGATGAGCTGCATGGAGCTGCAATGTTGAGCTCCCAGCTCTGCTTCTCTTATCTTTACCTAGAAACATTGTTTACTCGCTGGTCATGGTGAGCGAAGAGTACTTTTAAAACTGATTGTACACACCTAAAACCAATCTGGAAACCTACCTTCTGGAGCACCTTGCCTTTACAGTAACAATTTGCAGCTTTTTAGGAAAGAACCTAAATGGTAAATGGCCTGTATTTGTACAGCATATTACTAAGTCCCTACTGACCCCAAAGCATTTTATACTACATTCAGTCATTCACACATTCACCAACGAAATTTTAGCCACAGCACCACCAAGCCCTCTGACTACCACCAGTAGGCAGCAGGTGAAGTGTCTTGCTCAAGGCCAAAACAACCAAGACAGTCGGAGCCAGGGTTCGAACCAGCCACCCTCCAATTATAAGATGAACACCTTAGCCCCATCAGACTAACTTGTTTAAACTAGCTTTTTATTAGTAACTTAGTTCTGTTTTATTGTATTTTATATTTAATTTTGTACAGCACTTTTTGATACATATCTTGAAAAGTGTTATATAAATAAAGTATCATTATTATTACTATATGTACATATGCTGGACAAATATGCTGTCATAGTGTTTAACATTTTTCACATGAAACTACTTTCTGTCTCCAATACGATAGGAAGTATTTTAAGTCAAAAGGCTCAAGCCCAAGTAAAAAAAACAAGTCATTAGTGATAAAATATGAGTCAATTTACTATTTAGGATACTCATTTTACTCATTCCTCACATTTACTAATTTACTAAGTATTTTGCGATTCCATAATGTCAAGTGTCAAATCTTTAATTTGTGACTAGAGTCCAAGTCATGTGACTCAAGTTTACACTCCTGGTAAATGGCCCCCAAACCAAATTCTGTTTTGGGCCCCATAGAAGTTTGATCTGGCTCTGGAGAAATCCAATATAAGAGTAAAGCAAAAATTATTGCAGTAATGATGTGGTTTTCAAGACAAACTTTGTCAATGCAGTGTCACCACATGCATTATGGCCTAATAATTACCACAGCCTTGGTCAGCACAGTAGGAATATGAGCCCCCAGGTACAGTTTCTCCTGCAGACATGCATAGATGTGCAATTCTTCTAACGTCACAAAGCGTAATCATTTATTAAACTTATTCCCCTTTTGAGGAAATTTGCATAATATTTTTCGACACTAAATGTAAATACATAAAACCAGATATGAAAAGGCAGATATTTTCTCTCTTGCAGGGTAAACTGTTGCTCCTCCTGCATGCCATCTCCAGTATGTGATCAGACTGCCGGAGGAAGCGCCCCTGGCAGTGTAGTAAACGAGAAGCGCCTCCTCTCTCCATCGTTTCACGCCGAAACAGAACCATTCATCTCTCCCCTCCTTCAGGCTTCACATCCGGGTCATCCGCCAGGATCTGTCTCCTGTGTCTGTGTCTGACAGAGTAAAATTGTTCCGTCCGCCACCGCGCTGTACTGCAGCTCTCCTCCGGACTGCGCGGTTCGCCGAGCGGACACTGCGCTCAGCGTGCACCGGCGACGATGGAGCTCCGAGCGCCGTGAAGCCGCAGCCGGGTCGCACACACAAAGCCGGGGATGAGACGGTGAGGAGAGGCTTCTTGTAAGGGCTAGCCCGCGGTGATTAACTCGCCCGAACCATGTCGAAGAGCCTCAAGAAGAAAAACCACTGGACCAACAAAGTCCACGAAGCGGTGATAACCCGTGGAAAGGACGGAGAGCTGGGCTTTGAGCTGAAGGGGGGCGCGGAAAACGGCCAGTTCCCCCACTTCGGTGAGGTGAAGCAGGGGAAGGGACTGATCCAGAGCGGAAAACTGGCCCAAGATGAGTTGCTACTGGAGGTCAACGACATGCCAGTGGCTGGGCTCACCACACGGGACGTGCTGGCCGTGATCAAGCACTGCAAGGACCCGGTCCGCTTCAAATGTGTCAAGCAAGGTGAGCTGTTTGGGAGAGAGGGGCCAGGAGCGCAGCGCACATTTCACAGGGGGGAGGCTGAGAGTGTTGCTGTGAGTGTGCTGCGTTTTTTTCTTTTTTTTCATGCTCTGCTTTGATTAAGATGTAGGCGAATACGAGCACTGATCTGTGAGGCTGAGCTGGGCTGAAAAACGTGGACAAACACGGACATTTCGGGCCTGTTTGTGTAATAATGGGTTCCGTGCAGCAGAATCAGCAGCTGTAGTGATTTGTTTACCACAGAGGCTCCGGTTCGATGCCACAGCCTGGAGGGGGTGTGTCTGCATAGACGTGATATTTTGTTCTTAAACCGGGCTTTTCTCACCAAAAAGGCCCTTCCTGTCGGTCAGATGTTGATTCGCTTGCATACCTCACACCAAATATGATTATGGAGACTGGGAATTTAGAAGCTGCTGGATCCTAATTAGAACATTACATAAGACCAATGAAAAGAGTTTTTCAAACAGAAATATCAGTGCTGTGGAAAACACCAACTAAATTAAGGATGTTACATAAAAGGCCATTGGTTAAGAAGCTGGATGTTCAGAATTGCACATCCAAGCATATTGTCGGTAAGTTTAATGGAAGGGAAACGTGTGGCAGAAAAAAGATGAAGAGGCAGTTTTTCATAGTTCTGAGAAAATTGTAAATCGAAGCCACTTCAAGAGTTAGGGGTGTATCCAGAAGGTGTGGACAGCAGCCGGAAAAGAGATTCAGGAGCAATCACAAAGATATATTCAGGATATGAAGTCCCCCCCCAACTAGAGACATCAGCAATAAGGACTACACTGTGGCTCAGATGAAGTGTTCCTTTTAAATGAAAGTAAATGTAAGAAAAAAGTTTTTGATATGGAAACTAGAAAAGCACACAGGATGCAACTCAGTCCTCCACCCTCCAGGATTTTTAATCAACCCCAAATTCTAATGACCTGTTCCTGGTCCCATTACAGACTTCTCCTGAAGATTTCAACTATACCTTTTTGAGTTATGTTGCTAATTAACAAACAGAATAACCTCCTTGGTGGAGCTTATCAAGGTTCTAGAATCTGATAGGAGAGACACAAAATCAAAACCGCTTGAGGTTCAATGTGAGATTTCTACAGTCAGTGGGGATTTGGGGCCTGATGTTTGATAAAGTGTGACGTTAGAGTAGCTGTCTACCAGAGTACTTTATGCTTCCCTCTGCTGATGAGGTTCACAAAAATGCTGATTTCAACAATGCAGAAAAGTTGAAGGGCCATATCAAAGCAACCTAGTCTTGCTAACTAGTTTAAGGGAGAAACAGGCTCATTACTTCCATACCAAGCTGCTTTTTACGTCATAATCCATGCAAAAGGAGCCCCAACTAAGAGTTTGAATATATATTCTGTGCAGCACATGGACAGTCTTTTCAGTAGGTCATTATTTCTGTTTCCATTCTTGTTGGTCTCATGTTATATGTCGGATATTTGCTAGGAAAAGTGTGGAAGTCAAGTCAGCATCTTTTGAGTCCTTAGGATTAGTTCAGGTCAAGTCACGAGGTCCTACTGGCCAATTCCAAGTCCCAAAAAGAATCTTCCAGTCCAGGTCAAGTCATTATTAACTGAGAGCAACTAAAAAAAATGGCAGGGTGTAGATTTTAAAACTCGAGCAATAGCAGCCATACTTTGATGTACTTTATTTAAAAAACAAAAAAACAAAAACTGTATTTAAAGGGCCTATATAATGCAAAAAGTTTTTGGAGTTTTCAACCATATGTTAATGCAATTTTCTCATAAAAAACTCCACCAGAGGGGTTTTTGGCTTAATTCATGCACGTCTGAGTAATCCTCCATATTCTGCCCACTGAGCAGCTGCCCCTCCTTCTCATAGAAAACAACTGAGTGTTCAACCAGCGACATCACTGGTTGAAAGTTGAGTGCTAGAGGTGTCTGCACCGCCCCTGCAGGCAGAGCAGCTTACCTCTGGTAGATTTTCAAACACACCCTCGTCCGTCTCACAGCTAATGGGTGCTTCAGTTTTTGCAAGCTTAAAACACTTTTTTGTTGGATTTTTTTAACTTTCTCTGTGAAAACGCCTGTTTGGCTGCATGGATTACAGGATTTTATTCTACATTCATAAAGAAGAGCAGCTGGATCAAAGAACAAAGACGCCTGATGGACAGAGAAGTAAGTAGCTAATGCTAATCTGGGTTAGCCATTTATCCAGCTGCTTATGTGATCTTATAACAGCATTGTGTGGTTAATTAATTGATCTGTAGCATCTCAGAATGTTTAGTAAACGGTTGCAAACAACATCCACAGCTTTTTTTATATACTGGGCTGGAAAGATTTGCTTAGTGGATGCAGCTGTGTCGGTTTGGTTTGTCTAAAGCCTGGAGATTTAGCAAATGAAATAGGCTTTATTGACTACGTATAAAAAAAAAAAAATCAACCAAATGTCTGAGCCCTTAACATAACAGAGTTTCATTGTGGTACTCTTTGATTTTCAAATTATTTGTGAGAATACTGTTTTTGATGAAGCTTAGCATGGTTTGTTTCAGCTTGATCTGCTCCCGCCTCTGTAGCGGAGCGTAGCAGGAGGTGCAGGAGGCGGGTTTATAGAGAAATGAGTCGTTTCACTTCGTGGTCTAACATTAACTACAGGATACAAGTTAAAATTCAGGAGAAATTAATATTGTATAACACCAACGGTAACATTTAATCGTATACATTTCTATCCCAGAAGTGGAAAGCTGTAAAATAAAATTATATAGTCCGTTTAATGCCCCACCGTATCACCAAGCTAACACTTAATAATAAAACATGTAATAGTAAATAATCAACATGAACCTAGAAAGGTTTTGAGATGCTATTATTGAGCTTGTCCAGTAATATGACCTAATATTCCAGGCTAACATTAGCATCAGCTGCATGTAAATTCCAGTAATAGTAATTCATCATGTTAGAGTCCAAGCCCTCAGCTTGCTGCTCAAGACAAGTCACAAGTCCTTTAAAAGTGATTAAAGTCAGGACTCAGTATTCCATCCCTGGCAAAAAAATAAAATGTTGAGTGTTTGTTGGCTGTGAGCTATGATCATCAAAATGAAAGCAATAAAAGTGTAAAGTATGTTATTTAGTACGCAAGACACTTTTTGAACTGATTTAATTAAGTAAATTCAGTTGCCATTAATCTATTTTTGAAGCTCCTGTTTATGTGGCTTCTTGGCCATGTTTGATATACAGGACAAAAACAATCTATTAAAAAAATTCAGCCTGAAAGTTTCTGGATTTTTAAAAGCAAAATAAAATGTTCTCCATATTTTTATAGAAAGTAAAATATTTTTTTATTGATCTAGTAATTTACTGTATATTAGAAAATTTCTCTCTTTAATTTTTGAATCTGATTTTCCTGATCTTTTGTTAGTATTTATATATTTATGTATTTACTTATATTTTCATTTTATATCTAATTTGAATACCTTTTTTTTCTTGGCTAGTTTAGTCTCAATTTCTAAGTTTATTTTTTCATTTTAAGTGCTTATTAATTAAATTCTTAAATACTTTTTTTATCTCTTATTCTTTTTGTTTAGAATGTTGAAATGTTAATCATGTTTTACTTCTAGTATTAATGTTTATTTTGTATTTTTTTCCTATTATTTAGATTTTTAGTCTACATTTTTATTTTTTATACTTTTTTAGATGTTTATTTAACTGTATTTTACAATGCTCACTATTTAATAGAGGCTTATTTGGTCACTTGGTTTGTTAACGTTGCAGGAACTGACCCTGATGAATACCAAGCTTTGCTGCAGCACTATTAATTTTTCTCCTACTTTTTGTGAGAAATGTATTAATTTTACATCTTTTTCCCTTATATAATACTGTTCCTCTGATCTTATTCAAGGTCTCCTCTCTCATTGGAAGTTTTTTTTTGTTTTTGCTCAAAGCAAAAAAACTACATGTGTGACCTACTTAAATGTTTTCATATTGATCAGCTCTGAGGCCACGTTCTCCTGAGTTCACTCACTGCAGCCATTGTTTTATGTAATCATTATGTCCTCCTGAGGCTGAGGAATCGCTATAAGGTTTCTAAGGCGTAAAGCTGTGTTTTATGGCAACAAAACTGTGTGAGCGACCTGCTTCTGTCAGCTAGTGTGAAAGCAATCGCATATCTTGAACATAAAAGCATTGGTGGATAAGATATTTATCATTCATCACACTCTCTAAGGCTCACTTAAAAATCCAAATGAGTGATGGGGAGGGAGATGGGCTGCGATCTTTAAATAAGACGTACATATGATGGCTTGTTTCTGGGACAAGAGTAGAAGCAGGAGATCAAACTGGTTTTTGTTTATTTTTGGACGCTGCAGCATTCGCTCACAGAGGACTTGGCTTCGTACATCCTCTCCTGACTGCTGGCTCTCGATCTGTGTTTCCATGAGCTGCATCAATGTGATTGATCATTGCGTTGGAGCTGCTGACATGGTAAGATCTTGTGATGTGCAGCGAGTTAGATGGACACGTCTATTCTGCTGCTCCATCCTCCTCTGTTATCCATTTAAACATGAACCTATCTGAGTTTCCAACCACCCACATCACTTCTCTGAACGTCCGTGAATACTCTGCTGTTTGAGCACAGCTTGCTGCCCCTTCATGTATTTTTCTCTTCTCTTTCTCCCCCTCTCTCTCGCAGTCATATTACTGTCCGACTTCCATCCAGTGGAGAGTAGAGAGTGTATTTATGGTTGACAGCTACTGACACTGCTTAGGAAATCATCTAGAATGCAGTGAAGTTGTACAATTCAAAGGCAAGCTCTGCTTCACTACCCCCCAAAAAATCCCACAATTTTTATAATAAGATGAATTTATCTGAGTCTTAGTGCACAATAATATCTCATTGTAATGCAAATATGCACATATTAATGAGGCTACTTTGAATCAGGTATGCTCTTGGAACCAAAGACAGAAGAACAGAGTTGAAACCTCATCTCTCAGAATAGATTGTTACATTTTCATTGTTCATTTATCCACTTGTCAGTAGTAACTTACTATTTTATTAAAGGTTTTTTTTTTTGTCAGAGCAACCTTTGTTAAACAGTAGAAATGAAAGAAGAGAGAAGTAGGGGAAGACATGCAGCAAATGTTGCCTGGGACAGGGCGCGAACCAGGGACAACTGCGTCAAGGACTGAGGCCTCCACACATGGGGTGCCTGCACTAACCAATACCCCAACAGGATGTCTCAGAAGTAACTTACTTTTGCAACAATACTCATTGTGTTTTATTGCAGTGTTTACAGTGGGACAAAAAAAGTAATTGGCAGCCACAATCTGTGTGATTTGCCGAAGTTAGTAAAATGAGAGAGGTCTGTAACTTTCATCATTCATCATAGCTACACATGTAACTACATATGTCAGAATGTAAAAAAAACTATTCAAGTGATATATATATATATATATATATATCAAAGCCGAGGTGTCACAATTCTTCAAATCCTCAATTTGATTTTCAATTTTAGGGTCGCAATTCGATTTGTTCTCAATTAATGTTTTTCCTTTTTTACAGTACAGAGCCCTATGCCAGTTTTAGAATAGTCTTGTCTATGATAATCGGTTTTACTCATTACATTTTGTACAGTAGATCTTATTTCAAAAGACCTAAGTGAGGCGGTTTCCATTATTGTGTAATGTATCCCATTTGGTATTATTGGTCAAATTGAAAAAATTTATTTACAATATTTGCATCCATCCATTTTCTAAACTGCTTAATCCTCAAGGGGTCGCGGGGGGCTGGTGCCTATCTCCAGGGGGAGAGGCGGGGTACACCATGGACAGGCCGCCAGTCCATCACAGGGCAACACAGAGACAGACAGGACAAACAACCAAATGAGTGATGTCAGGTTAATTAACCTGACAGTCATGTTTTTGGACTGTGGGAGGAAGCCGGAGTACCCGGAGGGAACCCACACATGCACGGGGAGAACATGCAAACTCCATGCAGAAAGATCCTGGGCCGGGATACGAACCTTAAAACTTCTTGCTGCAAGGCAACATTGCTAACCACTACAATATTTATTTACAATAAATTGTTACACTTATAAGGGTAAAAATCTTTTTTAATAAATAACAAATGAGTAGTAACAGAGGGTGGCTGCCATCTAGTGCGTCTTTTTAGTAACTGCAACACAGCAACTCTCAGCTCCGACTGGCTCAGAGAAACCAGCTAATGTGCAACAAACAGTTGACCTCTTGCTTACAACGAGAATGTCTTCTTAACTGAACGCAAAATTTCCTCAGTGGCGATTTGAGAGTAGAACCTGCGGCTGCACGGTGGCGCAGTGGTTAGCGCTGTTGCCTTGCAGCAAGAAGGTCGTGGGTTCGTATCCCGGCCCAGGGTCTTTCTGCATGGAGTTTGCATGTTCTCCCCGTGTATGCGTGGGTTCTCTCCGGGTACTCCGGCTTCCTCCCACAGTCCAAAAACATGCATGATAGGTGAATTGATCACTCTAAATTGTCCCTAGGAATGAATGTGAGTGTGAATGGTTGTCTGTCTCTCTGTGTTGGCCCTGCAACAGACTGGCGTCCTGTTCAGAGTGTACCCTGCCTAACGCCTGATAATTGCTGGGATAGGCTCCAGCTGCCCCGTGACCCTGAATTGGATAAGCGGTTAAGAAGATGGATGGATGGATGGATGGATGGAACCTGCGGCTTTAGCTCCGGTCCCACTGCTTCCCACTGCTTCTTTTTTCATCTATTGTTTAACCGTATCTTAGCTAATACTACTTGCTATTGTCAGCTTATGTGCTCTATAGAGGTGTGTTCACGGGGGATGCACTTATTGTGATTACCAGGTGATGTTGTGAGTTGTATGAGAACTGGTGAGAGTTACTTGTCAGGGAAATGTAATGTGTGGTTCCTTGTCATGATGAAATCTGAGTAAGTAGACGTTGGATCCCTGCAGCTCCTCTGTCGTTACCATGGGCGTGTTGATGAACTTGACTGTTTAGGATGACTGCCATGTTTTCGCAGGTCTGCAGCTGTGCCATAATAACCATAAACATTTTAAAATGTCCTTCCATTTCTATAATTATTCACTACTTCCTGTCTTTCTCATAAAATCTCAGTAAAATACAAAAGGTTTTGTGTTTGTAACCGAGGAAAATTGTGGCAAAGTTCATGAGCACTTTTGAAGGCACCTGGGCCCCAGATCTGTTTTTCTGCTGTGCTTTTGCATCTTTTGGCCTGAGCCACGAACACAGACGGTATTGTTTTCACAAGCTGATGAGTTCTCTCCGTCACAGCATGCAGGTGTCCGTTGTAGGAAGGCGTTAAAGCTGCAATAAAGCCAATATAAAATCAGTCCATCAGTCTTTTAAACTGTTTTGTCTTTACTTGGAGTATTTAGGTATAAAGATTAGAGGAAAAATACTTGAAGTAATCATCGTAACAGTGCTGTTATCTCTCCTCCTGCTGTGTGTGCTTATGTGTGTTTCTGGTTGCTTCAGGGGTTTCAGATTTCTCCCTTTGGCTCCAAAAAGATTCAAACAGCAGCAGTGTCACCAGGCAATAAAAATAAAACAATTTCTTCATTTTAGCACCCAGGACCTTTACAATCAGCTTACATAAGATAGAGACATTTTCTCTGAGAAGGTTTAAAAACTGCTGCGTTTGATTTCTCAAGTGAGTGACATGCGCAGGCTTTCAACTTGTTCAAGGAGGCTACAGTTATACTCGAGATATATTTTGTTCCAATAAGACAGCATTAAAAAAATTCTTTCAGATGGGTTCTGATAGTGAGTCACCCTCCGCCTCTGTTTGATTATTTGTTAGACAGCAGATCTGTCTGTAGCGTTTGTCTCTTCGTGAGCAGCAGGCATGAGCGCAGTGCAAACGGATGCTTGGTTCAGCGAAGCAGATTTCTAGAAGTGCCATGAAGATCTTAACTGTGGAGAGGTGTAAGGACAGCATGGAGAGAAGTGTGAATAAATGTTTGTGTGTGTGAGTTACAAAGAGAAAGTGATTTAAAAGACCATTGGATAAACTCTGCCTCGAAATTTTGTTTTTTTTGTTCAGATCATTTATGGTGAATTGTTTCTCCTTGAAGAGATTACCACGATGAGATTGAGGAAAATCACAAGACGGTGAATTATTAAAGTCTGATGTTTATCATTATTTTCCTATTAAGCTATTTAATTACAGGTGTTTAAAAATGCTCAACATTCTGCTATTTTATTTTGTTGATTTTCAGCTGTGATAAACAAAAAATAGAGGTGAACTCAGTGTGTTTATCGAAGTACTTTAATACAAAAGACAGGAAAAAAAAACCTCTTACCTCTTGCATAGAGATAGTAGTATATCCTACAGAAAATACAGGAATTACATTCGCTCATAAAGTCTCTCACACTTAGCTGATTGATTCTCATTAAGCTGCTATTGGGTGGTATGTTTAGACTCTGAAAGTGTTCGGAGTTCTTAGTTTTAATTAAATCATTAGGAAAAAAAAAATGTTTCATTTTTACCATTTCACCAGAAGATCACAAATCAGAACTGATCAAAGGATAAGTGGCTGATTCTGATCCCAGATTGATTGGTGCACCTCTAACAAAAATCCTATATATACCAGTATATCACAGCTCTCTTTGGCTGCATTTAATTGTCTATATTATATGCAGCGTCGCAAACTGAGTGCTATAATTTCACTTTTAATTACATTACATCCACTATGCTAAACACAATGCTCAGTAAAAGGTTATGTAACGATAAAAAGAGTGACAGAATCGGCGTCTGAAGAAAACGCAGGATTAAAGCCACTAACACGCAGATGCTTGTTCCTTATGTTTGCTTGGACTGAGGTTTTTCTCCCTCAGCCGCTCTAGGAAAGGAGGAAGAGGCGGGAGACCCGGGGACTTTTCATTCACCCGGGTTAATGAGAACAACATGTAAGGTTTTCTCAGGCTAAACAACATGAATTTAAAATGCCCTTTACCATTTTAAGTGGAGCGGAGTCATCCTTCGTCATGCTGATGGGCCGTTGACGCCCACAGCATTCGGAGGGCAGGCTGGGCAGCTCACTGTTCAGCAGTGAAACAGTTTAGATGAATTGATTCTTTAATCAATATATATCTTGGTTAAATTTCAAAACTTTAAGATCTGATTGACACATAGGATTATTTGACTTTCTGAGTAGTCATTGACATGTCAAAATAAAATGAAAAAAATACCTCCTTTTACTTTTAGCTGTTGATGTCAAATGCCAGCAAATGTTTCATTAAAGACCTTGAACTAAATGGAGGTTAATAAGGAATTTCACTGTTATAGGTAAAGTATTACTTATTATCATGACTATGTTTAAAATGTTTATGGCAGCATTATAAACACTGAATTTCAGATTTTGTGTTTAATTTCTTTGTTAGAACCTCATAGACAATTTATAGAGTTATTACTTTTCATAGAATTATTACAAATCCTGTAAATTTAGTTAACACAGGGTGCTTTTTGTTTGTGTGGCTTGTTCTGGGTAGAGAGTGATAAAATTGGAAAACAATTGTAGGATATAAGAGCCTTTTTCTTTTTAAATCTTTTTTATTATTTTTCAAAATGGAAACTACCTTTTGTGTGAAAGTGATACAAAATTCCTTAAAATTTGGGCAGAACAGCTGATGTTTTATGTGCTTTATTCCATATTTACATTTAATAAACCTTAGCAATGTGCAGTGTTATATGGGTGAAAGTACGTTACTTTTTTTCATCATATTATGAAGGACTGAATAATCCTAATGTGCTATATTTTATATTTATACCAGACAAGATGTAAATGTGACCATAGTAACCGTGATTCAAATTAAAGCAACATGAAAGCATAGCCCAGGCAAAACTGTGACATAACTAATGTTTTTTATTCTCAGCTAAGCTAAGAAATAATATTTAAGAAAACACGTTCTTAGTTGGATGTAGAATTTGCAGTATGTTCTCCAGAAATGTCTGATAATGTAACACAGATTACTATTATCCACTAGGGCTGCACGATTATGACCAAAAGAATAATCACAATTATATTGATCAACATTGTAATCACGATCATTCATCCAGTCTGGTAAAATATCTATTCTTATTGCACCAATTATAAACAATGTTGCAACATTTTTGTGAAAAACAATAACACCTTATACAGAAAAGGCCTAGCACATTGTAACTGCTGAGTGGCGTGTGCGTGGTTTTTATTTGGGCAGCTTAATGAAGATTTAGCCATGTGTTTGCCCTTTGGTGGTTGGCAGGCCATTGGTTGAGGCGGGTTAGTCCAGCAAATACTTTATCTTCGATTTAACTCTCACAATTTACTCCGTGGCTTCCGTAATAGTAATGACGTGTTATAACGGCGAGAATCCAGATAAGACTGCTCAGATGCTTGCATTCACTGAGCGCACCACTAGGTGGAGGTAATTCTTACACACGGGGGCTTTAAAGTTAAAATTCCTACTTGGAAGTTTTGTGATAGCCTAAGCTGAATGTTCAATATGGCCGGCAATCGAAAGTTAAGGAAAGAAGAGTGTAGCTCTTATTGAAAGTAGACATACATGCACACATACTTGTATTGAATATGTCGCTAGTTTTTAGGTTAATAGAATGTATAAAATACACAAATACATAGTAGTTTTACTGAGCATAG
Source organism: Apricaphanius iberus (assembly GCA_028564705.1). NCBI lineage: Eukaryota > Metazoa > Chordata > Actinopteri > Cyprinodontiformes > Aphaniidae > Apricaphanius > Apricaphanius iberus. The sequence goes on along the minus strand of JAPXFQ010002381.1, from coordinate 222,041 downwards.
TACTTAACCCCCCCCCCCCCAACCTCCCCCCCATTCTGTTTCTGTCCTGGAAGTTGAGTTTAGACTTTGAAGGTGGGTTGTGGAGCAAGAAACAGTTTTGAAGAGAGCAGTCTAGTGTTCGCAGCTTCAAAGTAATAATTTTAATGTCTGATAAAATTATACTTATACTCCATTAAGAGTTTCTGGGTTAATCAGTTCTTTTTCTTGTATTTTTGTCGTCTCGTGCCTTTTTTGTTTTGGCATTTGTGTTTTTTAAGAAGGTTAAAAACACCTGAAGTCCATCAAACTTTAGGGACATGACGTTCTAAATGTTCTTTGAAGACCTAAATGGAATCCAAAGCTTGGCAGGCCCTTCTTGCACAGTTATAGCTGCTTAGCTCACACTGGTTAATCATTGTTTGGGGGCGTCGTTTTGCAAATGGCCGCCCAGTGCCAGTGTTAAAGCTACTGCCCGTTTAAATTAGCTCATGTAAAATAAGACAGAGCCTCAGTGTAGATGCAGCATCAAATAGCATTACAGAGAACACATGGTGTCTGTAAAATCTTGATGTTCAGGAGAAATTGTTTTCCAACTCTGCAGTCCAAGTCCCGCATATCGTCTTAATGTGGCAGCAGTGTTGAGGGACAGACGGAGCCGAGGGAGAGGAGGCAACCTTCTTCTCCTCTCTTGTTGCTTTGTTGATGAGAGGCTTGAAGAATCAGTGCATAACATCCTGTCTGCTCTGTCGGTATTAATAACTCGACGAGAGATGGGCTCTGTCAGAGACGGAGGAGGATTTTTATTGAGGCTAGAAGCTGCTGGAGCTCGGCTCAGAGGATCAAACTTGGGCTCAGCCAGCCAATGACCAAATATCTAACTAGTTCAGCAAAGTGAATTAGGTCAATGTTATTCTCCGCACTATGGGCGCACTGCATGTGTCGACAATCTTGGGCTGTGCCGCAGCATGCGTTTCCATAATGTACAAAAATTTGCTGTTTTTGTGTCAGATCTTTTAAAATGTAACTCTTCTCCAGCAGTAACCTGACCAGAGTTTTAGTAGCAGTTTTTGTAAAAGGACTTGGATGATAGTGACTCAACTAGAAAAGTTTGACCCTAAATAAAGGATCTTAAGTCCCTAGGACAGCTTGTTTTCCAATGATTTTTTTAGGAACAGTACATAGGTAGTACAATGCAAACTCTTTAGTGATGGATCACCACAGCTGGTCCCAGATGATGAAGAAGATGAAGCCAGATTCTTAAACCAAAGATTCATTTTAGGCCCTTTTGAGATAAACACCACATTTTGATAACTGTTCATGATATGTGAGAGTGCTGAATGAGGACGCCTTTGTGTGGGTCATGATGAAAAGAGGAATTTGTGTAAAGTGAAGGCATGCAATTCAGTATGCTAGGAAGAATAAAGTGTCTTAGTTTGCAACATTTCAATGCTGGATCATCTTGAACAACGTGGACTAAAAGTTTCAAGTGTTAAACAGAACAGCTCTCATGGACCCCCCTTAATGATACTCTATTGTACTAGAAATCATCTATATTTTAGCAAATCTCGGTTTTGTTTGACCATTTGTGGGGGGGAAATGTCATACCAGTTTTAAAATCAAAGAGCTGCCTAATTTAATTACCTTTAAGAGTACGTCTTATCTTATTTTTTAGTTAAAAAAAACAAAACACAAAGAAGTCTAAATGTCAGACCTGCTCGCTGTGTATTTCTGCCTCTGCTGCCATTTGTCGGTCATTTCAAAGAGAAGGACTTCCATGAGGCGGTTTTTAGGTTTGATGCTCTCTGCAGCAAAGTGTTTACCAGCAGAGCCGTGAGCCGCTGGGGGTATTTAAATTTTTAAATATACTTCAGTCTGGCTTTTGCTTGCTTACTTTACACTATAGCTTCCATGCTGTACAACAGTGTATGAGTAGTGTCTTGGCTGTCCCTGGTGAAGATGCTGCTTCGTGTTTTATCAGCCTTTTTGAGCCCAGTGTATTATCAGCCTCTGAAATCTCAGTTTAAGTAAATGCAGCTCCCAGATGAATTTGGTGAGATGACAAGTGATAAGTTACTGGGGAGTGTAAAGTGGCCGGAAATGGAAGCACTCAAGCATTTGAGTAAATTTACTTTTTTGAGTTTCCCTGCTTATAGATAGTTACTTGCTCCTTTTGCTCTGAGCCTCTCACCCTGCTTTTGTCCCCCAAGCCTGAGAAAAATATGCGGAGGATTTACAGATGCAGCTGTAAACGGGGACATCTCACTTTTCGCCAGTGCTGCATTGTACCTGCAGTTATTTAATTACAAGATCTCAGTGCTTCCCTTCCATTTTCCCTCTCTGAGACATGACTGCTGCATAAATTCCCCTTTAAGGATTTCTTTTAGTTTGATGAGGACCAAAAACATCCTCCCTCCCACTTAGCATAAACCATATCTTATTTAGACAGGCCGGGCTCCAGCTGATGGTTTTCATTCTAAGTGTTGATTAGCCAGATCAGCCTGTTCGTTTATGATCTGAATTAAAGGGATTATGCAAGATGAGATACAGAGCTGAAACAGGTGGGAGGGCTAACAACAATGCTCCAGGATTTATTAATTCTTTTTGTTTCTAAGCAAGCTTGTTGTCTCCCCTGGAATAAACATATTTTGCTGGAAGCAGTTCATTACTACATTCATTCATTCCTGTATGTATGAACTGATATTCCGTAAATTGGAAAATCATGGAAAATGTCAATTATTTCAGTGACTGTTTTAATTTACTGTAATTTTAACACAGAATTATCAGGTTTCTGGATGTATGTCCCCGCACTCTACATTATTTGCACTCAAGACTTGGCTGGGGCTCCTTTTGCATGAATTACTGCATCAGTGCAGCATGGTATGGAGGTGATCAGGAAACCCAGGTTGCTTTATTTGCTACCCTTAGCTACCCCTGCATTATTCACTGTGGTGTTTCTCATCTTCCAGCTTAGAATAGATCCATTTAGATCAGGTGAGTTTGCTGGCCAGTGAAGCACGGTGACAAAATGGTCATTAATGGAGAAATTTGTACTTTTGACTACGTGGGCAGGTGAAGCATCAAAATGTTCTAAATGTTCTTGATGGATGGCTGAGCTGACTTTAGATAAAACACAGAAGACCAACAACAGCAAATCTTTGGGCTCCCTAAATCACCACAAATAGTAGAATCTTCATACTGAAGCTTCTTAGATTCTTTGCCCATGTACTGTTCCTCCAGAACCTGGGATATTGATTTCCAAATGAATGCAACATTTTTATTTCATTTGAAATTCAGCCTTTTGACCACTGAGAGGAAGTCTGGGATTTGTTTCCCTCATATTGAAATGTTCTGATATTATTTTTGGTTTATTATTGCTTCAGATTTACTGCATGCCCTGAATCAAACTGTGTCTCTTGGCTTTAGTAGCAATGACTACAGCCGCAGTCCAACACTGGGAATCTCCCTCAAACTTTTGAACTTTTTCCTTTCACTTAACTTTCTATTGATATGCTTGTTTTCAGCCTTGTGTGTTAAAGGGACATTCCAACCCTAAGTAAAAACTTGTCTGTTGCCATATTCCCCTTAGTTAGATTAGTGAAAAAGAAACATTTGTTCCCAGCCCAGTATTTCCCCTGACCTGGCAGTAGTCTGTTTGCTTTAGCTTAGCAAAAAACCTGAAAAAAAAATGAACTGGGAATTACATCCTAGTAGTTACCATTCATTTAAACTGATTTATATTAAGCCAATGCTAAAAATAAAGCAAATGGACTGTTAAATACGGAAACTGACACATTTTTACTTGTGGGTGGAGTGTCCCGTTAAGCGCTACCATTGTAGAGACTGTCTGCCTCCCAGCTTTCAAGTCCCCATGTTGCAAGGATCTGTCCACAATTCTTGGAAGCTGAAAATGTCCCAGTTCTTGCATGGCCAGCATACTCACCGGACCTGTTACCCATTGAGCATGTTTGGGATGTGCTTGACCGGCGTATACGACAGCGTGTACCAGTTCCCACTAATATCCAACAACTTCGCACAGCCATTGAAGAGGAGTGGACCAACATTCCACAGGCCACATTTGACAATCTGATAAACTCTATGCGAAGAAGATGTATTGCACTGCATGAGGCAAATGGTGGTCACACCAGATACTGACTGGTTCTGAGTCCCCAGACCCCCAATAAAGCAAAAAATGCACATTCCAGGGTAGCCTTTTATTGTGGGCAGTATAAGGTACACCTGTGCACTAATCATGATGTCAGATCAGCATCTTGATGTGGCACACCTGTGAGATGGAATGGATTATCTCAGCAAAGCAGAATTGCTCACTATCAAACATTTAGACTGATTTGTGAACAATGTTTGAGAGAAATGGTAATATTGTGTATCTGGAATGAATTTTAGATCTTTAAGTCCATCTCATGAAAAATGGGAGCAGAAACAAAGGTGTCGCGTTTATATTTTTTTTGAGTGCATGTCTATGAGGTGAACTGCTAATGAGCTGCTGCCGCTCTGCAGAAGCTATGTCCTAAAAACCGGCACAGGTTTTGTGATTTTGGCTAAAAAGAATTTATTAAAATAGCACAGAAGATGATCGGAGTGGGTCTTTAAATTGAAAAACTGGAATAAATTGACATTACAGTTATATTTAAATGTATAGATCTGTATCTGTATATTATTATTTAACATGAAGGCAGAAAAACATGATGCTGAACACTGATTTGCATTACTGTTTTACATCTTAGCAGTTGTGGTTCGCATCTACGCCAACATTTGGTTTTATATTGTAAGGATCACCCTGTGTAGGCAGTAATTTCATCGCTGCTCCATCCTAAATTTGAATTTAATCCGCACTGTTGGGTTAATCATGCTCCATGCCGCAGCAGGCAGCTTCCTGTCGTCCTCAAAAAAAACCTCAGCTCTTGTTTTTTCAGGCTGTTGTATCGATGCAGTTGTTGCTCTCTTCCAGCAGAGGGCGGTGGAGCTCTCTGTGATGTTGGTGTAGTAATTACAGCAGTTATTTATCTGCTCTGACACTCTCAGTCGATCTGTTGTTTTTTTTATTTCACTTCAGAGGGAACGTTAATAATTATGCTGTCCACTATTTTAATGTTTAGTGCTCGTGTCGTATAAAAGTTATGGGTAACTATGACAACTGCTGATCGTGCCTCAGTCTGAATGTGTCTGTAATTATAACAAGGCTGTCTGGTCTGAGTTCAGCCTGTCTGGAATGATATTACCTGCTGTGGTGGTTGAACTGATGCAACTGTGCTGCACGAAATGAAGCAATACATTCATGGCTGTAATGACCAAGCTGTCAGTATCCTCCAGGTTCCCAGTAATGGCATCTGTGATAGTGGGAAATGCTGACATAAGCTTGTAGAAAAACTACATAAACACTTTTTTAATGTTTTTTTTATTTTATTTTTATCAAATCCTCCTTTGTTTATTTTCTTTTAAAGAAACAAAAGTTCACCTCTTCTTAAAACGGTGTTCTGCATGCTTGTTTGGCGTTAACCGGTCTCCTTTTGTTATTGCTGCAAGTTGCTAAATGAAGCTTCTCCCTTTTTTTAATCACATTACAGATCACATATCTTATGCAGGATCCGGTAGACATTACACTGAGTAACATCTCTCACCTGGCAATTAAAAAATATATATATCTGCTGCTCTTAATCATCCAATATGATCCATTATGAAGAAGATACTTATCAATAATAGCGGTCAAGCAACTTCTCCATTAGAGGGATGACAAGTGGTTCAATTCAATTTGTCTAAGAGTTTCTTTTTAAGGGACAAATCTAGATGGGAACGCTTCCAAATGAAAAAAAAAAAGATTAGACTCCAATTTGCTTCTTAAAATATACAACCATTTGCACCATTATTTTCTGCAGAATCACGTCTTAAGTTTTGCAACCTCAAAAGAAAAGCAGCTGCTATGTTTGGTATACTATTATGATACTGTACTGTGAGAAAGTATATGCACCCTAACCAGTTTCTTCTGGGTTATTTCTTTTCTGTGTGTTGTTTTCTTAATTTGCTGTCACACGTAAATGTTTCAGAAGATCAAACACAAGATTAAAATGAACGTGAATAAATGCAAAATACTTTTTTTATTTAAACAAGAATTCAGTCATCCAGGTAAAAAAAAAAGTTATCCAAACCATCCTGGGCCTTTGTACAAAAAAATTAAATAATAGCCATCTTAACCTAATAACTGGCTGTGCCGTTGTGGCACCTTCAAGCTTTGTATCAAGATTTCATAAGTGACGATGAGTCTTTTACATCACTGTGGAAGAATTTTGACCTTGTCTTGTTTGCATGACTGTTGCAGAATTTTCTTGTTAACATTATACCACAACAACTCAGATTTAAGTCTGGACTTTGTCTACCTAAACCTTTGATCTACTGTGCAGAGATGACTTGTTGGTGGGTTTTGGGTTATGTGCTGCATAACCGGGCAAGTGGGTTTGAGCTTCAGATCACAAACTGATGGCTGGATGTTGTCCTTCAGGTTCTTGGGATGGAGAGCAGAAGTCATGTCAAGCTTTCCAGGTCCTAAGAAGCCAAAAAAAACAAACTAGATTATCACTCTGGTTATTAGTGGATAGCTACAAGAGCAACAGGTTTTTTCATTGAGACTAACAGTTAGAGGTTAGGGTCTCCTAACTTTCTCCTCAGTTAGAAAACATGTTTTTGTATAGTGAGTAAAAAAAGATAAAATTTTGGGTGTTTACCTACATTTAAATAAATAAAAAAGATTAGACATTATGTGAATATTTCTTTCTAAAGAGCTGGATATTTAACGGAGTGTCCTACATTGTTTTTATTTTTCATGAAAGCAGCTAAAATATAACTTCACTGATAACATGGACATTCTTAGGATTCATGTTCATGTTTTTTTGTGCTTTCTCAGATTTTTAATAGGTTAATTCTTTGTTTTATATTGCTCCACATAACCAGGTTTTGTCACACCTGTACATGTGGAACAGCACGTCTGTGGTGCGAATGCCTTTTATTATTGCTCACCTCACTCAGTATTTCATTTTTCACAGACTTTATGTGTACATCATCCAAGAGAGTGCTTTCATAAAACAGAAAACCTCAATCAGGTTGTTACTCTTGTCTTTTCTTTATTGTGTTTTCAAAGTAACTGGAAAGACCATTTATCAACACAGACAGGCTTTGTTAGACTATCATTGCATAGCAGCTGGGTTATAATCAGCGGGTTGCTTTTTCTCAGCTTTCATCTCAATCATTATTTCTTTGTATTGACGAGGGAAATCAACAATGCTGAATTAAACCTCCCTGGATTATCGACTCCCGCTCCACCTGGATGATGAGTACCTTACTGTTCAGTGTTGCCCTTAAGAGTCCTTCGTTTTTTATCCTTTCCTGCTTTGTTGTCGCCTTATTATTACTATATATCCTGTTCCTATAAGACGATGAACAACCCCAGTTGTACTCTTGCACTTTCTACCTCCTCCTTCCCTCTTGTATCAGTGTCATTGATTTCATTTAGATGCATCCTGCATGTTGTTTCTAATGGAGTTTGAAGAGCTCTGCTCTAGTTGAAGAGCGCAATCAGGAATCACAAACACTGCCGTATAGCCTCATCTACAGGGGCTGCCACAAACATCATCACACCACACACACACAGACACACCTAAGTCCATCAGCATTTATCTCATCGCCATGGATGTGTGATTTAAAGTGAAATGGGGAATTAATTTACCTGCCGAGGGAGGAGGGATCGTTCTTATAACCTTTCATCTTTAATCCTGGAGTCTCATTTGTAGTGCAGGCGTGATTTCGTTTAAGGTGGCTCTGAGGTTGTCAGTGTGTGTCTGATCTTGATTACAGCACTGTAGAGAAAGACATGCAGGGGACATCATTATTAAGACTGGGTTGAGGATCAATATTGGGACCTTCAGGAGAAAGACTCTGTCATTTACTGTTAGTGATAGGTCTTACCTTCTGCTGCAACAACACTACAGTATAAGGAGCACTGAAACAGGTGTACTTCATCCACAGGTGAGCCATTTTAACATAACAAACCAAAGCCGTTTTTTATCCCTTCAATGCTGTGCTACTGGTTAAAGGGCGAAAAAGGAATGACTATTTTAAAACGATGCCAGACCAGAATGGGATATTTGTTTGATGGGTTGTCATTACTGTAGTGTGGAACAACAGAAGGGGCTGGGAGCATGGGAGCAGTGCAGAAACACCTTTCTGGGCAGAAGAAACCTTTTTTTCAGTACATGCAAACCAAAATTTTATCAGCTCCAGCAAGATTGAACAAAAAAAATCATATATATTTATTTATATATATATATATATATATATATATGTATGAACATGTAGCATGTCTTTAAAATTTAGACAGGCAACTTCACTTCACTTTCTAAGTCTTTTTTTAAACACATCTTTTATCAATAGTGTTAGAACCAGTATGAGTTGACACCCTTTTTTAAATAAAAATTTTTTTTATCTTATTTTTGTACAGTAGTTTGGGGAAACCTTTTTTTTTTTTTTTTTAAATGCACTTCATGAATTTTTACGTTCAAACTAAATGCACTGCCACATGGCTAGCTGGCTTAGGACATTAAAAATGTAGTTTTACGGGCTGTTGCTTTAAAAGTTTTAGAGAGTTTATGAGCTTGATTTATCAAAGGTTTTTGCATCTGTTAAACCTGCAGTAAGATGAATACAATCTTTTTAGTGCTTCTTCCCTTGGTGAATATGCAATGTGAGCATTTCTTGCAAAAGACGCAAAATATTGGCAGTAGAACATCCAACTAAGCAGGTGTTCCCGGCACGCTGTCATTTATCAAACTTTTTACACAGGCAGTTTGTTTTTACCATCTCTGAAAGGCAAGGTCTTAACTTTGCACCGCCAAGATTCAACATACATTTATTTCTGAAAAAACAAAAAATATAATTCAAACACTTTCTAACCTAATAATGATTAAAAATCTAATGAGCATAAAACAGACAGTTATTTGTATTTTCAATCCTTTTTTTCCCAAAGACGCATCCTAATTTACTGTGCATTCAACGTATCTTAGCCTGCTGTTTATTTATTCAGCTCCCGATTAGTTTCCATCAGAGTTGGTACTAATCCTCCTGAGGTGCAGTTAATAAAATATAATAATCATATACAAAACCCCAATGACAATTACATATATCACATTTTAAACCCAAAATTGACATTTTTCAGATTACATAAAAAAGTGTGTTAAACGTATAATTAACTTGTATTTTTCCAGCCCACAATAAAATACCTAAAACATTCCGGCTAAATTGAGATTTTAATACTTAAAAAAAAAAAGAGTAAAAGCTTTTTAGTTATTTTTTTAGATAATTTTTTCACGTTTTACCTTTAATTTAATACATTTAATAGAGGCCTTTATTAAGTGCGGTGCATTTCAATAATATTAGTAGAATATGGACATCTCAGGTCTGCTAGCAGCTTTGTTCTGGATACACTTTAATCAGTCAGACTCTCATGGAGCAGGAGCAGTGGATGTACACATGCATTAATTTTAGCAGTGACAAACTAAAAATATCATTCACAGACATTCTAGTCTAATAGACTTGACCATCATGTTTTCCCTTTCTTGCCAAAGACGAGTGATGAATCCACTGTGCCTATTCCCTCTCTCTTTGTCTTTGGCTGTAGCATAGTGCATGGGATGGAAAGGCTGGCACACACAGCAGCGGGCGCCAAAGTCCCCTTTTCATTACTGCTCCTTGCGCCTGTTATGACACAATCTTAGTAGATCCCCTGCAAATAAAGGACAACCCACTGCAGCAAATTTTGAGCTTTTTATTTGGAATTTTGATAAATCAGGCACTATTTATTTCTTGATACAGTAGTAGCAGTTTAAAAGTTCTCATTCAGAGTAAACGCCGGACGAATGGCGTGCCCTTTCCAGCCCATTAACAGCAGAGTTCCCTCCAAATCCCAGTGGCCGGAGTGGCCTCCCTCTTTCTCGTGGGAGTGTCAAAGTTTTACTGCAACTCCACCCATTAATTGAAATACATAGTATGACCAGGAGATGGCGCTTCTCTCACAGAATTCTCATCGACATGATGTTATTATTAGTATGCACGTCCACTGCAGAAAAAGCCGAGCTGGTTGCGCAAACCATTTTGGATGTAGCAACACAAACTGCTCACTTTTTTGTAATTAACCTGCTTCTTCTATTGTCAAAGTTTATCATAGGCTCCATAAACTTAAGTTCTCCTAACACAGGCCAAACTTCACCAAATGAGTTCTGTAAAATATTATAACAAGTAGCCTTAAACGTTATATTTGTAAACAATTTGATTTATTTCTATGAACCTAAAGTATATCTTTTTTTTAAACCTAATGTACTTTCCTTTAATTTTGTGATAAACTCGTGGTTTTTTATGTTATTGTTGTTGGATGAAAATGACATAGTTCCACAACACAAAACAACGTAATAGCCTATTTATAATATTTATGCAATCACATGACTATTCGGCTCACCACGGAATGTTTGCAACACCAGAATAGACCTGGTTACATACTGTAGCGATGGGGAGCAAAGCTTGGTGGGGGGATGCTTGAAGATGGTAATGAGATACACAACGCAAAAACAACGTAATAGCGTATTTATCATATTTATCAATCTATATATTTTATAATAAATTCTTAATTACGTTGTTGTGTATATTATATATTAATATAATCATATAACAACTCACAATAACAACAGAATAGACATGGTTACATGCTGTAGGGATGGTCACGAAAGCTTGGTGGGGGGATGCTTGGAGATGGTAATGTTCTTTAGGAGGTGTGAATGATCTGGAGTCTATGGTGTGTTGTTAAGTTGGGGGTTGCATTCAGGATGATCATCAGCGAGTACAATAGGTTAGCCAGACAGTGTTGTGTGACTATTATATGTGTGAATGTGTAAGCCCTGTTCAGAAAATGTCTGCCTTTTAGGCCCAACGTTACATTACAAGTTCCTAAAATCTTACAAAAGTATATATATATATATATATATATATATAGCGGCAAAATTATTTTTAGACTTTGATATATCCTTTCAATCCTATGAACAGTCAACGTTTCATCTAGTAAGAAAGCAGAGGCTGTGTCCGAATCCAGCGGCTGGATCCTTCGAAGGACCCGGTCTACTCGGTCTACATGGCCTGGGTCCTTCGTGGACACGGTAGACCGGATGTTAACGGCTGTGAATTTGGACGGTCTAGCCTTCGTTGAATTCCCGCCCCCACTTTGCCGAACGTCCTGTCTCCTAGCAACCGCGATCACGCTAAACCAGCTGGTAAAGCAAGAAATATTTCCCAGTATTTTACTCACCTTTTTTACTCTAGAGGAACAACAAGTTTTACTGTCTGCGCAAATGTTTTATATTTCTGGCTGAGAGGTCATCATATCAAGATAATTTTATTTAATCCAGGTTAATACTTAAGACATTTACTCTTATGATAATTTCTGTAATTGAATGACTAGTGATCAAATGTACAAATTTGTAATATTACATTTTTTATATTCATTTTATCTGTAAAAAATCTTTGTGAGCTTAAAATTATATATGCCTTTTAGATCAAAACAGCATTTTCTAATTTGATTTTATATATCTATGATTTTTTTTTTTACCAAGCATATTCCAAATTGGATCTTCCTAAATAAACTGAATTGTTTTTTGTAAACAACCACTGCAACAATAACTAACATTGTGTTTTAACAAAACTGCAGGTCATAACACTTTTCTCCACAGCTGCCTTTTGGGATGAGCTTGAAGATGAAGCTGCTGGAGGTCTGTGGGGCTCTCTGGTTGGAAAAACATAAGCAGCCTGTTAACCCTGATGATGGATGCAGTGGACAGCATGACGAAGCTGCCCTAAACTCTCTCTGCAGACCAACCTGTATGATGTTCCCCTCGTCAACCAGAAAATATGAAATTAATCTGTATTCAACTGAACCAGCAACACTGCCCGTTTGTTCTAATTAAGCTTAAATAGGTCATTTATATAGATATAAATAACTGCAAAAAACTTATCCTAATGCCAATATGTTGTTATTTTAAACTGTTCAACGTAAGCTTCTTTAAAAACACTAATACAACTTTTAATGAAATGACTTCATGATATTTAACATTTTTAGAAATTCATTTATTCACAATCATCGAACACCTAAATAAAAAATGTGACAAAAACATGAATGAAAAAGAAAAACAGTCCATCCATTCGGTCCCTGCTCTCCTCTCCAGTCTCCCTTTGCTGCTTCTTATCCTAAACAAGAAGACAATAAACACAGTTTACAAAAAGAGCAACACAACAACATTTATGAAATCTATATTTGTTAAAGTGATCAGTCATAAATTATGTTATTTGCGCTGTTGCAAATATACATACAGTAGGTTTATTTTTTTCTCTCAATTTTTTTTTTCCGGCAAGGGATTAATTTCTCCTGCAGATACAACTCCTCCTGAATTTTCCTCATTAGATAGAAAATAAATACCAGAGAAACGTGACAACTGTATTGATTTAAGAATACAGAACTATAGTTTTCACAGCAGATCACATGTTCTGTGTTGTATGAGGCTCAATAAGAGTCCTCTAGCATAAGCTGTGTAACTGGATTTAATCTTCAACCTCCAAGCCACCGTGCCCCGATTTTCACTCGTTAAAGAGGTAATAATTTCTCCTAAGAGGAGTTGACTTTTTACTTAATTTACCAAAGCAGAAAGTGGCTGCGTAAAGATGAAGAAACTTTTACACTACCATACAAGCTCGTTTACGAGCGATGCTTTACAAAAAAATATTAAAATACATGTCTAAGCCAAGAATAAAAGGCAAACAACACAACCACTATAAGATTTTCATTTTTGAACCGCCAGATTTTAATATACTTACATCTAAAACTGTGCTCCTCTCTCGCTTCGCCTGCCGCTTCGTCCGCCATGTTACTGGAAGTAAATTCTCCCGTTCAGCCCGCAATGAATCTTGGGACAGTATAAATGATCGCGCTGAGATGATCAGCTGACCACTAAAGCCCGTCCTGAGACCGTGGACAATGATAGAAATTAAGCCCGAACCTGGCCAGGTTCCCTAACCCTATGAAACCCAAAAAGTAGGCTAATTGCCTACAGTACTGTCATAAGTTTCACATTACAGAGCACTCTTATGCTATAAAACTACTGTATCTGGGTATAAGACTACAGTGGTAGGCTATTTGAACCCTGAGTTTCTGAGTTACATTCAAACTTAGGCTACATACAAACCAGCAAACCATAGAGGAACAGATAGGGGAACATTTTTTAATGACATTTATATAGGCTACCCTGAGTGTGATACGTCAATAAATCATTAACATTAAAATCACTGCTCCTCCCCGTGGACAAAAGAGGCATTGCAGCTGGTTTTCACTCAGGCTCCTTGGGGGCGAGGCCTCACTGAAGACGTCATAGCGGGGGATTACATTACCACCACGGACCTGTCAGGGACCTTGGACGAATCAGGCACGTACCAGTCAAGGGCCAGTCAAGGACCAATCATGGAAACATGAGAACTTTTAAACTGCTACTACTGTAGATGTCCACTGTATGGTAAGCATTTTCAGTGGTTTTATCATTTAGGTTTGGGAAGATTCTGTGATTAGGTAGATTTTCATGTTGGTTAAAGTTTTGGGTTGCAGAATGCAGGTATTTACGGACACTAACATATGCTAATCAGCCATAATTTTATGAGCACTGACAAGTGAAGTGAATAACAACCCTGATTAATCCTTCATCATGGGATCTGCTGGCATGTATTAAACACAATGAATTGCTGTTTGTTGCATATGAGGATGCAAAGCTGGAGGCAAATCACGGTGCTTAGCTGACCCATATTCACTGGTAAAAGTGAATATGAATCAGAACTCGACCACTGAGTAATTAAAGAAGGTGGCCTAGTCTGAGGAATCGTGTTTGTATTAGATGGATGTCTGGATGTGTTTTCAGAGATTTTCTGGGAAATACATGGAACCAGGTTGTACAGTGGGAGGAAAATGCAACAAATTGGCCTGGTTGACGTTATGGGAGATGTTGAAATCATGGGTATGTCCATGTTGCATCAGAAGTTTGTCGCTTCTTGAGCAGGATAATGCTGCAAATTGGTGCATTAAACATTAAAGAAGCATAAAAAGAAGATTGTAACATTGACTTGGCCTTTAAATTCCCCAGATTTCAGTCTAACCGTGCATCTGTGGGATGTCGTGGATAAACAAGTGCCATCCATGAAAACTCCACCTCACAAAGGGAACTGCAGCTGAATGCAATCGCAAAGTAAATCTACCTGAGACCTATAGGAACCTTGATAAGTGGCTATGCAAGCAACTCAAATCAGGCTGAGAATAAAAGAAACGGGTGGCCAGGCCCTTAAACATACTAAGGTTTTTAGCTTAAAATGAGACAGCCATGATACCTTCATCATTTCAGTACAAAAGGAAATCCTTGGTGCAAGATTCACAGGGATAAAGGTTTTGTCTGTAGTAATGCTTGTATGACTTCAGCCAGTCTTGATTTTTCAAGCAAATTTCTCAGTTTAAAGGTTCATCTACAGTTTGACCGTCACCTTTGGTCATTTAATATAGATCATGAAGACTGAAGCCTCAAGATCAAAGTTTGACTTACAGCTCTGCTCCTCTGCTTTGAAAAGAGTCAGCTGAGGTGCTTCAGGCTGATCCGAGTGCCTTCCGGATGGCATCATTTCTGAAATTTCCGAAACCCTAGGCCAGACCTGGGGTCTTGTTTTACTGTAAAACTATACGTAGAGTCCTTTCTAAAACTCAACAACTTTTTTTTACTTACGCCTAGTGTGGTGGGACAGACATATTTTGTCTTATCCCATCCCTGTAATAGGCCAGGTGGGTCTGCATTACACTGATTGTGAGGCGGGGTAGGCTGCCTTATTAATAGGCAGGTGTTTGTCCCTACAGCACGCAACTCTGGTTCATGTCACTTCAATTACTGACGTAGTTGGAACAGTTTTACTGCTTGTTTGTGATCCATGTGCTCTGTGGATTGAGTTTTCCTGCATCATGCAACTCCAACACTTAAAGCTGTGGCGGTCGTGCTGTTCGAGCCTGAGGGGTTGCTTCTATCATACGGCTGCACCTGTGGCCGCTCCATCTCATCACTTCTGACGTCTTAGGCGTAGCGCTGGCCTTTCTGCTGCTTCACTTCACCATCCAGCTGCATCCATCTTCAGTTCGCCCTAAGGGCTACATACTGCTGTTTTGTCTCAAGTGTTCTATGTTTCTTTTTCAGCCAGTTGTCAGGCTGGGCTTCGTGGCGTCTGGTTGCTATGGCAACCACAAATACCTACCGAGGCAGAAGGTGTACAGATCCAAGGTTAAAGGGATTTGTTTTAAACGTTTTTGGTTTGTTGTGTTTTCTTCAGTTTATTTTCTTATCTGTTAACCTGATCAAAGGTTTATTCACATGCTAAACCCCAATTTCTATTGGTATCTGCATACGCTGAATTAAACCAGTGGGGTGGGGGTAGATTTTGTGGGAGGCTCCTGTAAGCCCGGTATGCCTTTCTATGTATGTTTTAAACACATTTTGGAATAAAGAGAACCATTTTATTGGAAAGAATCCATCTATTCAGACTGGTGAACCTGTGACCCTGGTTTAGTTCTCTCGGGATTCTGTACTTGCTAGTACTCTTAGCCTATTTATAGCTTATAAAACGTGTTAAAGTAAGTTTCTGATCTATCGAACTTGTAGTATTCAGAGCTGTAGGCAATTTATAAATACCCTTTCTTTAAAAATGTGCTCAGCTGTTTTTGGATCCATACATGCCCACTTTCTACCATAAACGGTCAATACAAACTGTCTAGTGAATAATCTGCATAATTTTATGTCGGGCATTTCATGGGTAACCATGGCTACCAAGAGGCAGAGAAAGCAATTCCACAGAAGGCACAAAAACCCTTTTTATTTCAATCATTTAATCAATGTTTATCTACAGCGTTCTAGTCAGCCAAAAGCGACCTAACTGCTGCTAATCAAAAGACAAAAATACAGTTTCAAAAAGAAAATGTGTAACAGGACAAGGTTAACATTTAAAAAGTTATAGATAAAAATTGTGAAAAAATAGAAAGCAAAAGCAGCTGTACAAGTTATAAAACAAATAAGAACAACTTCTTGAAGCAACAATAAGACTGCAATAAAAGCAAATGAAAACTAAATTACAGCAGAACACAAGTTTCACCTCTCCTAGATATCTAAAGCTTGACAGAAAAGGTGCGCTTCAAGTCGACTTTTAAAAAGAAGCATCTATACAAAATATTGATTTGGGATCACAAACAACGGAAGAGCTGCAAGTGACACATCGTTGATGCATCCGTGTGCCTGACATAAAGAAAAGCTGAGGGCGGCATTCACGGTTCGAGCAGGTCTAACACTGGATCCAGTTCAGAACATAGATCTAATATGACTGCTTTAGCCCCCCCCACCCCCCCACCCCCACCTAGATACTTTCAGTGACTGATCTTCAATGAGTGCCAGCGCATCTATTCTGCATCATTAAGCAGCAGTATCGCTGTCTTATATTCTATGTACTGTACTTCACAAAAGTGCAGTTTTGGATCTCTCTTGCTGCACTGTCAATGTCCTCTGTATCCAAAATGTGCGTAAGCAAGATTCTTTGTGTGCTTAAAGTTACACCCATTTTTCCGTCACGTTTTTAAACATTTTTAATAAATCCCCAACTTGGAGTAGAAAATTGCTTACGTAGTTTTCAGACCCTGTTTTATGCATAAGCAAGCTTTATAAATAACACCCCTGGTACTTGCTGGAGAGAAATTTTCCTTCTTTCCTGTAATGTAATGGGACTGGTTTATTTTTTATGGTGCTTTTAACACCGATCTGTCAAAAATTTATTGATTTTTATTGAAGTTGAAACTATATCATTATTGCCTGATAATCGTTGTATCTTAATTTCACACAGTTACTATTTCTTACTGTGTCTGTGGGAATCAGTGAGCTATTGTTTATCCAAAGCTTTTCCAGGTGTTTAACTTATGTCATTTATGATTGTTGCAAAAATTAGGCAGATTTCCAAATAAAATGCAATATTGCAGGAATTCATATACAGTGCTGTGAAAAAAGTATTTGCTTCCTTCCTCCATTTTTTTATTTATTTAAAATCATGAAACAAGATTTGATATCAGAAAAAGACAACGAGAGAAGATACCAAAAGCAGTTCCCAAATGAAGATTTCACATATTAATCAACAAATCTATCAAACCTAAATATACTTTGAAATGGCAGCTTTAGGAAAAGATAACTTTAAACAAAACGGATGAGACAGTTCTTCTGAGTTCTGACTTTTATTACTTGCTATAGCAAGGAGAGACGTACCAAGTAGGTATCTGAAATATTCAGTCTTAAAACTCCACTTTATACAAGTTTGGTCAATCCCAGTAACATAGCATGGAGAGGGAAAGCTGAGTATTTTATTGTCCCTATCAAGGGTGAGGGAAAGCAGATCTAAAAAGAACTTTTTCCCCTTCATACCTAATATAGAAATAGGTGAAGGTTAATGGGGGGGGGAGAGGTTCTTCATGACAACCACTGTGGAATAACAACATCTCCCCCCAGTCGGGTCAGATCCCAACCTTTAACTCACCCTCACTTTCCTCACTGCGGCTGCTTGTCCGTGTTTGTGTCTCGGGGAGATTCCAGCAGAAACTAAGTGGATATACAATAAGAGTCAGAGCTTACAAGTGTGAATTCCTGTAGTGTTAGTGGAGGGTTGTTTGCATTTAAGAGCTTAGTTGGGAAATTTTGTTCGCAGGCAGTGAATCAGTGTGCAGAGAGAGTGTTTCTCTCCTGTCTTGGCCTGTTGGTAGAGTGAATGTGTCAGAACTAATTGTGTCGACACAAATAAAACAAAATGGCTCCTATTGGTTCCTGCATCTAAATTCTCCATGCAAACCCAACTTTGGTATGCATACACACACGCCTGCCTGCTGGAAGAACCCGGTATTTGTACATGGACCCTTTATTTAGATAATTATGTATTGTAATCTGATTTGTGTTGCTTTAGATTTCAGATATATTTATTGAACAATTCTTAATCTATGGATTCTATAAAAATGAATAAAATAAGGAAATGGAGGTAAAGTAACTTCTTATTTTCTGTGTTGTGATGCCTGTTTTCCGTTTTAAAAAATATGGTTCAAAAAGTTATGAAAAGGGATTCTGAACAGACTTTAGGGAAGCTTCCCAGACAACGAAATAAATACCGATTTGAAAGGGCACGTGAATGTTGTATGATGTTCCCAATAAGTACAAAGCTAAAGTAAAAAACAAGTAACAGCATTGTCAATAAAAAAAAATAAAAAATAAATCCCAATTTAAAAAAAAAGAATCTCTACAGCTAAACCCCACAAAGTTATTATTTTCAAATAAAAGTAGAAAATTTAAAATCTATATGCTCAGACTCATGTAACATGATGCCGTTTACAGTTAAAGAAAGACTCTACAGGCTGCTGCAGCTACTTGTCTGTGTCATGTTACCATCTCTTCAACGTGCTCAGATGTCCCAAGCAAGGTCCGCATTAACTGAATATTTTTCATATTTGACCCTTTATTTAGAACAGTGACAGAAAAATATGAAGGCTGCCCATCATTTTTTTTCACATTAGTAATCACACCACTTGGTGACAATGCGTAAATACTTTCAACTTTAGACATGGAGTCCTTTAAATAAATCCATTAAAGACAAGACACTTTATTTAACACAGGTGCCTGCAGGGGCTTTCCTCGCACGGGCTTCCCTGCTGCTGAAGCGTAGTTTATGGATCAGGAAACGGTTAGTTCATGGAGTCTTTTAGACGTCTGATTGGTTTAAATGGAGAAATGTTTCCTCACTTTAAAACTGGCTGATGCAGCGCTTAATTCTTCTCTCCAGTCTGGCAGTTGAGTGCACATTCAGCCTCCAGGACAACATCTAAACCCCCATGTGTTTCTTGTTTCTGAGTCAAAAATCCCAAACCTCATGACAAGAACCTCTCCAGCAGCAATCCCACTGTTTAATTATATACAAATGGGTGCACATTTCAGTTCAAAGTGGAGCAAGAACCGCAGAAGTCGTTGTGTTTTAAGTGCAATTGTTTCATTTCACTTTTATAAATCACTTTCTGTTCAGCTTGTTTAGATTGTATATTATTTAAAATGAATATATTATAATAATTACTACTGAATATGTATTAACTTGTTGGACAATTGCTATAGATAGGCGCCAGCCCCCCTATTAGAATGAAAAAGTTGAATGGTAAAAATAGATCATGACCTGATTTTTCGGACCCTGTCAAACAAAATGACGGACAAAAAAAACATGTCCAGCATGACATCTGATCCCAAACCATCAGTAGTAAAAAGTTCAAAGCAAACTGTTTATGAAGCAGGAGAACAATGTTTTTTGTTAGCTTTCTCCACAGACGATTAACAGGTATGAAGACAAAAGCAAATATGAAGACTGTTTTTATTATTTTTTTCTCATGTCTTGTACTATCGTGGCTGCTTAGCTTAAGAGGTCATCCTGGACGCTGTTTCAACTTATCAAAATAAATTACTGATGTTCCTCACCATTGAGGGCACAAACGTTAAGATTTACAACCACTTCACTGCCGTGCCACCTCCACAAAAAAGTGCATTATTAACAGTTTGCGTGTGTTACAAATGTAATAATAGTCTGTATTTGTTTTTTCTCTGCAAGGTAATGGCTTCAGGAAGATGGGAAGATCACGAACCCACACTTATCTTTTTAAGTAATTTAAAATGAGACAAACAAGTAAGCTGCAAGAACACTGAATATAAAATATTGTTAATATTAAATTTGCAGCAAAGTTATTTCTAATGGTGTTTCTTTATATTTTGTGCCACTGTGAGTGTCTGTTAGTCGATGTTCTGTTCAACTGGGAGCGATGTTGAAGTGGAGCTTTTAAATTAACAGGATGGCACATCAGTGTCCCTTCCAATCAAATGTACACATGTTGAGTCATTTTTGAGCGATATTCACTTAATCTCCACTTTTTAATGAGAGAAATGTGCCCCATGAGCACAGTGAGAGACAGCAGCTTGCCTCAGTAATCGGGTTAGATGTACTGAATTTTGCCATCATAATTGTAGCTTCTGGACGCTGATTGATTCCAGCCATTAAACCGAAACGCTGCTGTTCCATCTGTGCATTAGTTACTGAATAGTTTGTCTCATGTTGTTATTTTTTTGTCATGTTTTCATGTTAAAGTTTGTGATTGTCAGCATACAACCAAAAGGCCGTCAGTGAAATAAGAGTTTTGAGGTTTTTCTGTATGTTTTTTCCCCCAGAAAATCATCTTAAACGACATGTAAAAGGAGAGGATTGCTACATTTATGCATTTAGGATAGGCTCAACACATGCTTTTAATTAAAATGGAATTGAGGTCTTAAAAGCATGAGAGAAAAATGGGAGTAAGATTAGCATTAAGATATTTACTGACTGAACAACATGCAATTTTAGCTGCCTTCTCTGGGCATTATGAAAAGAGCCTCGCATTAGCTCTGCAGGGTTTTCTTAAGCAAATGGAACAGTGGTAACTTTTATACAGGTGAAACTTGAAAACTTAGAATTTCATGCAAAATTTAATTTATTTCAGTAATTCAAGGTAAAAGGTAAAACTATTATATGATATTAAGTAGACTCGTTATGTGTAAAGTGAGATATTTTCAGCCTTTATTTCTTACATTCTGATAATAATGGCTTACAGTTTATGAAAACTCCAAATTCAAAATCCCAGAAAAGTTAAATATTACATGAAATTAATAAAACTATGATTTTAACAGAGAAATGTCAGACCTCTGAAAAGTATAATCATACATATATCAGTGTTTGGGCCCATTTTGCATTAATCACTACCTCAATACGGCGTGGCATGGATGCTATCAGCCTGTGGAACTGCTGATGTGTTATGGAGGACCAGGATGCTTCAATAGAGGCTTTCAGCTCTTCTGCATTGTTCTGTCTCATGTCTCTCATCTTTCTCTTGGCAATGGCTCATAGATTCTCCGCAGGGTTCAGGTCAGGTGAGTTTTGCTCTTCTCTTCTTTCCAGATCTCGGAGTGTACAGTCGCATCTGCTCTCCCTCCTCCTCTCTGTGTCTGCCTCTGCCTGATCCTGTCGTTCTTGTCCTCTCATATCTATCTGGAGCGCCACTCTGCATTTTCCCTCTGATGTTTTACCATGGATCTGGTCAGCTGGTCTCTAAATGCATTCGATCACATTTTCTCTAACCAAAGAGCGGGACCTGGGATATCCTCTTGTCCTGGTGGAACACTTCCGGGCAGACACGTAGTAGATTCTTGGGGAGAATAGAAGATTATGTGTCTGTTGTTGCTCTTCGTTAAAGATATTGAAGATATCTATCCCACCACCATATGTCTCTCTTGTGGCTGTTTGGGTGCTGGGGTGTCTTATTTTGTTGTTTTTCAGTACCTCCGCCCTTTCCCCTGATGAGGACCGGGCTGAGATGTTTGTATTTTTTTCTCCCCTCGTTCACCTTGTGCATCCTGACCTAATGTCACCCCCTTCATCTCAGTATGGGAATGCCTGTATATGGCGATCCCACAGCCGCCCGATCCTGTGATGTATGTGTGTCTGTATGTGTTATATGCTTGTCATGGATGTCCAGCGGTTATGGAGGTGGGACCCAAACAGTAGCACACAAACAACCTGAGAAAGACATAAGTAGAAACTTCTTCTTATTTTATTTTCAAGCTGTAATTCAAACCAAACTAACCCAGAACAATGGGAGACAGACGGTTTATATACAGCTTATATAAACTGAGAGAAACCATTCATGGGGAAAAACAGATGCAGTCTGAAATGGAAGCAGAAACATATTTACATTTAAGTGCAAACAATACTTTTACCAACTACAGTATACCAACTGTATTAACCAAACCGGAAATATGTTAAGCACAGTAATTACTGCAAATGAAAACAGAAAACCGCGCCAAAGCATCCCTCCCCTAAATCCATTTCCTAACATGGAGCAGTCCCAGTATTAAAAAAAGTGTGCACAAACCCCTGGGGAACAATTTAACCGTTAAGTCATAGTTATTTTAAAAATATGTGTTTGCTATATTGTTTAACCAATTATGTAGATAAGTACTGAAAATTAACAGTGATCTATTGGCCTTTACAGGAATGATCAAGATGGGACCTGCAAACAAAGACAAACATTAAATCCAAATAAGCTTAACTAAAAAACCCTGTTTCTTAACTGTTCATTTCATGAGTCTCTATCTACAATCAATGCAGCCAAATATAAATGTAACAGTTTCCCATCATTACACCAGGTTTTGGTACTTTTGGCAGTATGAGCAGGTGTAAAACCCGTATCTGCCAAAGAAAACATCAAGTGCTACAAAATGTCCTGGTAGATTGCTGCGTCGACTCTGGACTTAATGAAACGCAATGGACCAACACCGGCAGATGAACACAGACTGTGGGAACTTCACTCTGGACCTGAAGCATCTTGTATTGTCTTCCTCTCCATTCTTCCTCCAGACTCTGGGGCCCTGGTTTCCAAATGAGATGCACAATTGGCTCTAATAAGCAAAGAAGACTTTGGACCATTGTGAAACAGACCAGCAGCAGCTTGACAAGAGAAATACAACATTTCAAACCCATGTCCAGGAACCGCCTGTGTGTGGTGGCTCTTGATGCACTAACTCTGTCAGTCCACTCCATGTGAAGCTCCCCAACACTTTTAAATGGCTCTTTGCTGACACTCCTCTCCAGGCTGCAGTCTTCCCAGCTGCTTGTGCACCTTTTTTCCCCACACTTTTCCCTTCCTCATAACTTTCCATTACTGTGCTTTGATACGGCACTTTGGGAGCATCCAACGTCTTTTGCAATGACCTTTTGTGGCTTTCCCTCCATTTTGAGGATGTCAATGAGGGTTTTCTGTACATCTGTCAGGTCATTAGTCTTCCCCATAATTGTGATTCCTGCTGAACAAGACTGAGAGACCATCTCAATCATGGGTCCCCAACTCCTGCAGGTTTTAGTTCTTTCCCTGGTTCAACACACCAGAATCAAATGATGGCTCATCAGCAGGCCTCTGCAGAACTTTGCCCTGCTGAGGAGGAAGTTTGACAATTTTAATCAGCTGTTTTGGAGCAGAGACAAATCTAAAACTGGTAGGGCACCAGCCCTTGAGGCCTGGAGTTGGGGACCCCTGAAATGCTCAGAAACCTTTTGCAGGAGTTTTTGATTAATTAGCTGATTAGAGCGTGACACTTTGAGCCTAAAGTATTGACATTTTTCATAATATTCTAATTGTCTGAGAATTTCACTTTCCGGTTTTCATAAACTGTGAGCCATAATCATCAAATTATAACAAATAAAGATGTGAAATATCTCGTTTTGCATGAGATGAGTCCATCTCCTATATTAGATTCACCTTTTTTAGTTAAATTACTGATATAAATAAGCTTTTGCACTATATTTGAATTTTCCTTTTTCATTTGTACTTCTCAAACACAGACTTATATGTATCATATTGGGATTTTATGTGAAAGACCAAGAGGGGCATACTTGAGAAGAGGAAGGAAAGTGCGACATGGTATTTATCTTTTATAGATAAATGGTAAATGGCCTGTATTTTATATAGCGCTTTACACTACATTCACTCATTCACACACTAATGTGAGAAACCTTTATCTACCCTTTTGTCCCTTTTGCCCAAAAAGTTGTCAGGTACACAGAAAACGTAAATGAAGGTGCTCTGGTCGGATGAGACCAAATTGAACCGTTTTGCTTTCAAAATGGTGTGTGTAGCCAAAAAATAACACTGCACTTCACTGTGAACACTCCCATCGCAGGAATTATCATGCACTAAGTACCTTGGAGAGACTCTTCTCGCATCCATGGCGGAGGCAGGGCCATTTTTTCCAACTATACCAGCTGCTGTCGGACACCAGGGAGGAATCTGGAGCTGACTGTAAATAGGCCTCCTTGTTGAAAGTCACTGTATGGTGGCACAGATTTTTTTTTTCTTTTTTGCCTGCATGTTTGTTTTGGATTAATGGATTTTATAGTAAGTAAGTCTTGACTGGGTGAGCTACTGTATTTCTTTTTAGCTCATCATCAAGAGCTATAGTAAATGCTGTCTGCCTTGATGGGTTTGTAATTGATAGGACTGTCTTATGTTTCTTTGAGATTATGTTTACATTTTCTAGAAGCCTATAAATGTGTGTTATACACATTTAGTTTTTTCTTCTGCTTTTGCTTCTGCAGCCGGTCACCAAGCAAGCCAGTTGTAATGTTTTATATCTCAGTTTTTAATATCTATCGCATTGTTTGTCCTGCACAATTAAACGAGTGAATCATCTTCAGATCAGCCCATCCTGCAGACTCAGCTCATATCATCAGCATGTGTTTCTGTGCCGGTGTTTGTTTATTTCTGTTTTCTCGACCAAATTCCGCTTGAGAAACGGCCCGAGGCCTCTTCACTGGCGTCTGCATCTGTGAGCTCATCTGCCCTCCATGTGCGTACAGCTATGTGTAACCTCAGAGTGACATATGCAAGCGCCGCTACGTTTTACTGTATTTCTTCCTGCTGTGTGACGTAAACACAAGGTCAGAGTGGGCGAGCATGTGGTGGGAGAGATGCTGGGTATTTGAGGAATTTCGGAGAGCATCTGTGTGCACTCAGGCATGCACAAAAAGGGGAACTCGCACTCTATGAATGCCTTCACACACATCAACATTTTCATGCCACAGTCAGTCAGCTTTTCTGTCTTTGTCTTGCAACAACCTCACACATACACTTGAGCAGTCTAGTGCAGTAACATCAGCAGCAGATAGAGGATGCTACAGGATTGTGGAAGGAGCCTGGCCAATCGGCTGGCAGTTTTTTTTTTTTCCAGAGCCCGGCTTCCCACTGGCACATCATCTTCTCCTCTTTTTTTTCCCCTCTTCCTGACGATCGTCGTCTCTCTCTATCTGTGTCTGTCTCTCTTCATCTACCATCTCCCCCCCTTCCACAAACACCCCCACTCCGGTCGTCATCTTCTGGGATTAAAATTGGCTGCAGTCGGTTGCTGTGTGTGAGCAGCAGTTGAGAAGCCGAGGAAGACGGGGAAGACTGGGAGGTTTTACCAAGGTAAAGGAAGATGTGTGGCGGTAGGATGTGAAGCTAAAGGACGCCAGGGAGGACAGGCTGTCAGTGGATATATATAGCCTACCTGTGGAGAAAGACTGGTTTTTATCAACATCTGGGCCAGCTGCTGTTGAGGTGCATGGATCTGCCTCTTCCCTGTCTGGCTTTCTTCATCTCAACCCCTCTCTCTCTTTCTCTCTCTCTCTGTCTCTCTGTACTCTTGTGCATGTATTAATGATTGTCTGTGTCTGCATGCCCAACATAAAGCCTGTGCCTGAATATAAAGCAGTCTTCTTTGACGTTAAACCTATCAGCAAATCCCATCAGGCCAAATTTTAATGAAGGTTTTGCCCATGCTTCATTTTTTCCACCCTCTCATTTTTCCCTTTAGCGTTGCTGAAAATTGTGATGAAATGGTCCTAGTTTATGCATGATTTCCAAAAGAGGCGATATGTTATTGTTTTTCTGAAAATCCTAGTCACCTCTCTCAGGAACTCACATGCATGTGTTTGCACTGGGGCCCAATGCGTTTCCACACCAGTGCAACGTGCCCACCCCCCACCCCTGACAGGTAGGCGCTGCGTTAACTTGTAGGCCCAAGGCTGTCTACTCAGTTTGGCAGGAGGTCAATATTGTATGCATGGATGAGATGACACGTTTGTCATTTGTAAATGCTTAGCACGTAACCTCATCCCTTCCGCTGTCGGATGTGATACTATTGCATACCAAATGTTGCGTGTAGAGTGAGTTCTCCTCCTCTCATCCTCCTGAGCTTCTCTTTGTTTTTACTATTTGTGGACCTTCTCGTCAACCTTTCCCCGCTCTTTGCTCCGCTGCATTCAGTTGTGTTCATTTCTTGTTTTTACTGTGTTTCACTTGAGTGATTTAATGCCAAGAAAAACAGCTTATGCAGCATATAATCTATAGAAACATAGAGGTAGAGAAGAGGGGGTGCGAGCTGTTGTCCTCTGTAGCTTTTGTTACCTAACCTGCTGACACTGCACATTAAATCCCTAGGGGATCACCGGTTTACACAATTACCCCGACATGTATGTGTTTGGCTCAGTGGATGGTAGCACTGACTGCTTTGGTTTGGCTGTGAAAGTTAGTGCGAGCTACCAGTCTGAATGCCCTAAACATGCAATGTGGCTCTTGTGTTGGTCATTTAGCATGGGTGTGTTATTTTTGTTGCACGTAACTTTAAATCCGAAGTCTCTGGTAGAAAAGAAAATCAACAGAAATGCACCAAACCCTGCACAAAACTCTAAGGTTTCCCACTCTGGCCTTAAAATCCAATATGGTCGCCTTATGGATGCAGAAATAGAAAGTTTATTTTTGCCGTCCTGTTTTAAAAAATTTTTTATGTCATTCTGAACAACTTAACAGTGCCTAATTTTGGGTTTGGATGATTTGCTATAAAGTTTTAAGTTGGAAAGAATTAATGGAAACATCCCCTCTTTGAAGATGGCATCCTGACTTGCAACTGACCTTAACAAACAGTATTCCTTAGCATAACATGCAGAGAGAAGTGCATTTTATTGACTTTTCTTGCAAACGGCAATTGGCATTGGTGCCTAAACCCACCAATTAGCAAACACCAACTGGTTTTACTACGTGCAAGTGGAACATGGTTTATTCTGGATTTCATTTCATCTACAAGAAAGGGACAGTCCTTTATAACTGTACCGCCTGTGGAAACTCGCGTCCTTCAAGGTCTGCAGCAAGATCCTGCATATCTTCATCAAGTCTGTTGTGGAGGGTATGATCTCTTCAACCTTCATCTGCTAGAGGAGCGGCATTACAGACATCGACTGTGGAACCTCAGGAGATGATTGTGCAAAGAAAGATTCTTCCTAAAATCAAGAAAATTATGGAAAAGCCTATTCATCTTCTTCGTTATACTAATAAGAAAAAACAGTGTCTTCAGTTGGAGGCTTCTTATGTTTCACTGTAACACAGACTGCTACAAAAATTAATTTCCTTCTGGAATCACTAAATCATTTATCCGGATATCTGACCTTTGGAAAGTCAAATTCCAACCTTCATATTCCATATGTCAGCCTTACATATGTGTTAACATGCGTCAATATAAAGACTTTTTGAAATCCAGATTTTTGTTTTTAATTAAATCAGTTTGACTCACAGTACTGAACAAGGCTAGAAAACATGTTGCTACAGTGATAAAACATGAAGTAAAAGAAGCACATTCTGATTGGTTGTCGTTAGCCTGGTCATTGAACTAAACTGTTTTTCCGACTTGTAAGTTGAACATGGTTAATGCAGGGTTCTCCTTCAGGCTGAAATGTTTTTAGCCACCTTGGCTAATTCTCAGTCATTTCAATTAGCTGCATGCAAAGTTGATTAGCCACAACCTGATTACAGTGTTGGCTAAAATAGAACATTCTATTATTTAAACTGAAGCCAAATGCCATTTATTGCAAGCTCAGATGAATACCTTTGAGAACAAATGATGCAGACTAAAAAATTCAGTATAAAAGTGTTGGTTGCAAAAATAAACGCTTAAATTTGCATGCCACTCTGTCTAGCTACCGGTAACTAACTGGGTCTTGTTTTTGACTGACCAGCAGTGGACTCTAGAAGCTAGACTTCTAGGTTTTGATATTAAAGAGATCCCTACTCCCTGATATCAACTAGCAGAAGATATCTCACAATCCACACTTGTTTCTAGCCCAGTCTTTGTCTGTTTCAATACAAGTATGATACTGATATCTGACAGTTTAAGACCCACTTTGTATATTTTCTATAAAAAAGAAGTGACTTAAATCAATAGAAATAAGTAAAACATCCCTTTCTTTAAAGTACAACCAATCTCTTTGAGAATATAAAAGTTTTCAGGTTTATTGTCACGGTGTAATAATAGACCAATGAATCAAACTGCTAAAAACATGATTCACACAGGCCTCATTTTAATATCCAGTAAGATCTTTGGAGAACCAAATGAGCAAGACACACCTTTCTAGTGCAGTGACTAGACCTGACCCTGACACTGACTCTTTTCATTTGTTTGTTTAGGGGGGGTAGTTGACAAAGATTTGCGCCACTACCTCAACCTACGCTTCTCCAAGGGCTCAGTGGACCACGACCACCAGCAGATCATCAGAGACAACCTCTACCTCCGCACTGTTCCGTGTAAGTCGTTACCTTCTTCCACTCTCTTGTCCTCATTACTGTTTCACTCCTCTCTGATCTCACTTTTCTAATACATCAGTGTAATTGTTTTTTTTTTCTCCCTCTTTGTTTCTTTTTAAATAAGATGCTGCCCACTCATCCCTGGGCCTTATTTCCTTCTCTTTTTCCCCTTTTTAGTTTTGCCTCAGGATGTTGCCCCCTTAATGCTTTCAGTGCACACACGCGCTTTCGCTCTGTCTCTCGCCGTCTCCCGCTCCTTCTCTTCCCTCAGTCGTTGGAGGTTTCCACGGCAACCACCTTCTTGTCTGGAGGCTTGCGTTGTCGTGATGCCCTGCCCCCTTCAGCACACATGCACAACACATATGGAGATATAAAGAGATGATAATATCTCTCTTGGAAATGTTTAGAAAATTACTCCATGCTGGGCGAAGAGTCACTCATATGCTTCCTGCCTGTGGGTTAGACATGAAATGTGGGTTGTGTTAGCAGTGTAATTCAGCCTATTGGTGTGTGTGTTTCCGTGCCTTTTGCCTCATTCCCCCGGCAGGTCCTCCTTCTGTCAATGCATGGAACAGCTGATGAATCAGCTCGATGACTGGTTGTTACTCCATGTTCATGCAGGAGGTGAATCAGGAGAATTTCAGTGTATTCATTTATTTATTTGAAGGAATTTAAACTTGTCTGCAATGTTTCTTTGGATGCTATGTTGGCGTTCTCAACCAGGTTTTTGAAAGAAATCTAATTCTGTTTTCCCTCTTCTCTTCTATTGTCCTCATCTAATTTTCGCTCCATTTGAGTTTTAGCTTTAATCCACATATCTTTAAATATTAGGGCACAAAGTGTGAAAGCTAAGGCATATGGTAAAGATCAGGATGTGATGTCATCACCTACTTACAATACAGGCCAAAAGTGCTTTTTCTTTATTTTCATGACTATTTACATTGTAGATGCTCACTGAAGGCATCAAAACTATGAATTAACACACATGGAATTATGTAGTACTTTTCCAAAAGTGTGAAATAACCTGGCCTCCAAAGTAACCGGACCTGAACCCAATCGAGATGATTTGGGGTGAGCTGAACCGCAGAGTGAAGGCAAAAGGGCCAACAAGCACTAAGCATCTCTGGGAACTCCTTCAACACTGTTGGAAAACCATTTCGGGTGAATAACTGTTGAAGCTCAGCAGAATGCAAAGCAGTAATCAGAGAAAAGGGTGGCTACTTTGAGGAATCTAAAATATAACACATGTATTAATATATTCATTATTTGATGCCCTTACTTGAGAATCTACAATGTAGTCATGAAAATAAAGAAACAATGAGAAGGTGTGCCCAAACGTTTGGTCTGTACTGTAGTTACTACTAGTTTGACAATGCAGGTCAGAATTTTAATAGGATTCTGGATGAAATACACAGAACAAAACAGGAATCATGGGGCCATAGCTATTAACAGATATCTGGCACACTTTAATCCTGGTATTGGGAGTGGTTGTCCTTTCTGCTTTCAGGAAGGAACAAACCAACATCTGTTTATTCAGTGTCCAAGGCTAAAAGATCTCTTCAAATTTTTGTTGACACTTTTTCAGGGGTTTGGGATGTAATTTTCAAATTGTCTTTTTACAAACCGGATTCCAAAAAAGTTGGGACACTTAACAAATTGTGAATAAAAACTGAATGCAATGATGTAGAGATGGTAAATGTCAATATTTTATTTGTAATAGAACGTAGATGACAGATCAAAAGTTTAATCCAAGTAAATGTATAATTTTAAAGGAAAAATATGTTGATTCAAAATTTCATGGTGTCAACAAATCCCCAAAAAGTTGGGACAAGTAGCAATAAGAGGCTGTAAAAGTAAATTTGAGCATAACGAGGAGCTGGAAGACAAATTACCACTAATTTGGTCAATTGGCAACATGATTGGGTATAATAAGAGGTTCTCAGAGTGGCAGTGTCTCTCAGAAGCCAAGATGGTTAGAGGATCACCAATTTCCACAATGTTGCGCAGAAAGATACTGGAGCAATATCAGAAAGGTGTTACCCAGCGAAAAATTGCAAAGACTTTGCAGTTATCATCATTGACTGTGCATGATATCATCCGAAGATTACGAGAATCTGGAACAATCTCTGTGCGTAAGGGTCAAGGCCGTAAAACCATACTGGATGCCCGTGATCTCCGGGCCCTTAAATGACACTGCACCACAAACAGGAATGCTACTGTAAAGGAAATCACAGAATGGGTCCAGGAATAATTCCAGAAACCATTGTCAGTGAACACAATCCACCGTGCCATGCGCCGTTGCCAGCTGAAACTCTACAGTGCAAAGAAGCCATTTCTAAGCAAGATCCACAAGCTGAGGCGTTTTCAGTGGGCCAGGGATCATTTAAAATGGAGTGTGGCAAAATGGAAGACTGTTCTGTGGTCAGACGAGTCACGATTCAAAGTTCTTTTTGGAAATGTTGGACGCCATGTCATCCGGACCAAAGAGGACAAGGACAACCCAAGTTGTTTTCAACGCTCAGTTCAGAAGCCTGCATCTCTGATGGTATGGGTTGCATGAGTGCCTGTGGCATGGGCAGCTTGCATGTCTGGAAAGGAACCATCAATTCAGAAAAGAATATTCAGGTTCTAGAACAACATATGCTCCCATCCAGACGTCATCTCTTTCAGGGAAGACCCTGCATTTTTCAACAAGATAATTCCAGACCACATTCTGCATCAATCACAACATCATGGCTGCGTAGGAGAAGGATCCGGGTACTGAAATGGCCAGTCTGCAGTCCAGATCTTTCACCTATAGAGAACATTTGGCGCATCATAAAGAGGAAGGTGCGACAAAGGAGGCCGTAGACGATTGAACAGTTAGAGGCCAGCATTAGACAAGAATGGGAGAGCATTCCTATTTCTAAACTTGAGATAATGGTCTCCTCAGTCTGTTGAGTGTTGTAAGAAGAAGGAGAGATGCCACACAGTGTTGAAAATGGCCTTGTCCCAACTTTTTTGGGATTTGTTGACACCATGAAATTTTGAATCAACATAAATTTCCCTTAAAATGATACATTTTCTCAGTTAAAACTTGTGTTCCATAATTTATGTTCTATTCTGAATAAAATATTAGAAGTTGGCACCTCCACATCATTGCATTCAGTTTTTTTGACGATTTGTAAAGTGTCCCAACTTTTTTGGAATCCGGTTTGTATTTATGGTCCATATTATGCTGTGAAAAAGAAAGCTGTGGTTTCATTGTTGAATCTTATTTAATGTATGGCTAAACTAGCCATAAGGAAAACAAGGAAACATGTCAAACAGGAAGAAGGTTTACAGGATGTTCTAGAGTTGTTTAATAGACAAATGGCAGCAAGGCTTAAGGCGAAAATTGAGTTTTATAAACTAAAAAAGAAAATTGACGTTTTTGTCACCTTAAAAGATGTTTTGTGTTCGGTTAATGATAAACATTTAGTTATTTATTTCTAGTGAACTCTTGTGGTTGTAATTTTTTAAAGTTAGAATAAATTACATTTTAAACCTTTTTCTATCTTTCTTTCTTTCTTTCTTTCTAACATGTCCTCAGTACAACTGTTGGTCATGAATTCATAGTGAGCGTCTCTATTTTGTTATTTAAAATTGAAAAGCTGTGTCTGGAAAACTCTGGGCTACTCTCTGATATTCACCCGAGTAATATGTTAGAATCGTGGATCTATCCAAAAGGAGAACTGACCTGCAGTTGATAGCAGCAACAGATCCAGCAATGCTTCTAATTATTTTTACAACTTCGTATTGAATAGAAATTTGGGAATTGAGTCAATTCTACAAAGAAATAAAAGTGCAACCCAGTGTCATACATTTTATTTTTATGCATCCCTTTTTAAACATTTTTAGTGTCTGAAATACGAAATAGTGATTTTGACAATGTTTCTGCAAGCTACAGATTAGATCAGGGGTGTCCAGCTCCAGGCTTTAAGAGCCTGTTTATATTTTAATCTGTTAGTGGTAAATATTGGGACGCTGTGTGAACTGCAGCCTCACGTTCCTGTTCTAAATTGACCAAAGTCACACCCTGTGTGGTTTTCTGCTAGTGTACCCCATCTTCTTCAATGCTGACATGTATTTTCAGAGAAGCTTTTTTTTATATCTCAGTTATTATCAGTTTACCTTTGCTCATCTGACATCAACAAGATATTTATTCACACTACTCCCAGTGACTATTCACAGTAAACCAGTGTGATGCTATGCTTGAACTCCAGTATAGGTCATCTACACTCAATCTAGAAGCCTAAGCTATACCTAAACATTGCATAAAGTTCCTGCACAGTTCCTGTCTGCGATTGGCTGATTTGTGCTAACAAGTTTTATAAATTAGAAAAATACACCCAGAGTAGTCTATCCAGGACCTAAAACACTTATCAGACACTGATTTTAAAGTGACTGAAGTGTTTGTTATCCTTTTAATAATTTTTTTGCCCAAAGGCAGTGATTTTCTTATTGTAGTGAGTGTGTTAAAGTGTTTTCAATAACAGTGCTGCTGAGGACGTTCTATGTGTATAAGCAATTAATAACCATTCTGATAAAAGTTCCTATGGAAGTGAGTTACAGTATATGCTGTAACCGTTTAGAGGATTTAAAGATTGTGAAAAGTCTAAGTAGCAACACCCTGTTAATGGCGCACGCAGAAGATTTATGTGTTTTATGCGACTAGTTACAGTGTTTAACGTCCAGTGCTAAATTTGACAACAGATTTACTGGAAAAGTGGTCGTCCTGCATGCCTGTACCTCACCCTCTGGCTTTCCTCTCGTTTTCTGTCTCTTTCCGACTGTCGGCTGTGTTTTAGTGGAGTTCAGGCCGACTGACAGAGTGACGGCCGAAGTAATGGGCATTGGCTAAACCTTCTAAACCTTTCTTCTCCCTGTTAATCCTGTAAGACGTCATGTGCCTGTTTAGTTCACATTACCCCCCTTTTTACCATGATACTTCAATTTAGTCACCTTCCAACCTCTTATTTGAACAGAACAATTATTATTCTGCGTGATGATATAGCAATTACATCTCCATAATTATCTGTCCATCACATTGCAAAGACGATACAGTGTAAAGAAGACTCCTACACTTAAGCTTTCAAGTCATAACTCTAGTGCCATGTTTTTACAATGAGACCTAAAATGTGTCTTTGTTGCAACAAACAGCTTTTAGGCTTCTTTCACAATTGCATTAGGACGAATATATTATTAGGATGCAATGTATCTTGAAGAATATTAGGCTACGAAGCGTTGCTTCCTAGCAGCTTTTTGCGATGGGAATATTCAATTCAATTCAGGTTATTTATATACCGCCAATTCACAACAGCTGTCATCACAAGGGAAGTTACAAGAAAAGTAATTTTGTGTTGAGAGCTGCAATTCTCTGTATTGTGCAGTTTGACTTGTAACCTTGCCATCATAAACCTCAATTTACAGGAATTAGTGGGGAAATGGAGGATGATATTTCTCCTAAGGAGAACCTAAAAGACCAGAGATTTAGTTATCAAAGCAACAATGAGGTTCTCTTTAGTGTCCAGTCTGTTTATGTCTTAAGCTGTTACCTGTTCGTTATTACAAAGCTGCACAAGAACTGAGAGAGGCTTACCGCCATCAGCTTCAATGTGTGATCACATGATCGCCCCACCACACTCTTCGTTGCTTAGCAACTTAATGATTTCTGTGATAATCAAAATGAGCTGCACTTCTAATCATCATCATTTTCTTTCTGCTTCTTTTTCTTCTCTATACTTTTTTTGGCAGATTACATCCAGATAATTACTCTACCGCCATCTTCTGGACCACACGTTCCTCACATTTCTGTTACATATTTATTGTAGCCTCTTAGGAAATACAGTTTCTCCCTGAAATGTAAATGTTTAACTTTATTACATTGGAATAACATATCTTTAAACCTCAGTTTCTCTGTACTCCACTCCATGAACCATAATATTGTTTCCTGAACTGTACGGCAATTACAAAACCCAGAATCCCTTGATAAAGAGGGTTCTGTTGAAGTTGCAGTGCCCAATTCTTATTCCACTCAGAAGTATTTCTTATCTACTATTCGTTTCTCTGCTTCTTGTAACCTCAACCTTACACTGAATGCTGAATAGATCTCTGCCTTTTGATCCATTATCCCACTAAAGTTATCGCTGTTTTATGGTCCTTCTCCCTTTACGTCAGATTTGGACATTTTTAGGTATTTTTTATTTTTTTATTGCTTCCATTGCCACTTTTTGTTTTTTAAGGAAACTACATATAGCCTGCATCACACCTGCAATGTCTTCTTCTATTGTATTAAACATTTGGCATCAACTGGGATTACATGATATGATATCTACCTTTTGTAAGGATAGATCAGCCTGCACTCTTGCACTCAAATTCTTTTCTTTCACCCACTGAAAACGACCTACATTTGGGTTAAGAACCTTCAGTGTTGGGTATCTTACATTCAAAAAGTAAATAGTTATGATTACAAATTACTCTTTCCAAAAAATATTTAAGTTAGTAACTCAGTTACCACACTGTAAAAGTAATTAGTTACTCAGCAAAGTAACTGTGATGTTATTTCTATGTTCCATGTTTAGGTATGGATAAGTTAACTTTTATAATATCTATAACTTCAAATATTTTCATAATTGAATGACAGAATAAAAAAGCACCATACAGTATTTTAGAACATTTGGTATTTGAAATTGACTCAATAACATTGAAGCTGTATGCAGAAATATTAAAATAGACAAAAAGTAAATATTGGACATACATAATCACACACTTTTCAAGTATGTTTAAAGTGCTAAACTAAGACACAACAGTGGAAGAAATGAAGGAAAATCTGCCCATTAAATATTGCAAATCTCTGTATCTGTAATATTGCACAGAAAACAAAGCACTATCCAAATGGTTGTAGTAAGACATTTTCCAATTGATTTGGCGTCGCCTGGTCAAATGACCTGGAAGCTATTGAAGGAAAACCTGAAATATTACTTCCATCCATCCATTTTCTGAGCCGCTTAATCCTCAAGGGGGTCGCAGGGGGGCTGGTGCCTATCTCCAGCTGTCATCGGGTGAGAGGCGGGGTACAGGCTGGACAGGTCACCAGGCCATCACAGGGCCACATAGAGACAGACAGACACACACCTAAGGACAATTTAGAGTTATCAATTAACCTAACAGTCATGTTTTTGGACTGTGGGAGGAAGCCGGAGTACCCGGAGAGAACCCACGCATGCACGGGGAGAACATGCAAACTCCATGCAGAAAGACCCTGGGCCGGGATATGAACCCACAACCTTCTTGCTGCAAGGCAACAGTGCTAAAATATCGCATGTATTCAAATGTCAAATAAATTGTTGTCTGGTTCTTTAGATGTAGTAAGACATTTCAAGATTGATTTGAGTGAAATCAAACTTCCTGGCTGTGCTTTGCGCTGGCAATATTGTGTTGACAGTTGCAATTTGTTGTATTGTACACTTTGACTTGTAACCTCTCAGTAACTTGGCTTTTCGCTTAATTACTGAATGCACATTTGATTAAAAATCTTTGTTGTGACTACCGTCTTGTTAGCTAGAAAATGTTCAATCCAAGTTAAAGTGGACATCTGGTTGTTACGGTTTTAGTCCAACACTGCCCTGTAGGACGACAAGTCTGCACCTTTTTTTACAAGCTAAGAAAACTATTAAGAAAAAGTGTAACACATTTACAAACTGAAGTTTCTTCTAGTTATCTTCTGGTAGCTAAGTATTTAAATTATGGTCTGGGAAGAAACATACGTAGCAATGCTGTGTGTAAAAGCAACTTAAATGGACTTGACTTATATAGTGCTTTTCTAGTGATAGTGCATTTACATGCAGCAAGAGAAACTTAAATTATCACCTTAGTCTGACTGTAATCAGACTTTTGAAATGCATGCTCACACCTTAGTCCGACTTTAATCTACCGAACTAGAGTTTTACAAATTGGACTAAAGACTCGGATAATGCGATAGGGAATCACATTTCTCTGCAACCAACGCCCGTACTCTCTCACCCTTTGGGAAGTGATGGGACATGGAAGTGCGAATAAACAACTACACAGTAGTACTAAAAGAAGAATATTGCGGCCAAGACATACGTAAGCAGCCAATCAGTGCATTTTTGGTCTGACGAAGAGGCAGTGCATTATGATTGTGTAAATCCTTCTTTGACTCAAAGCTTCACTCCCACCAGCCCCTGTTTATTGCCTGTGAATTGCTCGAGGCTAACCGCTATAAGGCTAACATGTCAGGGCGTATGTCACCATCCATCGTCGGTTAGTCCAACGTACTTCATTTAATAACTCCATTTTATGAGTGACATGTAAACTGGGGGCAAGCCCTTAGTACACTTACTCCAAAAAGCTTTACAATGGAGCCATAATCACAATCACAAACATGCACACAGGAGTGTGACAAGAGTAAGCTAGATTTGAACCTACAACCCTCCGATTGCACTCTGTGTACTTAGCCACGGTATGCCCCAGAATTAGCGATTTTTATAATAAATACATCCAGTTATATTTAAAGCACATTCATGGCTACCTTTTTGTACTTCTATGCTTAAAATGTTATTTAATAAATGTGGGTTGGGGGAAATCTAAAGATGTAAATCCTGTGAATTATGGCTTTGAAAAATGAGTAGCAACCCTGTACCCTCTTGTATGGATGTTTGATGTATATGCATTGTTTGACTTTTTAGGAGTCCCATACTCAGAGTTAGCAGGCGTTGTTGAAACGTTGGACTGACACAGCGTACGATGGCTACAAAAATCTGTGATGTTCCTAAACGTGCTTTGCACTGCCCGGCAGGGATGTTTGTTGTCGTGGATTGAAGCATTTGACAATCGCTGTTTGGTTGTTGTTTTTTTATGTTGTTTTTGTTGTTTTTTTCCTCCCTCGTCTGCAACGTTCTGACCATGCTGTCAGAGCCGGTCTGTCAGCTTGATGAGCAGACGCCACTCTGCATCACAACATGCTGTCAAGGACGTGGAAGGAGGTGTGTCTGGCTGTCAGTGAATTTGTATGTATGTGTGTGCATGTGTGCATACAGCTAGAAGGCTCACATCAACTTCATCCTGTTATGTCATTGGGCTCAAGGATAGCCTGCTGCATTCCAAACATGATGAGTTTAATGTAAGAATGCAGTCTTTGATATTAATTATGTGCCGTAGAGTTTGTATTTAAGCCTCCGTGTTTGTTTTTAAGACTGAGTTTGGACCTCTATTTTTTTGCACACACACAGACCTCTTCATGAACGCATAACGGTTACATGATTAATACTCTTTGGAAATTACCAGAGTTTTTTTTTTTTTAATGTGAAAGCACAGAAAAAGGTGTCTGAATATTTCCAATATTCAAAGAACACTGGAAACTGAGTTACAGTGCCTTGTAAAAGTATTCTAACTAGGAATGTACTATATTGCTGACCTAGAATCATTATTGGCCAATATTGGCAATACAATTTATTATCATATTATGGGTGTTGATTTTTAATTTTCTAATTACATGAGTTTATACCTTACTGTTATACCATGTGAATAGCATTCCTATGTTCTGCAGGCAGGACATTGCGTTCTTTCGGGCCAAATCTGCCTTTTTCGACACCCTTTCTATCTACATATACGTGTTATACATCTTGAAAGATTCTTGTGATACCAATGATATATGCCAATCAAGGATACAATGATAACTGTAGAAAAAGCACCAGCTCACCATTTGTAGCCTCATATCAGCTCCATCTCAAACACATTCTTACATCCCCAAGGGTCCAATCAATGTCCTCCAATAAAATACTTAGTGCACAACAAATCTGATGTCCACAGTAGAACACAATTTGCCACTGAGAACCTTCGTAAATTCCTTCCTTGCCAACATTTATCACAATGTTTTCACAATAGTTTCCATATTCATACAAAATCAATTTTAATACATTTCAAAACTTGCCTGCTAATAGGCCTGCTAAAATAAAATTAAGACTTTATTGCAATGTATTAATAAACTATCAGTCATATTTTCTAATTCAAATAGAAAGAAATCTATTTTGCCCAAGTAACGAGGTTAAAGTTAAGCAAATAGTGGTCAACCGCAGTATAAATACCAAATCCCGTCAGCCCCCTGCATTGGTGTGCCCGCTAGAGCCACTCTGAAGTCATTGCTGTGAAGACAATCACCTCTGGGAGTGGTGTATTCGCAATTTTTGCATGTGCCACAGTTGCTCCTGATATCACAGTAGTACTGTATCTTTATAACAAAAAACGGCAATCAATCGCTGCGGATGTTCATGGCAGCAGCGTTGTGGCTAGCTCCATTCATGTGTGATTTGATTGCGCTGATTCCCGTTGAGGCAACAATCTTCTTTTTACAGTAAGCCTCTTGGTTGTTTTCAGCCAAAGGTTTCAGCCACAGTTTAAAATCCTCAATTTATAGCTAAGAATCGCTAAATTTACACTTCCCTGTATTCAGTAATACTGAATAGTAGTAGTTCACTACACTTCATTATAAATGAGCGGTATATGTCACGTTAGCGACGTTACATGTGACGACTGTATGTCACATATTACAGAAACCCAAGCGAACAGCCATGATAACAGAAGACCAAGAACAAAAAACTTTGATTTTATTAGTTTACCTTGCGTCTGTTTTTGATAGACAAAGATGTACGATAGACGAACTTAAAAAAAAAAGATTTTAGTACTAAGCAAATTAAGACTTTACAAGATAAATTTAAGAATACTTTTTTAATTGTCTTAATTTTCCATAAACTACTTTTCAAAATCTCATAGATACCCTCTCATATCAGCCACTGAGCATTACTGGAAGTCTTAGCTTTTGATTGAAATCTAACTTGACCCAATAGGTGAAAAGTACAAGCATCTGTATCGGTGCATCCCTACTTATTTTATTTTGTAGTTTAGTTTTAGTTTTAGTGTATTACTAGCGTAGTGAGCTTTCTTGATTAAAGCATTTTGACTGGAAAATTCAATTTTCTTTGTGAACAAGCTCTTGTATTGTGAAAAGTTATTGTTTTTTTGTAGTAGTTTTTTTATTTATATCTTATTAATAATTGCCATAAGCAATTATTTCTCATTATTCATAGCCAAACCAACCAATTGTGTCACAACAAAGGGGTTCAGAAAAGAGGCTGGGGGGCAGGGAAGATGATGAATGTGTACATGAGCAAAAAGACTTTAAGAAGATGGGGGGAAGGAAAAAGACAGACAGAGAGCGGTAAAGAGATGGGGTGCCAGGAAGAAAGAGGAAGGTAAAGTTTAAAAGTAGAGGACAGAGGCTTTTGGTAGGGTCGGACGTGCACCGAATGGTGAAAGAAGGCAGATATGAGGGAGTCTCGTAAGTAATTCCCAGGAGAGGCATCTCTTCTCCTGCACTATACGCAAAGACATCAGTAAAAAGGGTCTATAAATAGCTTGAACAGCGAGCAGCACATTTCTGTACTCAGATAGCCTATAAATACATGCAGCCTCTGTCGGTTCACATCCAGTGTTCTGGTCTCAGGCTGCCCGGCAGCTCCGCAGTCTCTGACAGGGAATCCTCTGGTGCAGACCACAGAGGAGGGGCAGATAAAGATGTTAATGGGGAACAGAGCCAGGATGCATAGGATGGAGATTGTGATGGCGGATGACGCATGTGTCTGATAATGATAGCAGTAATGAAGATGACTATCATAATGATGTGAGGAAATGATGCGTGGAAGGAGAAAGAGACCTTTATAACCCTGATGCATGCGTGATATTTTAATGCAGACTGTTAATTTTCATGCAAGATATGTTAGCCAGACCTGGCTACCTTAGTAATTAGAAAGTGGAGTGATATAAAGTCACAATATTAAATACTATTGGTATTTTATGCATGTATACATATGCATCACAATTTTAAAAATAAAACGTGCAACTTGTCTTTCTGACTGCTTCTTTGAGGCTAGAGGAGGACACATTTTACAGGGAAAACTGATTCTTTAATCTGTTTAAATTGTATCAACGTGTTTAGGAGGCTTTAAGTTTTTGAAAAATTTAGGCTGTAGAAAACTAAAGAAAATTCTATTTTGTCATATTTTATTTATTTACATGTTTGTTGGTAAGATACCAGTCTTTCCTCTAATCTTCAAAAATTGTTTCCATTGGTATGTATTAACTCTTTCCAAATGTTTCCTAGAATCTTTTTTCCGTGACTGCTAGAATCTTTTAGACATCAAAAGTTGTTGTGCAAAAACATATCGGACAAGCAAAGAAGAAATTTTGATGTACACCCTCGGCAGTATTATACTTCAGCCATTATAGACACTGTCGATTCCCATTTATTCAGTGGAGTCTGTGAAAAATACCAACAATAATGCAGCTTGAAACATAAAACAGCTTTTTACTACCGACAAGTTAATTGTTAAGAGCAGGCATTGAACTGCAAGATGATCCATCCCTCTGAATGTCCCTGAACTTTTTCCTGTATCACTTAGTCCTTTTTTGATGTTGTTAAGCACACTTTGAATAATCCTCTTTCATTATTAGAAACAAAAAGTGTTTGGAGAATGAGCATTAAAGCAGCCAAGTCGAATTACAGTCTCAAACCTCAATGCATTTTATTGTGATTTAGTGTAATAGACTGACAGAGTAATGCAGTGAAGTGGAAGGAGAAGGTAACACATTTCTGAATTTTTTTGTAATAATAATCCTTAAAGTCTGGCATTTTTATTAAGAGTTAATATTGGCCCCTCTGACGGCTCTTCTTACACACTTGTTGGCTATTATCAGCTAATATTTATGTGTGCTCTGAAGACAGTATGTGTAACTGCACTTTATTTAGAGGCATCAGAGTAAAATGAGCTGAATACAAATTAATGCTGCACAACAAACCATATTGCAGTTTGACGCTGTGATGAGACAAAAAGTGGAAAGGTTCAAGAGGCTTTAATACTTTGGCAATAAGAAGTATTAATCAAGACTTATTCAAAAGCAAGTCTGCCTGCCTTGATACCATGAAAAGATGCACCAATCTATTGCGTCGCACTAATGATGGCACTGAGTTGATTGCTTATGTAAATGTTTTTAAAGTCCTGTAGACATGCATTTATGATCAGTTTAATGTATTCATTTAATATATATATTTTTTTATTTGATTGTTTGTGACATTTATTTTTATTGCAGATTTATTAATGGTATACCTAGTAAAGCTTCTTTATTATCTATGGCTGTTTTAAATGGGCAATGGAAATACAGTTTGTATCAAATATGTATCCTAGCCATCAAATTAATTTTTGGGTAAAATCATCTACTTCATTAATATTCACATATAAAAGCTGTCTCCATCCTTTCAAAGCTGAAAAGCACATAACTGTACATCAGGCTGTAGTTTTTGTTGACTGCCTCTATGTCATTACATTCAGGCAGGATATTTTGGCTAATTGACCTTTTGCTGTAAAACTGACTTACATATACTTGAATTCATTATGCTATTGACATGAGAGTCAGATGGACACTTTCTATAAATATGCTGGGACAAAATCTGCTGCTTCAAGCCAACATTCAGTCAGTGCGTATGTAATTATTTCCTCAGCAAAGGAAGCTGTCATATTTGCCCGATGCTTCGCTGACAGTTATTTTAGGGATGCTTGTCATGATCATAATGGTTCAATGAGCTGATAAAGATACGATTCACTCCCTTTGTTGTGTGACTGTGCGAGAGTTTATTGTATGTGCACAAAAACACACTGCATTTATCTGTGGATGTCTTTCTTTTTACTCCTGTTGCATTGATTATTCTGTTTGTGTGCTGAGATGTAATAGGCCGAGCTGATAAATGAATTATTTGAGTGCTGCATGCCGTTATGTGTTGCTTCTGTACGTCTCTATGAGAAAGGGAGAGAGAAAGAAGTACATGATCCCCCAGGGACTCTTCTTAAAGGGGTGATTTGCCTGCTGGCTTGCTCTTGTTAAAGGCCTGCCTGACATGCTTTGATGTGCTTCTGTGCTCCCTGCAGTTTGATTGGCACAATGGATTACTGTTGTTGCACAGATGAAAGAGACAGC
This sequence comes from Apricaphanius iberus, assembly GCA_028564705.1. Taxonomy (NCBI): domain Eukaryota; kingdom Metazoa; phylum Chordata; class Actinopteri; order Cyprinodontiformes; family Aphaniidae; genus Apricaphanius; species Apricaphanius iberus. The sequence goes on along the minus strand of JAPXFQ010002381.1, from coordinate 179,644 downwards.
GAGGGGATATCATATCATGAAATGAAAACAGCAAATATTGAACAGGGTTAATGAATTTGTTTTGTTTGGAAATTGCTGTCCATCTTAAACGTCTGGAAAATAGTTTTTTGGTTTTTTTTCTAGATTGATCCTCTCCCTCGAGCTCAGAATTTATCTTCACAGTTCTCCTCTCAGTGTTACGCTATGATTAGAGTGATGAGTCCTTATGATGGCCAGTGAGCAGTAACACCTCTGAAAGCTTAATTGTTTACTGTGATTGGCATTTTCTTGCACACACACACACATACGCACAAGAATACCAAATTGTGCAGCGGCTTTGTGTGCCATCATGACCCGCTCTGTCGTCCTGTGTCACTCAGCTTTACAGACTAATAAAGATGCTTTTCAGCCTATTGCGGCTGATTCCCACCGCCACGGGAGACACCTCAGTACAAAAGTAATTTCTCAATGTCACACAGGCACCATCTCTGCTAGTAGTATCAAGCAGCAGAGTTGTATCTTAGGCCTGGACTTGAAAACCTTGCTTTGTAAAAGAAACGCATGATGGAGCAGGTTAATGGGCAGAATAACCTATCTGGAGGTTTAGTTGTACATTTCAATCAATCGATCAACTTTATTTATTAAGCAACTTTCATATTTATTAAGCACATTTCATACAACAAAATGCAGTTCAAAGTGCCCTTATTTTTTAAAGGGGATGTTTATATCTTTATAAAAGTATCTAATGGTAAATCATTATGTCTCATACAGGCTGAATGAATCTCTTTATGGCTTTAGCTTTATTTGCAAAACAGGAACAATTTTGCCTGCTAATAGTTTGTCAGTACTTATAGGTAGTGGTGTTGCTAAAAAAATTCAGTTAAAAAAGACCAAGATTAACGCATTGTTTCAGGGTTCATAAAGGGTCCCTACAATTCCTGTAAATGTCTAGTTAAGTATTTAAAAAATATTTGTAATTATTATAGCAATGTCTGCCATCTATCCACTGTCCGCTGTGACCGTAATTGATTGTTGTGCAAGGTAGTGACTTGTAGCTACGCGGAGGAAAAAGTGCTCAAACTGAGGTGCAGAAACTTGTAACACCGAGTGGCACATCTGACATAAATATTACTTTGGTACAGCAAATGTAGATGTAGTTGCTTGTTACCATGGCAAGTCCGTTTCCCAGGTGGAGACATGTCGTCGTCAGTGTGTTGCCGTGTCGCACCGCTGCATCTCTAGCTCGGACTTTGTAGTGTAAATAAGGATGCCAGTATGTGCGCTCGATCGTACCTCGTCTGCAGACCTGCTGTCATACTTCAAATCTGCCAGCTGGGATGGAGGAAAGATGGGGTGAGCCGTGTGGAAGAAAGAGTGAGAGAGAGGAAGATAAGAGCGTAATGAGAGAAACAGGAGAGTGGATTAAAAGAGACAGAGAAAGGGAGTAATGGGGACAGAGAACACCAACGCGGGAACAAATGGATGGGAATAGAAATGAGGTAAATTGGAAACAAGAGGAGGCCAATTTAAAACAGCAAGACAATTAGGCAGACAGACATAGAGACTGTCGGTTCTTCCAGTCCTCTCTGCTGTTACGTTACCCGACTTGCTATAACCTTAAAAAATATCCTGGTAAACAAACTTAGGTTTTAGAAACTGTGCATTTTTTCCTCCATCTCCATGGTTTTATTATTAGATTCATTCTTATCGTTGGTTAGATTACTGCTGTAAAATTCTCGTTTAGTAATGTCATTTAAACAAACTGTTTATAGATATTATTCAGTGGGTCTTCATTTTTCCACTAAAACATGTACACTGACAAAGAAAAACAGAACTAAGAAACTAAGAAACTCCCTACAAGACTTGACAAAAGTTTTTAATAAGCTAAAAGAAGATTGATGCTATTGATTAATCATTGTTTCTATTTTGCTTGATGACATCACAAGAGGCTCAAAATTTGAGCTAAACAGCCAGCATTAGTAAAAATTTGTTATATATTATTAATTTTTCTATTATATTATTTTCTGTTCATTTTGACCACTCATAAAACAAATAAATGTAGCATTGTGCCTCTATCACCCTGTTTAGGGAAGTGACCTGCCAATACAGGGGCACTACATGTAATCTGAAGTTATGCTACTTTAGTTTACTCAAAAAAGATAATTTGAGACTGCCAAGGGATTTTTTTACTTATTTCATTTGGTGTTGTACTGGGATGACAACAGCATAGGTTTGTACAGTAGGTGCATTAATGGTGGGGCTAGCTGCGAGTCCTGGGCTAATTATATGACTGTCTGACTGGCTATTTTTTTTTTTGTTCAAAATAATAGGTGATATCGCTTTTCAACAGGAAACAGAATATGAAAATGGAAAATAGAACATATTAGCAGAATGTACAACAGTTTAGATCGGATTGAAATTATCTATGAAGATCTTTGATGATTAAATCTGGTTTCTTCAGCCTGACCTTCTCGTCCTTACAAACTGCTTCCATGTGTTTTAATAGTACCAAATTGTCAAAGAGACGTTTTTTTATATTTATATATGACTCAAATGTTTTGCTGCTGCTCTACATTTTTAAAGAAGTGATTTGATTTAAAATGGACCAATAAACAAGGATGGGGGGGATTGCATACTCAAAGCATATCAGATCAGTTGGCTCGTGCTGATATTGACTAAACAACTGAACTGAGTAATACATGACTAATCCAAAAGCAAAGCAAGGTGAATTTATTAATACAGCATTTTTCATACAAAATTCAGTCGGGAAATTTAAGAAGGTAAAGAAAATCCCACTAAAAATGAATAAATAACAGTAATTTTTTTAGGTACCACGAAAATAATTTCAAGTTAAAGAAATGACTAGCATATGATAGAAATCAACCAATAAACTAATATTTTACTTTTATGCAAAAGATTGACTGTATTGTTTTCAGACCTGAGATTAAGAAGTCCACAGTTTCGACTCATCTCAGGTTTTCAGGGAGTTGACTACAGAGCTGAGAAGGATTGAAAGTTAAATGCTGCTTCCCTTGGGTTTGTTTTGGTCCTACAAAACCGAGAGAGGTAGTTTCTGATGGCCGGTGGTGTAAAGATGATTTTTACCCTCTGAGTACCTCTAATATTTATGTAGGCTTGAGACCTTCTGTTGATTTCTAAACAATATAATTTTAAATTCAAACCTTTGACAAACATGGAGCCAGTGCAGACAGTTAAAGACTTCATTTTATTTATTTATTTATTTATTTGCAGAGTTAAATATATTATTATAGTTATATATTATGGGTCAAAAAAGTGTTTTTCATGCCCTGTATGTTTTATATGTTACCCTGCTTCAGCACACGTGATTTCAAGTAATGGATGATTAACAGGCTTTTGCAGTCAGGGGTGTTAAAGCTTTTTAACATCTAAAAACATTGGTCACAAACCCTGGTCCTCGAGATCTAGGCCTACTGTCCTGCATTTTTTTTAGATGGAACTGATTCAAATGATTGAATTGCCTCTTCAGCGTTCCATCAAGTTTGCAAAAAAGGCTGGTAAAAAACTATTTATTTGATTCAACTGTGATGGAGCAGGGACGCATCCAAAGCCTGAGAAGACCATTGATCTAAGACATGCAGGGTGGTGTGCCTTGACCAGTGTTGGGGAAAAAACTATTATAACCTATAAACTAGAAAAGCACCCTTACAGACAGACCTCCTCTTAAATTTGATAAAATTCTGTATAAGTGTTTCCGTTATGTTGCTAACCAAAAAAAATAAACGCTGGCGAAAACATAACTGCCTTCACGTACGTAAAATACAAGCATGGGTTTTTATGTGATCTCTTTTGATTGGGAACCCTGTGTTCTTTTTAACATGGTACTGAACTGATCTAGGAATACCGTTTCGTTTTAGGATAAATGATTGGATGTTGTAGTTGGTGACTGTAGTTGTTTTATTGTGGTACTATCTAACCTTTAGTCTTTGGATCTGAAAAAATGTCCTTTTTTTAGATCAAGCTGGAGGAAACTTTTATCTATCCACCCACTGATGTACCTGCCATCACGTGGTGCTGAAATACGAAGCCGCGTCATTAGAGAAGTTATGGAACTCCATAATCTGAACAAGAGGGAGCATATATTTTGAATAAAAATGGCCTAAAAATGGAGCCTTGAAGAACCTCACATGATTTTTTTATTATTCAGATGAAACAATATCATCCTGGTCTGCCAAATAAGAGCTGAGCAAATCACCACCAGACACTTATTTTTCCAGTATGACACTAAACATGTTATTAACTTAGTCGAATGCAGCGCTGAGATTCAGTTAAGATGCATCACTACTGGGAGGTATGTTACTTACAGTTTTTCTAAATTGCTAAATCATTAGGCTCCTTTCTCTAAACCAGATTCTAAGCGGCCCTAAACCTTAAACATTGCTCAAATACTTACACATTTTGCCAAATTCATCCACTCTTTGTTTCAAAACGTAAAACACATTATCAATCACTAAACACATTTCACACTTTTGTAGCAAAACTACAAACACTGGCAGCAAAATGTGGAGAAAAACTAAAACGCTGCTGCTCTTCGAGACACTGCAACTCAAAATTCAGTACGCCTGTATTAGTTGATGTGAGCTGATCAACTGGGCAATATAAAAGTTCTGGGTTCACAGGTTGCACATATGCATCTACAACGGATAGACACATACAGAGAGAAAGAGGAAGAAGAGTTTGTGTGGGAGATGGTGGACGAGGATGAACAAGTTCAGTCAATACTGATTAAATTTGGACAACTATTGTAATCTATTGTTAATCTGTGAATTAAAGTGCTTATTTTGGAGGTTTTTTTTAATCTGCATTCAGCATTTCCTATCACTCTAATCATGATAATTTTTTTGTTAAATACTTCCTGTTACTACATGTTCTGGACGCTGTCTTCAGTTAATTTATGTGGTGTCTAACAAATGTTCTGTAGAGAACATATTTTAGCTGCTGTGTTTATGAGGTGACCAAATATTGTTTTGAAAACATAATGACTTATTGTGAGCTGAACATTTGACTTACAAAAGTCTACAGTTTGGAGAATGTAGTTAATATTTTTGGATTTGTGTTTAAGGTTATGAGAAAATTGTGGTTTAGCTATATAGAAAAACTATAATACTTTTAGCGATGCAGTCTTGGTGCTGGTGTGTGTCATTTACATTGATCTTTGCTAACGGTTTTAGGATAGACAGACTTTTACCATAGGCTTTTTTTAACACTAGGTTGATCACTACAGCTTTCAGGGCTGCAGAAAAGGACATGAGTGAAGGGAAGCATTTACTATCTGCAATTTTGCAGGTGCAACACAATTAAAAACATATTTTAAAAAAAACATACTTACTCCAAGTTATACCAAAAGCGAGTTTGACTGAGCGTACGGCATAGTTTGGCTTGCAGCTTTAAGGGGTTGTGCAGTTCAGCGTTTGATGCATTTAATGCCGATTGGATTAAGGACCCAAAGGAATCTAGGAGTGGTTTTTGTTTACTGGTTCGCAGACTTTGAAAACAGCAAGGTTAAAGAGGAGAAGCAATGAGCAGCCTGTGCCGATTCAGCTGAGCAGACATCCAAACAGACAGTTTGTGCACTGTTGCGACATTTCATTTGACATTCATTACACACAGGAGACGTGTGCTATTAAGTATGTGCACCTTCATGTATAAAATCCTCTTCTGAGCCCACCTGGGGATTATTGTGAAAGAGTGGCACACCTGTTCGCCTCTTAGAGAGTATTTTTAGTTATTGTTGGATTTTGGTGTTACAACAGTCTTTGCAATAAATCCACTCAACTCCCAGGACAGCCTGATGCCGGTGATGGATGAGATGCTGTGAGAGACCGAGCTAGAAGTCTAACCAGGGCCCGACCGGATCAGATTTTGTTCATTCCAGTTTATTACACACTCCAATTACTGTACAACTGTCCCGTATATTCTTACAACAAATGTTGTACCGAAAGTGACTTTTCTTCTCTCCAGGCTCTAGAGGACATAATTATTTTTGGTAGCTCTGTGTGTATAGATTAAAGTATTAACTTTTAATAGAAAAGAGACACCTTTTTGTCCCCACACGTACTCACGCTGAGACTGTATTATTGGACATTTTCCCCCAGCCCTTTATTATGATAATCAGCCCATCGATAGTTCTATTTTTAGCTCAGAGTCTCTGCCGCTCTGCCTCTCCCTCTCTGTGACTTCCTGTGTAATTATATAAATATGCTTATGAATACATGTGTACGTTCTCAAGCACATTTGTAGACTGCAAGGTTAGCCAGTCAAGCTTTTTTCCTCCCCTTCCTCGAAGTCTCCATGCTGGTGCCTCTTTTGTTTTTCTCTGCCAGTCCATTATTCAGCAGAGGTCTTTGTCCTCTTATCGTTTGACACCCAGCTGAGTTGTTTCAGTGCATCAGCTATTTCAGCTTTACTTTCAAATGGACTTTCCTAGTTGTGTTTCTAAGTAATCTCTCTCTCTCTTTTTTTCCACACACACAGCTGCCCTCCCCCAATGTGGAAATATTTTATAGCAGCTAGTTGTCATGGTTTGGACCAGAGAAAGTCTTCATCCTCTAAAGTGGCAGCTTTGAAGCTTTTCATTGCTATTATATATTTAAAGCATTTAAGCCATAAATCTCTGTGCCGCTTAGACTCCTACTCACCTCTAAGAGGTTTGGCCATGCTGCCTGATTGCAAAGCGAACACCTTTTTTGGCCCCCAGCCTTTTTTATCTCTTTATTAGTAAGAGCACGACATTCAATCAATAGTTAACAGCGGAAATGCTTTTGCATCAAGGAGGGGGTCACTCTATTGTATCTGTGCAGTCTGCTGTCGTCTTTTTTTAAACATTGCTTGTGCAGCTTGTGGTGCCCTGTTCACCACATTAATAATTACTTCATCACTTTGCATGAAGCTATGTGCAGTCATGTATAAAATCATACTAGTCCAACATCACTAACCAGCTCAGCCTCTGTTATGGTAGAAATGATGTGTACTTGACAAATAATTTACTAGCAGGTGCTATATTATATTATATATAATATATATATATATATATATATATATATATATATATATATATATATATATAATCATTAATTAAAGCATTTGTTTAAAGCATTTGTGGAGTTCAATCAGTCGGGTTCTTCATTGTTTGAAAAAAGCAGGCCCCTATTCAGGGAAGTAGACAGAAGATGTTGTACATTGTTACTGTGCATTTCTCTTACAAAATACAAGTAAAATGCGTCATTTCAAACGTTTAAAAAACAACCCTGCGTACTTTGTTTAAAAACTTGATTGGCAAGGAGACACTTATAAAGAGGGGCAGAAAATGATACGCCAAAATGATCTTAAATTAGGGATCCAATGATACCATTTTTTAAAAACTGATATGATACTGATACTTGGATTTGAGTACTTGCCGATACCGAGTACCGATACCCATACTTCTACCGCACAAAAATATGTAAGGAATTGGAATAGATGTTTTATTTTCTTCTCTGCTTGTTACAACAAATGATGGTGAATAGATACAAAATAAAATATTAATAAAAATGACTACAAAACAAACATTTTCCACATTTTAATTATCTGTTCATGGTATCAGTTAACTGATACTGATGCAGTACATAAGAATGGCATTGGCCCCGATAACAGTATCTGTAGCGGTGCATCCCTATCTTAAATAGTTTTAAACAGAACGCAAAACCAGACGCACCTAAAAGAAATTATTATATAGTCTGAAGTCTAATCAAAATAACAAAGGCACAGTCAGAGATCCATTCTGGGGCATTTATGGTTTACCTGTGAGTGCTATAGTTCAGTTTCAGTTTTTTATTTGGTATAGAAAGTGCTACGTTCACAGTGGTATGGAAGAACAATTTTTATAAGAATTTTGTTCTGTTGCACTGTTAAAGTTGTGCTGACTTTACGCTCACATCTTTTATTTCAAACAGAATTACATTATCAGACATTTGTCTGAGTTCACACACAAAAAAGTCTTCCCTCTGTCCACCAATGCCCATGAGTTACACATTGTGTTTTATCATTTCTGTTGCTGAGATAAAAACACAAAGGTGGCAAGCGGAGCGGAAGAGGCACAATATGGATTTTTCTGGGTCCAATGTTCTGTTTAATGAAAAGGTTTATTTAGCAAGTATTTACTTTAAAGAGTGAGGCCTACGAGGAGAACACAGAAAAGCGGTAAAACGGGTAATGTGTTAAACCAAAGGAAGGACGGGGTAGACAGTCGGCCTATCTGCCTATATTTTAAACTCTGGATGTGGATCAATAATCCCAGCTCACATCTAACGAGACGCTTTCCCCTCCCTGCCTGTGTTCGGTTGGTGTGTCCAGCAAAGGAAGCTGTGGGAGAAGGCCATCAGCAGGTCATCAGTATTCCAGCAGGCTCTGCCTACTCTGGTGTGGGCTGGAGAATAATTTCATTCTGATCTTACAGATCAATACCTGTAACCACTGGAAGGCGACCAGCCCCGCCTGGCTGAGCTGATCTGAGCTGTTGCAGTATTCAGAGCCTCACGTGCATGGCTGGTGCTCTTTAAGATTTTGGTTTTATTAGTTTGACCTAGAGCACATGTCACAGAGTGGTACTCGTAAGTACCTGCAGATGTCTTCACAGATATTTATCATAGAAGAAAACAAGACATCGTCTTTATGTGTTTAAAACTATAACTATGTGTTTAAAACTCAAAATAATGTATTGTTATACAATTAACATAGTACAGAGTATAAATATGATAAAATAGGCTTTTCAATATGCTCTATCGTTGTCAAGCATTTCATGTTAAGTGTTTGTACTGACTGAGTCAGAGAACAAATGAGTCAACATGTGGGGGTGGGGAGGATATTTATTATTCCTCATGATTTAATGCAATTCAGGATAAAAAAAAAATTTTGCCTAAAGGTTTGCTACAAAATTAAATAAATATTTCTGAATAGTGATGCAACGATACCACTTTTTTCAAACTGATACGATACTGATACTCGGATCTGAGTATTTTGTTTTTACCAATGCTGATACTTCCACCACACAATAAAATGCAATTTATTCTATGCTTGTTACAAAAAATGATGTTGATTTAGATTAAAAAATATATATAATATTGGGAGCGCGGTGGCGCAGCTGGTAGCGCAGCTCACCTCACAGCTAGAAGGTCCTGGGTTCGATTCCCGCCCGGGACGCTGTGGGTGCTGAGGGTGTGTTTGTTCCTCCATATCATCATCACCCACACCCTGGGTGGGGTTGGCCTTTCTGTGTGGAGTTTGAAGGTTCTCCCCGTGTTCCCTTGAGTAGCTAATGTGAGCTACTCCCACAAAAACTGGTTCTAGTTCTGGGCTGTACACTGCCCCCTCCTGGCTGACCGGGGTGCCTGAGGGATTGGGGAGGATCTGGGTGGAATAACGTGATCCTTCCACGCGCTACGCCCAGCCCAGCCCATAAAAATGACCACAAAATTTAAATTTCATGTAAAAAATTGACATTTGAACTTGCAGAGTTTCCATATTAAAAATCAGGTTTTTGGAGTTTTCAACCATCTGCTAATGCAATTTTCTCATTAAGAAACCCCACCAGAGTGGTTTTTGGCTTAATTCACGCATGTCTGAGTAATCCTCCTGAATTTTACCCTCTAAGCAGCTGCCCCTCCCTCCCTAGAAATCGACTTAGTGTTCAACTAGTGACATCAATAGTTGAAAACACGGGGGTGTTGAGTTGTCTGCCCCACCCCTCCAGGCAGAGTGGCCTACCCCTGGTAGATTTTCAACACACCCTCCTCCTTCTCAAAGTTCACACTTTTTTTGTTGGATTTTTTGCTTTCTCTGTGAAAACGCCTGTTTAGCAGCATGGATTACAGGATTTTATTCTACATTCCTGATAAAACGGCAACTGGATCAAAGAACAAAGATGCCTGATGGACAGAGAAGTAAGTGGCTACATGCTAATGTGCGTTAGCCATTTATCAAGCTGCTTATGTGATCTTATAACAGCATTGTGTGGTTAATTAATTCATCTGTAGCATCTCAGAATGTTCAGTTAATGGGTGCAATCAACACCCACAGCTTTTTCTATATACTGGGCTGGAAAAATTTTCTTAGTAACAAAAAAGACGCAGCTGTGTTGGTTTGAGCTCTGTCTACAGACTGGGCATTTATCAAATGAAATAAGCTTTATTGACTGCAGGTTTTTCTAAACAAAAAATAAAAAATTAACCAAACGTCTGAGCCCTTAATATAAAAGAGTTTTATTGTTGTACTTCGTGATTTTCAGATTCTTTGTCAGAATACTGTTTGAGATTAAGCTCAGCACTGTTTGTCTCAGTCTGATCTGCTCCCGGCTGTGCAGGTGGCGGGTTTATCGAGAAACAAGCCGTTTCACTTCGTTGTCCAACATTAACTACAGGATACAAGTTATAGTTCAGAACAAATTAATATGGAAGGTGACGTTAAAAAGTGATGTACACCTAGGAAAGGCGTCCCGTCAAATTGCCTGATGACAGTTCTAAATTATTCCGCTGGCTCAAATGGCAACAGAGACTCGTAGTTATTTGCATCATCCTCTGGACATACACAAGCAGTAAGTAGTGCATTGGCCTTCTGAAATGATACTTTGTATCACTTAACGTAAGGTAAAGCCATCACCTCACTTCCCATCACTGATAAACTGCTGCGGTTGGCTCGCTGTGGCCACGTTGCTTGGCAACGCCTGTATATGGGAGATATTAAATAGTGTGCCCGACTTATAAAAAAAGCCTTCACCATTTTAACTCTAAAACACATTAAAATATTATTAATTGATTAAATATTTCTTTCTTTTGTAAGTGACCATGATTTTAGCGGGATAATGCCCAACGAGGTGTCCATGATTAGAAAATAATGGACTTGGCGGAAGCAACCGTTCTCCACTTTCCGTCAGACGGTTCACGCCTCTGCGTCGTCCATTATTTTCCGACAATGTACACCTCATCGGGCATTATCCCTTACATAACACCAAGGGTAACATTTTATAATATATATAAATGTCTATGCCAGAAGTTGAAAGCTGTAAAATAGCATGTTTAAGTATTGGTTCATGGTATCAGTACATCCATATTTCTGACACAGTGAAGAATGGAAAATATGTAATTTCCTCTCAAGCCTTGGTTTTGGTTTTAGTATAACATTTAGGGTCTAGACCAAGTTTCAAAATAGAGAGAAAGAAACTGAGAAAAAAAAAATCTTTATCTAAAAGGGTGAACACATGGATAAAAATATTTTTGTAACAGATGTTGATAGATTTACTATTTATTTCATATCATTACTAACCCAAATTGTTAGGTATCAGTTGCTTGCTGAAGCGTTTAAACATAGCTACTATTTCAGATTATCAAGGGTGCAATGAAAACACAAACCTTTTTTTTTTTATTATTATAACGATTTATCTGCAAATTTAATCAAAATGTTGTTTTGCTTGTTTTTAGGATTTTCTTAGCCTGCCTCATGTTGTTATTAGACTGGTTCTGCTTATGTGAGTTCTTGGTGATACAGGTCAGACCTGTTGTGACTAAATGCATTAAACTTGTTACCAAAGATATGGGTAAACACAATTAATTTATTATTTAGGGAGGGTGAAAAGTGAAATCATCATTCTGAAACGGTTGTTAAACATTTATTTGATTGAAATCATTTATTTGTGATCAATATTTTTCCACATAACTGCATGTGAAGAAAGCTCTCAGCATCTGATTTCTGTGCATTACCCTCGTTCTCATTAGGTGTGGATACGCTTCCATCCTCGCTCCCAGCAGTGACAAGAATACTGTTGGGAATGTTGGGTAGACACACCACAGGAGTGAAGTGGTGACAGACGATCAATAGAGATCTCCTGATTAAGATATCACACTCTAGGGAGAGTTAATGTGCATATGCGTGAGCGCCATATGTGGGTCCGCAGCACATCCGTCACCTGCTGTTCTAATCTCCATCAGCTCACAGTTCTGCTGTCAAACCAGCAAGTCGGTTTACACCCCTTCCTTCATTCCTGAACATATAAAGATTTGTGTTCCGACGTGTCCTTCATTCTCTGCCCCGTCAGACCAACTTAGATTGTACTGCTTGGTAAAAATAACCCCGAGAGAGGTCTCATTTTCTTTTGCCAGGCCAGCAACTTTTTTCTGGCAGAATCGATAGAGATCAGGAATCACCACCAACAGACTTCACTGGGCCTGACTGAAAGTCCACTTGGCAGAGACACAAACACAGCACCTCATTAAACTCAAAACTCCCATTGCTGCCATTACACACAAAGCCTGGCCCTGACGCTGCCGTACTGATGAAGATCTCCAGAGCACTGATGGAGGAAGACTCTAATTGCAGCATGATAATGTGGTGCCTCTGCATTCCCCGCTGCTTTGACAACAGTCCAGTCGGTCCAGCATTGTATGCGGTGCATTGGGGGGTTGACTTATGCCTGGTAAAACTGACATATAATTTAGTTATTTTACTAAAAGTACACCAGATTGGCTTTTAGGAACTGAGTGACCGTGTTTGCTTTTTGCCACTCCTCTCTAGTCGTCTCTCACTGTTTTCAGGATCTTGTGACTGGATCTTTGGCGATCGCAGGCGATGACTCTTCAAACAGCCTCTTCACTTCCATTTCCTTTCCCCTCCCACTTCCTCCCATACACTTTGTAGCCTCAAATCTGCCGTCTTTTCCTGTCCAGCCCCCTTCTTCTTCTTTTCTATCCTCTGGGCTCTTTCCCTTGCCTTCCTGCCTTTTCTTCTCAAGTGTCCTATTTGGCTGTAATGACCTCTCTGACTCTGTTTTTCCCTTCCTCTTGCTCTGTAGGTACCACCAGGCAGCCTAAGGAGGGGGAGGTGCCCGGGGTGGACTACAATTTCGTGAGCGTGGAACGTTTTATGGAATTGGAGCAAAGTGGAGCCCTGCTAGAGAGTGGAACCTATGAAGGTGAGCATTGAGGAGACAAACCCAGGTGTTTACTTAGTGGAACGCAGGTGTCTATAGAGCCGTTTCTCTATTTCTGAATGCTCAGGCTGCTGTGTAAATATCTTAACTTGACTAATCAGATTTGTCAGGTGATGTTCTTGTATGCAGCTCCAGTACACAAACCAAAGCTTCAGTATTATAGCTCTTGGTCATTGGTGAGAACGTGTGTGTTTGTGTCTGTGTGTGTGTATGCGTGTGTTAGCTGAAGCAATGCCAGTTGCATGTCATCTCAAGTCTGTGCATCCCTGCTTTGCTACACTGTCAGGGATACATCTACAGATGGAAGATTTGCTGGTTCATTTACCCGGAAGAAATTTTAAAAGCGAACATGGCCGAGCCACTCGCATTAATGTTGTGTGTAAATGTGCATGTGAAGAAGTTACAGTCATCCGTGTGGTCATGTGTGCCTTCCCTTCCACACATGTTCGCATCACAGTCGTTTGCCTCTTCCCTTTTTGTTTTTCTGTGTGGCTACAAAGTATGTTTCCCCTCAACAGAGAGCTTAGTTGTACCCGTTGGGGGAAGCTGTCTCAGTCTCAGTTGGCTGCACTTGAGGTGCTGCAACTCATTTTGTGATTCAGATCGAATTAGGAAAGAGGATAGACAGGGGGTCGAGGATTTAAGGTAGGGAAATAAATACGATGCTAAATTGTGATTTATGATTATGGATTAAGCACTCACTCTTCATTTATAAGAATTTCTTGATAATTTGGGACTTTTATTGTTTTTTTAAAACCTTGATGAATTTAAAAAAGGAGAACTGGATGCATTTGTTTGAATTTGTTAGTCATCCAACAAGTTGCACAGAAACCACAACATGTGTCTAGCCGATAACAAGTTTCTATAGATGCACCTATTAGATGTGATTGGCTCTGTTGGTGATTGGAAGGTCAACATAGTTAAGTTAGATTATGTTGGAGATTTTAGAGGAGCTATCATTGTCTGGTTAAAGGGGAATAATGTTTGTTTTTTTCCAACCTGGGCCTTATTTTAAGCGAGTTTTATGTTTTTTTCACTCACCCTGTGAAGTTTGGAGCCGGTTTAAGCCATTCATCAGTATTTATACATGCAGTCTTGATCAGCTGTATCCGTAGAATGGGAGTGATGGGGGCAGTACAAATGCCGCTTGTAATAAGGTTTAATCTGCCCCAAACAAATGTTACATTTTTTTTTAATTAATAAATATACAGGTATTTTTTTCAAATTTATCATAATTTGTTGTAACAAGCAGAGAAGAAAATAAAACCTGTTTTTCAATTTATTGCATTTTTGTGTGTGGTAGAAGTATGGCCATCTGTACTCAGTATATACAAGTACTCATATCGAAGTATTGGTATCGTCTTGGTTTTAAAAAAGTGGTATTGTTGCATCCCCTGTGACTTTTCCTCATGGCACACAGTTTATGTAATTCAGTACGGTCTGGATTGGTAACGGATCTGTATTGTCATATTATGAACTTCAGATATCTGTATTGTATCGGAAACGAAAAAAGTGGATTGATGCATCCCTAATTTAAACCAGACTTCACGTCACTTTAACTTTATTGTCCCAGAGGGAAATTTGTTATGCATTAGTGTAAAACATACAGTGAAAACAGTAACTACAAATATGCCATCAATCATCAACCCAAAAAATGAAATAAAACAATTCACAGACAAATAGACCGCACATTCCTCCCACTGGAACATTTAATTTAGTGGGCCCAAATAACACCTATACTTTAAATAGCAGAAATCATACACAACACCACCAATCACATGAAACAACTGAAAATGATATAACTGGGGAATTTTCAGAAATTGTGCAAATTCATCATGTTGATAGCAAAGGACACAAAGAGAAACTTAGATCTGTTGCTCTTAATTTTAGGGAAGGCTGTATCTCCTAACTTATAGCAGAGGGATCAAACTCAGTCCCCAGTGGATCGTTATAGCAGGCCAGAACCGAGAGGGCCTTCTTTGGAACTTATCTCTCGTAAATATTCATGAGGGACATTTGTTGTTGGCCAGTGACTTTACTGGCTTCTGACACAATTCTGTTCATGCAGTTTTTCTGTTGTACTGACGAGTTTCCATAGTAAGAAATCAAACGAAAGGAGAAAAAGGATTCAGTTATGGATCTATAAAAATAAAACCAACTGTGTTTTCTCCACATTAAAGCAGTTCAGTTTCCGCAGAGATCCAAACTTTGTGCACTTTTTTTACAAATGTGGGATACATTTGGATGAAAGTTCAACTGATTTATCAATAAGAGTTCTTCAACCGTTCCAAAACCGGTTGTGATCTGGGACAACAAGGCCTTTTTTCACTATCGGATCTTCTTGGTAATTTAACCAGATCTTTTTCTGGCCGGGTAATCTGTTTGCCAGTTCCTATCAGCAGACGTTTTTCAATACACAATCGTCCCTCTTAAGGAACCAGATATAAGCATCCACAAATCAGGACCAATTCAATTGCTTCGCTTCTTTTCCGTCTGACTCGATCGGGTCATTACCGAGAACAAACCGAATTCAGATAACCGTTGGTTACCAACAGTGATGTTAGAACAATGTGTTTGATACCATGCAGAAAAGTTTGTGTGCCAGCTTCCTGTTTTTTAAATTGGGTGCAGTATGCTGTATTTCCCTTCTTTGAAAAGGTAATGTTTCAAAAGCATCATTAAAAATAATCAGATGTACACTGTGGATGAGTGTATATAAACATCTGGCCATGCTTTAATTTGTGTGGTTATAATTTTCATCTGTTAAAGCTTTTAACATGTTTTATTGGAAAATATAAATATAATAAGCACTGGTACTCCATGAATGCTGTGAAAAATAATTGCACAAACTGTCGCCTTTTCCTTAGAGATACCCTCACCTTTGATCCTTGCTGATGTTTTTCAGAGTTACATCACAGAGCTCTTCAGAATTTACAAAATTCTTAGAACTATTCGTGTCTGAACATTTAAATGTTCAGAGAATCCTGACAAACAGATTCTGTCCCAGATCCAAAATCTCCCAGAACTACACAAACAAACTAGTGCTGGCAGACTCAGTTTACAATTCACTCGATATGCAAAATTATAGAAGTCTTTTTAGATTCGGGTAGAGATATGCTCTTAGGGAGGTGTTTACCAAGAGGCTGAACTGCCAAGCTGCAATAATTGTGTAGCTTTTTTAATAACCAGTATGTCACATTACAACAAAATTGCTGTTTCTTTAAAATAGCACTGTTGTTTCTTTATTTAAAATCCTACAATGTCCTATTCAAAGATGAAATGGCATACATTAAATTATATTTTGTAAAGCATGTCCAAAATACTCCAAATTTGCGCTCATATTATTTTTCAAGTCTCAAAAATGAATGAAAGAAACAAAAACCCACCAAAAGTCTAAGTCTTAAAGATAACATTTACTGCAAAATCAAATCAAGACTTTTCACATGTCAGAGCAACACGTAACCATTTGAAATGAGTCTCGGCTCATATCTGTACAAAGGATGTACCAATACATGTCTCAGTCAATATCAGGTGGGTGGTTTCCTTTGAAACTGGTGAGGTACTTCAGGTGGAACTGAAATAAACTTCCTTCAGTGTTCTTTATGTTCTCTGAAGCCTCTCCTGGGTTGGCTTTAAGCTTTTACAGGTGGGTTAGCGATGCGTTTTCTCGGCGTCATCCTTGAGTCTTTGTTTACCCAAACCTGTGCGCTCGCATTTACATTTTCGACAGGGTGCGACAAATTTGGCTTGAGAGCACTGGGATAAATGAGCTCAGTGACAAAATGGAAGCCTCATCTGAGCTTCTATGATCCTTCTTCTGGATCATTAATGCTGATCCCCTTTTGGCCTTTTATTTGATGCCTCCTTTTATCTTCAACACTTCTTCCTTTGGTCACAGATTTCTGACTCCATTTTTTTGAAGTGCTGCTTCCCTAAATTTTTTTGACTTGGCTTTATAGATGTAAAATCCAAAGTACAGAAATGTCAGACTGAGCCTGTTTGAGAACAAATCAGGTAACTGCCCTGAAATCCTCTCTAGTCTCCTTCAGATCCCACCAGGGCATAATTTCTGGTTAAATAAATAAATAAATGAATAAATATTTGTTCCTCTGCAGCTGTTTGTTTTGTCCAATTAAATGTTTCAAATGGTTAAAATAAGTTTTTGTCTTTATAAAAATCCAGAGTAAATACAAAATAGAGTTTGAAATGATAATATCATTTATTAGGGGGAAAAGTATTTCAAACCAACCTGGCCCAATGAAAAAAGGGTAATTGTCCCTTAGATCCCTAGAAAATGCAGAAATCACATGCAGGGGCCCCAGGGCTCCATCCTAGGGCCCCTCCCATTTAGCATCTACATGCTCCCACTAAACCAGATTATAACCACCGATAATGTTAACTACCACAGCTATGCTGACGACACTCGGCTTTATATGTCAATGTCACCAGGTGATGTTGAACCCGTCCAAATCCTCAACAAATGCTTTGAGCTAATTAACAAATGGATGTCCCATAATTTCCTCCAACTGAACAAAAACTAAACTGAAGTACTTATCTTTGGACCCAAGAAAGATTGATTAAATATTGGTTCACAACTTCAGTTGGTCCAACTAGAAACTACCAACCAGGCCAGAAATCTAGTTGTAATAATGGACTCAGACCTGAACCCCCAGGGTCACATAAAGGCAAAAACGAGGTCAGCTTTCTATCACCTGAGGAACATTTCTAGAATTAAAGGACTGACGACACAAGGAGACCTAGAAAAACTCATCCATGCATTTATCTCTAGCCGCATTGATTACTTTAAAAGTATCTTCACAGGTCAGAGAATAGATTTCAAACTGCTTTTATTAGTTTATAAACCATGGAATGGATTAGTGCCAGAGTACATTAGAGATCTGCTATCATGGTACAAAACATACAGATCACTCAGGTTCTCCAGCTGTAGTTTACTGACCGTCCCCAGAACCAGAACCCAGCATGTGGAAGCAGCTTTTAGTTTCTATGCTCCTTATATCAGGAACAAACTACTGGACGAATGCAAAACTGCAGAGTCACTGAAGTCTTTTAAATCTAAAATAAACACTTACCTATTTAGACATGCTTATGAGTAACCGATACTATTATTGTCAATACTATTAGTAAATGTCCCATCCATCCATCCATTATCTGAACCACTTATTCCTCAAGGGGTCTCGGGAGGCTGGTGCCTATCTCCAGCTGTCAACAGGCCACACCTAATCATGCCCACACCTAATGATAATTTAGAGTGATCAATTAACCTGACAGTCATGTTTTTGGACTGTGGGAGGAAGTCAGAGTACCCGGAGGGAACCCACGCATGCACGAGGAGAACATGCAAACTCCATGCAGAAAGGCCCTTGGCCGGGATACGAACCCACAACCTTCTTGCTGCAAGGCAACAGTGCTAAACACTGCGCCACGTGCAGCCCATTAGTAAATATTTTTATCCTAAATTGTTGTTTTTAATCAAATACTATAGTTTCTTTTATAAATGTTCATTTATGCTTTCTCTTATTGATTTTATGTTTTTATTTTCACATTTCTGTAATCATGTAAAGCACCTTGAATTGCCTTTTGTTGAAAGTGTGCTATACAAATAAAATTGCCTTGCCTAGACCTTGCCTCTCTTAGCAGTAAAAGCTGCAATTAAAGATTTGTAATAACTGGCTGTGAAAATTTTATATCACTGCCGAAAAGTCTCAGCCCCCTCTTCTTTGACGAATTGTTTCAACTGAGTCTCATTGGAGGGTTTCTCTAGCATGAACTGTTATAATGTAGTGCCACAGCATAACTTAAGTAATTTAAATCCGAACTTTGACTATGCCATTCTACAATCATCATTCAGTTTTGTATTCTAGTAGACATGCAGAGGTTAAAGATCGGATGTGCTTCAGATTACTCTTGCATGTCATCAATGCCCTGAGGCAGCATATTAGCCCCAGACCATCACACTGCCACCAACAGCCTTAACCTTAACTAATGCAAACAAGGCCCACAGTTCTTCAGATATTGCTCTTGTTTCTTTCATGACTTCCACATTAGTTATCAAACAGTTTTTGAAGATATTTTGGTCGGCTGCTCAATCTTGGGAATTCTCTCATTGTTGATCAGTGCATTGTAATCCTTTCCCAACCAAACAGACGTCAGTAACTTTGTTTATCACTTTCACTTGTGTGATTGGTTGCTTTTTGAGATCTTTTATCACACTGTGTGTTAGAAAAGTCCAGTTTAATGCTTGATTTGGCAGGTCCTAAAATATTTTTTTACTTACTCTTTTTTTTACTCACAAAAACAGTATAAATGATTCGTAATAGCATTTTTTAAAATTAATTAATTATGTCTTAATTGTTTGAAAAAATAATTGATCACACTGTTTGTTTTGTGTTGTTATGATTCTCTTGTTTGAATGGATTATAATGCTTGTTCTCTTTAGCCACAAATAATCGTGTAAAAAGTCCCTGGAATGTTTTTTTAAGTGTTGGAGGCTTAAAAGGTTTAAAAACCACTGTAATAAATCATTAAAATGTAAATCGAATCCAAACACAGTTACAAAAACAAATCATTCAAATTTATTTCGGCGTTGGAGTCAAATATTTGAAAAACTGGATTTTCTTCCGGCTCTGTGTATTAATAAGGAAGAAATATCATTTTTCCTTATTTAATTTGTTCTCCTTGAGCAGTAACATCTGTTTATGATAAGCTGAGGAATAAAGTGGGGTTTGAATCCAGCAGTAAAATCATATTTGTTCTGCCCTCCTGAGAGCCCTGGATTTGTGATAAGAAGACATAACGTCGTTTTCTCCTGGGCTGAGAGCTGTCGTGATGTCTCAATGCATCTGGGTCTTTTGATGGCTCGACTTTTGCACTTTAAATATTCTGTGGTTGTCCGCCTGTGAAAGACATTTGGAGAGACCCACACATAGAACCACTAGAATGCTTTATAACAATAAGATTTTCAAAGTAAAAACACTGTTGAAATTTTCCGTGGCCCACTTCTGAATTTATGTTAGAAAATTGGCTGCTGTTGGATTTTTTTCGAACCGAATCAACAAGTGGTTTACAAGAGCCTCTATAAAAACCCACACATGAATTAAATGCTGCCTTTGCACCTTTTATTGCAACAACAAACTTTCTGTTTGCATGAATAAGATATAGAATATATAATATAATCTACTTCAAGGTATATGTGGCCATAGGGAACACAAATCCTTTCTTATTCTTTAAAACTTAAGAGGGAAATAGCAGGCAGGCACATAAATAACTGAGCTCAAGCAAGTTTAACCACCTTTATACAAACAATAGCAAGAATTTTGACCGTTTGCTCATCTGTGGCAAATAGTGTTAAAGCAATACCAGTGAGAAAGGATATCAGCAGTCCTGTAACAGAAGCAATTGTTTGCTACCCATCAGTATGACAAGGGTTATAACGCTTATTCTAAAAAAATCTTCTTTTTTCTATTCTTTTTTAACCTGTAAGTATGTGATAGGAAACAATACGGGCATCTCTAAAAGGATAATAAGATGAGGTATAAAATTTGTTCTGTTTTGTTTACATTTTATTTAAAAGTGAAAGATGATACCCTTGATACCTAGATTATACCCTTCTTTAATACTCAATAGCTCATCTTTATTTGCATTTCAGCAAGCAAAACATACCTATAGCTGCTGAGAATAAATGTACATGTTTCCACTTAAAGACTTTAAGTTTTGATGTAAGAAGTCCTCCGTTCATCGCACTAATCTCAAAGATTCGCCTTTTGATACAAGTCTAAATTCAGCTGAAAGACATTCAAAACATTTACACTCAGTTAGAAGAAACACGTCAGTCAAACTGATAGCAAAATATTTGTGGGCTTAACCACATCTATGTTTTGAAGTCTCCATCTTTTGTTAACGCCAAACTCTCTTCCATAACCTCTTAAAGACCCTTCCTGCTGTTAAGGATGCCAATTACATTTAGCAACATCCACCCCAACTTCAATTTCCATGCTGTCCCTCCTTCTAACACTGTATTAATCACTCTCTAAGCATGGTTTACCAAAATCTGTCCAAGGCAACAGTTGCAACTGAGGAAAAGAGAGATTAATTAAGAGGAGCAGACAGCTGGTTAGGTCTTTAAGAAGGTGCAAACTACTGAATCAGATAATTTAGCTCAGCAACGATGCAAAAGTTGTATTTAATCCAGTGTTATTTTCAAAAACACTTTGAGCTGCTTCAGTGTGAATCTATCCACAAAAGCAAAACTCAAATGCATTTCAAATGCATCTCTCTTCTTTTTTTTAAAAAAATTAAAAAGGTTTTTTAATACTTTGCAGTTAATGTGATTCTGCCGCACAGTTTCTGTTTGACATCCTCCTTATCAAGGTTGCACCGATCAATCCAACAGACAAAGCAGTAAAATAAAACCCAGAGCTGAGGCATGATGGGAAGTCTGAAACCTGAAAACTCAAAGTAAAAGAGAGTATAATATCTTGGAAATTTGTGTAAGGGAGATTTGAGGGTGGAACAAAAGCCATGTGGCTCTGTTATTCGGTGGCTGTTAAAAGCTTAGAGTTTGTATCCTTTCTGTAAGCTTATACTGCAGCAGAATGCCAGGTGTTGAATAAATATCACTCCGCAGTAAATTATTACATGGAGAGGCTTCTTCTTTCAGCTCTGAGCTGCTCAGACATTCACGCACTAATATTTTTATTTATTTTTTTTATCATCCAGAAAGCAAAAGGAAAAATGACGACTTCTGTGTTTCATTTTGTTTTTGTCATTTCTTTAAGGTTTTTTTTTTAGTGAAAGGGGTTGTTGATTTTCTGTTGTCTTGAAGGGAGTCATGTTTGTTGGAAAGCATCTGCTGGATGTGACCACTAATGGTTGCTTCTTCCTGCAATCTGAGCCTGCAGATGCACAACATTGATTCATCCTACTGTTTAGTTAGCCTACAGTATATAGCCAGCAAGAATTGAGTCCAGTTATCTCTGCTCCACTTTGTCCTGACAGCTTAGTCTTTGTGTTTTAAAAAGGCCATCTTATCATCACTCTCCATGCAGACAATCATCACCTGAGACCAATCTGTTCTGTACTCCTGCAGTTAGACCTCTAACGCAGTAACTCTCTGCCCTCAGATAACTTCTACGGCACACCGAAACCTCCAGCGGAGCCGTCCCCGGCGGCCCCTCCTCTGAATGTGAGTGAGGCTCTGCTTCCCGGAGCCCGGCCGAGCGCCCAGGGCAAGAGAAAGAGGAATCAGTCGGTCAGCAACATGGAGCAGCGCGCCAGCCTGGAGCCGCCTGAGGAGGAGGAAGAGGAGAGTCCAGTTGTCAACGGCAACGGGGTGGCCATTACACCAGGTACGACCGCAGAAAGAAGACGAACATGGCGTGTTGTAAAAACTCAAGACAAATTACTGCTACTAAGTTTAGGAAAACTGACACATTGTTTCAAAAATTCTCCCCAAATAAAAGTCTGAAGTGTGGCATGCTTTTTATATTCACTCGTCTTTTATCTAATACAAATAAAATCCAACTGCTTGCCTTCAGACATCATATAATTAGTGTAAAATTTTATTTTATTGTTAATTCAGGTTTTCTGTGAAGAGCTGAGTGGCTTTTTAGAGCACATTAGGGAACAAACAGCATCATGATTACCAAGGAACACACTGTCCTGTTATGGAAGAGTAACAAGATCAAGCTATGTATATAAGACAGCAAGCATGTTGAAGAAGACGCTTTGGTGAGATAAGAACAAAAATAACCTTTTTGGTCTACACAGAGAATACTGTGTGGCATTACTTTGCAGACACCAATGCCAATATGTGTGTTAGTAGCAGCATCGTCCTGTGTGGAGGTTTCTCTTTAACAGGGAGAGCAAAGCTAATCAGAGTTGAACAGAGGGAAGAAGATGGATACAGCTAAGTACAGGACAAACTGGGAGAAAAACCTGGTAGAGGCTGCAAAAAAACTTGAGTCTTGGGCGGAGGTCACCTACCTAAAGGGTAGCGCCTCTAAAACTATAAAGAAATAAAACAAATTCACAGCACACTCTTGTGTTACACCTAAAGTTTAAAAGTAAGTCCAACTGAACATCTATTAGTTCAGGGGCCCGATTAAAAATAAAAGCAGAATATTTCCGTTTTATTTTGAAGGATTTAGAATCTTTTTCATTCCACTTCCCCTTTATTAACTACTTGGGTTCATCAAATAAAAATAAAATACTTCCAAAGTCGAGTTTTTAAAATGACAAAATGTCAAAAAGTTTATGGTTTATAAATATTTCAGCAAAGCATTGTGAATTCAGGGGGATTTTTTAATGTAATTTTGTATATCATTTTACAAACGAAAGTGCATTGTGTTTTACAACAGCTGTGATCATCAATACATTTTATTTTTCCTGGTTTGGGGTTCTGGATTGTATTTTATTACTGTCCCACTGGTATGATTGAATTGAAGCGGAGCAACAAGCCAGTTGTTATTGTAGTTGTTACCTATCCCTCTTACTGTCCCCTGAGGTAAAAAGCAGCTTTCTTCTCTCCCGCAGCCCAGTGTCACGTCTGCAGCTCAATCAGCTGCTCCAACAAACTGCACCCTGAGCTGTTGTTACAAATGTTAACAGACTCTGCTAACATGAGTTTGAACCGCAAAGGTTAACGGTAACTTTATGTAACAGAATGAACAAGGGCACCTTAATGTCTCCATTTTTAGTCGCCGGCTTTGGCCATAAAGGCTTTGGCTCCCGTCTTTCTGTCCTCTCATCTCTCTGTCTGTCTTGTTGACTTTCTGCCACTAGCTTTTGTCCTTGTTGCTATTAATACCCAAACGTCCCTTTCTTTCTTCCTCCTCACTTTTCCTGACCTCCTGATTTTATTTTTTTATTTTGTCCCAATGGACCCGTGTTTGCTGCCCCCACTCTTCCTTCTCTTTTCTCCATCTGCCTTTGTTGTCCCTTGTTGAAGCATATTTACATTTTCTCCTCATTTGTTATTTTCCCTGCATATATATATATATATATATATATATAAACCAGGAAAGAAAATTTTGCCTAATCGCTCTTTTTTTTAACTTTCACATTTGTTTAGAATCTAATTAGAGTAATAAAAACATGTTTTTTCCTATTTCTATGGTATAATGTGTCCACTCCAAATGATATTAGACATCATGAAAAATGAAACCAGATTTTGATGCCATTCATTAAATTCCAAATGATAAAACCAAAAATATTTTAAAAATAAAAATGATTGAAACTACAAAATCACTGTTTCTTACTAAAATCAAAAAACTCTACAGACATTCTTTAAGAGAAACTTTAATTCAATTATTTTAAGTATTTATGGTGGAATATTGCTGAATTTCTAATTAATAGACTTTGTCTAACCAATATTTTCAACACTCCCTTCTTTTCTTCTTGAAGGGCTTATCCCCTGTCATGTTGCACCAGTCCCTTTTGCAGAGTGAGCAGGAAGTTGATAGTGGCAAAGAACCTGTCAATGTGTGACTCAGGGGACAGATTCATTGCAACTGAAGGACAGCTTGTTCTCCATTGCCACATCCTTCTAGGACTCTGTAGGTAGTCTTGCCTTGGTGGACCAAAAAGTGTAAAACCAGGCTATTTGGTGCAGCAAAGACAAGCAGCTTCCAATTGGTGAAGTTTTACCCGGTACATACTGGCGCACGGGACAGCAGCCAGTAAAAGGAACCATTAACCTTGTCCTAGGCAGACTCAGGCATCCTGGACTTACCTTGGCCAATAGTGGCATATTTCTCCACAAAAAATATCTTCATTGGTTATTTTCTGAATTATCATGGTCATCGTCAAGCTTAATAGAATTTTATAAGTTGTAGAATCGATTTCTATTGGACAGTGACTCGACATAGATGTCCTGCTTGCCGTGACTCCTCTATTTTTCGTTCCTGAATGCAATCCTTGGAGATCCATGCATCTCTAAACATTACTTCTGGATCTTCCTGAGCAGATATAACTCAAAATCTCAGTTTCCATCAACAATTCACAGTAACATTCTTTCTGCCTTTGACAATGAATCTTTTTCCTATTGGGGAAAAAAGAAGGACAAAATGTAAGACATAACTACAATGGCTATAATGAAAGACATGTCTTTGACACAAAAATGTTTTGGTAAAACATGTCTTGTTTTAAGACACTTAATGTCTAAATTAGCTCAAACTGACTTGTTTTTCCTCTTGCCACAAAATGTGCTAGCAGTAATGGACACCATTATCCTTAAAAAGAAATGGGATGTTCCCAAAACCCCACCCCTATGCAAGTGGTGTCATTCAAAAGCTCTAAATGTCCTCTTTATATCACAAAAATTATTTACTTTAGTAGCATATAATGGGAAGGAGGTATTTGCGTCACACATGCCCTCCACAGTAGAAACATTTAAACTAAGAGTAGTAAGAACGTTTGGTTAAGGTACAGGGCTGTAAAAACACAAAAAGTTTCCCCAATTTCTTGCTTTTTTTATAATGTTTCAATCATCGAAATTTTTTTGATTATTACACAAAAGTAATGTTAGTAAATGCAAAAAACCATTGTGATAATATAAATACTAGTGATGCACTGATACCAACTCTGGTATTGGGTATCGGTGCTGATAGCGTTCTAAAGTACCCGTATCAGGATTGGTTAGTTAACCGACCCTATGAATCTTGAAATGTGGAAATATGCTATAATTTCTCAAAAAAATATATTTTTCACTTGAAATTTTTTGGTTTGTGGTCATTTTTATTAAGATTGTTTTATCTAATTCAACATCACTTGTAACAAGCAGAGAAGAAAATAAAACCTGTCTTCCAAATCACAAAATTTTTCTGTGTTGTAGAAATATCGACATTAGTATTGGGCATCAGCAATCGTTTGAATAAAAAGGGGTATTGATGACACCTAAACCTTTTTCTGTGGATTAACTAGAAGAAATGTCAGTTTTTTTTTAAAGGTGTGCATTCTGTTACATCTGCAATAAAACTAACCCGTCTGTCAAACATTATGATAAAAAACATAATGAACATAGTGAAAAACATTATGATACCTACAGTCAAACATGCTAGTGGCTGTATTATGGTCTGGGGCTTACAGTGTTTATCGCTTCCCAACCTGGATGGCTTACCACTGATCTAACCATGAATTCTGCTCTCTAACTGTTAATCCTGAAAGGAAAAGTCAGTTTGTGACCTTTAAAGTTTTTAAGTCCAGATGCTATTGCATGTCCATAAATAGGAAATAGGAATACCATAAACTCTTAATGAAAGTTGTTACTGTCAAAGGGACTATTACTTTTTTCCAAGGGTCAGGTTGGTTTAGACAGAAATCCTTTAAAAAATGTATTTTGTATTTGCATGTGTTGTCTTTGTCTGATATTATGATTTGTTTGTTCTGAAACATTTCTTTGGCAAAAAAGTCAGAATTATTGTAGAGTAGTATTTGTCAGCGTTTCAAAACTAAACTGCATGTTCGTCATTTCCTCTGATAACCTCTCCTTGGGTTTGTGACTCAGTCTATGACCCCTATAGTTTCTATCTTTGCTTGTTTTCTCAGTTTCTGACATTTCTATGTGTTGTTTTTTTTTTGTTTTTTTTTGCTCATGCTGCTTGTTCTTAGCCTCTCCCTTCCTCTCCCCTCCCTCCTCGACTGCCTTCTCCTGGGGCTTCATTGCTATGCGGTGGCTCCACTCTGACTCATCGTACACGAAGTGTGTAGTGTGCCCTCGAATCTGCATGTGTGTGTGAGAATAAGTCTGTTTTTGTGCTCCAGAGTCCAGTGAACATGAGGACAAGAGCACAGATGCCTCTGGGGAGGTTGCAGCTGAAGGTTCCAGCCAGGCTCCGGCATCATCCGAGCCTCCAACTGAAGGGGAAGAGGCCCCAAAATCTCCCACCAAATCCCCCTCCAAGGTCCCTGATGCAGATGAGGAAGAGCTGGGTCCTCTGCCTGACAACTGGGAGATGGCCTACACAGAGAAGGGAGAAGTTTACTTTATCGAGTATGTAACTCCTTTTTTATCTTACCTTAAAACTATTTCCGTTTTCTTTCACTGAACTTGAACACAGGGCCCTTCTTTATTCAAAAGTATCACTTTTTTACTGTTTTTGTACATTTATAACAAAATCAAAAGGCAACTGTGGCGAGGAAAGTACAACAAAAGTTTTTAAGAAACATATTGAATCCAAATTGAATTAAAAGTTTGTTTAATGTGATTTCTGAATGTCAGTCAGGTCAGTGTTGCAGAGTATGCATAAGTGGATCATTTGACTGCAGGTGTTGCACTGTGCAAACAAAAAGAGCTTAAACTGAGAGATGTCAGCATGCCTGTGGAGCAGAGCAGACAGAAGCTGGAGTAAAGTCAGGCCTTAAAGGGAATACACAACGATTTAAAAAAAAAATGCATTCAGTTACCTTCAGGGTTCCAAAATCAAGAAATATGCAAAAAAGGACGAAAGGAAAAAACACGGAGCACAAGGAAGCAAAGAATGCAGCCGAGGGTTGTTGAAAGGTCAAACGTCAATGCATAATATAATGTCCCTCCAAGACAAAAGTAGTCATATCAAAGTCTGCAACTGGAATATAAGTCCCCAAATTAAATGGAATAATACTAATAATAATAATACTAATAATAATAAAAATAATAATAATAACAATGATAATAATAATAATAATAATAATAATAATAATAACAACAATAATAATAATAATAATAATAATAATAATAATAATAATAATAATAATAATTAATAAATAGTATTAAATATTGTAATTTATCAAGTGAGGAGGCAGAAGTCAGGTGGTGGCAGTAATACGGAGTTAAACTGAAACCCTGCAAAGGAATTTAAAAGTTCTCTGCCATGAGCCCATGAAATAATGAAAACCATAATTCTGGCAACTTTCATGTAGATATAATTTCTGTTCTATTTCGGTATTTTTACTCTGACACTGATATACATATACTACACAGATATGGATCCACATGTTCCTCCCCAAGGAACTGATTATGTGGAAGTCTCACTTTCTTCCTTACAATCGGTTTGTGTTTCACTCATAAAAGTTTTATCTCAACTAATGTTTCAAGGACAATGTTTGGCCACCCGAAGTATATATGTCTGCCTGCAGCCAGTTTCACCACAACAACGTGTTGTTTGGCTCTAAAAAGTCACATTAAGCACATTCTATGCATGTGGTGTATGGACAGGAAGTAATAAAAAATAGAGGTGCACAACAATTAGATAGCATCCTGCTGTCAAAGACTTTCTTCTTAATTTGGCTCAGATACAATGGCAAATGGCTAAAGCTTGGTGACAACTACTTTTTGATCTGTGGGGATCCGCAAAAATTTTGTACTGACTGAAAACACATAAAAAGTAGTAAAAGTGGCATTCCTTTTCAATGTTGCCAATATATCTGTTGGTCATATTCTTATTGAAAAGATGGTTTTCAAAAACACCCCACGTCTTATGTACCGCTTTAGTCCATTTGGCACAGCAGGTATATATAGTATTTATGGTTGGTTTGGGTACAAAGGCTTGCTTTGTTAAAACGTTCTAAAAATACTTATCTGATCTGAAAATTCAAAAGAAAGGTCAGTTTTGGTCCATTTAATTTTCGTTCTTCGAATAATTATAGAATTTGTTTGACACTGACATATGATATTTGTGTGCAATGATAATCCAAAACAGACACATCATAGTCTGTTCACAGGATGATCAGGAGATGTAACAGTAATCTTTTAATTCTGCAGCGTTTTCTAAAGGTCTTTCAATTTTTTTCTGTGAACTTTGGATGTTTTTCTCTCCAGTACCTGACTATTTTGAGATGAATGCGCTTGTATTTGTTAAGCCACTTGGCTCTGACCCGTGGATCATTCAGGCATAAAAAGGCACCTACACTCACAACATGAACCAGTTCACTTTAGAAAAGTTGTTACCACTTGTATCACATATTTAAACAGGGTCTTCCAATTTCTTTGGCTGAGACTCTAAAAACGAAACAAAAAAGAAGCTTAGTTAGGTATATAAACTGGTATTTTAGCACCAACAAGGGGATTTTCAAAAAGATATTAGTCTAGACTAAACGTTAGTGAGTGCAAGTGAAGCAGAATTTGGTGGTGTTAGCATCTAAAGGTTAACAGCTATGTTCAGCCACTCCATTCTCCCCATGAAATCTTGAACATAGACATTGGCTAATTTTTTATTTAAAGAGAGGTTAGCTTCCCCCTGGTCAAATGAATGAATGAAAGAAAAACAAAAGTTTCTATGCATTTCAAAACTGCCAAAATGTCTACAGTTGTTAAGCATAGGTTTGTATAATTCTGCTATAAGATCTGAATGTCATATCCAGTGTGTATAAAATAAAATTGATAAAAATAAAACCTAATGTAATGGACCCACTTTAAAGTCATGGTTTATGTATGTCTGTGTGTAAATTTTATAGCCCTGGCCCTTCAATAATTGATGTGGCCTGGCAGTGCTAATCACACACACTCACAGAAAATAGCAAAAGTTTACATCTGTGTGTCAATCCTGTTGAAGTAATACTTCTCTCACCCTTGCTAATTAGTAGCTGGAGGCTAATTAGCAGATTAATAAGCAGTCAGCCTACCTCAGATATCCCATCGCCTCTCCTCTCCCCTGCACACATGCAGAAACGCACACATGTAGGAATTTGGTGTTTGTTTTTAACACTCCCTGTAAATCTCTCTCTCTCTGACCTCTGTATGCCCTTTCTTTCCTCGCCCCTTATTACCCTCATCTTCACTTCACCTCCAGTCACAACACCAAAACAACATCGTGGCTCGATCCGCGTCTAGCGAAGAAGGCGAAGCCACCCGAAGAGTGCAGGGAGGACGGTAAGTCTGAATAGCCTGTTTGTTCTCTTGTTCACGTGAGTCAAACTCATCTCTGGAAATGTGCAGCAGTGGGTTGTCTCCACATTTCCTGCTGCTTCTGCACCTGACGTCTCTTTCAAACACCTTTGCTTCCTGGAGGATGAGATCATGAAAACACCCAGCTGTTTGAAATGTGTGCTGTTGGTGTCATAGTTCTGCGGAGGTTTTGAAGGAAGGTTTTATAACTCCAGACAGAATGCACTGAACAAATAAAGTCCAGCTTGGTTTGCTATATTTTGACAACCTGACTGTATTTAGGAGGAAGTTTTTTACTTATTTGTATTTTTTGGGGGGGAGAATTTCTGGACACATGAAACAAATGAATCCTGTAAAAAGTTGAGATGAACAACTTGTGGCTCCATTGAAAAAGCGCCTCAATTTTAGGTGGGTTTTGTTGTTTTGCAGAAGCTATTTCTGGTTTGTCCTTCTGATATTGAATGTCTCCTGGACATCCACACTACTGGCTAATTTTGGACTCAGTGACTCATGGTTTCACCAGTCTTTAGATAGCAAAGCATCACATGCAGGACATTAAGCTTACGATGTACATGTATAAGCAGTGCTGCTTTTTTGACTGCTGTATTATGTAAGCTGTTTGGTTTAATATAAAAACCATTCCTTTATCCTCATCTTGTTAGGTTTATTACATTACTGTTTGATTCAGGGCTACATGAAACTAAGCAATCACATACACAAGGTAAGGTGAGCTTTTTTCCTTCTATCACAGCTTTTATTCAACGAATTAGTTTGTGATGTGATTCACTAAAGTAAATCTGAATCAGTATATTCCATCCCTCTGTTTGCCATCTGCTTAGTCGTCTTTTCGCCACACATTGTAGCTATAATCTTCCACTATTTCTACTTTCAATCTCCTTTTGTTCAATTTTCTACCCACTTTTTGTCTTCTCCCTCACATTCCCTCTACATCTTTCCCAATCTCCTCCTTTGGGCAGTACAGCGCCAGACTGTGATGGGAATTCTAATAACTTGAGTCAGCTCTGCATAAACTGGCTCTTACTCTCCTCCGCCACGAATCGATTCAAAGAGACAGAAAAAACATGTGGACACTACTGCTGTCATTGAACGGATCTTTTGGGTCCAATATTCAGGAGACACTTGCGTTTAAAATTTTCCATTCGCTTAAACAAGTGTTTTTTTGTCAAAGAAAAGAGATTTGGCTTGTCGGCCACTTGTTTGTGATGTTTTTTACTACTTCTGTGACTTTAATTTCTTCAAAGAGTTTTATATTCTAGGATTTCTGTTACTAAAGCCTGAAACTGTGGGAGTTTGCTGTATGTATTAGGAGCCTCATGGGATGGTGCTGCTGGAATCTAGTCACTTTCTAAAAGCTCTTGAAGGAGATTAGTGAAGGGCAAAGAGAGATCTTCATCCACTATAAATGCTGCATTTGATGCATTTTACTTGTTGATGAGACTCAGAAATTATTTGAAGGAATGATGTGTTGAACATAGCAGCTCACCTCCTTGTCTGTTCTGTTTTTACTTCTCTTTGTCATATTCAGCATGCTCTCTTGAGTATCCTAACAAACAGCTTTGTTTCTTGGTAACAAAAAAGGCAACATGTATATCTGGTGTACATAACTGTTAAAGTGGTCTTTCTGTGTTAAAATAGAGATTATTTTTATTTGTCTTTTATTTATACAAGTTGGTCTCTTGAGACTCAGTGTCTCGTTTACAAGCGGGACTTTTTTTTCCCTCTGAAGTATCTCTGAAGTAGTGCTTCAGCTGGTAGCTTTCAATTTCTAATACAGCTTTACTTTGAAGACAAACTCAATTGACTGAAACAACAATGTTTCGTTGCATACAGAAAGACAGAGTTTTTTTCTTTCTTTACCTCAATTTTTCTTTCTTTCTTTCTTTGAAATTTGATTTGACTTTATTTTGTGACTTCTGTGTTTCCATCTTGGGGGATGCAGCAGTTAAAGGAGCTTATTTTTTTGAGCTGAGCCTGTTGGCAGAGGATTTTGAATCAAAGGCTGTCTGCTGAATTTTTGTAAAGGTCCAGGATGACATCGTATTCTCTTACCGCAACCTTGGATTCCCACTTTCACAGAATGGTTGGGTTCAACCACTTCAGCAGCCAGAAGGATGTGTTCTGGGATGTTGGCTAATCATGATTATTTTTAATGATCATTTGGATGTTCCTTTGAAGTTCATATGTTTTTTTTCTATCCTTTTTTTCCAGCTGTGCAAGCTGAATGAAATGTGTAAAGGGGAGAACTGATGTAGGGTAATAGTAGAGAGAATGATGTAAAACAGTGAACAGGAAACATAAGGAAGTAGTGCTGGTTTTAAATGTTCCTTTGCCTGAAGGATTTCTCAATCTCACAGCCTCTGGCAGGCAGCAGACCGATATTCAGATGTACTTTCATCAGTTGCTGGTTTCCTTTTCCCTCTTGTTATTCCCTTTTTGTTGCCTCCATCTCATGCATGTCTGGTCTTTCTGCTTCACTTTCCTTTGGCATCTCCTATCCTCATTCTGCATTCTCTTTCTCCTTGTGCAGTCTCCCAGGCCTCTTTTGCTCCCATGCTGCAGTTTTGTGAATATGGGAAGAGGTTTGTTTGTGTGGATGTGTTGGTTTGAATGCATTTATGTTGGTACAACCTTCAAGCACATTGGTAGGTTCTGTATCTGCATACTGAGACCGACAGAGTTTGTAGCCACAGATCTTCTTCTTCGGTTGAAGTATTTTTGTTTAAGCCTGTGTGTAATATGCACTCAAAGGAATAAAACTGCCCTTTTAATGTTCTTATGTTTTAAAGTAATTTTTTTGAAATGCTAAAACACCCATGCATGAGTGTGAGATTTTTGATATAGGAAGGTGGAAACCAGGAGAGGAGATGAAAAATGTTCCCCATAGAAAAATCTAATAAGTATCACAAAAAAGGAAGTATGATGTGATATATTTTAGTGTTTTCTCATTTGTTTGGGTATAATACTTCCAACATACAACTCCCCTAAGAAGCCAGCACTTTTAACTCCTATTATATCCCTAGTGCAGGCTTTGCTTTCTGTTTCATCGATGGCTTAGGAGTATAGACTTCTACAGTTTAGTGTTTCGCTGAAAATCCTGAGTTTCATTCTCAGTAGAAAGGGTGTTTACAGTTGGGATTAGTGAGAAAACAGTCACAGGGATGCTGTTACTACAAAGGTAGCAGGAGACACAGACTCACATGTTGCTTCAGCACACTACACAGATGGGTCCAGACCCCATCTGAATAGAGAAAGTCCAAAGGAAAGAGATGTAGCGCTGTTATAACATGTTAAAAACAAAAAATCCAACATGTATTTACTTTTCCTTTAATGGATGTCTTACTGGAAAGATCACTGAGAGGAGCTGAACTCAGAAGTGAAGGAGAGTGCAACTGAAATTTACTAAACATTGAACCAAACCGTTTTCGGTTTGGCAATTTAGAAAAAGATCAAATCAAACTGAGTCTTTATATAGTCGTTAGACTCAGAGATGAGACGTAACTAGTTAAATTCACTCAGTTAACTTTACTTGTGTAAATTTTTGGAAACGATATACTTTTAAGTATTGTTTTGCCATGCCGTACCTTTAATTTTTACTTAAAGTGACAGTGTGTAGTTTCCAGAAGATAGGGCGGCAGTACACACCTAAATCATTGCAAGCAAGCAGTATTTTTGTGTTCGAGTGACGACGGATGGCCATACATGCCAAAAGTTGCAATTGCGCAACTTCCTACTAAAAGGCAGATATCTCAACCTCCACAGAAATGTATGCAGCAACATGAAAAGTACATCAGACTCTGTTTCATCACAGGCAGCAAGTGAAGAGGTGAATGTGTAAAACAACATTTGTGAATTGCAGTTTTCAGTGTTTTGTAAATTACTGATATTATTCGTAGAATTTTGTAAATTAATAAACTGTTATGTTAGACGGAATGACCTCAGTGGAAAAAAATGAAACATTTCAGTGTAGTTTCACCATGACTGGCACTAGTTTGAAAACAAACAAAAAAACATTACAGGGAAAGTTGTTACCTGTCCAGCTGAAAGCATGCAAACTCCTTAGATTTTGCTGCTCCTTCAGTTATTTACATTAAGAGAATGCGATGCTGATGTTTACCGTAGTTTTCTGGTGGTGTTGATCGTCTCTGTGGGCTTCTGCCTGTAACGCGAAGCCACGGGCCGGGTCCGTGTTTCACGAAGGCTCGGACACAACAGCTGATTGCATACCTCTCCCCAAGCAGGGACAGAGACCTGGGATTTGGGTGCATCTCGGATCGGGTTGGTTGGTCGCTCAGGGTTGGAGAAAGCTTTTTTTTTTTTTTTTTTAAGTCTCTTCATAGAGCTCTTCATTTAAACGTCTAAAGGGGAAAGGGAAGTAACCGCGTATTCAAAAAACAGTAAAGGCGTTTTGTCTGCATCGACTCGCGTAGAAGGAAACACAGCGTCCAGTATGTCGAACCCCATACAATAGGACCTGTGCCCATGTATTTTAGACCCGCGTTTTATGGTTATTTATTATGAAGCAGCCAATAGGGCATCAATTATTGGGCATCTTTTTTTTTCATTTCCAACAATATTTTTGAGGACATTTCCAGAGATTAATGTTAAAAACTAAACACCGTCTCTTTAAGTAATATTAGTATCAGGTATCACTACTCTCACTTGAATGCAACGTCTGAAAACTTTACACAGTGTTAGTCAATTCACTGAATGAAGATCATACATATTTTAACAAAAATGATAAAGACACACATCTATTAAGGAGACCACCTGTTTCTACACAAGCTTTCTGTCTGTTGAGCCTGTTACGTTTTAAGGTAAAGTGAACATATAGTTAACTGCATCAGTTGTCACTGAAAGCACTTTTTACCTTGTTCTAAGAAGTCTATACTCATTACCTACTGTAAGTATTGGAACGATGTTGAAAATGTGACTTAGAAAAGTATTTTTCCGCCTAAAATTTGTTTTTAAGTAATTGTTTTTATTTATTTGTATCTTTCTCTGAAGTTAGTCTTTAAACCACCAGAATCCGCCCATAACCTTATATTTACCACTTTCTATATAGACTTCATAGTAAATTCATTAGTCTCTACAGCTGAATTTTTATGGTATTTCAATACGTTGATATGGAGGTTTTTTATTTTAAATCTGGCGTTATATTTAAATCTTTAATAATTAGATTAAATATTACATATTATTAATAAATATACTGCATAAACTTAAATTCAACCTACATTTTGATGATTCCAAGAAAAACACATCTCATTCTGTATGAAAAGCTATCAATAATGCATCAAGATTTCAAACACATGCATTTAACACAGATTAAATAATTTTTGAATTGCATTTTTTTTATATAGTTCCGATTCTACTTTCCTGTTTTATTTCCTATAAAATCATGATCCTCTTTTTGCTTTCTTCTACGCATTAGTCGAGGGACAGTCAACAGAAAAGCGTTGTCAGGAAAAGAGTTATCTAATATAAAGTCATCACATTTTGACTTTTCTTATGCATTCTCTTATCAAATTATACAAATGATCTTCTTGGCAACAGATATAGCCTTAAACTTGAAGAATCAGATTTAGCTGCAAAAAGAAAAGGTACGTTTACTCGTTTGGATATTCTTACACTCTTAAGCCTTTAAATACACAGTGCATAACCACTCTGCAAATATGTGAGTGCTTAAAAACATACACACACCCTCCCTGTTTCTGTGTTCAGCGGCAGGAAACAGAGACAAGATGCTGCCTTCAGCTCAGGGAAGGGGGGGGGACTTTCACTGGTGGTTTCCATGGAAACTGTCTCCCGTTCAGTTTAGGGGGAGGGCAAGCGACGAGCAGATGAGTTAGGCCGACATTTAAGGTGGCTCACAGACAAGGTGGGAGGGAATTATTTAAGGTGGTATGAAATACAAGCACATCTGGTTCCTCTGCAGCATAAGGAGGGTCATATGAGGTAACGGCTGTGCAGAGTGAGGCGTTTGAGAGAATGATAATGGAGACAGGAGATAATTGAGGTGTGGCCTCCTTTCACCTTGGACTGCTCAGTCAGCATGCTCCGCTGCCAGGACGCACGCACTCTTCACACACACATTCTCGAATGGATTATTGATATCGAGATCACGGATCTGCCAGTAATTACATTAAAGTGTGAGGGATGTTGCTATAATACCAGTGTCACACAGAGCAAACCATTGTAAAAATGATAAGGTTGAGGATTTATGTGCAATTGTGTTCGTATCTGGTTGTATTGATTAAGTATAATACTCTCTTATTTAAACAATGTCAGTGTCCACTAGCAAAACAGTGATTTTTGTTCATTTGCTTTAACATTAATTCCTAAAAATAACTGTACAATCTCAGAATAGTTAATATTTAATGTTTTATGGTTTACAGAATTGTTTTGGTCAGAGAAATGTACTTGCACACTTCAGAATGGCCTTTAGTTCTTCTAAGCAGTTATTTGTATGAAATATGGACCAAGAAGCAATATATAACATGATTTTTAAAAATTAAATCTCCATATTGCCTTAGTTCTGAATTATGGGAAGTGATTTATGGAGTGTAACACTTTATTTCTAGAGGGTTTTTTTCTACCCAAGGAAACATAGACCTTTACAATAAACTAAAAGCAAGAGCAAAAAAAAGAAAAAACACCAAAACAAATAAATGGAACAGAAATAATTAGCTAATGAAGGCTAAGCAGAGAAAAGAAGGAAAAGTTGCTGTTTTGAAAGACTAAGGAAAAGTACTGAAGGATGGTGTTGACAAGGAGGAGAAACAAGACGTGGTAGACATTAAACATTTTGAGAAATATGGATCCTAAAATCATGATAACTAAAAGAAATAAAAAATGAAAGAAATGCAATGTTAATAAAATTAATATGTAAATAAATATAATGGCACAAAACTAAAAACAGAATTTTATTTAAACCATTGATATAAAAATAACTAATCAAAACAACAAAATAAGGCATGTTACATATATTTAAAAACCCAGGCATTTTTTTCACAGGCAGAGAGCTGCTGCAGCTTCAGCTCCACCTTTTTGACTCAATGCTAACTTTACTAAATGGTTCAGTATGAGATTCTCACATTACCATTCATACACAGGACAACCCAAAATGGTTTAAAAAAAGGTGGAGGTTGGAGTTTGACTGTTTGAAGTTGTCTACAGGTTTCTTTTATTCTAATATTGAGTTCTAAAAGTTGCCATTAATACAGAGGATAGAAGATGCAATAGGAGCATAATTATTCGTTTTAGATACTAAATACACATTTTCTGCACCTATATATAAATAAATTATTTTAAAAAGCATGCAATTTGATTTCCTATTTTTTTTAACTGGTTGCACAAAAGTGGCAAAATACTGTTTTGCCCTGCTGTAAATGGGAAAATAAGAAACTGTGTGACAGCAACTATATTGCTGCAACTCTTATCATATTGTGATAACTGGTTGTGAATGGATTAATTATTAATGGGTATTATACCATAGAAAACAATAAAAGAAGATTCAGGTCTTAATCCTTTTAGATATGAAGTAAATCCTCCCAAAAATTACAAAAGCATCAATACACATTCTTAAATCTGACAATTTATTCAGACAGCCATGTAGCTAAAAAGCAAAAATAAGATTGTGAGGCACCAACCAGTACTAACTCCACTACTTCACTTCCTTTGTTCTCACGTTGTTTCACTAATGATCCCATCGCTCCCATTCTTACCCCCAAGGTTGTCAGTTCTGCTTTATATTTCCATATCGTATACATATTTATGTGTGTGTGTAATTCAATATCTGTAATGAGCTGAGGGTCGGTCTAAGTCCTCTATGACTCAGAGTTAGTGTGTTTTTCCTCTTTTATAGTCCGTGGGACACATCTTGTTTGTCCATCTGCAGAAGTTAAACTGTGAAATGCAGGACACGAGAATGACTTAATGTGGCTGTGTGATAAGTAAGATCAACACCTCACAAGTAGTTGCTGATGAATGTTAACCGAAAACAAAATGTTTTATGTGTGTTTCTAAAAACGCTTTGGCAGATTAGCTGAACTGTAGGTTCATCTTTGTGTCTCGGTTTGCTGCAGTAGATGTACAGGACGAGGTCACTGCTTTGTATGAAAAGCTTGATCAAAAGCACCTCAGTGTACGTTACAAAAAAAATTCAATTGTTCAATTCATCATCCAAAAAAAGGGTAAAGAGACTTGATAGCTGAGGCAAGTGGCCTGTAGCAGCTCTGGAGGAGCTGCAGAGGTGACAGATTCAGCTATTTAGTTGTGTGAAGAGTGGAATGAGGAGAGCTTTGTTATGCTGAGATCACACTGTGCGATAGACCGCGGTAGACCTTTTCTTTCATCGTGAAAAGAATTGCGATGAAAAATGGTGCGTGTGTGATTTCCAGCTCTGTGTGATATGCTCCCCAATGTTCTAATTTGTTTAGATATCTTGTCCATAAAATGTACCTTTATCAGCTGGATTTAAACTAACTTCATTATTATTCAGTAGTTATTCATGAAAATCACTTTTAGTAATGGTTTAGTTTTTGATCAACCCCAAATTAGGTTTTTCCTTGTCCCATTGCAGTTGTTTCTTGAAATCTCATCAAAATTCAAAACA
Source organism: Apricaphanius iberus (assembly GCA_028564705.1). Lineage (NCBI taxonomy): Eukaryota > Metazoa > Chordata > Actinopteri > Cyprinodontiformes > Aphaniidae > Apricaphanius > Apricaphanius iberus. The sequence continues at coordinate 141,160 of JAPXFQ010002381.1, read as the reverse complement.
AACCTTGGTTAAAAAAAAACACAAAAAAAACATAACAGGTAATGAAATTATACTGTGGAGATCATTTTCATCTGCAGAGACAGAGAAGCTGGTTGGAAATAATGGGAAGAAGAATGGAGTTAAAGAGTAACTAAACCTCAAAACATTATTTTTTGCTATTTTTGCTATAAACTGTATAAATGGGTCTTTACCAATCCAGTCTTTCAGTTTGATAAATCAGCCCCTTAGTTTTGAATATGACGACTAAACATAAAGCCAGAAGTAAAATACTAACATTGTGTTGCAATATCCTTGTCAAAGTCACAGGCCTAACTGTGAAAATCTGTTGAAAACTTTAGAAATGGTGGTGGATTTAAGCTTTAGCTATTTTTCTAAAAGACTTGATCAATAATTTCAGTCAATAGAAGTGCAGAATTAGAGATGAGCCCCAAAGGCTTTCCAGCTGCAGTTGCGTTAAAACACGGTTCTACAAAGTGTTGATATGGAGGTCTTGAACAAATGTGAAAACTGTCTGATTTATAAAACCATGTATCATTGACTATCCAATTTAAAATTCTGCATCACTTTATATTGGTTTATAATATTAGATCACAACAAAATACACTGGAGTTTGTGGTGTGGGTGTGTCAATAAACAATAGTTTTCAAAGAGGGTTTGAAACTTTTGCAAGGCAGTGCATCTTTGTGTTTCACTTGAAATTCATTGTGGAGAGGTCTGGAGATTCTGTAGTGTATTTTACAAGAATCAGAGGAAGGATGCTAAAAGGGTGGAAGACACCAGGATGAAACAAATAAGAGGTAGGCGAGGAGGAGACAATTAACAAAGCATCCATGGGAACCATCGCAGGCGAAAACAAGTGGGTGTGTGAAAGAAAAACACAAACAGGAAGTAATTTTGTGGGGGGATTTGGCCTGAGTGGTGTAGTGTGCACAATAAAACAGGAGTACAAAGAAAAAAGCAGACACAGTGTTGTTTTCCTCCCTCCCTTCTTTGTATCGGCTCTTTGTTGTGATTCGTGTCTCCATGAAGAAGCCACTGCTGCAGATCGAAGGGTTGTCTATCTACTAAAAAGCACTTTGGGAGCATCTGCTGTCGCTATGAGCCCTGAGAGTCATGTTGTCTCCCCTGAGTGGGTTAATTTAGTTTCTAGCTTTCTTCTGCTCTCTGAATATACTGACGGTGTTTCCTTTTTGTCTCTGTTCTTCTTTTTCTCAGAGCTGCCTTATGGTTGGGAGAAAATAGACGACCCCATATACGGCAGCTACTACGTAGAGTAAGTCCTGCAGAATCACTTTTGTTTTATAACAAAACAGAAAATACGCATGTAGTAATGCTACACATGTTGGTGTCCTGTGTGTGTTGAATTTGTGATGAAACATGGAATATTCTGATTGAAAACATGCCCTTGTAATAACTGTATTTGATTAAAGCAGTGAATGCACAGATTTTTGTTATCGTTATAAAGTCTGTATATGAAGTAAATCTTTCAACCTTTTGGCCATTACAAGCTCTTATCTGTTGTCATTACTCTTATTTTATTTAAAATTATATATATATATACATATATATATATATATATATATATATATATATATATATATATATAATAATATATATATATATATATATATATATATATAATAGGACTGTTAATGAGAGATTAGCTAGAGTGAAACATTCATCTTATTCATCCCAGGAGTGGGTATGCTCTCAAGTTCACCCTGAGGCTAAACTCTACAACACTAAAAGATATTACAAAACGCTCAAGAGCTGCATCTCAGACATCTTAAGTGCGGCATACATTTTTTCAACTTGTGTATATTGAAGAGTAAATTTTGAATGTAATTATCTTTTGTATGCTGTCTAAGATAAATAGAGCAATCTATGTCCCTAATATATATTCTAAGCTATTTACTCCTGTTAAAAATGCATATTTTAACACATCACCACTCAATTTGAGTTCTGGTTTTTATTTATTTTTTTCATCCCTCAGTGTTGATTTCAGTTAAAAAGGTTTCAATGATTTTCACTAGGTAAAAATCATAATTATTATTTTTTATGTATGGGGAACACTGATGATGATAACTGCTTTCATAACAGCAAAAAACATATGGACCTAATATTTGATTCATCACAATCTTTTTTTGTCCAGTGGAGCCAGGTGATGCAATTTCTTTTTGAAACACTTCACACACAATAAAAATCAGAGTTGCTGACATTGTTAGATTCAACTCAGTTTATTTATACAGCAATGATTAACCCCTTAAGCCCACTAGCCCCCATTTTTGGGGGCATGCCTCCTAGATTAAGAATTAACTTTTTTATTTGCTATTACAGATTGTTCTAAAGTCAATAAGAATGAGTAGTTACTATTTATAATGTTTATTTGCTTCTTTACAATGAATACAAGCTGCTCAGCGATCTATAATGTGTATTTTTGATTAAGGCGGAATTCATATTTTCTGTCTTTCAACCTCAATTACTCATTTCCACTATTATTTTCTTGAGAATTTTCACATTCACAGTATGCCCATAGACCTTCCTATTATATGAGAGCAATTTGAACACTTTAGACTTCTTAACAGCTGTATAAAAGCCTTAAAGAGTGTAAGTTTGTCAAATTCAGAAAATAACTGCCTCGGGCACGTCACAAGAAAAGTCATCTCAATCATATTTAACAAACATTTCAATAAGTTTGAAAGTTTTCTGTTTTTGGGGACACGGTGGCGTAGCTGGTAGCGCAGTCGACCTCACAGCTAAAAGATCATGGGTTTAATTCCTGCCGGGGACGCTATGTGTGTTGATGGTAGGTTTTTTGCCACACCCTGGGTGTGGATTGGCGAAAGGGCCTTTGCGTGTGGGGTTTGCATGTTCTCCCCGTGTTTCCTTGAGTAGCTAAACATGCATCAGTCCTGGGCTACTGTATACAGTCCTGGCTGGCTGGGGCGCTCGAGGGGGTGGGGAAGATCTGGCTGGAACGTGATCCTTCCATGCGCTACGTCCAGCTGGGGAAACCACACCCCATCGGGTGAAAAGAAGGGCCTGCTCACTCCTCAGGGAAGAAGGAGGCCTGAGTTCAGTGCGGGGTGCTCCAGCAGTTGGCTGAGAGAGAGCAATGCCCAGGACTGCGCTTAGATAGGAACACTGGGTGATTAAAAAAATGGGGAGAAAAACTGTGGAAAAAAAAAAGTTTTCTGTTTAAAGAATCCCAGCAGATTTTATTTCATTGACGTGAGGCTGGGCCCTTTTGATACAGACTCCAATCACAGCTCCCCAAAACTCAAAACTCCCCTTCCTTTAAAAGGAAGAAACCTGCAGCAGAATCTGGCTCGGTACGAGTGGTCATCTGCCACGACCGTCTGGGGATTTAAGAAGACAGAGAAGAGACACAGAAAGAACAAAAGAGCTGATGTAAGCGTACTTTCTGTGTTGAAGAAAGTAAAAAGTACTCGGTCACTGGGAGCATCATCGGAACTGATGTTCCCCATTCAGCAGGGCGTTGTAGCTGAGCAGGAAACCAGACCAGGTGGAGCTTCTATGGTGAGAAAAACACCGAGAGAAAACAAGATTAACAATCGCAATAACAAAAAATCGACTGTAGAATAGTAGAAAAATTAATGTAGAAGAATGAAGAAAAGTGGTCAGTTTGTGATCCAACACTCTAAGCCTACTGCAACATAGATAACACCGGCCAGCATAAAAAAGAAACAAAATCCTTGAAAATGATCTTCAAAATTGTACAATATATGTTCACATTTGCATTCAGGGCGTGGACTAAAAACTCCTACTAACCTACTACCTTAAAAGGCACAGTACTCAGATAGCTTTCTGTCATTCATTTCAGCATTAACCCTCTGTTTACCAAACTAATCAGGAGTTAAATGTCATACCTGTCTGGCAAACAAAAGTTTGTTCATGGGAAGCACAATGATCCACACAGCACTGCACAATGAAGCAATGGGGGGTGGATGGCCCAGTCTAAGTCCAGACTCCACTCTAATGAAAATGTTATGGTAGGACCTTCAATTAACTGAGGATAAACGTAATCCAATGAGTTTCTGCCATTCTGAAAATAAAGCAAGGCCAAAATATTCTCTACTGCAGCGAATGAGATGAACAAAGTCCCAGAGATGGTGATTGCTTTAAGCTACTGCAGTGGGATGTTTTCTCATACTGTTTTTTCTCCAGTCTGTTGAAACTTAAGATTTGAAAAGAAATATTAAATTAAATTGCATCATACCCTGAGCTTAGTTTTTCACTTTAAACCACATTTCCCTCATCCTGAAGATTATTCGTTATCCCCTGGTATGTAAAAACATTATTTAGTAATTACCACTCTGGTTCTAGTTTTATTATGAAATATTCACACTGAAATCTGAATTGAAATGCATGTATGTGTTGGTGTTTGCATTTGACTTTGTAAAACATGTAATGTGTGCATCTGTGGTTTATTAAACAAAAAAAAATCTCATTTCATTTTTATTTGCACACCTCCTTTTAGTAAACTTTCACATTTTTTAAATGAGCTATGGAACAGGTGTGTTTCATGCACACACAAAGAAAAATCAGCAGTTTTAAAATACAGTGCTGGGTCAAAGCATTCGCATTTTTTTCTTTAAACTTTTTTTTTGCATTTTAAGCTAACTTTGTAAATATCTTAATAGCATTTCAACAACTCCCTGCAAACCTGTTTACCAAATTTCAACTTCTATAATGTCTCTCATTTTGCCGACAATTTTACAAAGGGACCATATTAGAAAAACTAGGAATAAAATTACATCAGTGTGTAACAGAGCGGCAAAAATATCATTTTCAGTGCTTGCTACATCCTGATAAGGTTGTGTATAAATATTGACAATATTACTGTCATATTTGCGGGGCGGAGCAAATGACCGGGCCCTATAATAAAGGTCATACTGTAACATGATAGAATAGTTTATGTCAAAGTTGAAATTAGTCAGAGATTATAGAACGAGAAATGAACAGAATAGGGAATATGTCCACCAGCAGGTTAATGGAAAAATTTTCAATAAGGTGAACATAAAACTGAACTAAAGGAATGTTTATTTTAAGCAACATAACAATAGACATGCCCACAACAGCAGGGCTGACAAGCTCGGCACCACAGAGAGTATGTTATTAAGTCCATCGAACGGACATTAAGTAGGGTATAACAAACCAAGAGAACAACAAAAACATAAAGCTACGTGGTCACAATTAAAGGCGGCTGTCTTCTGAAAGCTCATCATAATGACGCTTAACTTTTCTGGCCCTGGTTGCTTCAAACTTCGTTTGACTTCCCCATTTTGTAGCTAGAGCCAGAGTGTCAGACTTAGCCTCGTCAAATTGCTCCCTAAACTCCATCAAAACACTGATGGCATTTTGTAGAAGAGTAGATGCTTTCAGAATATCTGCGTCTTTAGCTTGCAGTAACTGTGATGCAGCGTTCATACACTCAAGCACCTTGGTTTGCATGTTGACCAAAAATATGAAAGAACATTTGGTTATGGCATCCTTGAGTGCACTTGCTTCACTACACTCCTCCTTTTTCTCACTGGTCAGTGATATTTTGACGAGGGATTTCATAATGTCTCCATATCTGTGCCTTAACGCAAAAAGCGCATCATGTCGAGATGACCAGCGAGTGGGGGAGAGCCGTTTTAATGTGACGGGTCTGCTATCTGCCGTCAATAACTCACTGAGGATCGCCCATCGCTTGATAATGTGGCCAAAAAAGTTATACAGGTTTTCTATTGTGTCATTGAACTGCTTCACTCCAGCGACATTTTTAACAGTGTCGTTGAGAGCAAGGTTCAGGTTATGAGCTGCGCAATGAACGTAACAGGCAGGGGGCTCCCTCTCAGCTATTCTAGCCTGTACGCCTGAATACGCTCCACTCATATTCGCGGCCCCATCATCGCCCTGCCCGTGGCATTTTGACAGATCTATGCCATTTTTCTCCATAGAGCCCAGGATCTGGTTTTCAAGCTCTGACGCTGATGACCCCACAGTCGCTTCAAAACCCAAAAAAATCTAATTAATCCGTAAATCTCATGTGATATCCATGTCATTCCTGACAACAGTTACGTAGCGGTACACCTGGCTCAGCTGGTCTATCTTTGACACATCCTGCATTGTGTCCATGATAATGGAATAAAACGGAGCTTCGTTTATTTCATTAATTATGTCAGATTTGACACGCTGAGACAGGATGTAAATAATCTCATCTTGAATCTGGTGACTTAGACATTTTACTGACCCTTCTGGTCAGTTGATTAGCTCTTTCAAAACAGGGTCGTAGCGAGCTAATAACTCGATGATTGACAAAAAGTTGCCAGCATTTCCCTGACCTAGAACTTCACTGTGCGCCCTGAATGCCAGGTTGCATGATGCCAGAGTCAGAGTGACATTTATAATGCGCTCTAGGACCTGTCTCCAGACCAAGGCTACATTACGCACATTCCTCTCCATTTCAGCGTCTATTGTGCTGTTGAGCTTCCACTGCTCGTAGACTATGCTGCTTTCATTCTCGGTGTCCAGCGCGGATTTAACGGGGGGGCTGCTGGTCAGGCAGGTCTGGCTCTACACTGGAGCAGCTAGCAACTGCTGAGTCCCTGACATCACCGCTATACCACAGAGAGAAAAAGAATAGGTTCACTACTACTACAGTTCACAGCCACCAACGATTTACTGCTAACTCACATATTCGTATAGTGATTGTTTGAATTGCTACCTGTGATTAACCTGACTCTCTATGTGTCCTGGTAGTTTTGGCGGGCCTGAGACCCTGTCAACAAAAGTTTCATCTCCATGACAACAACCAAAATATGTGTCCCGTCTCTGTTACTTGGCCTTTTCTTGCACTCTTTTTTCCTTTTATTTTCTCTTTGCTGATCCACTTTTATGCTTATAAGTACTCATGTTAGCTCCACCTAGTTTGCTATCTGTTGAAAACTGACTGATGACGATGTTGGTGGACAGCTGGGGACAAGTTTTACCCATAATGCACTTGGAGACTAATTTATGAAACAACTTGTAAATTTGCAGCTCATAACACTACATGTGAGTTTAAAAATAAAGCCAGTCATGAAGGACCACATTTTATTGAGTATTTTACACCTACTACATCACTAAAGTCTGTTGGTCTTGTAAAAAAAAAAAAAGGAACAACCATGACTCAGTTCTGACTGGAATACCTATAGTATATAACCCCTAAATCCATCCTTGGAGATTGCTGTATCTGCTGTACAATAAGCCAATTACAGTAAATGGTACATCATTCCATCTGTTCCAGGGTGGGCCCCTCCTAATCCTGGGTTGGGGGCCCGCTGCCCCTCCATACCCCCCTGAAGCTCCGCCCCTGGCTGTGTGCATCTCTTGCTTCCAATTCCCTGAGAACCTTGTTTGAGTAAAACCCTCATGAACTCTCATGAAATATAAGGAGAATCTGGTGTCCTCTTCCAACTCTCCAAATTCACCACGATTCACTCCTATGAAGGGTTAATGCTACAAAATGTACAACTAAATCAACACAGAAACGGATCTCATACCACACAATCCAGCATCTTTTATGGTCATCTTAATCCAATAGAAAAACTTGTAAATTAAGAGAAAAGATAACCCAGAACTCTGAATGATCTGGAGAAATTATGCATTGAGAAACTCTCAAATCTCTCTAGTTTACAACCATATGCAGTATTATAGGAGAAGACTAATTGGCAAAAGGCGGATCTACAAAGTTTTTACAGCAGTGTACTTTAAAGAATTGTGTTGAAAACAATTGCAGTTTATCAGGATTTACCCACTAAATAGGTATGCTTAAATTAAAGTTGGGATTTTCTTCCAATAAAAGTGACCAGCAATGAATCTAAGGAGTCTATCTGCACCTAATCTAACAGACGGACATGTTGTGCTCCTATTTGTGAATACCTACCTTCTAATCAAGTTTTTATTCCAAGACTTGTTCTTTTATTTGTTGCTTTTTATGGCTGACTTTTTTTTGTAATGATGAAATGTATTTTCAGTCACATCAATCGAAGGACTCAGTTTGAAAATCCAGTCCTTGAAGCCAAGAGGCGTCTGGAACAGCAGAGACAGATGCAGAGCCAGGGACTCTCTGCTCTGCCTTTACCCACAATATACAGAGGTATGATCCTTTCTAAGCACTTTAACCAAATTAAGATCCTTCTCTTACACCAACAGAGCTGGAAAAAAGTACACAAATGTCACATTATAGAAGTCCCAATATGAGGTATTTGATGTTCAAATTGAAATAGCTAATTTTAAGTGTCTCCTGCTAAAAGTGGCGCACTGTGTTATCTCGAACTATCCCTAAGAGTGGGCAGTTTCATATGCACCAGATGAGACAGATGTCACAATGTGCTGCACAAGGTTGGATGGAGATCGTGGGTAGTTCAGGCAATAGAACATATTTTCCCCGAGGTCTCCGGCGGGTCAATCCAGGCACGAATGTGACAACATAGTATGAAACCAGCACATTATGCTCTGCTTGATCTGAGTGACACTTCCTGTGAGTCCGCTTAGCAGGGAAACGTATTGTGGAGGAATTCAGCTCCAATTGGCTCCAAATTTTTAAAAAAAAGCAAAAATAATGTAATAAAGCAAATGTTGGCTGGTCTGGAAATTGGAGGAGATGTAAAATCTAACGGCAAGCTCCTCTCTAAATGCAGAAAAGCCGTTGTTTACGAGGGACCCCACCCAGCTGAAGGGCACCTTCCTGTCCACGGCCCTGCAGAAGAGCAACATGGGATTTGGTTTCACGATTATTGGAGGCGACGAGCCTGACGAGTTCCTGCAAGTGAAGAGTGTTATACCAGATGGACCCGCCGCTCAGGACGGGAAAATGGACACAGGTAATTATAGGCACGAGACGTGTAATGAGAACTGCTTTAGAAGACGGTTGTGGTGTAAAATGAACACCAAAATAGGTCCGCCTGTTTATAGAGATGTTTAGGCGTGGCATCCTGGTTCTGACATGTTGGCATGGTGGACCTTGGGTTCTTCGCATTGACAGGTATATGATTTCTTGCCAGAAATTTAATTTCCCTGCCAATCGAGCTGAGTGCATCAAGTAGATATTGATGCTACACTGTTACAACCTTTTTTTCCCCATCATATGCTATAATGCTGTAGTTTTTGCTAAAAGAGGTCACACAGTCCTCAAACAATACATAGATGCTTTTAACATCCAGATCACTTCATTTTAATGTTTCCTTTAACAACAGCTTGAACAGTTATATTATGCGCTTTATTGTAAGAGTCTTTACTGTACAGCAAATTACAACAATTTTGTTTGAAAGTATTTTGAGTAATAAACCTGCATAAAGTACTGCACAATTATGAAGTGTAGGGAAATGATTCAAGCTTTGGAGGGAGATACATTTTTGTTCACCTCCCTTTACTTACATCCATTATGATTACCTTTATAAATCACCTAATTAGTAAAGAGAGTCTGGGTTTAGTGGGATTTATGAAATAATAGAAACAGGATTATACCAGGTGGTGGGGATGGGGGTAATAACACGTTCAAATTCCGAAATAAATAAAAAATGAAAACCCATCTTAGATAAAAACAGTGAAATATGGGCTTGCGCAGATTATGATTAGACCCTTAAATAAATAAATCAAATCAATGTACAGTGCATTTAGAAAGGTTCTGAGAAAGGATATAACCTGCTTAGAAGAACAGATAATATGAGCTTAGGGGAGTTAAAGGCTGCCTGAGGGTGTGTGTTATTTCAGAATTATTTTGATCTGGATGTCCTACTTTTCAACCTTTTACCTGCTGGTAGGGAGACAGAGCATAGAATTAGGAGGGTAAAATGGGCCTTTTGCTATGTTCAGTCTGCTGTGTTGTACTAATGCCAAACTGTGTTGGTTCTCGCATGAATGGCGCTCTGGTTGGTACCTTACGGCAGCAAATAATTAAAACACAAGTACCTAAGTCCAGTCATACTTCAGTGATGCAACTAAAAGGTGTGGTTTAGCAGCTCTCTACCTCTGGACTTGAGCACCACACAATTAAAATCAGAAAATGAGAGTTCCTGATGAGGTAAAATGCAGAGGCCTCCTGCACAAAGCTAGTCTTTCTTTTATAAGCATTAAGCAGAGGTGTCTAGTCAATACGTGAGTATGGAAGCTCCCCATTGACTTCATATGAATAAAAGCAATAGAAAAATAGTTTATCGCGGATATAGATAAATCACAATAATTTAACTATAAGGGGCATCTGAATATAAATTGTACCAGCAAAAGTTTAATTTTGTAGATATATAGGCCAAACCTGAATATAAACCGCAGGTTTTTATGTTGCAAACATGAGATTTTTACACAGAAAGATGGTAGACAGGAGATGTTTGTCTTTGTGCATGCTTTTTTTTTCAAACTCTTTCCGTAAATTGACAGTATGACAAGAACACAACACAACAGTAACATGCCTGGTTAGAAAATAAGACATACATTAGCTGACCTCAAAAAGTTGTTAGTGGCTCTCCTCATCTTCCTCTTGTGCACTAAAGCAGCTAAAATCGTCTTCTTCAATGCCTTTACGTCCTCTGAAACAATTTGTTTCGGCCTTCATACTCACTCTGCTCTTCCCACTGCCTCCCCCAAAAAAGTGCAGTAGCTCCATGTCCTCCTTTGACAGTCAGCTTGATAGCCTTCAACTTAAAAGCTTCATTATATGCATTTCTTTGTGCTACTGGTAGTGTCCTCTTCGGCACATGTTGTGGATACATTTTCTATTTTTATAATATTTTTTTATCTCAGTGTTATTTTTGTGTTAAAAGTTTCTAGGTTCTTTGCTTTAAAAAACCCATTTAATCCATTATCTGTTCCGTTTATCCTCGAAGAGTTGAAGGCTCCTATCTCCAGCTCTCATTGGATGAGAGGCGGGGTACACCCTGGACATGTTGCCAGTACATCCAGGGGCAACACAGAGGCCCTGTCCACACGTAGCCGGGTATCTCACAAAACGGAGATATTTTTCTACGGTTTGGCCTGTCATCCACACATAAACGGATATTGTCGGCACCAAAAACGAATCTTTTTCAAAAGTGGAGATTTACTTTTTCTCCGTTTTCAGTATCTGCGTGTGGACGGCCGAAAACAGAGTTTTAAGAACTGTAACGTCACTATCTGTGACAAAAAATGCTCAAACATCACATGTGTGACATGTGTTTACACTCAAAAACAGTATTTATGCCCTCTGAGTTGTGCTGGTATCATTCATTGTTAAAGCGCGTTTTGTTTGTTTGCTTCTATAAGCTGTATGACTGCTGCGTACTGAAGTTAGAAGATAGAAAGTTACACTGAGCGGATAGGATTTGGGGGAACTACTGCCCCCTACAGCTTTGCCACGTCTATGAATTTGCTGAAAAACGCATTTATCCGGTTATGTGTGGATGGAGATTTTTTTTTGAAGGAGCGGAGGAAAATCTTCATTTAAAAAAAAACCCGGCTACGTGTGGACATGGCCAGAGACACACAGGACTATAAACCATTCACACACTCACACTGAATGGCAATTCAGATAGACCAATTAACCTAACAGTCATGCTTTTGGCATATGGGAGGAAGCCGGAGTACCAGGAGGGAACCCTTGCATGCACTAGGAGCACATGCAAACTCAAAGTCCAACCGAACAACCAACAGCACCACTGTGCCCTAATAAACACGTAAATTAATCTTAAAGTCAACGATGAGAGTTTTGATTTGAGCTAACATTTATTAAACTAACTAAAGCCATGTGTTAGCTTACTAAAGATTTCTGCTACAGTATTAACCCCAGGAATTTTAAAACAACATGAGATTCAGAATCAACACAAGCACCTGTAGCATTTAGCTACACACCAACAATTAACCAGCATGTTTCTATTTGGATGCCACCTGAGTAATACATGAAATCTTCCTGTGTTTGTGAGCTGTTGGCTTTTTATTGATGTAGATGCCTACAGAGCCAACCATTGGTTCATACGTTAGCTCTTTATGCATGTGAATTAGTGTGAGTTTACAGTAACAATAACTGGTAGAGGCTTAACCTCGGTAGGCAGCATTTGTAGAAAGCTGAAGGCATGTACCGTTTGTAGTTGGCGTCATGCCTGGCACGGCTGGTGCTTAAACTTCTCATTCAGAAGAAATTTTTAAATCTTCCTCTCTGCTTCTTTTATTTTTCTGTTTTATCTGTATTCTATTTCTCTTTATTTTATCTCTGTCTCTCTGTTTCCGTTTAAGTTTACTCTTTATTAAGCTGCCTTATCTAACAATGTCGTCTGACACTTCCCCCTCTGTCTTCATCCTCAGCATATCTTTCCCTGTTTTCTTTTTCTCTCCCTCTGCTTTTTCTCTTCTCATCCTTCTTTCCTGGTCTGTCACCATTTTCCCTGCTCTCTGTTCTGATAGTTTTTTTTTTTCTTCTTTTCTCTCCAGTTTGCTCATCTCCACTCTGTGACATTGCCAGAGCTGTACTAGCACACACTTTCACATTCAGGGACTCACGCAGACACCCTCTGACGGAGATTAGCTGGCCTATTTGGCTGTTTGGCATTGCTCTCAGGGATTGTGCATGATTGTGGATTTGACATGTATGGTGCACATCCTTGTGTGAGTATATGTGTGTGCGTGCAGCAGTGTAAAACAAAATGTTTGAGGCAGCTGTATTTGTCACGACACTGTCACCTTAAACAGAAACGTTACATATTTTTTTGCAAGAGACGCTATGAGATTCTGATGGCATCATAATCGCATCATAATGTCCATCCATGAGCAAATTCAGACAGTGGTACAAACAGCTGGTATTTACAAGGTACAGGGAAGAAGATAGATAAGACAAATATTAAGGTTTTCACACTTTGCCCTATTTGTCACTTATTGTATTTATTTTGACACAAGTTGTTATGAAATTGTTGTTTGTTGGTGATAATTGTTTTGAGAGTATTAACAAAAAACGGGATACAGGAAGTAAGATAACCTATAGTACTAGGCATTAACTGGAGAAGGGGGCTTCTTCCTACTCCTTTTCAAACATACAAAGATTTTTATTGATTAGTGCTTAAAGTGTAATGTTATTCATATGTTTGAAATAAAGTATTCATTCATCTTCAACATAAATGTCAAAGTGCAAACATTGGGGACGTTTGGTTTTATTTACAGTGAAGCAAAAAATATTTGCCTTCTTACACATTTCTTCAGTTTTTACTTTTTTTCAGATTTTTAAATGGTTCAGATCATCATTTATTAAGAGAAAAGAGGCATTAAAATCAATGGGAATAAATGATCGCCTCTCTATCTGATTCATGAATTACAAAATTTCTCCGTCAATTTTACTTGCCACACCAAGGCATGATTATTGCCTGGCCAGCAGAATCAAGAAATCCTCTAAATAACCCGTTTGGCAGCATAAAGTAGGAAAGAGATCATTTTCCTGATCTAAATTTATTTAGGAACGGATGAGAACTTTTTTTACAGATATGCATATAAGTCTGGAAAGCTTCAAAGAGGCTTTGCCCCTCCAGTAAAACCATTGTGAGGGCCATTAATTACAGGCTGAGAAAACAGAACCATCATGAATCATTCCAGCAGTCCCTGATTTACCAAATTTACTCCAAGACTACAACATCATGACACATCCAGGAGGTTAGAAAGATCCCGGAACAAGATCTGAGGAACAGCAGGCCTCACTTGCCTCAGTTAAGGTCAGAGTTCAAGATTGAAAGATGTAAGAGACTGGACAAAAATTACAGCTATGGGAGAGCTCCTACCAAGATCTCAGTGTAGTTGCGCATATGTGGGATTTTGAGGTAATTTAGTCCAGGGGTCAAGAAGGATGAGAAGTAACTATTATCAGCAGACAGTTCAAGTTATTTCTTGGTTAATCTTATTATGTGACATCTTAATTTCTCCCAGTTTAACCCAATTGTTTTGACAATCTAACTGGTTTTACACAGAATTTAAACAAACCTCCAAAAATAGATTTATTTAATATAGGATCTGGTTGCAGAGGAAGCCAAAACAGAGAAGCTCAAACCTGGGCCAGCTCCTCTAGGGGATCCCCAAAGCTTTACCAGGCCTGCTCAGAAACATAGCCGCTCCCGCGTATCCTGGCTCTTCCTCTGGGCCTTCTCCCAGCGGGACATGCCCAGAAGGGAGGCGTCCAGGAGGTATGCTGACCAGATGCCGGAGCAATCTTAACTGGCTCCTCTCCATGTGGAGGAACAGTGGCTCTACTCTGCCCTAAGGGAGATTCTAGACACGCTGCAGAGGAAACTCATGGTCTTTTTCTTTCGGTCACTACCCAGACCTTGTGACCATGGGAAGAGGGGGGAACGCAGATCAACTAGTAAATCGATAGCTTTGCCTTTAGGCTCAGCACATTCCTCACCATGACATACCGGTACAGAAACTGCATCACTGCTGATTTTTTTCCTCATTGGTGAAAAAGACCCCAAAATACTTGATCTCCTCCACTTTGGGTAAACAAACCTGAACCTCATTGGTCTCCATCATTACAAAACAGGCTAAACCAAACTCAGAATCATGACTAAGACACAGGTATGAGCTCATAAATCTAATTTACAAACTCATTCACACAGCTAAATGGTTTGTAAAGTAAAACACTTTATACAGTGGCGCTCAAATGTTACTTTAAAGATAATAAACAGTACTATAGAAAAAAGAAAATCCCCCCATTTGGTTGTACCAAGTGATTTAATTCTGTGAAATCATGAACCTATATAGATGTGGAAGTGCTGGGCCAACCCCTCCGATATACCTGTCCTGGATGTAGGATCTGAAACGATGGTGACAATTAACAAAGCACTAAGTAATTTACCCAAAATGTATATTTTAGCAATGAATAAAAACTGAATTAACTGATGGTTCAGTGGAGTTAGCTTTGCAAACATATGCTTGGATGTAAACTAACATAATGTTGCCACAAACAAACCTGTGACAGTATTTTAAGGAAAGTTACAACAGTAATGTTTAAACTAAAGCATTATCGACAACTTTAAAATAAGATTAAATAGATTATGAATATGTTAAAGGGACAAGTGGTGAATAAATATAATCTTAATCACTTTGTCACAGGGATCTGCTGGATGCACAAGTCTGATCCACTGAGGCATCATCTCACAACTTACAGGATTTAAAGGATCTGCTGCTAACATACTGTACCAGTGTCAGATACCACAGTTCACCTACAGGAATCATGTGGACTCCATGCAACAAGAAAACATTTTTATATGAATCCTTTAGCCATTATACTCAGCTGACTGCCAACTTACGGCATCAAGTAGAACACCTTAATTAGTTTATCAGTTCTGAGTCTGCAGAGGTATGTCTCTTCTTTGAATTTCCTTTTAGAACATTTCTGTGGATGCAGTTTTGCAGCAAATGTTTGTGACATTCACTTAGACCTTGAGTTTCCGTCCCTCCCATCTCCAGCCGATCGCCGTCAGTAGTAGGCAGGTAATACGATGTTCTCCTGTGATACTTTCAAGGGACAATCTGCTTTCTCTGTGTTTCGCTGCACCCTGTTCTGATCCCATGGAGATTTAATGACAATAGCCTTTGACAAGTTGTGTCTTCCAGAGCACAGTGTGTCATACTGAAGCACTGACTCCAGAGCATGTGGATTGTGAGACATAAAACAGTCTCCAGTGTGACTAAAGCTGTTCTCGTCTTCTTTTCTTCTTCAGGGGATGTCATTGTCTACATCAATGATATCTGTGTGCTCGGCACTACTCACGCTGATGTTGTGAAGCTCTTCCAGTCCGTACCGATTGGTCAGAGTGTTACGCTTGTGCTCTGTCGAGGATATCCGCTGCCCTTTGACCCCGAGGACCCAAACGCCGCAGCGAGTGCCTCCCTCACGCCCATCGGGCTGGAGCACCGCCCGCTGGTGGTGAACGGGCGTGGCAGCTACGACCCCTACCTGGAGTATCTGTCGCTGAGTTCCCAGCTTCCTACGCAGGCTCTGGCGCAGGCTGGAGCCTCTCACCCCGGGGACACGCACCTGGATGGTTCGTCTCTGCCGCCAACCACGCCGGGTTCAGCATCGGCACACACACCTCGCGATGATAACGTGTCCATGGCCTCTTCTGGGGCGGCTGGCGTTGCCGGGGCAACAGGACAAGGTCCAGAGCTGCTGACGGTCACCATGGTGAAAGGCACCGAGGGTTTCGGGTTTACAATCGCTGACAGTCCTACTGGTCAGCGAGTTAAACAGGTGATGTGTACCATCTCCTCAATCTGTTTCCCTTGATATTCTTAGTTATCAAAATAAATCCTTTAATTACGCTCAATTTAACCAGAAAATGTTTTAACAAAGATTAAAGGCCTCTATCCTAGGAGCAACCTGAAACACAGTGAAGTCCTGGCAGTTCACTACAGCCGACTTGTTAAGTTATAAACAAACATAAAATAGAGTTAAAATAAAAAGATGCCATTGATTTACTGAAGACAAAGAAAAAAGAAACAACTAAACGAGCCTAAGATAATAAGAAGATAATCTCAGAGTTTTCATTTAAAGTAATGAATGCAAGGGTCTGTAAAAACTTACAGAGGAAAAAATATCAAACTCATATTTAACTGCCTATAAAAACAGATAAACTGGAGAAATATTTTCATTGCATTATGTATTATATTTGCTCCGTAGCTATGAATAAAGGGGGTTTTTCCTCTCTACTGTCGCTACATGCTTGCTGAGTATAAAAGATTACTGAGGGATTGCTGTGGTTGAAGTCTGCACGTTCCCGGCACATCCTCACATCAGTGACTCGTTTGTATAATTGTGTTTAAACGACTTTTCTTTTAAAGTGGATTGAGATGTCATGTGTTGTGAATTGGCTCTATATAAATAAACTGAGTTGAATTAATAACTCAAACATAAGTAACGACTTTTTGTGGGAAGATCTATTCTTCTTTAAATTGAAATTACATTTTATGTGTTTTTTAAAAAAAATAAAACCTAATTTTAACAGCAAGCAGCAGCATTGCAATGTGAAAGATTTAAAAAATCAGGAATTAAAGGAGTCATAACCTATTAGTAACCACACACTGTTATAGACAAATGTTTATTTTGTGAAAGGTGAACCAATCTTCAACAATGTTGAGGCGTCCATGTTTCAGATCTAAACAGTTATAAACTCAATTTTCCCACACTTTATTCAAGATCTTGTAGTTTTCAAAAGGTTAATGTTGTCAGGCACGCAAACAAGACAGAGACAAGCCCACAGCATGAGCGACCATCTGTCATACTGTGCTTAACAGCAGGCTTGTTTTTTCCCCCTCATATTAATTCTTGTTTAATGCCAGAAGTAACTGGAGCATCTCAATATCTGACCAAAGCACACTGTTCCAGTTTAAGTCCCTGTAGAGTCTGCCAAGTTATCATCAAAGAAGTAAAGTATAAATTGAAAAAATGCTTCGGCTACATGCATTTTTTTTTTAATTGTTAGGAATGTGATTGTCAGAACAGTCATTCTAAAACAATTCATTTTAAACATGAGATACTCTCAACCCTGTGGCTTCTTTGTTGCATCAGGAAATCATGCCCCTGCCATAGATCATGAATTTATTTGCATTCATATTAGCTTTCATATGCAATCATGCAATGGATTTAAAGGATACAGCTATTGTATTTTTGTACATGCCTGAAATGACAGGATCAAATGAGACGTATGCAGTTGGTTGCGATCCATATTTTTATGGTTGTATTTTCTAAATTCTTCACACTTGATCTTTTAAAAAGAACATTTGTCAATAACATATTATGTGTTCAGCTTTTTAAACTCCTAAATACTGTATTTTTTCAATATAATTTTTCAACTCTATAGCAATAATTTGCTTGGGGAAGATGAATATGTGTAGTTTGCATCTTTTCTTAAGAAACAAGTCCTTCTCCCAGCTTCTATGCTACATCTTCTGAAGAACTGGTCTGTGCACATGTGCATGTAAATTTTTTATGAAGATAAATAGAAATTAATGTATTTATTTAGGTTATTCAACTGCCCTGCATATTTTTCATGTTTTATGTTTCCCTGTTCCACCACACCTGATGCCTTAACAGCTTCTCATCAGATTCTACTTAATCTGTCATGTTTGAACCAGGTGTGATGAAGCAGAAAAAGATGTAACACGAGCAGAGCAGAGTGCTCTGAGGATCAGGACTAATGTAGTTCATGTACTCTTGTTAGCTGCTTCGTATTAATTAAGCATTTTAAACGAGTGATGGTGGATGTGTTGTTGCTGCGGCGCAGGTGTTAGACCCTGGTTCACAAGGAGCGTTGGGAGTGATCGAAGGAGACCTGATCCTGGAGGTAAACCAGCAGCCGGTGGCTGCAGCGGGGCATGGACGAGTGGTAGAGATGCTCAAAGAGTGTCCAGTGGGAGCAGAGGCAACACTCCTCATACAGAGAGCAGGAACAGGTTAGAAAATTAGATTCAATTAATGTTTTTTCATCTTGTTTATGCTTTATAATGGTAAATGATCAAATAAAGCACATGCTTTTTTTCATACCCTGGTCTCCTTCAAAAATATATGATAGAAATAAAATCCTTCCATTACCAAGTCTCAAAATTCCATACAGTGCCATACAAACTTATTCATACACATTGAATATTTCTGCATTTTGTACCATTGCAAACATAAACCTCAATGATTTTTTTATTTATTGGGAGTTTATGTGACGATCAACACAAAATAGCGCCTAATTGAGAAGTTGAAGAAATATATTTGTTTTCAGACCCCTTAACTCTGATACCTCTTAATAAAGTTTATTGTTGGGCTGCAATAGAAATGGAAAACATAAAAAAAAGCATAATGTTTGTGAATGTTACAATGACAATATGACATGTGATAAATAAACCAACAATGAACCTAACAGTGTTAATACCCATCTGCTTTGGGTTCATGGCAAACACTGACACCAGGTAGACAGGAGTCTGTGCACTACTGAGAAAAAAGAAAAAAAATCTTTTCATCTGAACAACAAATGTTTTATTCAAAAAGTTGCAGATTGCTACATCTATTGTTTTTATCACATAAATTACCTGAATAACTTTACCAGAACATCTTAATCCCTTCCTAAATCATTGTCTGGTGCATCAATCATTCATCGCCAAATATATTACTGGCATAGAGAGCCTGAATGTGTGGTACTTATTTCTTATCATTAGCTCTTTTTATTGTGGAAGCAGTCTGTTGGGATATTGATGTTGTGTTGTGATACTGCAATAATCATAAACTTGTTTAGTTCCTGCTCTGGTGCAACACTACTTTGGGTTGATCTTTCACATAAAATCTCATTGATATATGTTAAGATTTGTGTTTGAAGCATGATAAAATGTGAAAACTTAATTCGGTATGAACACTGTTAACAGCAAACACATTACAAATCCAACCACATCATTATTTTTATTTTTTTAAATCAGCTACTCAAGTATGATTGTATACAGAACACTTGTTCTGCAACAAAATATATTATACATGTTATCAATATGCAACTCAAAATTATAAAATATCAGAAATTATAATAAGGGATTTAGTAAGGGAGTATTAGTTTTAAGTAGTTTTTAAGTTTTATTAAATTTTGGAGGCCTTCTTTATGTAACATAGAATTTTAAATTGTACCCTGTATTATTTCAATAGTCTTTCATCTGTGCTTTTCAGGAGGAAGGATGGTAGTTATGAGAACAACACCCTAAATCATAGCAAATCACAATTGGCTGTTTTGGAGATTTCAAATGCCAGGACAGTTTTAGCAAAATTAGGAAAGAGTCCAGAGCTGAAGCATCTTACTGCTAAATATATGCTGGCTTGTGATCCTCATGCATCATTTTATGGAGCGTCTTCAACCCCAGCTGCTGCTTTGCCAGAGAGGAGTCAAGCAGAGGTAACAGTGAGAGCCGGGAGTGCAAAATACAGTTTGATTAGGATCATTTTGACAACTGTTTATTTTTTAACGCACTCAAGTCTCACAAAGCTCTTTTTATTTAGACTTTCTGAAAGTCTGTAAATGAGATTTTGTTTGTGGAATATTAAATAGTTCACATTACACAGGTTGGCAAAAAAAAAATCATATAATTTCGCCTTCTTTCAAAACTTTTCGTGCATGGATCAAGAAAAATCAACTCATGTAAATGAAATAGTATTGTAGTAATACTGTATTTCTGAGTGAATTTATTACAAATAGAAGATGTGTTGTGAGTGCTCAGGCTTCAATACTCATGTCGTGTTGTAGTAACTCTTTAAAGATACAGAATATTAAATGTAAAAGGAGCTGGAGAGCTGCAGTGAGAGTTTCAGTCTCTGTGTTGTTGTCACGAAACCTGTTTCAGTCCCACAGGGCCAAATTTATCTTCACAATAAATGCACAGAGTTCCTGTGTTCTCAGGAAATGTTGGGAAGTGTCCGGAAATCTTTCCTTCCTTCCTTCCTTCCTTCCTTCCTTCCTTCCTTCCTTCCTTCCTTCCTTCCTTCCTTCCTTCCTTCCTCTGTTTTTTGTCAATTTTATATTTAAATTGTGACCCCCGCGCCAATAGAAACATCCACAGTAAATTAATTGTGAATTTGTATTGTTATAGCTGAGACCTCTGCTAATTTGAGACTGGGAAACAGTGGGAACTAGACATTCAAAAAAATGTGTAGGAGCCCTTGCTGCAGTATTTTTCCTCAAATGTTTTGAACCTAAATCCCCTGCAGAGCTCACAAAGACAGAGTTCTGAGTGAAAGGGATTGGCTGACTGGATTCCAGCAATATTATTCTTTTATTTATGCATTCAAGTCCATCATGATGTAGTGCTGGGTAGGGAATAGTTGAAACAAGACAAGAACACAAAGTGATAAACTGCACTTACACAAAATGGCCTTTAAGATATTATACTCATTTAACAACAATCTAAGTAGAAATGAGAGCTCAAACATTCTCTGGCAATATTTCAAGAGACGGTTTCTGCAAAAAGGGTTTTCACTGCAATGACGTTTAAAGTGAAGATTCTAACCATTCTGGTTTCTTCATGATTGGCGACCCGCAGCGAAATGTAAATTCCTCGGAGTAAGCTTTACTTGTTTGACATGTGCACTTGCACCGATTTTTCTAAAAGGTGCTCTGGTCAGGGGTCAAAATTTGACTTGATAATTTTTTCTGGGCTGCTTGTACCATTCAGCCCCTGGCCATCTGACAAACACACACACACATTTTTAGCCACACAACGATTTTTTTGTAGAGCACCACACAAACTCCAGAATGAAAGTTAAAACACAAAGTGCAGAAGCAAACGCTTTTCTGCCAGTGCTCGTTTTTCTGTTTAGGACTCTGGTTTCTCTAGAGTTAACTGCCAGTAGAGAAGTTCATTTGCTTTGTTTCTGAGATGGTATCAGAATAATAAAGGGGTAAATTATAGAGAGAGGCTCTTGTTTGCATCACTCTTTTCATGGATTGTATTTAATTAGGGATGAAAGTAATCAGTCTAACATGCATCTCAGGTTTAATTAATTTATGTGTGACTGGAATGATTATTGAGACTTTGAGAATCCACCAGAGACATGATCACTCAGTGATACTAATACAGGACTACCTGATGTAAGAGCTTATTTTCTGATTTTACGCCAGAGTTAGAGCATCCAGATCAGCACCAAACTTCTGCACAGCTGAGCAAACTGAACATGAACCAAATGCTCGCTTGCACTCCATACACTGGTTGTATTAGAGCTAATTAAAATGATGTAATGAGCACAAATGATTCAGATGTTTTCTGTAGGAGCAGAAAATGCAGCAGTGTGTGCAGCTGCATGCGTACATGAACACATGAGCAGCACGGAGCAAATGTCATGCTGCTTGATAGGCAGAGCCAGTGTCTGCCCCCTGGCTGCTGGTCAAGGAATGCAGTCGTGTTTCACAACTAGATTTCCAATTTACAAAGAAACAAATAGCAAATTAATACTAGTTTTTTTTTTTTTTTATGCAGTTTTGTTAACATGTGGACTTGGGCATTTGTGCATGCATGTAGTGATACATTATACTTCATACTTATCTGTTTTACCGCATTTTGTCCCTCATAAAGGATGTGTAACTAATGTCTCTGTAGATCCTAAACAGAAATTTTAATCCAGGGTTCTCTAACATCTGAAACAGTCTTAGTTTTAAAAATTAAATGTAAGACTCTCTTATCTTAAATGTGTCTTGTCTATGTATTGCTTTCTTTAAAAATGTCTATCTAGTTTGGCAAAAAAAATTGGGGGGTTTTAATTAAATATAACTTAATCAAATAAGTTGTTAAAATATTTCACTGACTTTCTGATCTTTTTTTATTTATGTAAATCTGGGATAGCATATATAATAATTTTTGTAACATTTTTCTTTATATTTGTGTTCAAACCTTTTATGTCATGTTAGCTTCATTATTTTTTTATTACTGGAATTAAAAAAACTTGTCAAATAAGGATAGCATTAAAGAAAATGTAAGCAAAAGGCAGCCATGAATACAGCCCAAAGTTGTCTGAGAGTGATGAGGCATCAGGGCATAAGATTATTTTTACCAAGGAAAAAAGCAGCAAGCACTGTCTCCAGCTCCAATTTTAGTAATCAAGTATTTTTATTTGATTTATAGTTTTCCCAAAGCAGTATTCCGCTCAGGGGGTATCAGCCTGACACTAAAGGAACAATCTTCTTTACAATCATTCATACTGTATGTCTGCTGGAGTGAGAGGGGAAAACACTGTATCATCCTGTGACTTCAGTGCTGCTGCTTTCTCTAACAGAACAGGGACTTTGTGTTAGTCTGCTGTGTGTTTCTGTTTGACTGCTTCGCTGTAGCGTGGGCCTTCTGCCAGCGTACTGCTGAGGTCTGGTCATGTTCGCAGCTCCATCCCCTGACATCCCTGTTGAAATCAGAGCCAACCATAATATCTGAAACGCTTTGCAGCACCAATCGGGATGCGTATGGCGGTCGAGTAGAGGGAGAAGGGTGCCGGGCTGCTCGAGCCAATCGCAGCGAACCTGAAGGCCATCCAGAACTCAGCGGGCTAGTCTGTGAGGTCCAGCCTGCCAGACTGCTTGACCGCTGACTTCTGAGGGAAGCCACACGATGGCTCTCTAGAACTCATTCATTTGTAATTCAGCAGCATTCGCGCGAGTTTGCCACACACCCCGCACATATGCTGATGAATTGTATTTGCATTTAAATTAAGCTGACATGCAACTGTGAGGACAATGGTTCCCTCTAATATTAACGGACAATTAACTTGTAGCCGATACTCGTTTAGTTTGTTGAATCGTTAAAGAAAGTTTCCTGACAATGACTTATTAGAAATCCTTAAAGCCTCCCCGAAGGCCTGTATTCCCTGCTGAACGCAGTTATTATTCCCAGCTTCATACTGAGCTCTCCCTCTGTCGCTTTCACCAAATCATTTCAGCACCACGGATAGCGCTCCCTAAACCCCTTTTCATGTTCACAAGTCAAAGAAGGCAGTGCTTTATTTTTCTCATCTTCTGTCTTTCTCCTCCCCTTTAATAGACGTGGCAGAGATGAATGATTTCCATCTTAGAGAAACATGAAAAATAATATAATTCATCTTTTTAAATAGCTATTGATTCATCAATTGCATTTTTCTTCCTGAAAGATAATGGGTTTTTTTCTGATAACAGCACAGTGATAATAAAAAATCTTGCTGGTTAATAAAAAACTGAGGCAAAATGATTTGAAAATGATAGGAGTTTATATATTTTTAACTGACTTCATATTATATTAAAAGTTAGCATTGCTAAAAAAATTAATCAAATGACTAGTAAAACCATATCCTTAACTGTGAGTCTGCCAAG
Organism: Apricaphanius iberus; assembly: GCA_028564705.1. Taxonomy (NCBI): domain Eukaryota; kingdom Metazoa; phylum Chordata; class Actinopteri; order Cyprinodontiformes; family Aphaniidae; genus Apricaphanius; species Apricaphanius iberus. The sequence goes on along the minus strand of JAPXFQ010002381.1, from coordinate 117,320 downwards.
ATTACCAAATCATGCATGTTCCTTGACAACTTTTTGTAGTATATACAGCTTTCCTGATATTGTCTGAGAGGATAGCAGTCTCCTACTTTTTCATAGCCTGAATGAATAGCAGACATGTTTCAACACGTCATAGAAAATGCTATTCCCTTTAAAGTCTCTCTGCTTGAATGTCAAACCCCTCACTGATAGAATAATAGTGTGTTTAAGTGTGCTTCACCCTGTAACAATACTGGATTTAAAATGTATTTAATATTATCCTTGAATGTAGATTAACTCCAATGTCCAAGAAGAGAGGTTCCAGCCTTCCCCCAGCAGGGTCGCACCATTTTGGCATCTAATTTATAAAGATAAAGAAAGAAAAAACACACACACATACAGCTGTTCTGTATATTGCCAATCATACCTGTAAGCGCCGTTCCATTCCCCGAAGGAAATGGACGACTCCAGCAGGGCAGATCTCTTTTTATTAACAAGAACAAACCCAGGCCAACCTCCCCTCACAGACATACAAACAACAAAAACTTTCATCAGGGTTCTGCCAATCAGATCAGTTCTAAACCCTTTCTTCCCGTCACATACATACAAACAAAAGGAAGATCTTCCTCAGGATTCTGCCTGACAGATCACAGTATGACGTCTTTCCAAAATGCTTGGTTTAAAGTTGAGCATCCATCCCCCACCTACATACAACCAGACGAAAAACATTCCCTAGGAATCTGCTAAACAGATCAGTACAAAAGCCTTTTCTCCAACAACATACATACCAACAAAAGACAGACGTTCTTATTTACACTTGATAGGCGGCTGGGTTGCAATTCACCCTTCCCTTCCATCTGCTGCAGCTGGGCCTACACAAAGGTCATTCAAAAACAAATTTAATATTTTATTAGATATTTTAACCACAACACCCAGGAGTGTTGTCAGTGAAACTTGTTAGCACATAGGTAGGCTATATGTTCTCTCCAAAAGTGACAGATTATTGCATTTTTAACTGGACGATCACTGGTCAGGGCCAAACAACGTCAAAAAATGTTTTTGTTCATCAGCTTTTTTTTACCAGAGATGATAGACAGTAAGAACTGTGAAAAGGTCCTTTAATTTAACACCATTAAGAAACTGAAGAAGAGGATAATTGGTTTTTAATCGTTAGTGCTCCTATTTTCTCTGAGTGCCCAAAATGTTCCACAAACATTGATTTTAAAATTAGGCAGCCTAAACTGATAATACCTAAGGTTTACTGAGCAGCTTCTCTCTTTTTGACTGCTGAGCAATTATTTGCAGGAGACAGAGCACTTGATGCAGCAGTTCTGCAGGAAATCTTGTCGGAGCTTAAAAAAATCATCTTAATGGATCAAAGTGGATGGTACTTTGCAGTTTATTGATTCTTATGAAGCACATTTAAGAGAAGACAAGGTGACAATCCAAGAAATATATAGGACCACAATTATTCATGCCAACTTGGCTTGAAATGATCACTGAAAATCTTAATTAATGACATCTATCCATTATAGTCTGCCCTGGTCCTCATCTCAAACCTCTTCCATGTGTTCAATTTCTACAAAATTTTGTAAAATCTTTATGTTGTTCTTATACATAGCTTAAACACTGTTCTGCAGCTTTGCAGAATACAATTAAGTACATTTGAATTCGTAAATCCTGAAAAGGAACCAGAGACTCTGATCAATTTACTTTATGTCTGGTCACCACAGAAAATGTTTTGCTTTTATATCTTTATTAAAGAACTATTTACAACAAATAGACAAACTGACTATGGCAAGTTGTTTGGTAGATGAGTAATGATATCTTACCTTAATATGGCTGATTTTACTAGATAAAGTGACTCATAGCTTTGGTGCAAGTAGATGCAGTTAGAGAGTAGTTCCAGAAATGTTACTTTTAGGGCTCCCTGACATACTTCATTAAATGTCATAAACTTACTAGGTATTAAATACTTGAAGGCTGTGAAGAATTTTATTTAAGCACCCACCTTAGATAAAGGATTCACGAAGGCGTGGAGCTTTAGAAGAAAGTTTATGTATTTCAATCCATGAGATTCAGATGTGATGTTTTTTTTTATCAAATCAGTTACTGCACCTTTAAATGTGTGTATTTGGGTCTTAGCAGCACAAATTGACTGTATCCCTTAGATTCAGAGTCCCATGGGAATTGTGTTCATGGGTGTGTTGCAGTGATATAGCTCTTCCTGCTTCTTTCATGCAGATGAAAAGCGACTTGCAGAGAAAAGTGTGTGTGGTTTTGGGTTGGGAGTATGTACTTTGGCCTACAGCTAATGATGTAAAAATGTTGAAAACAAACGCAAGAGCAAAAACTGTTTAGTTGATGTGACACAAACTTAAATCCAGCACAGAGATATCTTGTCACTTTATAATCTAAAAGGATTTTGCATTCGTGTCTCAATTTTATATGTACATAAATTGTTTTTTTATTCTTCTATAATTTTGAGAAATTATGCCTGTTTATTTTCTTTAAAAAAAATTCTTTCTTTTCTGCAGGTCACATCTCCCCATGGAAGGCATCCAAACAGGTATATTACTACTACTACTACTACTACTAATAATAATAATAATAATAATAATAATAATAATAATAATAATAATAATAATAATAATAATTAAAACAATCACATAAGTTACAAGAAGAAAAAGGTGGAGATAAAGTGCTTTATTATTCTTATTACATAAAGCTTAACATGATGTTGCCCCACTTATTGCATTCTACTAGAAGATCACTTGTCAGGTCAGACATCCATGTTGAGAACAACTCCTAGCTCAAAGTCTCACATCTAAGTCATTTTAGAAGGTCCTCTCTCAGAATGGACCTTTCTTTGTACACCGTTGTCCAGTCATAATAGAACAGACATCCCATGTCTGGAGTCTAAAATTTCAAATGTCTTTGTATGGTGAAGTATTTTGAGCTCATCTTACTGGAACTAAGGGGTTAAGACCAAATCCTGAAAAACCACTCCACTTTATAATCCCTCTGCACCAAGCTTTAAACTTGACAAAAGGCAATCCGGCAGGTTCCGTTCTCCTGGTAGCTGCTAATGCAAGACAGATAAGTTGGATTACCAGACAGAGGGGCTTGATTCATCACTCCAGAGACGAGGCTCCACTGCTCTGGAGTCCAGTGGCAGTGTGCTTTATGTCACTACTTCTGACCATAGGCGTCATTTTAATCGGGGACGCCGGGGACATGTCCCCAGCAATATTTATGATTGACAGGTTTGTCCCCACCAAACCTGATGCGGAAATTTTTACTGACCTAACAGCCACTTCTGCTCCCAGCAAAGTTTCCGCATCAGTATCTAAACAGAATATTATTTAATTCACTCCATTCCAGTTTCTTATGCAGTCATGTTTCTTTCTGCTCATATGCTACAGTAGAGCTGAAGATCTTTGCCCGAACCCGACCGGGCTTAATTTCTATCATTGTCCACGGTCTTGGGTCAGGCTCGGGCTTTAACGGTCAGCTGATCATCTCATTAGCGTGATAATTTATAATAAAGCGCTGCAGTGGGCCACCAACATTATTCTGATCTACCTGTCAAAATGTTGCATGCACAACGTATGCATCATGATGTGAAAGACCCACTCCCCTCAGATCACCACAGAAAACATGCTCTGACTGCTGCGTTGCTAAAGTGTAAAAGCACTATTATCCCAAGTTTCTAGTTGCAGAAGTCTCCTGCATTTATATAGCAGCTCCCTGATGCCCACAAGTCAGATAAAATATCCTGAAATCTAGAGGAAGCGGTCAGGAGCGTACACATAAACACATGCAGGCGAGATAGACTTTGTTACGCAACAGAAGCAAGATTTATATAGCTGCAGACTAAACAAAAAGATTATAAATCAACATGCCTTGAAATTATTGTTATTCATTTATCATCTTATGCTTCAGATAGCAGGCCTATTTCACCAGAGTTTCAAACATTTGTCCAATAAATTGAAAACCTGCCGGTCACGTTGTGCGGTACCAGTTTTTTCTAGCGGAAAAATGTCAGACTGTAATCAGGTTAATTCTTTAATAAACTGTCAATTAAAAGACTGGTAGTCAGCTACAGGGCAGAGTCCTGCAATGTCACTGGTACCTGTTTCAAGATGGAACAACTACAGTTATACAGTCCCCTTGCTATGAAGCAGGTCCATCCTTTGCTGCTTTGCTGTTTGGTGGATTTGTTTTATTGCAAAATTTAAATGCTTTCTTTACAGCGCGCTAACGCGCATTGTGTTCTGCGTCCTAAACGACTGGAAGTTGTCAGTCTCCTCCTGTCTTGTCTCCCGTGCTTGCCAAATTGATTATGTCTGGTTATAATAATATTCTAATCCAGAACGAAAAACACAGAAACTGTTCCTCACTCGGAAACGACACCTGTGACGTGTAAAAAGTGTGTGGCGAGGAGTTTTACAGCCCTAAAACATAGTGATTTTAAAAAATAAAGATGACTACTTTGCAGATTTCCCCTGTTGTTAGAACCCCCATAATAAATGAGGGACCATAGTAAATGAAATGTAATGGGTCTGGTTTCTTTACTGCGCGTGGGTAGCAAGGAACTAATAGTCATGCAATATTTTTGCTTGTGTAAGACTCCCAGAGATAATATGTTGACATACTGTGTTTGTGTAGAGAGCATACCAGAAAACTACTTTGCGCTGTAGGCAAAAAAATTCTCGCTATCTCTGTATGCAGCTGCCAGAAAGAGACCATTCAGCGACGTAGGAACGGAGAATCAGGGAGTGGACAACATTTCCATCAAAGTTGGAAAAAAATCAAAAAGAAAAATAATTTGATCCATTAGAGAAAGTAAATAATAGTGCAGTGAATTATTAGTCTTTCATTATTTGGATACTGCAGCTGAAATGTATACTGTGCAGAAACCAAACACTGTCCACATTCCCTACCTAGATTTCTCATTCCTGAATCGCTGGAAGCGCTGGATGGACAGATAACGACCGCATTGCATCATCAGACCACTTCAGGAAAAATTCCCTCCTACTCCCTCCACCAAAACAGCATATGAACATTTTCCTCTTTGGGACTCTTGAAACATAACAAGTTATGTCAGCTTGCATTAAATAAACCTCGTCCCGGAACCGTGAAATTCAATTTGGGTTTTTCCCATCTGAAACAACTTTATGCAGATCACCCACAGGTACCTACCCTATTGCAGGACTCAGCTGTAAGTTAAATTTTTAGTTTCTCCACACAGAACGATGTTGGGGTTGCAAAAGGAGCAAATTTTATTGTGGCACATTCTGCTGGTGCGTGTACATATTATGTCCAACATTGTTCTTTGTGCTACGGTGTGGATTTTAATCATTCTTCCCAACCAACAGCCTATTGATGATATTTAAAAAGGAAAAAAGTTAAACCTAAGGCTTTTAACTTGTATTGATTTAATAAAGATGCGATTTTCACCACGTTTATACTCTGTAGTGCATACTGTAATGAAACACGAAATGGATGAATACTTAGAGGCTGAATAAATATTAATAACTACCCCCAGCAATATTGAAACCGCATTCAAGTTTATAATTATGTCCCCAGCTATTTTAAAAACAAACTGACGCCCTTGCTTCTGACACTTTGCATTGCACTCGGATGCAGTAGTTTGGTACTGGAAGGCCATTCCTTGAACCTTTCTATAGACATGCTTGAACTGATCTGAAAGCCACATTAAGATTCAAGGTCTGTGGCTACTGATTTTACAGAATGTTGGCAACCTTTGTACCCTACGTACCTGTGATTTCATGTGGCTAACCACTTTGTAGCTGAGTTTCTGTTGTTCTTGATCACTTCCTGAATTTTGTATGATTACTAAATGTTGGCTGTGGAATAACTAGAATTCAGTGAGTTCCTGAGATTGACCAATTCTTTCAAAATAATTTTTAAAAAGAAGTCTGCATGCCTGAGGGTTTTTGTTCATGGAAGTGATTGAAAGGCCAGAATTTTAAGAACTGGATTGTGTTTGTGAATTTACCTTTTAAAATAGTAGGTAATATACCTAACAAGTGTATTTGTTACAGAGCTCATAATGCAACATGATATATATTGAGTCCAGTGTTCTCAATAGATAAGAATCATCCATGTAAACTATGATTCTGAGGTCCACTACAGAAAAAAAAGAGGATTGAAGTTTTCTTACCAGAGAAGGGAAAAAATGTTGCTGAAAAATATATTGTTCAAGTACCATCTAATCTGTCGACAGAAGGAGAATGAAAATAAAGTTTTTTTTAAATGTCCTCTGAACCAGTTTTAGTTTCAGCAGTTTGCTGTAATGACTAAAAAACATCCTTTAAAAACACCACAACATGATGTAAAGAGGTTGCCACCAAATAAATGACTGTCGTCTGCATATAAATGCGTTTTGGCTGCAGTTACTACTTGGCCCAACTCATTTAGAGAAATAGATCTTGGGGAACACCCTCGGATAATGCAAGTGAAGCAGATGTAAAATGTTTCATACAGCTACATAATGAGTTCTGATAGATACATAATTCATAACCAATTCACTAGATTTAGGTCTTTTTAAATAGAGATTTAAGATCTCGAGTCAAATGCTTTAGCTATATCAACAGACAATAATAGACAGTGTTATTCAGTTGGTCATTAATAAAAAACCAAGTACCAAAAACCCAAATACAAGCCAGTTAAGTATAAAATAATATTTATTTATGTATTCATTGATTTAGTTTGTTATTATTATATTTATTATATATCTTATTATTTATTATATATTTATTATATGTATTTATTATATAACGCTTTATTTATTATTAGAATTATATTTACTTATAATCATCTGCATATCTGGCAATACCCAGATTTTGATTTTTACTTCTCTATATAATAGAATCACTGAAGCACAACATTAAAATAAATTTAGCTCACATAATTAGCATGTCAGAGGACAGGGGATTATTTTACTATTTTGTTTACATGTTTTCTCACATATTCCCTGCTGCTTGTGAATGGAGGTAGCCTTGTAGTTGTTTTATTTTCCCTATCATTAGTCTTTATTTTGTACAGTTGCTTTAAAACAAAACACACAAATCTGCTAAATTCAATTCAATTCAGTTTATTTATATAGCGCCGTTTCACAACAGATGTCATCTCAAGGCACTTTACAAGAAGAGTTATTACAATACAATGTTTAATTTAGAAATTAGAGAACCAGAGAAGATTGCGTCGTGTAATTCTCAGCAATCCCTCACACTGAGCAAGCACGAAGCGACTTAGATCTTAAATAAGTTTAAGATGTGTCTAGATTTAGATTTGTGATCATTAATAAATATTCAATTGCGAAATGTATATGTTTAAAGAAAAAAACAATAAAACCGCTTATGACATTGTCCTTCCAAGCAGCCAAATGTCTGCTTATCATTTTTGAAGTGTTTTTTATCAATACTTTTTCATGTTCCTTTATTAACATCTTTATGAAAGTCTTTTAAAGTCAATCATTGTAGTGAACTTGCAAAGCACAGTTACTGTTAGAAAATAATGAAAGTGAGCAATTGAAGGACAAAAGTATAAATATAAATGGATGAGTGTTTTTTTACAGTGTTTATAGAGGCAGCAGAAACCCAAATGATAACACAAAAGAATGAAAAAGTGAAATTTGCAATTTGATCTCCTCTTTAATATAGATTCTACTAAAGAGATAGGAATAGTGACTCTATTAAAGACTGGTAATTATAAAAAATACACTAACCTAAATCTCTTTTGCCAAGTTGTCTTTTACATGCAGAAATGACACCGATTGTACAGCCTCATTTACATGCAGGGACTAAAAGATGAGAAGAAAAAAATATCTTGTGATAACAGTCATCTTCGGGAGTAAAAATGGGTGAAAGGCCAAGTCCAGAAGATGTACAGAACCAAGTCTGAAAGACCATCACAAGACCTGGAAAGTTTTTAAACCATAGAACTGGAAAACATTGTATAGAAATCTGGCTAAGTAAAAAGCATAATGACGTGAAGGTGATCTGAGACTTCTATAGACTGAACTACTGTGCACTGTAGCTTAATTATATCTAGTGAAAATAAATGTTTCTTCTTTTGTGTTTTTTTGTTGTTGTTGTTATTGTTGTTTAACCAGTGGGACCCTCAGGGCAGCCCTCAGACTAACCTATCCGGTCCGGTCCTGCCGCCTGGCCTGCCCTTCCCAAACCAACCGCATCATCGCACATCCGTACCCGACTCCACAGAAGGGTTCGACCTAAACAAACCCGACCCTTACGACCTTTATGAGAAATCGAGGGCCATCTACGAGAGCAGACGTAAGTGCAGAAAGCCGTGAGGTTCTTGAGGCTCCCTGAAAAAAGCTTTTTGTAAACTAGTGGGTTTTATTTTGATTGTTTTATTTTTTTTAAATATCTGCTGTTGTTGCTGGACTTTCATCATTTTTAAAATGTTTTAAAAGCATAATAATAACAAAACGATGATGTCATAGCACCGACCCTTACCTCACCCTTTAATCTGGACACATCAGACGTAACAGCGGCAATAGGCGCCATCCCTCCCCTACAGGATAATCCTTGTCTTCATTTAGCCGAGAAAAATATGTTCAAAACTGGACTTTTCTCTATTGTTCCTAAACATAGACGGTGAAAGTCAATTCTTGCTTGTCCCATTTAATTAATATCATCCACTTTTACATATGTATTTCTTTCACCTTTTACTTATCAAACACAGTTTCACCTTGTTTATATAGCAGGTCATATTTTTTGCTAATGCATGCCCATTCATTTAGGTGTAGCTCAGAGAGAGGCTGTCTTTTTAGTTTTTTATATATATTTTATTAACTGTTGCATCACAATATACAGGCCTGGCCTACTTACTCACACGTTTTGGGTCCTTTTTCTTGTATGAGAGATGAAACTTTGCTTTTTAATGGAGAACTTTCTAGAAAGGAACTACAAAGATTATTCTGGGGAAAGTTACATTTAGCCTTGAGATTGATGTGTACCTAACTATCTATTTTTGTTGTTGTTGTTGTTAATAGTAGAGTACAAAAAACGAGTCCATGTTCCTCTAAATCCAGATCAAAATCAAAAATACTTTATTGATCCCATGAGGGGAAATTCAGCAACATCAGCTTTTATTAATTGTGTGCATGTTAATTTTAGGTCCTGAGTATGAGGAGGTGGAGGTGCATCTGCTGAGGGAGAAAACAGGCTTTGGCTTTCGCATCCTGGGGGGAGACGAGGCCGTGCAGGCTGTGAGTCCGGACGCCCGTGACAAGGCTCGTATGGGACGGGCTGGACCAAACACATATTTAACCTCATTACAAACCCAGCCTCACGTTACCTTCACCTACTTCTATCCTACACTCTTCATCCATTTGCAACATTCACCACCTTACAAGTATATTCATACCTTTAGACCTTTTCCACACCTATCATGTTATCATCTCCATGTATTTTATTGGGTTTTTATCTAGACCAGCATAAGGGCCTGCATCATTAGCGATGTTGGCAATTAGAGGAGAATATTAATTGGCGAACCTGCGTAAAGGCTCATGGTAACATAAGAGGATTGTGGAGATCCACAGCTCAATTGGAAGAATTGACAAGGCATCTGTTGGTTGTACATTTCATAAATCTGAACTGCGTGGAAAGATTGGCTTGCAGAAAGACCACAGACATAACGCAAGAAAGTCTTCTAAAGGGATGGGACCAAAATCGAACATTTGGATTTACATGCAGAATGCTATGTGTGGTGTTAAAACCTAAAAAGTAATATTAGACATCTCCCAGAAACTACAATTCCCATTGTGAAACATAGTGGTGGGAACATCATACTGTGGGCATGGGTTTTTCTTTTTTTCCAACAGTGTCAGGTATCCTGGTTTGATGATATAAGAAAATTAATTAAGCCAAATGCAGAAAAATCTACACATGCATTAGAATGGCCCAGTCAAAGTCCAATTGAGAGTGTTTGGCAAGAATTACAACTGGACGTTCAGAGATTCACTCCATCCAATCTAAGTGAACTAGAGGAATTTTGCAAAGTAGAATGGACAAAGATGTCCCTCTCTAGATGAGTGAAGCTGATAGAGGAAAAGCCTAAAAACCTCCAGTTGTAACAACAGCAGAGAGTGGTTCTGCAGAGTGATGACTCTGGAGAGCTGAATTCACATGCACTTTTTTAGATTTCTTTTTTTTTTAAGTTTGCAGTCATCTGTTGCTTTGTGTTTATTTATCCCTTCAAAACGTTATAAAATAAACCACTGTTTCGTTACCCTGGGCTTTGTGCATGTTGTAGATGCTTCCCTGCTTTAACACGTCTCCTTTAGATGATTCCAGTTCAGCAAAAGTCTGTTAGTCAGCCAGCAATTTATATCTGGTGTGCTGAAGCAGGAAAACGTCGAGGAGAAAAAAAATCCAGGCAGTGTTACATGAGGCTCAGGATTGAAAAACACTGAAATTCACTGAAGCTTGTGGCTGTGACATGGCATCACGTGGAGAAGTTTAAAGGGGATGAATACTTTGATAAGGAGCTGCACAAAGATTTACACTCTAACCCTCTTTTAACTCGCTGCCTCCCATACTGAAGTAATGCCTTGCTAATAAAACAGCATGACTGTGGTACGGAGAGAATTTGGCTGCAGAATATTTGGGAGGTTCACCATGGTCCTCCATTCTCATGTCATTCCACTGTCGCCTCCTTCTCATCTTCCTCACCTTCATCTGCGCTGCTAATATTGATTATCTTTGAACAGATTGTTATTGGCGCTATAATAGAGAACACTCCCGCTGAGCGCGACGGCCGGCTGCGACCCGGGGACGAGCTAATTTCAGTGGATAAAAACGTGGTTGCTGGGAAACCGCACAAATACGTCATTGACTTGATGCACGCAGCCGCCCGCAATGGTCAAGTCAGCTTGACAGTGAGGAGGAGAGTGCAGATGCCTGGTGAGGACAAGTTCTCTCATTTTTTTTTTGTCTTTACTAAAAACAGATAATAGGCTGCTCAGTTTACTGGCATCAGATTAGAAAACATGACTTGGACAAGATGCACATGCTGAAAGGCTGTATCCAGGATTAGCATGTTCTTCCCTCACAAGCTTTCTCTGTGATACATCATACATGTACAACTGAAACCACATAAGTACATCCCTGCTTTTTAACTCTAGTCTCTCTTTTATAACTCTTAATCTCTATTTTCTTTATGCTAAATGAATGTTTGTTTTTTACTCATTTATTAAGACGTTTTTATACAGTAAGATTTCAATGGTTTTAAACTGCACAAGTCTGGATCCTCCTGGGTACATTTCCCAAATAAAGTTTGTCCTGTATCTCAGAGATGACAATGTTCAGAACATAAGAAAGATGCTGGCTGGAGCTGGTAAGAGCCTCATCATTCAGCCTGGAACTAGTCCTGTCTGACAGGAGCTATGAATCCAAAATGCAATAGAAAAACCCAGATTACAGTTTACAGATGCACCTACAGCCACACACCTTAATTTTTGGAAACATGTCCCTATGGTAACTCTGGTTAAACTAAAATGTAAGTGTCTGACCATTACTACATTTGGATGAAAAAGGGGGAAAGCTTTTAAGCCGAGAACCACAGTGTGAAGAACAAGGGTGGCAGCTTCAAAATGTTAAAATGTTGTTCTGCATGAAGGACTGATGTCCTTCGCAAGTCATGGGGGGGGGGGGGGGGGGGGACATTATGTCATGACCCCAAACTTACTACCAAATTAGGTTAGTGGCTTATAGACTACATAGAGGACATATATCTTCCATGCTGGACCTTTAAAACTGAAGCTGTAACACAGAACCGATTTGTTTCTGAGCACTTTTTTTTCTATTTTACTTAAAGCACTATTAATAGGCAGATGTTTTAAAGTCACAGTAGCTCTTTTTCTCTCTTTCCCTTCAGGGGAGCCCTGCCCAGTAAACGGTCGCAGCCCTGGTTCGGTATCAACGCAGCACAGCTCGCCGCGCAGCGATGCAGCCTCCGCACCGGTCCCCATGACTGCGAACGCTGCAGCTACGACCTCGCCACCGGAAGGTTCCGCTCTGCAAACCAGCGACGTAGTCATTAACCGGAAGGAGAATGAGGGCTTTGGCTTTGTTATAATCAGCTCCCTAAACAGACCGGAGAACACCACAGTCATCAGTGAGTTCTTCCTGCACGTCCAACAATCTCATCAGCCTCAAAGACAGGGCATCAGTTCTGCTGCAATATTATTTTTATTTTACAGAAAAAGACCCAAAGGTGACCAATTAAATTAAAAAAGAGCATCCTGGGGAGCCAAATGTAGAGCCTAACAAAGAGTAACTGTTATTCATTAACACTGAAGGTGGACACCTTACTTGAATGAGATTCACAGGTAGCTGCAGAACTTGCTTTCGAATATAAATATTTCCTTTGGCCTGGGAATAGTTTTAAATCGCCTCAGAAGAGCTGGAGAGGAATCTCTAAGTTTTCCTTCCAAAGCCTGTTACGCCTGTTTGGATGGATCGACAGACGGGCGGATATGTATTATAATCATCATCTGAGTCCTTGTTTGGGATGCCAGAGCCGTCCCAAGGCAAAAGTGAACTACGCAGTTTCTTACAGTCCCTGAAACCCATCTGGGGCCCCAATAAATGCTGAAAATGAACAGAGACTACATATATTAAAATGTGAATATAACTCCAAATGATTTCATTTTGTATCAGTGTAGATTTTTTTTATTCAATAGTTTACCCTTTTGTGTGGTAACTAGGCAAGTTTCTTTGAATTATTATTATTATTTTATTAATGTTTTTTTTAATCTGAATTCTATTTTTGTATGTAAAAAAATGTTGCAAAAAATATTTAAATGCAATTAAGGACTAAAAATGTATACACTGTGCCTTTTAATTTAGAAAAAACATGTCAATTATGTTTAAAAATTAGAATTAAAATGTAAAATTACTTTTTAACATTCATAGTATGATTGTAGTGTTACCATTGATACAATCTGATGCTTTAGTTTAACCTTTCTATTTTGTTTGAGCTTCAGATTGTCTCAGAAAATGTTAACAGTTACCTCTGATTGATTTTTAGGATCACCAAAATAAACTCCTTTCCCAGATTAGATCAAATCTTGATTGAAACACTGTTATTGTGGGTAGTGGTCTTAACAGGAAGGGAACCCTAGTGAGTCAAAATTTGCTTAAGGCCCCATAAGACTTTAGTGTGGCTGCTATTTTCAGCATATTATTAAAAAGAGAAAATAAAATAACTGTGATAAACAGTTCAAAGCTCACATTTATTGTATAATGTCAAACAATAACTGAGTCTATTAGCAAAAATATATAATTATAATGGAATTTGTTTCCTGACAAAAATGTCCCCTCACTTCTGCAGACTGAGGGGCTTCGGTTTCATAACTCTAAATGTTAATGTTTGTTTTTTCCATCCTCAAAACTGCCAGTGGCTACAACCGTGTCGCTTTCTGTGTCTAGCTGTGCCTCACAAAATTGGACGCATCATTGAGGGAAGCCCTGCGGACCGGTGTGGGAAGCTGAAGGTGGGGGACCGAATCCTGGCCGTGAATGGACAGTCCATCATCACCATGCCTCACGCAGATATCGTCAAGCTCATCAAAGATGCAGGACTAACCGTCACACTGCACATCATACCGGAAGAAAGTAAGCGTCCACATTCAGGGGATTAGATCAGAGGTTGCTCAGCTATTAGGCTTCTTGTTGAATTCTAAGAAACAGACATGTTTCCCTCCTATAAGTCATATATCATCTATTATCCTTGCATGTATTTATAACTCTTGAGCTTTTTCATATTTTCACATTTTACAACCACAGCCCAGTGTATTATATTCAGCTAAATTCACATTTGAATCCAAATTTGAAACGTATCTAAAGAAATGCAGGACACCTGCGCTAGTGGATCCGTGTTGCCAGACTCTATGGTATAGACTGACGCTAAACATTTTCATGTCTTCGAATGGCCCAGTCAAAGTCCTGATCTTTGGCAAAACTTGAAACTTTATGTTTAAAGGTGCCCTCGGTAAATGGCTTTAGAGACATACCATAAAAGAGTTGCAGCTGTAATTGCAGTAATAGGTGGCTCTGCAAAGTGTTGACTCAGGAGGACAAAAAATGGAGAGTACTTTACAATTCTGCAATATTTTGTGTTGATTAGCTGAAATCCAAATATATATATATATTTGGATTTCCCTAATATCAACAAGTTGGTGGGATTTTCTTTCTTAGACATATTTTCTCCTCTTGAATATTCTTTCTATTTTTCATGTTTTACTGGAAACGACTTTTTTGCTTGAGTAGAATTTTGTTTCCACCTTCTTTCCATCACAGCTTCCCAGTCTGGGCCCAGCTCAGAGAAACAGAGCCCCATGACCCAGAAACACAGCCCACAGACCCAGCCCAGTCCTGTAGCCCAGCCAAGCCAAGGAAGCACCCAGTCAAGCCAAATGGCTGCTCAGTCTGGCCAAACGACGGCTCAGCCGGGTCAAGCACCGATCCAGCCCGGCCAGACTGCAGCTTACACTAACCAAACGGTGGGTGGACCTCCTGCACCAACAGCCTCCCAGCCTGCACCAGCCGGAACACAGCAGAGCCCGGTTGCCCAGCCCGCTGGCCTTCCTCCGCAGCTTTACCTCCACGATGGCAGGTGAGACGGCATCACTAGAAAGGTTCAATGTTTTGGAAACGTCTTTGAAAACGTAAGAGCAGGACATTAGATCTTCACAGGTAATAGTTAGAGATTCTGTGCAGAGGAGATGATTCCTTCTTCCTCTTGGATGCCAGAAAGTTCACAGGAAAAAATGTGTGACTGCAGACAGTTTTCATCCCAGTCAGAGTCTCGGTCTCAGGCCGGCCATGTTGCGTAACACCACTTAGCGCCTGGTGCTGGTGAATAATTTACCATACAGTATCTCTTCTATAATTCAGAAGCACTGCGATCAGGCCGTGTTACGTGTCAAAACTATGAAAGTGTGAGCTCTTGGTTTGATAGGTATGTAAGCTCCGGTTTGAGACTCGCAGAGTAGCACTCCCAGAGCTGTAAATTTATACCAGTTTTATAAAAAGGAACTGAGAAAAAGCTTTAAAACTGGAATTCTTATTTCAATCCTTTATCTCCATCTGCACGCATGCAGGAATTCTTACCCAGCGTTTTCCTGGTATGTTAGCTACTTCTCTACTGATTAACATACAGTGGATTCCACTGAGCTTATTACTTCTTAAAAAACACTGCCCTCTCTTCCATATGACACAAAGCTCAGTCATCATTTTGTTGCTGATCTTCCTTCTTTCAGGTCAGAAGTTAAAGCGAGACAGGATGTCAAACCAGATTTCCGTCACCCTCCATTCACCGACTACCGGCAGCCTCCCGTGGACTATCGTCACCCTCCGGTAACCGATTACCGTCAGCCCCCAACGCTGGACTATCGACACCCGCCTGGCCTTCTAGACTTCAGGCAGCATCCTGCAGCAGCACAGTTCCCTTTGGGAATCCCTGCTGACTTCAGACCACAGGTAGAGCCAGAGCAAGAACTATTTATCCCTGTTTGACAGACTTCTCTAATTTATATGCACATTTGTAGAAGACTGCAGATTAATTGATCATGATTATTGCTTCTTGGAACAGTAATTTCATGCAGTAGTTAATGGGAGTCTTCATACTGTTCTGCAGGACTATGATTATTTCACAGTGGAGCTGGAGAAAAGCACAAAGGGTTTCGGCTTTAGTATTCGTGGGGGCAGAGAGTACAGCATGGACCTGTTTGTGCTGCGGCTTGCTGAGGATGGTCCAGCAATACGAAACGGGAGGATGAGGGTGAGATCTGCTATAGCAAAATGAACAACAATGTTGCAGAGCAATACCTACAGAAGTATTCACACCCCTTGAACCTTCTCATATTTTGTCACATTATAATAACTAACTTTCCTCTGTTTTATTGGAATTGTAATGTAATAGATTATTTTAAAAGTGTCCATTTCTCTTTAGCTCCAGGGAGTCAATACTTTTTAGAAAAATCTTTTGCTACAATTAGAGCTCCAAATCTTTTAGGGCATGTCTCTTCCTGGTTTGCACATTTAAAGACCTTAAATCTTTTCCAATTAGCAAAATGGCATCAATGTTCCAAGTTTTGCCATATATTCTCAGTTGGATTTAGGTTTGTATTTTGAGGCATTGTAACGTATGAATATACTTTGATTTTTATCATTCCCTTATTGCCTATATGCATGCTTGAGGTTTTTATCCTGCAGGAAGATGATCCTCTGCCCTAGTGCGCAAGTCTTTTGTAGCGTCCACCAGGTCGTCTTCCTGTATTGCCCAGGATTAAGCTCCAACAAGTTTCCTGTCAACTCAGATCAGCTTCCTTGTCCCTGCTAAAGGAAAATACAGCCCAGAGCATGGTGTTTTCATCACCACGTTAAGGTGGTGATGTGCAGGGTCAGTTTTGCACATAGGCCTAAAAGTACAATTTTGGTCCCATCTGCTCTGAGAACCTTCTTTCACATACTGTCTCCACTCGATGGCTTATGGCAAACTACAAACAGGATATCATCTTGGTTTCTTTCAACACTAGACTAGCTTTCTTATTGCCTTTTACAAGGCAAGGCAACAAAAAAATCTGTATGCATAACACAATTTCAGCTACAAGGCAATTCCTGGTGCTTTGGGTTATTATGGGAAAAATAAACGCAGAAATAAAACAATAAAAACAGAAAACACAACATTGAAGACCTGAAGAACCTTAAACATTTTACAGTTATGACGTTCCAGCTATTATTAATCAATGAAGCAAAGGCAGCTCTAAACATCACGTTTTTAGCTTTGATTTAAAGGAATTCAGTGAGTTCCCATTTGTGGAGCTTATATTTTCCTGTCCTGTCAACAGATTCCTCCACTTGAACGTTTTTGAAGATCCTTGAGAGCTAGTGTGCGTCTCCTGGCTGCATCTATTTTTAATGCTTTCTATTATGTATCTGTTTAGACAGATGGTGGCATCCTGGAAGGTTTAAAGTTGTACCATGCTCTGTTTATTATCAGATGATAAACTGAACGTTGCTCTGTTCAAAGCCTAGGATATTATTTTAGAAGAATAGAAGATGCTCTCACCCCTCACCTGCTGGTGTCGGTCGGTCAGGAAGCTCCTAATCCATTGACAGGTGGAGGCTGCAACTTTATAACTGACCTGTCAGCATAGCTCCTTGTTCTTCGCGATGCTTTTTATTCAATAATGTTCTCTAACAAACCTCTGAAACTATACTGATAAGCTATTGCATTGACAATAAATTACGTGGAAATTGGATTTATTTACTTATTAGGCAACTTACAAAAGTTAATTGGTTGCACTATAGTAGGGATATCAGATCAAATAGGGCTAAATAAAAAATCCACTACACATATTTTACTGTTTGCTTGTATAGAAAATGAAGACAGAAAGGATAAACTGTTTGTCTTTGTCTACACCACAAACGTCACAATAAAATACATTCAAGTTTGTAATGCGACAAAATGTTTAAAAGTCCAAGCGGTGTGAAGACGTTTTCAAGATACTCTATTGTGCTTGGGAAATAAGTGATATAAATCAATTTTCTGAGTAACCTGAAGACTGGCTGAGTTAAAAAGCCAGTCTTTCAGGATCAAACAGAGGCTGACAGGATCTCGTGTGTGTGTGTCTGTGTGTGTCCGTGTGCTTCTTGCAGGTGGGGGATCAGATCATAGAGATTAACGGAGACAGCACCCGGGACATGACTCACGCCCGTGCCATTGAACTGATAAAGGCAGGAGGCAGGCGGGTCAGGCTGCTGCTGAAGAGGGGCACGGGACAGGTCCCGGAATATGGTGGGTTTTCCTGGCACAAAGAGAATTCCCTAAATGGCTCAATCTTTCTACTCTAACTCCCTGTTTAGCCTCTAACCTTACTCTCTCTGACAAAAGATGCTTTTTTTTATGCCATTCTTGCTAGACTTTTCTCCATGGTGTGTTTATGTACTTCAAATCAAACATTATTAACTTTCTGTATTACTTTTCTGCATTTTATCCTTGCTTTTCTATTATCTCTTCTGAAACTATATTCATCCTAATATATCATACTATTTCTTAGCAAGCTATTGGTACATCTCTGTAACAGCCTTCGTGTACTGTAACCCAACTGCATTAAGTCTAATGATTGGTATAGGCTTTTACTTGCCTTCCCTCAGGAATGGTACCTTCCAACCTCTCCATGTGTATGAAAGGTGACACACTAAGCTCCCCCTATTTCTTCCTAATGGGCCACTCTAAAGACACGGTTTGTGGAAAGCTGCATGTCTCTCTTTCTTGACATACACTTTACTCTTTGTGCTTTCTGCATGCTTAGGTCTGTATGGGATCATTAATGCATGGCTAATACAACAGCCCAGTATGAATCTACATTTCTGCCCAGAAGTTTGCATACACTTGTCGTTGGCATTAATGTTGTGTTGATAATATGTTTCATACTTTTTCTGAACCTTTCTTTTTACAGACTGGAACCACTATTTTAAACTGAGGGCACATGTTTTAATCTTCTGTGGCTTTTATACACAACCTTAAATATATACACAAATTGGTAAAATTGGTTAAATGTCCTTGAGCGAATTTCACCTTAGACACAAAAAACATTTGTAGCCATTAACAGGCTTCTGGCATGATTCTAGTTGCATTTTTGACCAATCTTATTGGCTGAAATAGTAGCATTCATTTAAATTGGTTGATTTTCTGGCTTGGATCTGGCTTTTAAACATAGTCCATATATTATCAATGGGGCTGGGGGTCAATGTCTTGATGTGGGCACAGTTTATCCATTCCAAAGCCCGTTTTGATGTGTGCTCAGGATCATCTTTTTGGAAAAGCCAGCCGTGTTCTGCTATCAGTTGTCTATACCAAACCGCCTCCATCAGATGAAACGAGATTGGTTTTGATGTTGAAAAACAATATTGGAACTACTAAGGCACACATATATCATAAAGTAGAAGTTGCCAAACAAGAATATCACAATTTACAGTAACGTAAGTTTCACATTAACGTGGGTCATCTAAAAAATAATAAAAAAGCGCCTGTATCAAATTTAACACCATCAAAAAAGGACTGAAATTTGCCGCTGTCCACACAGACGGACTAAAAGCCTAATGGAGAACAAGTCTTCTTGTTAAATTGAGCTATCTTACTGAACAGGATCACAAGCACATTTGGAAGAGTCAAGGTGAGGCTCTTAAAACTAAAAACACTGTACCAGCTATGAAGCATTTATGTATGTCTGAAGGCTAAAGGAGGAATTTCCTCCAAGTGATCCGGCTTCAGTCAACAGTCAGATGATTGAAACTTAGACTCTGATGAGAGTTTCAGCAGGACACGGACACTAAACTCAAAGCTGGTTTTGTAATGGCTAAAGCAGGATGAGATTTCTGGGATGGCCCTGAACTCAACACTAATATTAATATAAATACTAATTTTGCCAGTTATTCTTAAAAACTGAGTATGTCACACCGGGGTCATGTTAACCAAATATCCTACATATTTGATTGTGTTTTTTTAGAATAGTGACGGAAGAATCTGAAGGCTGTGCGTCATTTTTACGGATTAGTAAACACACCGCTGACCACTTGAAGCAAATGCGCAGATTTTTTTTTTTCAAATCTACGCACGAAGTCCAGGTAAATAAATTCCACCTCTTATCTATTCCGCTTCTCTTTGATGTGTCGCGGCGGATTCTGAGGCGGGTACATCCTGGACAGGTCCCCAGCACATCGCAGGGAAAATACATTAATTGAAGAAAAGATTTCCAGACACTGTGTTGAATTCATTTCACTGACTGCATGTTGAAAAGTTACTGAGGCTCTGGAGTGCGACTTTGGGCGGTGCATCTGGTTAGAAGTGCTCTAAAGAGCCCGATGTGTGCCAAAGACAGGTGTTGTGTGGCGCCTCCTGCTGTTTTTACTGCAGACTCTCCTGCAGTTGTTTACGAGTCAGGAAACAGTTCATTAGAGTCTTCTGACTTCCGATTGCTTCAATGAGAGAAATATTTCCTCATTTTAAAACTTTTTGGCTGAAGTGATGCTTAATTGCTGTCTCCAGTCCGATTACAGATAATTTCAGACAAAAATCCAAAACCTCATGACCAAAAACTCTGCAGCAATCCCACTATTTGGTCATCAAGAAATGGTTTAACATTTATGTTCCATGACGTGCAGGAGCTACTTTAGGTATTCTTAGTGCAATGATTTAATTAAATTTTTATAAATGAAATTATGATCAGATTTTTTGACCCTGCCAGTCAAAATGAAGGACTAAAAAATAGCGCGACATCTAATGTCATGGTTATCAAAAAAGGTTCAAAGCAATTCTAGCAATCCTGTCAAGAAGACGAACCAGAATTATGGCAGAAAATTTTTAACTGCAAAATGTGTGTGACTGAGGAGGGACTTGCTAAAGCATATTTTTCTTTGTTTTGTTTGCCATTAGCAGCCCAAAACTGATCTGAAGCTAATGTCTTTGAAGAAAGGGTTTCAAACTTTCAACCAGAGCTTTATGTATCTGTGTGCAATTTTCTTTGTAGATGTGCTGTAGCTTAGACTGCAGCATGCTGAGGCGGGTGAAATAGGTCACCAACTTAAGCGTGTGAAATACCTTCAAGCATGCAGCTCTTTCTTTGATTTTTTCTTCTATTTTATCTCCGTTTGAATGTGCATGATCATTGTGGGGTTCTTTTTATTCCAGTCCTCTAAATTCTTTTCTTTTTGCAACAGACTGTGCCAGCCCCTGGGATTCCGTTTCTACAGCCCACTCTGCCCTGCAGGAAGTGACCCTGGAACCCCATCTGAATCCATTACTTCCCTCCCATCCAGCTTCATCCCCAGACTCCCCTCATCGGCTCCATCTAGAGGCCAAAGTGTGCATGGCAGACAAGGCTCCGCTGCTGACAGACCACAGCTCCATTAGAAGGGCGATAGGTGGCAGGTCCACTGAGCAGAAGTGTGTCAACGTGGGGCAGGGAACCCCTCAGGGGTCTGGAGAAGTGAACCCCGCACCTGGAGAAAAGCCGCCTCGGGCTTTGTCTCACAAAGCTGTTGTGGGAAGGTCTATTGAGAGACGAGAGAGGCAGAAGGAGAGCTGCTCGCCCTGTTGTGAGAGGAAAGCCCGACAAACAAATGCAGCGGGCGTCGTTTCACCCTGGGACCCATATGTGACGGTGAATCTGAACGGAGCATCTCTGGGCGGAGGAAATGGACCTGTCAGCCTCCAGGAAAGGCTGATATCCAGGAATCTGTTCCCTAGAGAAGACGAGAAGACCAGTGGCCACAGTGGGGTTTGCTGCCCTTCTAAAAGCATTGAAGGTCCTCCAGCAAGGAGCGCAGCTGCCTCCCCGGGGCCCTGGAACATCCCCGGGCCTGACAAGTTGCCTGGCACCCTGAGGTCCTGGACCTCCACGGTGAGCAGGTAGAATGGATCCTCACACTGACGGGCTCCGTGTTCAGTTCTCATCACCAGGAAAGCATCTTCCTTCAATCTCACTGTCCTGATTTCCTCTCCACCTGCTTATGAAGTCTGTTTTTACATGTATTTTTATTCATACAAGAAGATTATTACACCCACTACCTTAAGGACTCAACAAACTTTAAAAACTTGATACCGGACGCTCACATGAGAGCACTGATGTTCCAATCAAAACTCATTTCAAAGAGTGGAGCTTCACACCTTTACCTACTCAGCTGAAGGTATGCAGAGGGGAAACTAAGTATTGAAACCACCAACATTTTTCTTTGTAGGTATATTTCTAACAAGCCCAATCACATGAAATTAGCACCAGAACATATACAGAAGTCAAAACAGAGAAATGTATAATATATGTGCTATAAAGTGAAATGCACAGGAAATAAGTACTGAACATGGCTACTGAAAGTGTTATAAGAAACTTGTTGCGTTTATTGTTCAGGTGATTTTTTTTGTCCCATTTTCATGCACAAACTGTCTTCAAATCCCAAAAGTTTCAAAGAAGGCATATTTATACTCTCTACTCTTCAGTTCTTTCCATAGACCTTGAGTTGGTTTAAGTCCGACCTCTGACTGGGCCACAACAGGATATTTGTTGTTTTAAAAAAAATTCTGCAAAATTTTTTTTTTGTACGTGTTTGAGATCATTGTCTTGCTGAACAGTCAACTTTGGTTTAATCAACAGTATCAATCATTCATCCATCCTTCTATTATATAAAGGTCTGCGTGTACCACATGCTGAAAAATGGCTCCACACCATGGGTTTCCCACCTCCAAACTATACTCTTGCTATGAATTAAATAACTGGGGTTATATTTTTGACGACTCTTTCTGAAATCTTGAAAGGTGCCACCCGGCTGTGGCGGGTTTATGGTGATTACGTTCTTCTACCCTTCTGCGTTATTGCTCCAACGACTCTGACTGGAACGTTCAGACGTTTAGTTTGCAACTTGTGCCATCAAGTGTGTTTTGCCACCATGATCTGGTGACGGGCTGCAGAAATGTCATACCTGTCACCCATCATGAGATGCCCCTATATATCGATTAAAAACTAAACCAGCTGATTTTAATTTGCTTTGATGGGAGGAGGGTTATTTCATAAATACTGACAGATTCAGGTATTTTTCTGTATCTTTTTTTTTTTCATGTATTCAGTACTTACCGCCTGTGTCATTCCACTTTACTACACATAAACTATATTATGGATGAAAACTGTTAAATATGTTATTTATGGATTACTTGGGTTTTTGACTTCTGGTATGATTTTCATGTTAATGGATCCATTAGATACGTATTTATATCTACCAAGAAAATTTGTATGTGCTCAATACTTCTTTTCTCTGCTTTACATGAGCGCAGGAGATCTCCTTTTGCTCCATCTCTGTGAAGATGGAAAATTAAAACATTTTTGATTCATATAGAGGTAGTGAAGTTGGAGAGCTCTTGATTCATATGTTACATGCCTACAAATATATACTGTAAATGTAAAGATGTGAAAATTATGTACATTTGGTATACTCAAAAGCAAACCTGTTGGTGTTTTTGAGGCAGTGTTGTAGTTAGATACATTGTACAAAAAGAAAGGATTAAAAAAAATCAAAACAGAGACAAGTATCCTGGGACAGTATTTTAGGAACACTGTTTCCATTGCCTTGTCCGTATCGACATATCAAAGACTGTCACCAAACCGAGACCGCAGAGGGAGGCGGTGTTTGTGTGCATGGATTTAAGACATGCCAGTCTTTCTGAAGAAGAGCTCAGTGGGAATATCGTCTCCGGGGCTGAGTGGGTTCATGGAGAATGAATCGGATGTTTTTAAGTCACCACTTTCAAAATGACTGAGAACGTTTGGCTTAGTAAGAACTCATACTACTCTGAGTTGTGCACTCAATCACAGTTCAACCATGCAGTCATTGTGCAGAGTTATAAAGCTGTGTGTGTTAATTTAACGCCCAACAGGAAAACTTTGTCCAGTCTCCTATTTCTATGCCTTTTAACTGTGCTAAGTGTACCACATCACTGTGGGAGAGGGGAGGAGGAGGAGGTCGACGGTTATGAGGTGAGGCGGAGTGCCTTACTCACACCAACGCGGAGCCGCAGATGAGGAGCCTGTTTTCTTGCTTCAGACGTTAACGCCATGCAGTATCTTATATGGACGCACTCTAAAGCCGTAAAGATCAGCCTTCTCAATTATTGCAATCGGAGTGTTTTAGGTGGGGAGAAAAATGTAGCCCGTAGCATCACATCTGCTCCCTGAAGTGATATGGAGTCGTTAAATAACAAGCTAAACATCAGAGTGGATCATGGTTTCTGTCTCACCTTTGTTTTTTCTCTAAGGAGAGAATACGTTTACATTAACGTTGCAGGACCATGTGGTCTGAATCCAAGATTTGAAATGATCCCACGAACACAACCGTATTTGTTAAATAACCAAATGTTTGGTTGGGTAGCGCTAAAGACATGCTGCTGTTAAACCAAGACGCCCAAGGGGATGTCGGTTTTCTCCTGCAGTTCTCCGTTTGGATGCCACTTGATTCACTCAGCAAGATTATTAAAAGTGAAGCACTGGAGCTTTTGATTACCAGAGGACAGTTTTGAACACAGCATGACGGCACGCCCACACCGGACTTGCACCCTTTGTGAAGCTACCTGAATTCTTGGGTCACTAGTAAGATCTTGAACACCAGGCATCACCGGGACGGATGTTAATCCACAGCAAAACCTGGTCTGGACGGTTCCACGCTGACAGAACTGTCTCTTGTGCGTGTTAGCGAAGAGCATGACAAACATGTCATTAGGCAGTAGAAACGTGTTTTCTGTATGTATTTAGAAAAGCTCAGAAACCATGTCATCCAGCCCTCCGTTTCCATCCAGGCCGCCCCCCTCTGCCTGCTGTGACTGGGTTTGTACACCACACAAAAGAAAAAACTGCTTATTGAACCTGTGAAGGATGGCACGTTCATACCCCCCCCCTTCCCCCCATTGAGATCCAGTATAATTGTGGTGTTAATTGTGTAATATTCACCTTGTACAGCTGTATTCCTACAAATATGGTTTACTGTATCATTGATACTGTAGTTTCAAAGACGTGAACAACTATTTTTATGAAATGCGACAGTACTGATATATTACATTTTGCTAAAAAACAAAAAACTTGTTTACTGAAAGATATTCTGAAATACTGTCAAATAAACTCTTGACATGGTGTAAAACTGACTTCATTGGAGACTCTTGCTTAACGTTTAATAATTAAATGTCCCAAGATGTTATTATTGATGAATTTTTATTCAAACAAAAAAATGGAAAATCTTCCTAGATGTGATAAGAGGATTCCAGTTTAAACGACTCTTGAAATAAATTAGGTGTTTTACTTTAACAGGGTAGAGGAAATACCAATATCAAAAATTATATATTTGGGGTTACTCTGGTTTTAGCAAAGTAAACAACTTTCCCAGCAGAAGTTGATGGATTTTTTTTGTTTTGTTTTAGGTCTGACATGAAACTTTGAGGTAAAAAGGGGGAAAAAGAGATTTGTGGAGAATTTAAACCCTTTATCACAACACAACATATGTAAAATTAGTGGTGACTTTTTATCGAGAAAAAAATTTTAAATTATTGCAATTTGTATGTAAAATGAGGAAAAAAAATATGACCTGATGAGAAACTTTTTGACATAGTACAAATAATTCATTAATAAATATATTTTTGCAACAAGTGACTCAGTTTTCAGCCAAGACAGCATCATTGTCAGTTTGAAATTTAATTATAATTTACACATTATGTACCCATAACAACCTTTTTCCTATATTCCCCTTTAAAGGCACAGTACACCCATGTAGTTTTCTGTCAAAACTATCCAAAAAACAGAAAGATGTTCCAGACTTGGTGTGATGTAAGATAAAAAGTCAAATCAGGCTCAATTTTACAGGAACTAGGCCTCCATGCTTAGTCTATTGTAACGCTCAGCTTTCTGGACATTAGTTGGCATTATCAATTACAATTCCCTCCAAATTCATGACCAGCCAAACCTGAAAAAGTCCTATGAAGAAGGAAATTACAAGCTTGGCCAAGTTTAAAAAAAAAAAACAATGTAAACAGCATCTTGTTGAGGAGAGTTTTCCTGTCACTGTTGAGAGTAACTTCCTGTAGGAGCAGCAATTTGATAATCTCCTTGTTCATTCAGAGGATTCTTCAGATGGAGGAGAAATGGAAAGTGGAAAAAAATGATCAATTACAAGGTCTGAGTTTCAAAAAGAGGATATAAAAGTTATGTCTTACATTCAGTCGTTTGTAGATCCCTAATTGGAAGCGACAGAAAATCACATCGACCAGGTATCCCACCATGCCGTGGATCATCCCTGTGAGAAGAGATGAGGTCCCACTTTAACGCCGTTGTTCATGAGGGGAGTGAGATCGCACAAGGTCAAAGCAGCTTGGTTCTCAAACGTGTAAACCGTTTCTCTTATGTGATGACGGCCGGATTTCAAATCCCATGAATCATAAATAAATCCAGATTTTTAAAGCCACTGATGGAAGAATGCTGTAGACTGTCACAAACACATTTATTCCTAGAATATATGACCACTCAAGCCACCAGAATCCAGCATGCTTGGAAAAACTAAACGACACCAGATTTACCATCCTTGCATTTGTCTTCACAAATGCAGGATTACCCAGGTTACCATTTAAGTATTCACAACTCAGATGATATTGATTATTTTATCTTTAAAAAAATAAGAGTGACAGCCCACATTTTTCACCAGTGCATTTTTTTCACCACTGAACATGTTCAAATTTTCACTCTTCAGACCGTATAATATTGGGCAGAAGACTGAAGTCATACATCAACTCTACACAAAGGTTCTGGAAACTTTCAGTTCTATTTGGATCTACATTAATAATATAAAAACAATTACATTATTT
This sequence comes from Apricaphanius iberus, assembly GCA_028564705.1. Classification (NCBI taxonomy): domain Eukaryota; kingdom Metazoa; phylum Chordata; class Actinopteri; order Cyprinodontiformes; family Aphaniidae; genus Apricaphanius; species Apricaphanius iberus. The sequence continues at coordinate 90,890 of JAPXFQ010002381.1, read as the reverse complement.
AACGTTATAATGCAACTTCCACACTGATCATCACCTGCATATGTATATATCAATCTGTTTATCCCATTTTATTTTCATTTTGATTTATTACATGCTTAGAAATGTTTGTCATTTCGTGTGTTTGCGCAAAGTACCAAAGCAATTTTCTATTGTTATGAATTTGTTCCCATATTTGGCAATAAACCTAATGACTACAATAAATTCCTTAGTAACTTATCTTGGTGGGGGGATTTTTTGCTAGGCGTAAAAACCCACTGCTTTTGCTCAACTAATCTACAACTTTTCCACTGTAGATTAGCATCGTAGTCGTGACTGACAGCAGGTTTTAGCCAGATATTGATATTTCTCCTTAAGTAGCTGATGAATTAAGTAACCAGGATGTTGTCATTTCAACATAAAGTACGTTTCATGAGCAGATTTCTTTCACCGGCATGCTGGAAGGAGCTGAATGTTGTTGGATAAATTCCCTCCAACAAGGCTGTCATGAGCCTTATAGTTTTATCCCAGAGTGATGATGGCATAACTCTTCAAAGAGGAATACAATCCTAAACTACTTAATCCTGGCGGCTGCAGAGGTAGCCTTTGTAAAGGTGAACAGCAGATCCTGTACTCCTAATTGGTATGATTTTGTTTTTTAGATAAAGCAGGAAAAATGCTTCAGCTTCTTTGAGGAATAAATTCTAAAGATAAAGGAACCCATTAAAAAGATGCAAGGACTCTAGAAAAGACCAGGAAAATCCATGTTCTGAATGATGCATAACATCATGATCTGTACATTTTGTAAAGGCAATCAATCCATATTAACTTGCATATCTTCTTCGGTGTTCTCCCAGCTACTTGTAGGCTCATACTGACAGAATGAACATGATTTTAGCACGGTTCCACAACAAATTGAGTACTAATACTTCCATCTAACCTGTCGTGGAAAATATGCCTCCGATGATGCCGCAGAGTCTGACGAGAAACTGCCAGAGAGGCATATGCTGCTCGGTGACTTTGACCATCAATGAGCTGATGTCGTATTTCATGAAAATCCCAGAGACTCCGTGGCTGCCCGTAGCGTGGTTTATGACTCGCTCCTGCAGGAAAACAAGAGTTTGACACAATAAAACGCGGCGACGGTCAACCACAGCAGGGTTGACTAAAATACTATATTTAAACGCACCCGCTCTGTGACCGAGTACTGATGAGTTTCTGCAGACACTTTGTAGGTGTTCAGCTTGGTGGGCACAATGGTAATGAAGTACTGAAACATGTGGTTTGCTAGAGACAAGAAGCAGGAATTTGTTAATGACTGAAAGATTGACTAAGGTTAAAATATCAGCATGTAGTAGCAGTAAGAGGCTTGTTCTTCAGTTTTATTATGCACACCATCCCTAACTCTGACATTTGTCATTTCACTTTGTACTCATGTTTATACATAATGTGTGACTCAGGATGCTGTGGTTTATCACTCTGCTGACATAAAAAGTGATTTCTGTTATGATTGGTGAATCCGTAATGGGGGCCAGAGTAAAAATCCTTCTCATTAAAAATGAACACATAGGCACCTTCAGCAGTGATCTTTTCTGTGCCATCCAGAGGGTTGATGAGTCCAGGGACCTCTTCTCCAAATGATAAGTGGTCAATCCGGTGAGAGAAGTTGTAAGCTGGAACACAACAAACCAAAAGCCACCAAATTAGCTGAAAGCAGAGTCACTATGGCAATCATAATCTCATGGTATCAGTAAATCATAGAGAAAACCTTACAGTCATGGCTGACTAGTGCAGCTAGATGGGCGTGACCTCTGGGGTGCGGTATGGACCTGAGGAGAAACAAAAAGGTCAGAGGTCAGCTCAAAGGGCTGGATCTTTGTATTTTTATATATTTGCAGTTTTTATTGATCTAAACGAAGCTGCATGCTACTATTCATAGCTAACTGTAGGCAAAGTTTTTTTTTTGTGAGTCCCAATGAAAGTTATCGAACAGCATTTTTGGTTTAATCATGGGTCAAAATCTAATTTTTTTTATATTAAGGTGGCCCAAATGGGAAAAGAACCACAAATGGTGACAATATGCTTATAAAATACATTTGTTACATTTTACAAGAATAATTCATGAAAATAAAATTGTATTTAAGACTTGAAGGTTTTATAAGTATGTCTACAATTAATCAAAACACTAAGCTAACAATAGAAAGGAAGTAAGACATGGAAACAGGTTAGGTGCAAGAGGTAAGGGTTGGGCACAACATGGTGAATGAACAAATTGCCCAGAGCCACCAAATATGGACAAATGATCATAAACATGTTTTATCAGTTTATGTGTTGCAAAGTAGTGACGGGTGAGGAGATCATGGAGCGTAATTTGTTTCACTGCAGGTTCAAATGCAGCTAGCTAGACATGAAACTCTGATCTATCTTTTACAAAAAAAAAGATCAGTTTGTGACGAAAACATGACTGTGTGACCTGATGAGTCTTCATCCTGGTGCAATTTAAAACCGAATCAATTAGTTTTGTAGTATGAGAAGAAGAGAAGGCATACTACAGCAAGTACAGCTCAAAATAAGGAACTAAAGACGCAGATACATACTTGCCAATAGTAATGTGGAAATTCCCTGCAACTTTGTTGACATACAGGTGTCCATGTATCCTGCAGGCTCTGGGTGAACTGGAGCCGTCATCACTGAAGGAGGGAAAGTGCAAATAAAAAAGCTGAAAATGTTCAGTGTCGTATTGTGTGTTCATCCTGATAACGAATTCACCCCAAGTCTTCACCTTTGACTTGGAGCAATGGATGGTCCTTTTATTGCAGACTTGAACATCAGGTTCTGCAGAGAGTGCTCCACTCTGAGACGCTCCTGAATGTGCAGGAGGCTTCTAGGAGAGGGGAAAAAAGGAGGCCCGAAATGCTAAATAAATAGCTCTTCTAGCCATACAAACAACTCAAAGCACTTTCCACCAGAGCCACATTAGCTCAGTGGCTCTAACTAAAACATATACAATCATACATTCATATTCAGATCAGTAGGCAACTCGGGATTGAGTGCCTTGCCCAGGGACGTACCAACATGTAGCAGGTGGAGCTGGACGCCAAAACTTTCAGATATGTCTTAATATGTCAAATATAAAAAAATAGAAAATTATAGACTAAATGCTTATTCTTTAAAGTGTAGTTGTTTTATTTATTTAGAATCTTTAGACTTTTTGTAAACATTTCAAAGCAGCTTTGTTAAGGAGTTTTAAAAATGCAGTTTTAGGGCTTTGTCTGATATTTTATATCCAGTTTAAGAACCACATGTTCAGTTTAACCTGATTTTTTATTGCTTAAGATACTAAACAGGTCATAAAAATCCCCATCTGTAACTCAAAAATCAAAATACAGAATGGTAAAGTTTTAACATAAAAGAGTGATTTAATAAATTAAGTATACAGCCTGTCAAATCAATGTGAAAATTACTGCATTTATTTATTTTTTTCTGCGAGAGAGAGAGAGAGTAGGAAGAAAACACTTGTGATTGTAGTTGTGACCTTATATTTGTTATAGAAAATGTTCAACATATTAAATTCTAAATACAGCATGACGGGTTTTTGAACTTACAAATGCCACAGTTTTCGCTCTGGAGGGAGTTCAAACCTGACCTGAAATGTGAGAAAATAAAATAAAATGTCACAGAAGGACAGAGACGTTTGACATTGTGGAAAAAAATTGTTAAGTAAAAACTGCCACTCACTGGTTCATATTTTAAACCATCTGAAGCAACCATAGTCTCTGCCAGATCCAGGACATCTGCTCCTATATCTGCATTATAACCCACAAGCACAAGAAATAAAAATAAGAGACATTAAAAAAAAATCTGAAGCAGTAGTTTCATTTTAAATGTTTAACTTTTGAATGTCTTATTATTATGCCTAGAAGTTGCCAGGTTTTTCTGGAGGTTTCTTCCTGTTAAAGGGGAGTTTTTCCTCTCCACTGCTGCTACATTCTTGCCCAGAATGAGGGATTGCTGAATGAATTGCTGTGGTTGGAGTCTGCATGATCCGAGCACAACCTAACGTCAATGACTCAACGCAATCTGCTGGGATTCCTTACATAGAAAACTTTTAACTGATTGGACTGTTTGTATATTTTTATTGAAATTACTTTCCTTGTAAAGTACCTTTAAAGGACATCTTTTGTGAATTGGCGCTATATAAATAAACTGAATTGAATTGACTTCTGGCCTGTAGGTCTTATTTACCTGAGTTGCAACACCTAAATCTCTAAAAATTTACTATGAAGAGCCAACTAAAAAGAGTACTATTAGAAAATGAGATTAAATCATCAGCAAATAGGTGAAATGACCAGCCTGATATGTAAATGCATTTTATTTATGTTTTTGATTTTAATATGAACAATAACATTTATCAATCTTAGTAACTCAACTCAGTGCCATTAAGAATCGGTGGAGGTAGAAGACTTAATCACGCATGACTCAAGATAAAAGTGATATTTTTAATATAATATGGGCTGTAATAAATGTACTTACACTGGCATCGCATAGCTACTGTGATGTCCACATTTATCCTGAGTTTGCTGTAAATGAGGAACAGCAGAGATGAGGACACGTAAACCGAGATTTCATAGCAGATATATGGTTGGATCGTGTTGTTGTAGCTTCTACCTGGTGAAGTCTTTGTCCACCTCGTATTCATAGTTCATCCATGTGTTTCTGTACACAAAAAATTCCAGGAAGGCGAGGATAGCCATGAGGGAGAAAGCTACCAGAGACACTGAGAACAGTTTCACAGGAATTGAGTTAATACCACAACTGAAGCAGCTGGTTTATGCTTGCTTTGTTAGCTGGTACCTGTCCCTCCGCTGGCTGTGGTCTCCACGTAGCTCTCAGGAACTTTGGGGAAAGCATCTAGTTCTTTCACCAGAGTCAGAGCTTTTTTCCTTGATATTCTCCTCATGCTTGGGACGAGCACTGGAGCTATAAACCCCTCATGAAAGTGGATACTTCGAGCTGCTAGCTAGCTGAGAGTTACCATGACAACTACCGAGCTAAACGTCCTGCTAATCGTTTCAAACGTAATTACGTACGACCGACCTACAGACGCAAAAAAAGCTGTTTTTAAAAACACGTTTTTTTCTCCAGTGGGATGTTTTTTTATTATTCAGGAAATACAATTCACGGAGGAAGTTACCTGGGAGAAGACGATTCGCTGCCGTCTTGTTTAAACGCCCCCGTATAAACAGATGTATTTTAGTATGAGCACCCTCCAGCGGCTATCAGTGGTATTGTTGCCTGAGGTTCTCAATCTACATTTTTATGTTCTCATTATTTATTATCAGACGTGGTTGGAGAAGCCAAACGGTTTTACTCAAGTAACCCTCCTTTAGTCTATTTTTAATAAATCAAGGGTAAAATTAGCAATCCAAAATTATTACTTGAATGAGAGGGATAAAAAGTATAGCAAAAAAATATGGTAAAAAGGTTACTTAGGTAGTTGATACCAGGGACAGTTGTAAAGAGGGAGGGTTATAACACCTTTAATTTCTCCAATCATAAACAAGCTAGACAGGCAAGGGCTTCAGTTTGTTTTTTAAAGTGATGGGGACAATAACTATAAATTTGAGAGTGGTTTGAAGATTGCCGGGGACAATTATTAACTAATCATTGACTAAGTATAACTCTGTTTCACGTTCCATTACAATAACGAGATGAAAATCGCGTCTTTATTCAATTGATAACAGTTGAAAGCCAGAGGATAAAAATGTGTTTGTTTTGTAGTTTGGTTTGTTTTTTAAATGGCGGACATTTAAATCCACATACAGCACAAAGAAAAATTATGGAAAAGTATTCGCCCCAGAATAATATGCACAGCAATAGAATGTGTCCCCTTTGCAACCCAATAGTGCTGGGGACATGTCCGCGGTTACGCCTATGTAGACAGGTAAGATTCACATTGCACATGCTCAGTTACAATGTCTTATTGGTAGCACAGACAGAGCTACAATGCTCAGCATAAATGAGTACACCCCACTACATTTCTCAGAAAACCTTTAGTTTCCTTTCAGAATCAACATTTTCTTTGAGATACTATACTAAAAAATACTCCCATAAATGTGGCCCATTGATTGCAAACAAGATCTATTCATTTGCACATACAAAACTGTGCAAAAATGGGTACACCCCAAATATAGTCTTAAGAGAAATGCCACATTTAAGACTACAACATTCTAATTACTAGGCATTCAACTACAGGTGAGTGTAATGATTCATTTATGAGGTGTCCAGCAGACAGATGACTATGAAAGGGCATTACTTAACAAAGAAAAACCCTTCCCAATTCATGCTGTCAGCAATGGCTCCCTGAGAAATGTCACAAAATCTGCGAAAGGAAATAATTTTTTACACAAAAAAGGTGAGGACTACAAGAAGATCAGGAAAGCTTTATCAGTCAAAATACTGCAGCAAAAGTGATCAAAAAATGTACGAAATATGGAAGTGCAATCATCTTACAGAGATGCCCAGGCCGTCCACGGAAGTTAGCATCTCAACAGGAGCATCTTCTGATGAGAAAGTCGTGCACTTTTCCAACACGACAATGATCCAAAACACACATCTAAAGCTAATATTGCTTTTCTCAAGAAGAACAGGGTGAAGGTGATTGAATGGCCAAGTATGGCTCCTGATCTGAACCCAATCAAACACCTGTGCGTAATTCTGAAGTCACAAGTTGCCATCCAGGCTCTAAAAGGCTCTAAAAGGTTATTCTTGAAAAATAGAAAAAGATAGATGCTTCAAAATGCCTGAAGACTTGGTGCTGTCCTTAAAAAGCACAGTGTTCATACAAAATACTAGATGTTATGTTTACTTTCCCCCTACAATGCTTTATCACTTAATATCGCATCTGAAGAATAATTCTGCATAGTGTGCCTGTAGAGCCACTCCAGGTCAAGTGCGATCTGTCTCCACTGTTGCTCCTGCACAGCTGGTAGTGACTTTTACATTTGCCACAACTGTGAGTCGGGAATGATCCAGCCACCCCACACACCCTCAACAGTTTGCCGCGTCATCATAAAAGATTTCCCTTAAAGGAGTATTTCACCCATGGGAACATTGATCTTCATTGAAAGTGGGTCATATATGTAGTAAAAATATATTCAACATTTTCGAATTTGGTTCCTGTTTGACCGAGTTGTGACAGAAAGTAACTTTAGGGCACATTTGTAAGGAAAACCACAACTCCCACAATGCAACACATTTGGTTAATTGTTTCACCAAGTTGCTTTGATTGGCTTGTGTTCTACCGAGGAAATCATTTCATTGCATTGCCACAATTTCACAGCTTCCCCTCTTTTTTTCCATGTAGCATGAAAGAACAATAATGTGTAAGATGAATAATGTTCTTCATTTTGAGCATTTCTTTGACTATGTATATTTTAGACATGTTACAAGTGTCCCTGGCATGTGTTAAAGTTAACAGTGTTAAGTATTATAGTGTAAATCACTTAAAATGGTTTCAAACTCCTAGGTTTTAGTATTTACATAAAGAATACATTTTTATACTTGAGCTTAACTCAAAACTAGTTACATTAACTTGAGTAACTATTTAGAAAAAATATATACTTTTTAAAATATATTCACAACGCTGTACTTCTTACTTTAAGTAATATTTTTGTGAAGTATTGCTACTCCTACTAAAGTAAAATTTCTAGTTACGCTATCGACTGCGAGTAACTTAACAGAATCAAGAAAAAACATGTTTTACCAAAAAAATGGGGTTAGTTAGAGCCTAAAGAAGATTAATGATGCAGAATAAGATTAACTGAGACAATCTGAGTTATTTATTGACACTCATTTACTTATATTAAGGATGAGAGAAACATTGTGGATTTTAATTATTATGCCATTAATATAAACATGTTTAATGAGTTACACTCGCATCTTCCCTAACATAAACACATAAATAACAAAATCCCTTGCACAGATTCACTGTTAGGACTACCAAATATATGTGCACCGACATACTTTATGACTTCAAGTATTTCATTTGGAGCTATAAAAGCAAAGAACGTGTAAGCATGCCAACAAAAATCCTCTAATACCTCAGAGATGCCTCTAATATCAAGTATGCTGTCTGTGTAAGCTTACAGAGGTCAATACTGACCCAAACACACAATGTACCTGCTGCCAAAGCAGTCTTAATGTCTACTCTCAGATTCAAGTGACAAGAATCAGGTTGAAAACCGTGCATTTTATTCTGCAGGTACAGAGTCGGGACCCTCGTCTCGCAGCATGGCCGTCTCTAGGAGGTCAGAGGTCGGCGTGTCCGGTGGTTCCTGAGACAGATCCTCAGAGCATCTGCTCACGGTGGGCGAGATCACATCGGGGCTCGTGTCGCAGGATTCTGTGCCCTGCTCTGATGAGGCTGTGGTGGTTGTCGTAGCAACACTGGGAGGAATGGGGTCAAATTCTTCGTCGTCATCCTCCAGGACAGGTGACTCATGGATGTCTGTCATGGAAGAAAGAGGATGAGCTGCCGTACAGTTTAATAGAAAGCAACACAACCTGCATTTCAGGAAAACGTGAAAAAATTCGTAAAACTAATAGAGAAAAAAAGATAATTCTAAGTGTTAAGTAACAAACGTGCAGGAAGTGATGGTTTTACAACCAAATTATTTTAAAGGGCAAACCTGATAAAATTATTATATTTACATTTTAAACTAAGAACGGAAGCTTATTGCATTCACTTGAAAAAATAAAAAGCTCTGTTTCTCTGAATTAATGAGATACGTTTTAAAAATAAAAATAAATACATCTCTGTTTTTCTGACTGGACAAAAAGAACTGTGGGGTCATTCCATGGCATTGCCCTGCAATTGATTGTTGACATATTCATGGTGTACCCTACCTTCCACTTAATGACCGTTGGAGATTGACACCAGCCATGGGGCTGGTAGTATAGAGAATGGATGGATGTTCTTTGCCTGTAGGCATTATTAACTGTCTAAGTAAGAGGAACTTAAACATGTCCTGTTTCAATCATTCCATCATTGTCTATAGCAGGGTCGCGGTGGCTAATGCTTATCTCAAGCAGACATTAGGCAAAAGGCGGGGAACACCCTGGATAGGTCGCCCGACCATTGCACGGCATGTTGCTTTTAATGGCTTAAATCGCTATTACTTTGTGTAGGGATTGTGAAACTATAAAATACTTCTGTTTCTAAAATATGTATATAATAGGCCTATGAATTAGTCGATTTTCTACATACACCTGAGGATTTTGCTCCTGTTCAGGTTTAGCTTACTGCCCTATTTTCTGCCCCCCACAGTTATATTTTGTTAATTCAGAAAAACAGAGCTTTTTATTTTTTTCAAGTGAGTGCAATAAGCTTCCGTAACTAAGTGCTTAAAATAATCCCAAATTTGATCATCCAGAAACACTGTTTGACACTGTAAAAAAAGTAAAACAGTCAACATTTCAAGTTCTAATACTCCTTGAGCTTTTCACTTTTTTTTCATTATACAACAACAAATATCAAAGTCAATTTTATTTTTTGTATGTGATAGACCAACACAGATTAATGCAAAATTATGAAGTGGAGGAAAAAAACTAAACGGCGTTTCACTTTTATTTATAGTGTTTTAGATAATCAAGTGTTTTGAGTACCAGTTCTGACATTTAGAGCCTGGAATCTTTGAAAGCAACTTAAGCTCAGTCAGATTGCATGGAGAGCAACTGAACACAATTCTTAAGTGTTGTGACATATAATCACTTGAACTAAGGTCTGGACATCATGTCTGTCATTCTAGCACATGTATATGCCATTGTTCTGGCTTCATGCTTTGGGTCATTGCCCTGCTGAAAGATAAAACTCTTTTTAAGTTTATGGAGTAAAAAGCTAATAGTTCTTCTGAGTGAGTGTTGGTCTATCATATAAAATCAAAATTTAAACACAATGAAGTTAAATGTTGAAGCTTTTAGTTCACAATATCAAACTTTTCTAGAAAGAGGTTCACTTACTGCTAAAGGCTTCTGGATATTGCTTTGCGATCTTTCCTTTTAATGTCCTAGAGTACCAGAGAAAGGCGAAGCAATCAGAAATGGTGTGGTCAACACTCTGGATGTGTCTGAACAAAAGGACGACTAACCTTATCCTCCTGAAGATGCTGTCCAGATCCTTCTTCATGTCCACCAGGGTGCGAGTGTGAAGCAGGAAACGCTCATTCATCTGCTGCAGCCTCACGTTCGACAGTCCATTGAAGTTGATCAGCATCTCGTTGGTTTTCTCAAAGCGGTCGAGCCTGTTTACAAAAAAATTTGACCGAATTTTAAAAACGGCAAATAAAAAATATTTCTATTACATTAATAAACTTTTTTTCCCCATATCATTACATTTCATTACAGCCATAAACTTAGATGGATTTTTTATGATTTCATCTGATTATGCCAAAAAGAGGATTATGAAACGGAAACAAAATGCTAACTGGGTTTAAACTTTTTTTACAAATAAAATTCTAAAAAAGCATGGTATGAATGCCTCGTTTACTCTGACGAATCAAAATAAAATTGTGTAACACGTTTCTTTCACTAATCTTTTAATCATTAAACAGAATCACAAAGACACAGCAAACATGTCCGGGTTAGTTTATGAATAAAAATCTCAAAGAGAACTCCAAAGTTTATAAGCCGTCTACCCTCACTCACTGACTAAAACAAGGAGCGCATTAACCAGAGAAGCAAAGAAGACATCTACTGTAGCTCTAAAGTACAGTCGTGGCCAAAAGTTTCGAGAATTACACAAATATTAGTTTTCACAAAGTTTGCTGCTTTTAGATCTTTGATTCAGTTATTTCTGTGATGTACTGAAATATAATTACAAGCACTTTATACGTTTCTAAGGCTTTTATCGACAATTACATGACATTTATGCAAAGAGTCAGTATTTGCAGTGTTGACCCTTCTTTTTCAGGACCTCTGCAATTCGACTGGGCATGCTCTCAATCAACTTCTGGGCTAAATCGTGACTGAAAGCAACCCATTCTTTAATAATCGCTTCTTGGAGATTGTCAGAATTAGTGGGTTTTTGTTTGTTCACCCGCCTCTTGAGGATTTACCACAAGTTCTCAATGGGATTAATATCTGGGGCGTTTCCAGGCCATGGACCCAAAATTTCAACGTTTTGGTGCCCAAGCCAATTAGTTATCACTTTTGCCTTATGGCACGGTGCTCCATTGTGCTGGAAAATGCATTGTTCTTCACCAAACTGTTGGATTGTTGAAAGAAGTTGCTGTTGGAGGGTGTTTGGTACCATTCTTTATTCATGGCTGTGTGATGCTTTACTGTTGGCATGACACAGGACTGATGGTAGCGCTCACCTTTTCTTCTCCGGACAACCCTTTTTCCAGATGCCCCAAACAATCTGAAAGAGGCATAATGGGAGAATATGACTTTGCCCCAGTCCTCAGCAGTCCATTAACCATACTTTCTGCAGAAGATCAGTCCGTCCATGATGGTTTTTTTGGAGAGAAGTGGCTTCTTTGCTGCCCTTCTTGACACCAGGCCATCTTCTAAAAGTCTTCGCCTCACTCTGCATGCAGATGCGCTCACACCTGCCTGCTGCCATTCCTGAGCAAGCTCTGCACTGGTGGCACTCCAATCCTGCAGCTGAATCCTCTTTAAGAGACGATCCTGGCACTTGCTGAACTTTCTTGGACGCCCTGAAGCCTTCTTAACAAGAATTGAACCTCTTTCCTTGAAATTCTTGATAATCCTATAAATTGTTGATTTAGGTGCAATCTTAGTAGCCACAATATCCTTGCCTGTAAAGCCATTTATATGCAACGCAATGATGGCTGCACGTGTGTCTTTGCAGGTCAGCAGGGTTAACAATGGAAGAACAATGATTTCAAGCATCATCCTGCTTTTAACACGTCAAGTCTGCCACTCTAACCCAATCAGCCTGACATAATGATCTCAATACATCACAGAAACAACTAAAGCAAAGATCTGAAAGCAGTTTAGCAGCAAACTTTATGAAAACTAATATTTGTGTCATTCTCAAAACTTTTGGCCACAACTGTAGATGCAGAGATCAACAGCTCATTTGGAAAAATACACCAATATAACAACTACAAGCAGAGGTGGATAGTAACTTATTAAATGTATTCAGTTACAATTACTTGAATGACGTTTTTGAGAAAGAAAAAAAAAAGTACTTTCAAGAGTAGCTTTACTAGACGGTACTTTTCACTTTTACTTCAGTAGTATTGTTATGAAGTATAGCTAGTCTTACTTGAGTAAAATTTATCAAAGCTCTACCCGCTGTGACTTAACTCAATGAATGAATAAAAAACAAATCTTTTTAAATTCATTAGATATACAGACACACACGTATTGTTAATCAAAGTAGACCACCTTTTTCTGTATAAAACACTTTTTTATGGTTTTGTTGGCACCAGTGGCCTTTATTCGATAGTTGATTGACAGGAAGAATGGAAGAAGGAAGGAAGGAAGCCATGCAGCACAGGTTCCAAGGTTGGGATCTAACTTAGGACAGCCACGCCGAGGTCTGTAACGTCTGGATAAGGAGGACTCACTCTATTGCTACTTAGCACGATGCCCAACATTTTGTTTTTCCAATGACATTTTCTGTTGAGCTTGTTGCTGCATTTTGAGGTCAGGTGAATATTCAGTAAACACCATACGCTTTCAGTGAAGTACTAAGATATACATGTACATTATCTACTATAAGTATTGGTATTATATAGAAAAACACTGGCTTAGAAGTGTTTCTTCCATGTAGCCCCCTATCAAGTAGTGTCATTTGGCTAAATCACATGTAATATTACCTCTCCAAATCAGAATCATTGCCGTTATTGAGCCCTATGGAGTAGAAAGACAAGTTTGGGCTCTTTGTAAAGGTAACACCCTCTAGTTTCACCCATAGCAGTCACAATCACAGTAGGTATGACTGATAAAAATTTAGTCTTTAAAACTCACAGGGGGAAAAAAAGAATTTCTGCATCCTCACAGTAGGTAGCTGAGACACACTATGAGTCAACAAAATAACTTGTTGACTACTGACATTTTAAATTTGAAAAGAATATCTATTAAATATTTTTTTACTTCAGTTTTAATGTTGGTATGTCCAGGTTTTTATTTTGTTAATTTGACGTGTATATTGTCAGATTGCGTGATGGGGGGGCATTCACATGCCTGTAATGTCGTTGAAAAGTAGTTATGTCACGGGACTGGTACGTCTGCATTTGTTGTTTTGTAAATATGAGATTTATTTCAATCATTTTTATTTTCATCTTTAAAATACCAGAATTTGCCTATAACTTCACATTTTTTGTCTGCCTGATACGATACTTTTATTACCTTTTAAAATCAGATGTTACTCAGTCCTCAAGTAGCTTTTTTACGAAATAACTTTTAACTCTTGAGTAATTTTTGGACTGCTACTTTTTACTTGTATCCCAGTAAAAATATGTCCAAGTAGTTTTAGTCTTACTTGAGTAGCCTACAATTTTTGGGTACTCTACCAGCAGACCATGAACACACCATCTTCATGGTGAAACATGGTGGAGGCAGCATGGAACAGGAATCTGGTCAGAGTTGATTGAAAGATGGATGGAGCTAAAAACAGGATAATGCAATTTAAAAAAGCCTTTTAAATGCTGCAAATGTCTTGAGACAGAGTTGGAGGTTCACCTTCCAGCAGGACAGTAACCCAAAGCATGCAGTCAGAAAACAAAAGGGAGATTTAGATCAGTGCATATTCATGAGTTAATATTGGCATGTCAAGATTCTTTCATCTATTTAAATCAGTGGCAGGACTTTAAAAATGTATGTCACAACAAACCCTCTTCATCCAGTGTGTGTAAGACAGCAACATCTGCATTAAATTACTCACATGTGTCTCTGAGCCTGGATGATGGCGTTCACATCCTCGGAGTTGACCATGCTGAGCATCCTGTTACAGAACACGCCGGAGGCTGTAGGCTCCACCATGGTGACAGGAAAGCTGCAAAAAACATTTACACCTCTGGTAATTGACGGCATCATATTCAGAGACAGTGATTCAAATTCTGTATTTCCTCATTTACACGTTGTTATAACATCCCTGAACATTATCAGAGGCTACAAAAATACACCAAATACTCACATCTGCACCCACCGCTTATTTTTATTTAATGAAAAGATTAAATTACATCTGACAGCTCACCGAGCGAGAACAAAACAAATGCATTTAAACTTCCTGTCACATGATTCTCCTTCTTCTGGCAGATAATAATTTGATGCATTACCGCCACCAGCAGGTATGAGTTTGAACTGTCACGGGATTCTGGTGCTTTTCTTGACGTGACTTTCGAGATTCGTGACTGTCCCCTGTTGGAAAAGAGTTTACAAGTCAACTGGGTCCTCGCCTTAGTGATTGCTTTGTTTGTTTGTTTTTAAAATAAAATAAAAGACATTGTTAATCCTATTAATGTGACTCTGAGTGAGCAAAAACTCACAGATCATGCAGCACTTGGATACCAGCAGACTTTTTACATACTTTAAATAGAGGGAAAGATAGGAATATATTTTTTAAATTTTTTTTTACCAGTATCACTATATGGACACTTCATTCAAAAATAAATTATAATGGATCTGCTCACTAATACACGTAATCATTCAGCCATTCAAGCTGCTGGGAGATTTAAATGTGGACTTATATTATTCAACCTAGCACTTTGTTTCAGATTTTAAATGAGGCCAGCATCATCTTGAGGATTATTTATACTTTTCCCAGTTATCAGTGAGTGCATCTTTGGTGGCGTTACATCAAACAAATCCTTCTTATGATTACTGACAGGCTGTTCCCAGTTGTGTTTTCATTATTTATCTTTGGTAACGAGGTTGGAAGGCTTCCTTTCTCAATTCACAGATTCCCTATCAGATTCAAGCCAGGGCTGCTACAAAGTGTTACTATTACTTTTAGCTCGAACAAATATGTTGGTAAAATTAAAAGATTATTTTAGAGCTAAATGTGAATGTGAATAATTTTACTTTAGCTGTCGACATAATCATTTGTTTTGCCATATTTTATATTATTGTATCTTGCTAAGACAAGAAATGTTTAAAAAAAAACAAGTAAAATATCTTCTACACTGATTGCCTACAGTGGGGAGAACAAGTATTTGATACACTGTCGATGTTTGAAGTTTTCTCATTTACAAAGCTTGTAGAGGTCTGTAATTTGTATCAAAGGTACTCTTCAACTGTGCGGGACAGAATCTAACACAAAAGTAAGAAAATCACAGTGGATGATTTTTAAATAATTAATTTCCATTTTATTTCATGACATAAATATTTGATCGCCTATTAACCAGTAAGAATTTAGGCTCCCACAGACCTGTTAGTTCTTCTTTAACAAGCCCTCATGTTCTCCACTCATTACCTGTATGAACGGCACCTGTATGACTTGTTACCTGTATAAAAGACACCTGTCCACCCAATCAATCAAACTCCAACATCTCCACAATCGCCAAGTCCCTTGGTTTGGATCGCCATGCAAGACCTCTCCTTGTGGGGCATCAATAATCATGAGGACAGTGAGGGATGAGCCCAGAACTATATGGCAGGACCTGGTAAATGACCTGAATAGAGCTGGGACCACAGTCTCAAAGAAAACCATCAGTAACACACTCTGCCGTCATGGATTAAAATCCTCCAGTGCACGCAAGGTCCCCCTGCTCAAGCCAGTGCATGTCAAGGCCCGTTTGAAGTTTGCCATTGACCATCTGGATGATCCAGAGGAGGAATGGGAGAAGGTCATGGGGTCGGATGAGACAAAATCAGAGCTTTTTGGTCTAAACTCCATTTACCGTGTTTGGAGAAAGAAGAAGGATGAGTACAACCCCAAGAACACCATCCCAACTGTAAAGCATGGAGGTGGAAAGATCATTCTTTGGGGATGCGTTTCTGCAAAGCGGATGGGGCGATTCAAGTTATACCCCCTTCTCCCCAACCCATCCGTCATGCACGCACATGCGTGAAAGCAACAGTAAAAGGCACAATGGACCGAGTACAGATCAGCCTGCACCGGTGGCCTCAGACCAATAGCAGGTGTCATGGTACGGAACCAAGTTGCCCAGAGAAGGAAAATCCGAGACCCCAAGCGATACCTGGAGAGCGCCCAGTCAGCCACGGCCAACCAATGCTCCCGATGCAGAGGGCTCCCATAGAGGGAACACAGGAGGGAAGATTAAAAACAGGTTTAAGTATAAAAATATACAGAGGATAAATGTAAGATTAAACAGTAAAACAATGATAAAATTTCGGACATAAAACATGCAGAGCACTTAAAGAGGCTACAATCATCAATTAAAAGCTTGGCTAAAGGTGAATCTTGAGCCTGTTCTTAAAAACATGAGCGTTCTCCACAGCCCTGAGGTCTTCCAGCAGCCTGTTCCAGAGGTGAGGACCATAATAATTAGGGATGTAAGAAAATATTGATATGGCAATATATTGCGATATTTTATGTCACAATATTATATCGATATTCAAGAGCAAAGATTCTATTTTTTTTTATTTTGTAGAATTTCAATGAAATTCTGACACACCACAATAATTTTGGCAGTAAAATTGAAATTAGGACTGGTATTTGATGACTTTTTTACCTCCTTCGTTCCAGTGGATAAACTAGAAAAACTGGATGTGTTATGGATTAAACTAATTAGAGTGTTTAGGATGCTGTGACAGGTTTTGTACAGTTAAATTCAGTTTTGAAAATCGCAATATATAGTATTACTCATCACATCGTGATATAGCGTATCATTTTGTCTGTATCGTGATACATATCGTATCGCCTGATTCTTGCCAATACACTTCCCTAATAATAATAGAAAGACTCTTTGCTATGAGTGCGTGTACTGACTCTAGGCAGGACGAGGAAACTGCTGGCAGAGGAGCACAGAGACAGCGAAGGTTCATACGATAAAAGCAGTTCAGAAAGTCATCTGCAGGTAATCAAAGCAACCTGTGGCTCATCATGCAAACCAGAGCTCCTGATTGTTTCTCTGCCCTGTTTAAAAGGCCTGCAGTCTCACCAGCAGTTGGGGAATGCTCTATCACCATGCTGCGTGTTATGTGGCACAGTTGTGTGCATTTACAGTATGTTAATTTCACATCCTCAGTTGCCACCAGAAAAAAATATGTGTATATAGTAATTGGTCCTTTATTATTCAATCAAAACGTCATACTTACCGGTCTTTCTCCAGCTTCACTCTCAAAGTAAAGCAGCTCATGGTAGTAGAGGTATGTCAAGGATGAGCGTTAACTCATCATGTGACTGATGGCTACCAGATTATTTTATGTAAATTGTTATTGTTAAATGTTACTTTTGAGGGAAACAGACAGGCCTCCAAAGATATACATTTAAAAAAAGCCCTCCCACCAAAAATAGAAAAAGAGGCACTTGGGGCATCATGGAGGAAAGGGGCAGGTTCCCCAGTTCCCTCTAACCAAAACCCCATCTACTTACTCCCCTTTGCACGCGCCTGCAACAGATAGATTATTCTAGTGTTTTTCAACCTTTTTTGGTATTTATTTGACTTTTTTTTGTTTTTACCAAGGTACCTTCTTTCATTGAAAAAAATCACAGTGCACACCACCGAGTTTGAGTTTACTTGGGACCATAGCGCTGTTGGCTAAGCTTTTCAACAAACACCAAGCATAACAGAGTTGGTGTCGTTGCATCCCTGGTAAAAGTAAATCCAAATGAAACAAAGCTGTCACTGCATTGCCTCGAGACTTTGCTTAAGTCTTTCCTGTCGCATCCAGGCACCACTAATTCTTTTGTCTCAAAATACAAAACAATAAGTCGCCTGCTGCCACCCACTGATAAAGAAGAGTATAACATTGTTTCTGAAATTGAATAATTTTCCATCACCTGACCATCTCTCAATGCACACTAGTGTGCCGCTGTGCAGTTGTTGAAAAAAAAAACTGGATGGGTTAAACGCAACACCTAAATTCCTTAAAAATGTCCACCATGAAGATAAGTCTAGCCATGTGAAAAACTTTAAAGAAACAAATAGGTTGGAGAAGGATTTCGACAGGGCATTAAGAAGATTTTCTGTTTTTAAGAGTTAAGAATTAACACGTTTGGGTCAATGGAAGATCATAAAGACGGTCATGATCAATGGGGGAAAAAAAGGGAAAAATACAATGTATATGTGTGTTTAAAGCCTCCATCAATAAACAGTCAGAAAAGCACACACACAATAAAACTCAGAAATTTGTATTATCATAAAACTCACAAAATTACTTTTATTAAGGGACAGGTAAAAAAAGTACATGATTTATAAAAAATACAAAAAACGCTTTGACTAACTTGTTAGGGAAATGCATAGCAACAGTACATGCAAGTCTAAAGTTAGGTATCCTACTGTGGTTTCCTACTACTTTTAACATTTGTAAGATATAAGATTAAACAGGGAGATGTACAGTTTGGCTGCAGTCTACCGGTCGTTACAGTCTACATGATACAGATGTGAAGTGGTGATACAGTATAAGTTAGGTTGCACGCAACTAAGCTGATGAGCAAATAAATAGTTACACATAAAAAGAAAAATCAACCCGACACGTCTTTGAAGGGAGCCCGTGTCAGAATCACATCTCTAAAGATGACAAGCTGACAATGAAGAGAATTTATAGTACAACACTTCTAAGCCGGGATACAAATAAATATGACGTAAATAAATAATGAAAAGTGTATTTGAGAGCCATCTGACCCCCCCTCCCCGGCTCTTTTATTTACATATCAACCCCACAGCTCCAAACGATCAACATCATATGTATGAAATTCCATATTAGTGTTCTTCTTCATTTTTTTTTTCTTTTTTACTCTTTTCTTTTTAAGAATACCAGAGATACATACAAATGGCCCGGACAAGCACAAGTGTCCATAGAAAACCTGCATTGATTTGACATTGGGTGAATTTCAATGTGCTTTGGCTTTCGAATGATAAATAAAGGTATTATCAGGCTATACATCACAACACATTTGTGGTATATTAGAGGCAATGGCATAGAATTTCCGCTTGTATAAAGTATTTTACCATAAACCGAACCAGAAATGAAAAATATTACTGAGATTGGTATTGCTGAATGACTATAAACCGATTGTTTTGTATTTTGCTGTTATCTGGTGAGATATTATGCAAAGACACTATTTCTCCTTTTCTTTGTTTTTTTTTACATACAAAAATAAATTACAACAACTTCAAAGAAATGGATACAAAGAACGAACTAAAAAAAGAAGCTAAGATTTAGTTTCAGTAAGGCCATGCTAAATTTTTCAAGACTCATGCATCCGGGTATTTCAGGTCTTTTGGGTGAGTGAGCTTGCCATTCATGCAGAATGCACAGTGTGTTACTGAGGCCACAATAAATACAGCTACTATCCTTTTTTTTGTTTTGTTCCTTAATACCAATCCAAGATTAACACTAGCACTGTTTGTAGCACACGATTAAGGCTGGTGTATTTGCTGTTGAGACTGTGAATAGGCCTAATTTAAATGGATCAACAGACATTCTAACAAATAAACAAACAAAAAAACCTCTGAAAGGAGGGGAAGTCATTGTGAATGGACAGAAAACCACAGGGGCTGCTGTACATGTCTGTGCTCCATCAGTGTAAAGTTTCATTGTTCCAAAGCAACTTACAAAAATATTTAAAACGGAGAAGATACTCGGACAGTAAAAAAAAAAAAAAAAAATCACTTTTGCAGGTGTATCTTAATAAATTATAATATCAGAAAGTTCATTTATTTAAGTAATTCAATTCAAAAAGGGAACCTCATATGTTGCGTAATTTCACATATTTCTGTTAATTGTGATTATCATGGTTAACAGCTCAAGAAAACCCCAAATTCAGCTCTGCGGAAAACCAAAATATATCATAAGACCAATAAAACATGGATTTTTAACAGATAATGTTAAGTTATGGCCTCCAGAGTCCTAAGAGTGCCAGCTGAACAGCTATCCAGCAGGAAGTTACACACCCTACATGAGGTGGGAAAGCCACAAGATGTTTAAGGAAACTTGCTGTTCACAGAAATCGGGTCAATTGAAAGTTTAGTGGAAGAATAAAAGTGTAGTACAAAATAGTAGAATAACCCGTAGCTTGAAAAGGATTGTGAAGCCAAGCATATTCAAGACTTTAAAGAACATTCATTTTGAGAGATCCTTAACACTGGATAGCTCAGATTTTATAAAAGTTAATTTTGCATTTTGAAAATTAATGTCCCAGAGTGTGGTGGAGTTGTGAAGAGGCACAGAATCCAAGATTCTTTGGATTAACTATCAGTGATGATTTGGGGAGTCATGTCATCTGCTGGGGATGCTCCATTTTGTTTAACCATGTCCAAAGTCAGGGCAGAAGTCCGCCCAGAAATTTTAGAGCATTTGATACTTCCCTCTCCTGAGAAGCCCTACAGAGATTCCGATATTATTTTCAGCACATCTTGGAACCTACTCCAAAATTACTAATACCTGCTTTATTGACCAGGGTGTCACCGTGCTTAATCAGCCAGCAAATGCGTCCAACCAAAACTAATTATTAAAGAGTTCAGAAAGAAATGAAAAGAAAACAGGACATAAATAATGAAAGAAAAAAGTAATAAATGGAAAAGATGGAATAATGTACTAATTTAAGCAAAAGAAGCCCAGAACAAAGCGTACATATCATTGATATACATGTTTTAACTCGTCTTGTGAGTTTGTCTTCATAAACTGTAAGCTATCCATCTGTGCATCATCTGAACCATTTATCCAATGCAGGGTTGTGGAAGGAAGCCGGTGTACCCGGAGTGAACCCACGCACACACAGGGAGAACATGCATCCATGCAGAGAGACCCCAGGCCTGGATTCAAACCTGGAATCTTCTGGTAGGCAACAGTGCTACCAACTGCGCCACTGTGCAGGCCAACTGTAAGCTATGATCTTAAATATTCAAATAACAAAGGAATGACTTTTAATTTATTTGCTGAAATAAATAAACTTTTTGCTGATGTTTTAGTTAATTGAGATGCACCTTTATCAGGCATAAATATATTAGCTTAGAAGATATCCACAGTGAGAATGGGTTCAGATGTTTGAAACGTTGAGTCATAAATTTCAAGTAGCACCTCTTTTTTCAGTAAATCAGCGGATATATTGCGTTTTGGAATAAAATCTGCTAAATGTACCAGCAAACAGCATTTCATCTAAAGTATATCGATAACACCACAGATGATGGTCCACCATCAGCATGGTTTAAAAATATCAAATACGACAAAAAAATACAGAAAGAACATAGAAGTCCATAAATTACAGTTTAACCATAATAATTAACCATCCTCCAATGTTATCATGGAGAAGACAGAAGATGTTTTAGCTGCTTTTTTGATTGAAGGCAACCTGAGGCAACTACTTTCTGCAAGTGCTCGGGGGGAAAAAAGAAGCAAACAAACAACAAATTTTTTTTTTAAATCCGTCCCGATATTTCTTCAGAATGTTGCCAGACGAAGCAGAAAGGAGGATCTTTGCATCACCAGCCTTCCTCCATCACCTCCCTACTCCTGGCTGGAGGTGCTGTCACACATAGCTTAGCAGCCTCTGCGTTTTCCTCACCCGTAGGCGTCTCCTTAACCACCTCCTCCACCACATGGGATTTATCCACCCCCACTTGACCCTCCTCTACCTCGACCTCCTCCCCCTCTTCTTCCTCCTCCTCGTCCTCTTCCTCGTCTTCCTCGTCCTCTTGTTGCTGCTGCTGCTGCCGCTGTTTGTTACGGCAGCAGGGTTTGAACAAATGGGGGTCGATGAGCACCTCCCCAAAGCGACCCTTGTAGATTATTCCACAGCACACCTTTTGCCTGCAACAGAACGAGACGTTGCGCCCCATCAGATGTGTGGAAAGAAGCCAGGACAATTAAAGCTGTGTGTGTTAACAAGCTGCAGCTAAAAGTGGAAGTGTGAAAATCTGCACAAAATGCCGTTAAAGCGTTTTGTCAACTTCTAGATTAATATAACCAGTTCAAGCAATTAGTTCTTGTCTTTACAATATTCCAAGAAATTTACATTTTAAAATCCCAGACACTGTCGGCTTTTTTTATTACATTTTTAGATCACTTTTGAGTCTACATTTAAAACAAATACCCTAAACACTTATTGAATTTGTGAAAAATCTAATGGATTAAATACCCCAAAATATTCAAACAATGCCATTTTCTTTGTTTTGTAGCGTATGTACAAAGCCGCAAAAACGTTTATGCCTCCTTACAGATTTCATCTGTGCGGATTGCTTTTGTCACACTTTACTTATACCATCAAATGGATTTTTAAGTCAAACAATGATTACCTGAAAAGCAGTTTTCAAAGTAGAATGTATTTTTTTATTAGAGGCACTATGTGAAATTGCATTTACAACCTAAAACTAACAGCTGGTCGTTCCATTATTGGCATCAGCTGTTTGTAATAACTGGCACTGAGTCTTTTACACCGCTGTAGAGCAATTTTGGCCCACTTTTTATCGGGGATTGATGTGAACAATCTGAAAGGTTTATTTAAGGTTATGCCACGCCATCGCAATTCAATTCAATTCGAACGTTTGACAATACTTTTTCAAAACAGTTTATCCATTCTGGGGTTGTCTTGGACTCCTTTGGACATTTTTTTATATTCCTGCTGAATTACCAAAGTATGCTTTAGCTTCAGGTCCCTAACTAACTGATAACTGGACAAGCTCTACACCCTCAGCACGGTCCTGGAGGGTGCGTGGGAGTGTTTTGTGAACTTGGAGAAGGCGTTGGACTGTGTCCCTTGGAGATTCCTGTGGAGGCTACTTCGGGAGTATGAGGTACCAGCCCCTTTGATAAGGGCTGTTAGGTCCCTGTATGACAGGTGTCAGAGTTTGGTTCGCATTGCCGGCAGTAAGTCGGGTTCATTTCAAGTGAGAGTTGGACTCCGCCAATGTTGCCCTTTGTCACCGATCCTGTTCATAACATTTATGGACAGGATTTCTAGGCGCAGCCAAGGTGTTGAGGGGATCCGTTTTGGTGACCTCAGGATCGGGTCGCTGCTTTTCGCAGATGACATGGTCCTGTTGGATTCATCAGAACGTGATCTACAGCTTTCACTCGAGCGGTTCGCAGCCAAGTGTGAAGCAGCTAGGATGAGGATCAGCCCCTCCAAATCGGAGACCATGGTCTTGAGCCGGAAAAGGGTAGGGATTGCTAAACGGATTGGTAAGGCGTATGCAGTTATGCGGGCGCTGTACCGGTCTGTCGTGGTGAAGAGAGAATTGAGCCGAAAGTCAAAGCTCTCGATTTACCGGTCGATCTATGTTCCTACCCTCATCTATGGTCATGAACTCTGGGTGGTGACCGATAGAACGCGATCACGGATACAGGCGGCTGAAATGAGTTTCCTCCACAGGGTGGCTGGACTCTCCCTTAGAGATAGGGTGAGAAGCTCGGTCATCCGGAAGGGGCTCAGAGTAGAGCCGCTGCTCCTCCCCATTGAGAGGAGCCAGTTGAGGTGGCTCGGGAATCTGGTCAGGATGCCTCCTGGACGCCTCCCTGGTGAGATGTTCTGGGCACGTCCCACCAGGAGGAGGCCCAGAGGAAGACCCAGGACTCACTGGAGGGACCATGTCTCCCGGCCTGCCTGGAAGCGCCCTGGGATTCCTCCCAAGGAGCTGGCCCATGTGACCGGGGAAAGGGAAGTCTGGGTTTCTCTGCTTAAGCTGTTGCCCCCTTGAGCCAACCCCGGATAAGCAGAAGAAGATTGATGGATGGATGGATTTTTTGTAGAGAGCAGAAATCATGGCTCCAATAACATGGAAGCAATGACCACAAATCTTAAGCAGCTAAGCAATGCCAGAAAGCGCCATGTTTGACTATAGGGCTCCTGTATATTCTTCTGAAATGCTTTGTTCATTTAGAGATGAGACTTTCCAAATACTTCAATATTTGCCTCATGAATCCAAATAATAGTTTCAGAAAAAGTCTGTTACTGTTTGGGTTTTTATGTGAGACAAGAATTTTCCCCAGGAACTCTCCCATCTATTTTTGTCCAGTCGCTGTTTATAGTTAAATCATTGACAATTGTGCTGCATTCCAGTTAACCTTTCCGAGTCGGAAAGTCGGAAATCTCGCAGTTGTCTCGCGTCATTTTGCAGTGACACGCCCCCTTTAGGTCGGAATATACGAGCTCTAACTCGTAGCTTTGAGAGTAGACAGAGTAGGAAGTACTGATCAGAGAACAAAGATTGCTGCGCCTGTAGTTGAGATATATTTTCTTTGTATTTGCACTGTTGGTCATTTCAATGTCGTTTTTAAATGCTCTTACACACTTGACTACATTTCTGCTTTAATCCGGTCACCAGTTTATACATTGCACGGCCTTGCTGTGCGTGCATTACAATGTACAGCTTTGTTTGTCATGCTGTCTGCTGAAGATGCTATGTCGCTAACAACAATAGCAATAACTAGCCTGCCCCTCGACAGCTGCTCCCCTCAAAGCGTCCGTGTTCTTTCCGACTCGGAGTATAGCGAGACAAACTGGAAAGCTTTAAGTCGGGAATGACGCCACGTTCTCGTGTACAGCAACTCGGACGCCCGAGTTTCCGAGACAAATGGAATGCAGCAATGCTTTAAGAAGGACCGGCAGTGCTTTAGATGTTGCTTTGGACTCTTTAGTGACCTCCTGGATGACTTTTTGATGCGCTGTTGCAGGAACATTGGCTGGCTCAACGATCCTGGGAAGGTTCAACACTGTTACATGTTTGTTTTTATTTCATTTGTTGACTATACCTCTAGGTGTTGCTTTACTGGAGTCTCAAAAATGATAGATATCAGTGACTTTGTTTCCCATATGTTCTTGAATTTCTTTTAACTGGAGCTCAATGTGCTCTTTTAGCCTACTTCATGTTATCAGAGAGGTTCCGTTTAGGTGATTTATTAATTTACAGGTCCGGTAATAGACAGAACAGGTTTTTCTTTAATCCCATTTTATTCATAATATAACAAGAAAGGCAAATATATAAACATCTTATCTTTGTCTCATATAGTGAATTTTATTTGACATTTAGAAAGATGTCCTAAGTGTGATGAAAAGAGAACAGGAGATCTGTAACTGGCAAACTACTTTCTAGTTAATCTATAAATGAATAGATTAATAAATCCAAATTGTCAATAACCTTCAGTGACAAGAAACATGTTGGAATAATTATGAGGATGTTATTTTATGTTACATCTAAATAAATCAAACAACATAAATCCCTAAAATTACATATAGCAGTGTTACCCTTTGCATGCAAACTGCCTTCATTGGTGTCTTTGCAGATGTTTAGCTGCTGAGCATGATATATATGATATATGTGTTTGTGTTCCAGCATAGGATCTACCTCTTCCAGTAGGTGAGATCCAGAAAGGAGAAGACTGGGGAGCGGCTGGAGCCTGGGCTCAGCTCGGTGTCGGAGCCATCGTCAGACAGGTTGCTGTAACTGGGAGACTGAGCTGGAGAGGCACTGGAGGTTGTACTGTGGGCATCTGAGTCTGGGGAGAGGAACAAAGCACATCAGCGTGTTATTTCTGACAAAGACTACATATCCACTTTTGTTACCATATACTGGTGGCAGTGTAAAGCAAAATTAGAACTAACTGTTTCTTTTAAGCTCCTTCTGCAGCTTGCTGATCTGCCTCGGCCGAGCTTTCTTGGAGTTGGCTTTGATGTTCTTGGGCCTGGATGTTATCTTTAGGCTGGGGCCTCCTCTGGCATCAACAACCTGAAAACAAGAAGTATTTGCTTTTTGAATATCAATCTAAGGTGTTCAGTATTCACTGGCCATGAAAAAGGATAAAAAGGGGTTCATATTTTATCATACGACAACACCTTTTTCATGCGATAGGCCAACACTTTGTAACATAAGAAGGAAAACTGTTAATGTTTGCAGGGTTTTTTCTTTCTTTCTCAAATTGAAAGTGTAAACAGTGTAAAAATCTAAACCGCTTTGGAGGGGTTTGCTGGTAAACCTCAAACGGGTTCATGTCTTGGTAGATTTGCAGCTATACTGTTCTAATTCGATTCTCAGATAATTGATAGAAATGTTCTCTGTGAGATCCTCAAAGCTTGGGATATTGTTTTACAACAAACCATAGTTCTCAGCAACTTTATTCCCAACCTGTCCAATTATGTTCCCTGGTCTTCAAGAAATGGTTTGTTCACTTATACTCTCCAATGAACCTCTGAGGCCTTCACAGAACATCTTTTAAAATTTTGAGTGGATGTAACATGCTTTGAATATATTATGTATAATTTTTTTTTCCTGCATTGTTTGGGTTTATCACATAAACCGTTTATTGGGTGTTAATAATTTTGTAATTTGCAATTCAATGACAGACTCACATGGTTCCAGTTTTTCTTGGTTCCCACCGGAAGCTTTTTCCATCGTTTCACAAGGAGGACGCAGGCGTTACAGATTTCTCCGGATCTGGTTTCACTCAAGCTGCAAAAGCATTTTGTCACAACTCAGCATGCAGTTCCACAAACAAAAACAAAACAACATGTGTGCATGAAAGCTTATCGGCAAAGCACACCTTCAGTTAGGTCACTTACCCGAAACAGCTCCTGAAGTCTTTCTCGTAGCGCTTGCTGTCTGTGAAACGGGAGCTAGAGGACTTGGCCCGGCAGATGCAGCAGCCGTCCAAACTCCTGTACATTTTGGGCTTATGAAAGCCAAACATCTGCGTGCACAGACAGATATTTAAATTTCAACACCTCATCAACATTGTCCATAATCCGAGTGTGCAGTTCTATGCTTTCTAGCATGACCTGGATCTTAGAAAATAAAATTAAAAGAAAAATCAGTCATGCTTGTTATAATTAAATGAAAACATATTTAATAATAAACATCATACACAGTTAGAGATATTGGGGGAGCATCTCTCTGCTGTGACCCACATGGCGGAAGTAGGTCAACAGTCAGACGGCGTGTCAGACAGATAATGTCACCATGCTGTGCTCACTGGATTCACGCTACGTTTAGGAAACTCCTGGCACGCACCGGCCCGGCAGGCAGGCTGCACATCATGCAATATTACGCTCACGTTTAACCGTGAACATTTATTTTTGGTTCGTTTTTTCAGCCGCAGGTACACATGTAAAATGAAGAGGGTGTCTACGGGAGGAGACTCGAACACCTATAGGCGTGCGATATGCAGAAGCGCACGCTGGTTTATGTTGCTAGGCAAACTGTAATCTCACAGTACACATGTGGACCAACTGCGGCAAAACTGGGAGCCGCGCCCCCCAGACTGGATTTTCTTTTTTTTTCTGCCATAAGTCCTTGGGGTCTTCTGACAGCGCGTTGCCACACGGAGCATGCAGAGACAAGAATAATTCAGAGACTCCTCACTTTGATGCTAATTTTGCAAACGACATACAGTATAAAAGAGCAGATACATTATATATATATATCGATAGTGTTACGCTATAGTTTAAATAATAGCCTAACAAAATCATAGAATCTTCAGAACATAAGCAGATTGGAAACTTATTTGTTTCTCTTCACAGTTATTAATTAAAGACGCACTTTATCCTGGCCAGTTTTTAATTTTTTTTAAGTTTTGACCTGCTACCAGGTCTCTGATCCAAGTAGACGCTTCGCATCTAGAAGAATGTTAATGAATTAAAAGAGTAGTCTACTTATGCATCAAAGCATATGTCCCATTTTTTAAAATTAAAATCAAAGAACACAAATTAACGTGCATCCTGTTGATTAATCTGTTAATAGACTGAAAATTGTAGTTATTATTTTGGAGGTGTTTAATAAAACACCATATTTTTCAGTATCTCACCAGCAGATTACTGCTTAATGCTAGATCTGCTGAGTCTTTTCAGTTCATTTTGGTTTTATTGTTTTGTTTAATTGACCTACTATCCATTCTGCATATAATGTCTTTATCTACTCAGTGACCTATGACAATATCTGATTAAAATTTTAGTCCAAAATCCAGTAAATACATATTCATTATATTACCTTCTGGTGTTTTTTATTTTATTTACAATATTCTAAGACACTAAAAACGAGATGGTAAATCGTCATGCAGTCATAAGTTGTCTGTTTTAAAGAAAATAGACAATTCAGGGCGTTCATATCAAAATTTAAATAAATGCATTCTACATGAAGTAATCTAAATTCAAACGTGAAGTCTCCTCAAACGCATCTAGGTACACATAGGCTCACGGAGTTTACTATGGGATGCACAGCTGACCAACAAATATAATTTCTCTGAGCTCAAATCACCGGTAGTTGCAAAATGAAAAGAATAAAAATAAACTGTGAGTGTTTGTGTTGGCATAATGAATCCTTTTGACGAGGGTCGGATGTTGTGGCACATCACAAAAACTCTTGTCAAGTGAGACACGAGTTTAAAGGTTTGGGACACATTTTTCAGACACATTAGGTCAAATCTCACTTAAAAATATATCAGTTTTCTGCATTCTGCTAGAAAATATAAATATATGTTATTTTATTGCAATACACTAAACAATTAGAATAATGAAAGCTCTGGAAATAAACATAACACATGATAGAGTAACATTTAAATTAGGACAAACGGCAGCTGTTGCACATATAGGCTATAAATCTGATTAACGATTAAGATGAAATAAAATATTATTTAAAAGAATAAAAACTGGAAATAATAACAATAGAGCTATTTATATACTGCCACGGCTATTACTACTCATAATAATTATTATATTGTAACTATTACTACTGTATTATTTCCAATTATTGTAATAATTACTACCTTAGAACAAATATTGCGTACTACTTTTCCTGCTGCAGGTTCACACTAATAAATAAATGTTAATATCCTATTTATATCAGTTCTCCACACGCACTCTTTCATGAATTCCTGTTTTTCACCTTCACGTCAGCTTTCTGTAAGACACAGAAGATCTCTGCAGCAAAATACAGTACGTGACGCAATTCAACATGGCAACACACTTCAGAGGCGGAGGCAATGTGGAGAAGGGGGTGTGATGCGATGTTCCGCAAAAACAGCAATTTTTAACAAGTAAACTGTAACAAACCCCGCTGAAAGCTGTTTCTCTTACTTTAACGACACGTTCACGTTTTTTGGAAAAAATAAAATAAAAACGACGCGCTTGTTTTCACCGAGAGAAAAGCGCACGTCGCTGAAATTTCACCGCCCACTCTCCTGCGAGGAAGCATGGCATGCCACACGACCTGCTTCTTGCGCACCCATTTTAGGATGACCGTCCTCTGCTCGACGATGCCCGACTTTTCCCCCTCCTCACTCCAACTTCGTGCGGCATGACGAACTGAGAGCAACGCGTTTCTCAAACAAATCGTGTCGATTCGCACAGTTAAAACACCGCATTTCTGTTACAAACGTGTAATTTGATCTTTACTCTTTGTTATTCCACGGCCGCCTCGCTGCAACTGTCCTTATCCAACTAAACATGTGCGCAAAGTTCAAAGCAGCTGCCTTCATATAGTCGGTTTCTACATATTGGTCCTGCACAAAACAACATTTGTGAGGCAGTTTGGGCTCCGTGGGGCGTTCTCGGACAGTTTGTGTTCAGCTGGAGGTGTTTTGTTGACAGCGGCGCCCGCGTGTTGAGACGCATCTCTACTCCGGGTGGGCGTGAGAGATCCAACTTGGCATAAATATGTACTATAGAGAAAAATACGAACTATTTCTACATACTGCACTACTATACTTTTTAAAATATGGACCGTTAAAATCAACCTTAGTTAAATTGCATGAGATAGATTTTGTGATTTTTCTCAATAACAACCACAATCAGGTTCCAATGTCTGCTTTTCAACGCTTTCTGATGCACGTATTTCCCTTTATTCCACCTTTTTTTTCTCACTTTCTCCCCTTACTTCAATCACTGATAAACATGACCTACAGCTGACCATGCAAGAAGGCCCCAAAACAAGAGAAATTGTTAGGAGACAACTCGAAGCTTGTTTTTAATTACGCACGTGAAAGCGTTGCAAAGACTTTAAAAACCCAGCCCAAAAAACGCACCAGGACGAACACAAACCGCTCGCTGGCGTTACCTTGTCGGGAGTTTGGTGAAGCCGACACAAAGCAAGTATCCCTGAAGAGCGTCGTAGCGATGTAAGTATTAGGAAAACGAACCCGATTCAGTAAAGCGGCTCTCTTGTTGATGTCTGTGCTTGAGGACGGGACTGGATAGTTGTGAAGCCACTGCGCCTGCGTCACATCCACACCTCCATTTCAGAGTAGAGCGCAGGGGCCCCTCTATTTTTTTTTCTTTTTCTTCAATCAAACTATTTACATAAACGACGTGTGACGTAGGCGTGCGTCTGCGCTCGGCTGGCCTTATAAGGATGGGAATATTACGCGGGAACAGGGGGCTCGGCCCTGGTTGCTATGGCACATTGGAGAATGTAAGCAAGGGGGCGGGGCGTGTTGTTTTACTACAGAACGCCAGATGGTTCGTCTAGGGGCCTGCAGTTTTTCAGGAGGCTCGACGTCTAGAGCCGAGATGAGCTTTGTTGATTTCAAATTGAGACGAAAACATTTAGATTTGTGTCGAAATAAAATGTGGATACAGTTTGATCTCCAGAATCACTGGAGCATCAGGAGCATCTTCCCAAAACAGTGCATTATGCAACTACATCAGTCAACCAACCTATCAAAATTCTTTTTTTTATTATAAAGTGATTGTAATTCAATAGAATTAGGAATTAGGAGCTTTTGACTGATTAACGTAAAAAACGTTGACGCAGATGAACAACAAATATGAACTGCCATGCAAAAGTATTCATCCCCCAAGTTAAATAAACAAAATGGAGTAGGCTACATAATTGTGAATGGAAGAAAATACATAAATGATTCTGAAAATTATTTAGATAAAAGTCTGAAAAGACTTACGGCAAGATTTTGAGCCTCTTTTAAGCTGATTTTCCTTAAATAAAGCGAATGCAACTTTGGGACCTTAGATGTATGTTGAAGAAACAGCAGAGAATAAACAGCACCGTTAAGACCATGAACATTTAAGACAGACCAGAGATGAGGATGTGAAAGTGCAGTTTATAGTAGGATTAAGTAATAAAAAAAGAGATAGAGAGAAGACACAAAATGGAAATAGCAAGCAAAGTTTGAATGAGAAGGATCCCATTAATTTAAGAAGCAGCGAAGATCTTGGTAACTCTGGAGGAGCTGCAGAGATCCACAGCTTAGATGCTGTTGCCTGGCCAATTTTCAGTCATGTATCCCACAAATCTGGGCTTTACAAAACTGTGACAGAAAAGCCATTAATTAAAAAAAAGAGAAAAATTATCAGATTTGCAGTTTCCCATAATTCATATAGTAAACACTGCAAGTATGAGGAAGACACTGTGCTGTTCAGATGTGGACCAAACTATTAATATACAGTAAAACAGAAAAATAAGTGCAGTATATAATATCACTATCATTAGATTCAAATCATAGTCAGCATTTCTATCAATTTCGAGCAACAAATTTTCCTGAGATTGAAGAAAATTGTCACACTGCATCACTCTGTACACACTACCTGAAACACGGTGCTGGCAGGATCATGCTATGGGTGTCGTGTATCTGACCAGTTTTGAAGGACCCAAGCACAAAGAAGTTCTTGTTTTACTAGAAAAGCCTTTCACAGAATGACTTACAGGGAGAACTGCAGGGAACAAACAGGAGGATCTGATGGAGAGTGACGGAATAAGAGGAGCTCAACTACTGGGATAGATGTGCTCGCTGGATGAGAAAGAGATGGCTGATTGGAACAGGTTGCAGGTGTGAAGGAAAGCAGGGAGAAATCAGGCAGACTGAAGGAAGGAAAAGATACTGAGGAGAGACATAGACAATAGAAGCTAGAGGAAAAAATCTAGCCAAAGAAAATACACACAAAGGGCATGAGAAGAATATATACCTACAGAAACAAATACACAAGCACAAAGGGAAGGACAGATAAACTAGGGTACTCAAAATAAGAAAAGAATTTAAGGAATGAAGGAACAAGTGAATAAACAAAGCAAGAAACACAGAAGAACCTAAAGTCCAAACAAACACAGCCAACAACATCCCAGAACTTTGACAATGCAGGGTAGCTGGTGAGAGTTGATGGGAAGAAGGATGCTAAATAACGGGCAATTCTGGGAGGAAATGTTTAACAGACGGCGATAGAGGGTCCTAGTGGAAATAAATGGCATAAATATACACGTAGATTTGCAGTTGATGTTGTAGCTAAAAGTAGTTCCGTAAAATAGTGGCTTGGAGGGCCTGAACAGAAATACTTCACACTTATTCTGATTTTTCTTTCAAAGCAAAGTTAAAAACATTGAATAATTTTCTTTCCACTTTAAATTAAGTACTATTCTGTGACTGTCTATCACACAAAACTACATTAAAAAATATTTAAATTTCTGGTTGTAATGTAACAAAATGTAAATGTTCAAGGCATATGAATACATTTCAAGGCACAATCATAGATTAGGTTAAACTTGTGAAATACTTAAAATAATGCATTATCTTAACAGTGGTTCAATATTTTCTCAGTTTGTTGCAAAAAAAAAAGAGTCTCTGACTTCAGAGCCCTGTTGCTGCAGCCCCTCTGAACCATATGATTAGCAGAGGAAAACTGATTACCTTTTCAGCTCCCTTCCCTATCGTCTGGAGGGTCGTCTTGTTTAACACACTGCAGCTAGAGTACTATGTCGCTTAAGATGCAGAATGCCAAAGAACCTCCAACATGACTCTGTAAAATGTTCAATGGTTAACTGAGTCTTTATTGTATTTTAAGTGCAGCCAGCATTGGATGAAAAAAACTTAATAACAAATACATAAACAATTCAATCAGGAAAACTTAACAGAGCAACATCAGCAGGGATAAAATAGTTTCTTTATCTGTTTGTTCTGCATCTCAGCAGAATGTATCTAAGCCCTGATGGAAGCAGCTGGAACTCATAGACATGGTTCTGGAGCGATAGTAAATTTAGCTGATATGGAGTGAGGTTTCTTTTCATTCGCTCTGGAATTATTCTTGGTTTAGCTGTATAATAAAAATAATAAGAGTATTATGTGTTGCTTTGATATTGAACATTTGATGTAGAGTGAACGGTTAAAAGAAAAAATCGCAAAACAATGACTGGTTTGCCTTAAGTAGCAGTTTTTTATTTGTCACTCACTGTAGTGACATTGGCAGCAATTATAAGAAAAAAATACACTTCTGTTTTGTTTTGTTGTTTTCTTGTTGTTTTTTTTCACTCAGAGTTTCTTCTTTGATCTAAACTAAAAAAAAGGTCTCAAAATACTGTTAGCTTTTTCAGAAGTCATAATCTGTGCTTAAAGAGCAACTAGGCCTAGTTAATTTAGTGTACATCTGACAGATGTCCACCATGTTCTGGAACACACACTCATATTAGGGGCAGTTCATCTAACATGCATGTTTTTTGATTGGGGGAGGAAACCGGAGTATTCAGAGAGAAGCCATACATCACAATGAGAGCATGGAGACACTTCACAGAAATGTTCTGGCTGGGATATGAACCAAGGGACCTCTTATATATAAAGTTAAAAAATTATATGGGGAATAACATAAAAGAAGACCTAAGAACAAAGAATTACTGTTATGGTCAAATACTATTAACTTAAATAAAAGTATATTCTGTTTTAATCGTTAAAATGCCTCTGAGAGAGAGAGAGAGAGAGAGAGAGAGAGAGAGAGAGAGAGAGAGAGAGAGAGAGAGAATTCGTTTTTTCCACATCTTTTCCTGCGACCGCCCTATACTGGAACTCTAGGTGGCGCTGTTTCTTTGTACACCTAAAAACAGTTTTTCCACCAATCTTTAAAAATAAGCAAATCAGATAAGCTAAATATATTAAGTGACATAAGCATACAATGTTTTTAGAAAAATTCTCACATTTGAAACCTTTAGGAGATAATAAAAAAAAACAGGCTGTCAAAAGATGATTGTTGTTCACAGTCAGATCTAATCTTTGACGCAACAACAAACTGAATGTGAGGTGTTAACAGAGAAACTTACATACAGACCAAAGAATATTTCGTCAGTAAGTTATACACTATAAAAAAGATGATCAATTTATTATAACAAAATAATCTCTTTTTTTGGTACAGTGAAAAACCATTTGCCCTCTAGAGTTATGTTTTTGAATTGTTATGGTTTTAAAATATTTCAGATCAAACGAAAACATTTTTGATATTGTGCAGCTCTAGTGTGGAGAGAAACCATAAAGATTACCTGAGTTAATACAAGATTCTGTTTTTAAATTATGATTCTAAACCTGTTCTTTTTTGAAAAGGTTGTTGCCCCTTAAACCTGAGAACTGGATGTGTCACCATGTCATTTACATCACTACCATACCATTACATACCAATTTTATTTATAAAGCACACTTGAAAAACATCTCGAGACCCATCCAAGGTGCTATAAAATAAATTATTAGACATAAAAAAAACCATAAGAAACAGATAAAATCACACAAGAATATTAATCAAAATAGGAAAAAATCTATCTAGAAGGATAGGCTAAGAAATAAAAAGTAACTCTTTAAAAATTAAATAAAGGGTCACAGACTGAGAATGCATGTTGACCACGACCCTTGTTTCTGGTTTTAGGGATAAGGACAAGGTGTTGATTCATTGACCTGAGGGACCGCTTTGGAACATAGGGAAAGTAGTTCTGAAAGACCCATGAAAACATGTATATTATGGTTTCCTAATGGCCAGAGCGTTTGTTTACCATTGGCTTCCTCAGCCAGCCCACATGCACATGTAGTCATACACCAGATCTCAGTTTCTCTCCTCTCTTGATGTCAAACCGGGAAGATATATCATATACGGACACTGCAGAGCAATGATGCTGCAAGCTTGCGCCGGCCCTCTCCCCTCTCCACATTGCATTCAGCCGAGCGCTGGGCCGGGATTACTGATTTCAGCCTGGTTCACACCAGCCACGGAACAGGTACGGACCTGAGACTGCTTCCATATGGTTCCCTTGTTAACCTATGGTGTAGTTAATACCAGACGCGCAGCGCCGCAGTCCTCCGCGGCTGGCTCGCGCCATGAAGCCATTGTTTCGCCATCAATGCGTTTGAATTAGGAGAAGGATTAGGAGTAGGCTACAGACTCAAGCGTGGAAAATGAATAAATGAGGTGCACATGCAAGTCGATCTGTTGTTGACTCCCCAAGCAGACCAAGCTACCAGTGAATTCAATTCTTTTTGAATGACGCCATTCCTCGCTGCAACCCTCCCCACTGGAATAGGGGTCTGTGCTAAACATTTTAAGACAGAATGCTTTGCTAATTTGGGATGATATCAGACGAAGATGACATCAAAGCTCGGTTTGGAAAGAGGGGCCATTCCAAGAATCATACTTCCCTGCAATTCAGACAGTAAGGCTGTGGTTTTATTTCTTTATGCTGTGTATAACAAACAAGAATCTTAAAGTCGTTATACTAAGATTTTTTCGCGCACTTCATTTTGCAGTTTTAATCTATCCAAAGCACCTAAACCAGATTTAAAATGAAATACTTCAAAACCTTCATCTTTCTAGCCATTCACAGGTGGATTTGGGGGGTTCTTCTGAATATTGGGACGTTTGTGTCAACGGATAGGGACTTTGGGTTGGGCTGTCCAATCTTTCTGGTGCTTAAGTAAAAAAAAAAAAAGCTCCTCCGTGGCAGGCCTCCAGGGGTGGATGAGATTCACCCGGAGTTTCTCAAGGCTCTGGATGTTGTGGGGCTTCTATTTAAAAATGTTCTTCATTCTACAGGTCAGGCACTAACCAGGTCAGGATGTGGATTGTGAAACTTGACAATTTCTTTTTTTTTTTTTCAAAAGGTAAACATATTCAATTTTAATGATTTGAAAGATTCAAGTGAGAAAAAAACAGACGGAGTGGGAATTTTTTTTACAGCACAATGATTTGTACATTTTTAGAATTTGATTAGTTTGGATTGGTATGACAGATTTTTTGTTTTCATTTTAAAACAAAAAAATCATAAATCTATATTATATGCCAGAAGTTAAATGCCTTTGGATTTTTTTCTACAAGGGCATCAAAACAGATCATCTGTGTCAATAACTTTATTTTTCAGCAGCACAAACCATGAATAACTTATTGCTCTTTCTAATCTGTATTTCAACAACAGAGGCTTGGTCATCGTGGGGTACATTGGT
This sequence comes from Apricaphanius iberus, assembly GCA_028564705.1. Classification (NCBI taxonomy): domain Eukaryota; kingdom Metazoa; phylum Chordata; class Actinopteri; order Cyprinodontiformes; family Aphaniidae; genus Apricaphanius; species Apricaphanius iberus. The sequence goes on along the minus strand of JAPXFQ010002381.1, from coordinate 54,641 downwards.
GCTTGCAGGACAGCGCAGAGGACTACATTTTAACATATGTTTATCTGTTAAATCAAATGCAACACTAACATAATATTTTCATTTTTTTTTAACAAACCTGTGCTCTGCTAATTTTATAAGACAATTAAACAACATGTCCATCCTCTACATGGGAAAGTGGATCAATGGAAGGACCTACTGATGCTGAAAACTTGGAGTATTTAAAATGCAAATAAATGACATTGAATGGATGGAGAAACTCTAAAATCAGAAGAAGCAAAAAGATTTACGAGATAGATTGTGGAAAAGGATTCCTGAAGGAGGGATAAACAGGACTAAAGCTGACACAAAAGGACACCAGCTTGGATCCACACTGGGTTTTTCTTTAGACTCTGCTTAACATGTGACCCCAAACTAAAATAAGAAACAGGCCAGACATGAGCTTCATGTAACATTTGTTTAGGATTAAATTATATAAGGAGAACATTACTTTTCTGGACAATATTCTCTAAGATATCAAATGAAAGACGGTTAATAAGGCCTGAGCAATGACACTTCAGATTACAACACCTAAAGTAATAAAACAAATAAAGATTCTGGCCATGCAGGTTTAAAATTTTAAGTGCAAGCAACACAGCAATGAATAGTTACAGTTGTTTTGTAAGCAGATATCTTCTGCACGTTTAGGTTGATCTTTTCTCCTTTTCTCCTGAAGGAATTTCACAGTGTAGACAAACACAGGACTATTTCCTGGAGCAGATATAAGACATTTACATCAATGAACAAAGCGAAATGTTTGGTGCTCGAGGAGTCTGCGTCTTCATCTGACGACTTTGATCATGGAGTTAGATTTTTTAAGAGTCTGAATGCATCTCATCCCTTCTATGGTATCAAGTTCATCAGGGTGTGTGTGTGTTTCCGCATCAGGGTCAGACCCCGACCCCTTTAACCAGCGCTGCCTCCAGGGGGATGCTGAAGTCGTTCAGGGTTTGCAGGATGCGACAGAGGGAGTGTAGGGCAGCTCGGTCCCGCAGTAGAGCTCCGTCCTCGTACGTCCGAGCTGTCAGGGGACACTCTGCCAGCAGGGGGAACCACTGGGACAAGAGTCGGTCCCTGTAGTGATGGACAGCCGAGGCTCAGTAACAGTGAAGTTAATACCCAAACAAATATTTGTGTTGGTCTAAAAGACAGTTTTGTGAAAACAAAAGTAACATGCTGCAGTTTACCATGAAGAAGCTAATGTCAAAGCAAAACTAAATTAAATTAAAATTAGTTAAAAATTACATTCTATCAAGTTTTGCCTATTTATTTGATTTTAATGTACACTTTAACAGCTGTGGAGCAGGTTAGGATTCCAGATTGTCAGACTGTTACAGGTTAAACAGGTAGAGATACTAGAAACCTTCCTAGCAAACCCTCCTCAGCCATAAAATACACAGTAACCATTCATCAGATTTAAATAAAACACATTTTAATTAATTTGTGCAAAGAGTTAGGACGAATGTTAAACTATCTTTGAATCCTTGTGGATTCAAGAAAGTCATGAACTGTTTACATCGCTTAAAATGCATTGAATGACAGATCTGATCACATCCTTTTTTTTCCTTATGTTTTTTATTGTTATGTATTTGGCTGCTTTTTCCATAATTTTACGTCTAAAGAAAAAGGTGGCTCACCTTATTCCCAGGCAGACAAACAGCTGGAACTTTCCCTCCTTCCCGATGTTCCGGGGGGAAGAATTGATGGCGTGGATGTAGTGGCACAGTGAGTCACAAGGTGGACCCTTCGTTAGTGTTGCTACATGCAGGTCGCCCATCTGGTCATTCGTTTCCAAACAAACTACTGCTTTTTCTATGAAGAAAAGTTAAGCGTTTTAGTTTAAAAAAAGAAAAAAAAGAAAAGCTAAATCATACTTTGCTGCATGAAACAGTCACACTGATGGATAAAAGCAGCACAAACTCACAGTTGGAGAACTTGCTTACCTACAAAATCCCAAACAAACACGTTCCTCTGGAAAAGACGGTTGGATCTGAACCCGTGGAGGAGAAACTTCTCCAAAGCGAGAACTAGTCCTCCTTCACCACATAACAAGACTGTCAGGTTCCCCCTCTGGGATCACACAAATAGGACGGTTGAGTAAGAAATATGCAAAACAGAAGAAACTGTAGCTAAACTGTACTCAACACAAATTACTTTTGTCCAAGCTAAAAAGCATCTGCAGTAAGGATAACATTTTAATTAAGTTCCAGATCAATACAGCCTCTCTTTGGAGAAGCAGCAATCTCCTTGGGGGACACACAAGAAAAACGAGGCTGAGTGATGGAAGTAGCGAGCCGTGTTGGGGGGAAAATAAAACGTGCAGGATTTCTTTTAATTAACAGGCTGTCTGCTTAACTGAACCACAGTGTTAAATGGATGAATTAGCTGTGATGACTTTATCACAGAGACACACCTCCTGCTCAGGTTTATGGAAGTGTTTAACAAGGTTATTGGCCGCCTCCCTCAGGTCCTCCTGTACCTCAGCAGACTGCATTCCTGACGACACAAAGAGAAATATGAGCATCTTCACTGTTGTGATGATTCAAAAAAGTGAAACCTGTTGTTGTGTCATAAACAAGCAAGTAGGTCAGCCATTGTGTTAAAGAATGTACTTCTTTGTCATGAAACGTACTGCTTCTGCTGCCGAGCGACCCTAGCACTGTTCGGACACTCTGAGACGGAGACGCCAGCTCCGGGGGAGTTCCCGACCACCTTCCAGCGTCCTCGTCCGCTCCAGGAGACACCAGCTGACCAATGAGGACTCTCTCCAGGCTGCCGTCACCAACGCCTTTCCCCAGCCATCGACCACACGGAAACCTGCAGAAGGAAAAGACCAATGTTTCAGAGAAAACTTATCAGCAGTTCTTTACGTTTTGATTTTTGGTACTAAACATAGGAGAAGACTGATTTTCTCTCAGTTATGGACTTGCAAAAATTGCTTTATGTTAACAAATGATAAAGCAGCTCTCCGTTTAGAGAGTTAGTCTTAATAAAAATGTGTAAAAAAAAATACTTAAAATAAATGTATTGTTGCAGTACAATCTAGCACTGCAAAATGAGAAAAATCTCAACCTATTTTTGTAAATCCATTGTATCCAGTGATGACAAAATCCCCTAAAGCCAGCAGGTGTTAAGTCTTCTATAACATTTCGAAAGTTTGGATCATACAAAGACAGGGGTCCTTAACCCTTCCCTGCACAATTGCTACCATTGGTTTTGAAGAGTTATCCTGATTTTACCTACAACAGGTTAGAGTCCTATTTAAGTCTCCTGATATTTCAAGAATTCATGACGTCCAACAAGAGTGCTGTACTATCTTTCGATTGGCGCCATAGTCCTGCATGTTTTAGGTTGAGGATTTGAGTGGGGTACCTCTGACATAGAAAGTAAAAAAGCATTCCACGGTCTTTGGAACCAAACCCACCTACAATGTTTTTTTCTCACAAAAAGTCTAATCTGACCAAAGCACACATTTCAGTTAAAATCCCAGCAGATCAATCTCCAAAAGTTTATGTTTGTGACGGTAGGGGAGCCTGTTGGGAAGAATCTAATGGTTGTCATGGAGACTTACGATACCACTCTTTGCTTCCTCATACTTGTTGCCACCAACGTAGAGGATCGCATAAATATGGGTACTAATCCAGTGTAGTGGCCACGATCAATAGCCCTCCATGTTACCTTATGTTCATGTCCCAGGGAAACAAAGTCATGCATTGCTAATTAGAAGTACTAAGAAACTCTGATCAACTTAAAATTCAGTTACATTATTTTAATGAGACAGCTGGTTTAGCAGTAATTTTGTAAGAAAAATAAGATGTGATTTTTTCCCCCTCACTGAATAAATGTACTCAACATTTTGTGAGTGAGATTATGCTGCACCAGTGAAAGATTACTTTAGTTTCAGGCGTATGTTTAAGACCATTATCAGAACTGTAAGGTCAAACTCAAAGTTCAGTGGAAGAATAAAACCATACAGCAAGTCTCACCTGTAGGTGTGTCCTGTGATCTCGTTGTACACCACCACGCAGTCGATCAGGCACTTGGCCAGCAAGCCCGAGTTCTCCTGGACTCCGAGCTGCAGGGTGCTCAGACGCCCCAGGTTCTTGCACTAAAATGAGAAACAAAAGACAAGGTAAGAGGTTCCGGCCTGCTCTGGGATCACCTTCTTGCAGGAAAAAGTTTGACATGCCTATATTTGGGAAATTTAGAATGAGTTGATATGAAAAGATCAATATGTAAAAAGGAAAATAAAAACATTTAAACTTTGCTTAACACTTCCAAGTTTCTACTCCCACTGAATGTATGCAGGGGTGATTATAAAGGGTTCATTAGAACCTAATTGTACTTTGTGCTAGTTTTGAAAAAAAAAATGCTTTGAATTAGAAATACAAAAATTCCTAAACCTCTTGGTGACCGTTACTTAAATAAGGTTAAACAAAAAGTGTAATTTTTACGTTTTAAGAAACGTTTTAGACATCGAAAGTAGAAACTTTAGCTCAAACGTTCTCTCTGTAGCCACATTATTTGTTTCTCAATTCAATATCGATTTAACAAATCCTATAATGCAGTCCACCGGTGGCGTTGTGGGCAACACGCTAGTGAGAGTGTTCAGCGTTGTACAACACAAGTACAATATTGTGCAGTTTGTTCTGTAAATTAAACCATGACAGGAAAGATGCTGGGGTCAATTTGTTCCTAAACATTGGTGCTACTGCACACATTTAAAAATATACTCAGGTATTTAATTACTTGTGTATTTACTTATTAAATCAATATGGAAGCTAATAAATCAATATCAAATTGAATCGAAATGGAATCGAATTGTGAAATTTCTAACAATATCCAGCCCCACTGCACACCTCTAAAAATATTTATGAAACATTTCATCTTGAACTTTGATCCTTTAATACTGTGAACAGATTTTTATTTAGTAGCTTGTTTTCAGGACGGGATGGGCACAAACCTGGAAAAAGATTTCCTGTGCATTCTTTGGGATCTGTCGAACTCCTGAATCGCCCAGCTCTCCTGACACACACACCCAGGGGTTAACTGTTGCCATGGCGATGCTCAGCTTCTTCATGGGAATTATAACAACACGGTACGGAATGCCTGAGGACAAAAAAAAAGGACAGCGATATCATTTGTATGCGTTTTAACACTCCTCAATACCCTATAAATCTTTACAGCATGGAAACACATTTAAAACTGTCGTATTTAACACTCCAAAAGGACACTGGCTGAAAGGCATGGCAGTAAAGCCTGATGGGTGGAGATGCAGGTCATAAAACAGGACCCGAAGCTGAATGCTAGTCTCAGGCAGTAAATTCTGCCACTTTGCTGGCCGGGTTTACAGGACTTACTGATGGAGGTGAAGGTGCGCGTAAAACAGAGGTAGTCCACAGTATTGAGGGAGAGCAGGTGGTACAGAAACTGTTCTCTCTCTTCCTCGCAGAGCAGGAATGCATGAGGTTTATACAGCTGCCTGTCAGGGGAGCATGAAATAAAAAAAACTGTCAGACAAGATGCAGAAAAAGTAGTTTATAGGAAGAGAGTAGCAGTACACCTAAACCAAGGTTCTACAGATAGCTCAGTTTTTGGCTCATGGTTCATATAGGAAAGAAAAGAAGCAAATGCTATTGGGCCAAAATAGCAGCCTTCTTTTAGGCAGTTGACTAGTTGACAAGTTTCTATCATTTTATTTAAAAAAAAGTAAAAAATGAGTTTGATTAATTAACTCTGGTAATTACCTAAGGAAACATAAACATTGACATTGCAGATAAGTGAGAGATAATAACTTCTTCCAGCAAAAAAAAACAAATTAAACAGGTTTTAATATGCTAACGATGAACTGATGTGACTGTGAGTAATAGATGACGCTCGTTATAAACTACTGCCAAGAGCTGTGTGTGGCTTTTTGTGTCCTTCACCTCGACTCTTAAGTTTGCAAAGACTTACATAATATTTGCAATGTTTGAAATATAAAGGCAATGAAAGAAACATCTTATTTTGAAGTAGCTGCATAAGGTTTACCCAGCAGAATAACACTAAGGGTAAAAGTATTTTTGTTTCGTTTCATCGGTTTTGCTGACAACAAATCATATAAACGTAGCAAATTTAATTCAAGAAAATATTTATTTTAACCTTCATATTTCAAAAACCTAAAAGTAAAACTAAAAATGTTATTCTTTAAATTAACTATTAATAAAAACATAAATACACAAAGTAGCTACAAAGCTTTATAAACTATCTTTTTTCAAAGGATCATGTAGGTTTTGTGGCTCTAGACGTCCTCTACTTTATCTGATATAAGGCATGGAAAGGCAGTGAAGTCCTGGTTTAGTGGTTGTTAACAGATTCAAAGATTCTTGTTAAACTATCATGAATGCAATTCCGTATGCTAAATGACAACATGAGATAGAAGACAAAAGACTTGCCACAGCATCCCTATTATATGACAAGTGGAATTACCACATTTAATCTCTCCCTCTTCACCTTTGCGGCATCACCACAAACCTAAATTCTGTGTGCAGCTGATTGACAACAAGCAGGTAGGTGTTCATCGTCCTATATAGGTCATTATTGCAGCCATTTTGCATTAGTTTGGTGTGGAGTGCTTTGATGTAGTTCTTAAACAGCATTAAAAACACACGTTCATTATCTGGTTAATTGTTTCTCTGATTGGATAAACCCATGAATGACAACAGTTCTGTGACAATTTAGTATGAGAAAATGAACTGTTACACTCCTGGCTAACAAAGATCAGTAAATCGATCAGTAAATTGAGACCTGAGCAGCTCCTGGTTTGTCAGCAGCTCTTTGAGGTGTTGGGACAGCATTTTCTTCTCCAGACCCAGATGGATCCAAGCCCTGGCCTGGCCAACCTCAGACAGATCGTCTCTCATCGTTTGAATAAATCTGACAAAAAAACAAAAAAAATCCGATTTGATTGATAAGATGTTGGAAACAACTTCATGCTTTTCTTTCTTAAGATAAAACATTGCTGTTTTTAATACCTCACGTCCTGAATTAACGACCCTCTCGGGAGCAAAGGGCCATCATCAGATGGCCTCTGGTCCACACAGTTAGATCCTGAACAAAAACACAGAAAACAATGGTTTAGTCAACTTCTAAATTAATTTTTTGCTCACACTTACATGAACACACACACATTAAAAAAGGAGAAAATAGTGACGTTCCGCTGCTCTAACCTGACACATCAGCTGGTGTTTCCATCTTCTCCTGAGCAGCCTGGTAGTGCAGCAGATGGGACCAGATGGCAGACTTTCCCTGCTCATCAAAAACACATTTATCACAATCAAAGCCCTGCGAGACGTGTTGTGTTTGATAAGGTCTCTCAGATTAGATGTCTGACCTGTTTGAGCTGCAGGCCATGGCCCCAGGTCCTCTCTAGCAGATCACACAAACCGTAGATGAGGGTGTTTTCCTGAAGGCCAGTGATATTGGCTTCTCCCTGACCCAGCTCCACACACTCTTTCTCCATCCTCTCCATCAGCATCTGTTTAGTCTGAAAGGCAGCGGAAAATAGGAAAAACTCCATCAGCCTTCCTGTGTAGTCTTAAAGTGATTGACCTCCATCCGTGCAGAGAACGAGAGCCGTCACCTTCAGACGACATTCGCGCAAAAGCCCATCGACAAACTCCCTGTGATTTAGAGCCACGGCTTGAGGCGATGGATCGAGGAGTTTCGACTGTCTGATGGTTCTCCTTGTAAATGTGTGTTTCTGTTGAATAAAGAAAAGGACTTAATGGGTAAATTATGTGCCTTTTGATGCCTGTGGGTGTAGCTGTGTGTGTGTGCGTGTGTGTGTGTGTGTGTGTGTTTGTGTGTGTCAACCCTTGTTGATACCTGTTTGGGTTCACTGTCCGTTCCAGAGTGATCAGCAGCAGTCCTTCTGGGTTCAGTCCTACGTGAAGCAGTGACGCGACTGGAATACCTGAATGAAACGGCAAATGATAAAATCTAATGTTTAAAAATGGATAAAATCACATACATTTGTATTAATGGAATGTACGTTTTACTAAATAGTAGAGAAATATTGGCAGTGGAGACTACACTCTCTCTCGCGTTGTTCTTGAAGAGCAAACTTATGATTTCCAGCTCTCCAGCACCACTGCAACGTTTTTTTTTAATGCATTTGTTTTAGAACTTCTTTTTAGCACACTACATGTTTCAAATATCCAGATTCCAGAGCTCTTGTTTTTTTTTTTACTCATTGATAGGGTTTAACAGATAGGCATTGGAATTTACTGCAACAAACTCCCAGCAGAAACCAAAGGCTCACTTGTGTGTGTTGTGTGCCTGTGCAAGCACGTCGGCCTGCAGTCTAGGGAAGTATCCTGGGTGATGCCGACCCTGCCCGATCCTCATGTCCAGAAGGTGGGGGTGTATGGCCGTGTGGTCCGTCTTCAGCAGCCTCCGCTCGATGGCCTGAGCTTTAAGAACAAAGGGATGCAAAACAGCGTCAGCACTTACTGTAACAGGGAACCGCAAGGAAAAAAGAAACAATCTTGCAGTACGTTCTAAACAAAACAAGCAAAAATAAAACATCTGATATAGGAATGAAAACAAGGAGCTGTGAAGTTTGTACAGTAAGATTAAAACAAGTTGGAGCATGTTGTACTTGATGCACATTCTGTTGGGAACAAAAAGATTGCTAATCTATTTAACTATATTTTTTCTTTTGATAAATACTAGAAGAAGAAAAAAACATGAAGGCACTCACTTTTTTTTCCTATTGACCCATAATTACATTCCACCAATACTGAGCAGATACAGTTATAAGAACTGAGAATTAACCAAATTAACTTGTATTCCTGTTCTCAGCCTTTATGTCCATTACATCAAAATACATACAGTATGAAAGCATTCACAACCACAAACTTTAACGTATCTTGGGGGGATATTATTGACAGCCCCACACAAAGCAGTATATATGAGGTGAAAGCAAAATGTTTTTTTGTACAAATAAAAATCTGAGAAGTAAAGCCCCCTTTACTTCTGAATAAAATAAGGGGACAGAATCTACCTCAGTATAAAGCAGCCAAGAGGCCATTTGTAAATCTGTCAACAGTACAAATATTAGTTGTACTTTCTGGAAATTTGAAACAGTTTTTGAAGAATAGCAAGTAGAAAGCCATCTTTGAAAGAAATCCATCAGAAGTTATGTTTTCAGTCAGTCATTCACCAGTCTTGATGGGGACATCCAGAATAAAACATCCCAACAGGAAAACATGGTGGTGGCAGCATCATGCTGTGAGGATCCAGGGACAGGGAGGATGGGCAGAATCAACAGAAGACTGATGGAGTTACCATACTGTTTTTCCTCACTTTGGACCCTGCTCGCTATACATCGATGCAGCTAATTCGTCGATTTCTACTGGCCAACGACCTCCAGGGGGGCACCATAGCAGGAAGAGTAAAAGTGGGATCGTTATGTGGGGTAAGATTATGCACTCAAGAATAAACTATTTTTGTTATATAGCGCACGTTGACACACTCTCATCATGGAAAAAGACACAAATAAATGCAGATGATGCAGCTTAAAGGTTAAAGACAACTGAGCTATAAGTAAGCTTGGCATCAATGAATCAAAGGTGAAACGGTGCCTTTAGTGCATGCAGGATACCGGTCCTCGGGGACTGACTTTAGACACCCCTGTTCAAGCAGGACAACAGTCAAATATGTGTTTAGATGGCTTTTTTTAGATCGAAGCATAGAATGGCATAGTCAAAGTTTACATCAAATCTCATTTGATAATGAGTAGTAAATAAAATAAAATAAATCACAAATGTTCTCCATCCAATCTGACAGAGCTTGAGCCATTTCACTCTCTAAATGCACAAACTAAAACATATCCCAAAAGACAGACAGCCGCAGTTTCAACAAGTAGTTCAACAAAGCAAGAGGGGCCAGAAAAAATACTGCTAATACACCTTTCTGATTTTTATTTGCAAAAAAAAAACAATAATGCATTGGTCCATCACTTAACACCTAAAGACCTACATCACAGTTTTTGGGTGAAATGACACAAAAGCGTTATGAATTATGTAAATGTTCCCCTTCCTCTCTTGTATCACCAACTCAAACTCCTGCCTCTCTTCTTCATCTTCTTTCTTTCTATTCTCCTCTTTTTTCGTCTCAGTGTCCATAACTTCAGGAAATTAAACCCACCGCAATCTCTAATCAAGATTTTTCACACATACATATTAAGTGGCGTGTTATAGCAAAAGCTGTAATGCTCGAACTTTCGAAAGTAAATTTGCTGGGCTTGTATTTGGCACTCAGACACCAATTCTGAGTGCCACACTGCCAGACAGGACATGTATAAAAGAAAAAAATAGGATTATGTAAATCCAAGCGCTTTAAACCTTCACATTACCTGACTCGAAGAGCGTGGTGCATTTTCGATAAGGACGGTTCCGGGACACCTCGTCGCTTATGTCATAAAGTCGCTCTCGCTCCATACGGCTGTCAAACAGCTGCTGCAGTGGCTCCCTGTCCACCCAGCGGGAAACAACCTTCCCATCAACAAAGGAGGAAAACATGGAGGTCTCCAGGAATCGGGACAGGAAGTGCAAGTGGGTCGCTGGCTGAACTGAGAGGAATGAGCCCTAGAACAACCATTGAGGCAAAGAGATATTAGCTTGTTATTAATATGGGGGAAAAATATTAATTTCAGCAAAGCTGTCAGCAATACCTTGTCAAAGCTGCAGGTGCCATCTCTATTGCTCAACCAGGCGTCCAAATCCATGGCGCTGTTCACGATAAAGTCCTCATACCTGCCAAAAATGGCAGCAAAACGAAGTGCAAACACCTCCCTCAGCTGAACATTTAACTTTGCAGCCTTCAATTCTTCCTCCTCCTCCTCGAACACGTGCCCCAACGTCTTTCCTCCCTCTGATGCTGCTCCCCCTCCGCATCTCCTCGCCAGAGCCTGGAGCCTCTCGAGCACAGCCAGCTCTTCCCCTCCGAGGTTCCCGTTCCTCCTGTCCTCCATCAGGTCCTCCAGCACCAAGCTGCTCAGACGCGGTGAGGCTGATGTGGAGCTCGTGTCGGTCTTTGCCGTCACACCTCCCCGTGGAGGGAGTCCAAAACTTAGCAGCACCTCACTCAGCTCCTGTATTAGCTCGGTCTGATCTGGGAACATGGGGAGGTCCTCCGGGGCTTCCACACAGTGGTTGTCGATGTCCACAAAACACAGATTGGCCTGGGGAACAGAAAAACATGAGCATAGGCAAGGCAATTCAAGGTGCTTTACATGATTAAAATTGGAACACAGCATATATCAATTTGATGATAAAAATACAAGAAAGCAATTACCATAAAACAATAGTCAAGACAATACAACAATGTAAGGACAAGCAGGTAAAAACAAATTTTTTATTCACTAACTGATCTCGTGGGGAAAAAAAATCACATTTCTTAATAAAAAAAATTTATTTAAAAAGATCCCAGCCAGCATAATAGACTTAACCAATCAGATTGTTTTTATGTAGATAAAGTGCCTGAGCTCCAATTAGGCTGTTAGATGAATGAATTTCATTCATTCATTCTTGATAAAAAGATTTAATCATTTGGCAGATTATCTCTGCAACAGGAGACACTGTGGAAAACACTTCTGCCAGTCTAACAATAACAACTCAAATGATACAATTTATAAATCTGCAGAGGGCTCCTTTCCAAAAGTGCAAGAAAAAAAACAACAGGCAGGGATTACAAAAACTGCCTCTGTAAGCTGCAGTCAGCAGCAATGCAACCTTCAGCAGTGACCTGAGGCGGACAGTTAAACCCTCCGGGATGGAGATGCAATGAAGAGCCTCCAGTTACAGTCAACTCTCTGCAGCATCATCCACCCAGTCTTCATTTTATTTTTTTTTCATTTTTCACAATGTGATCAACAAGCACAGAAAAAATGCTTCTAATTCAGTGATAACGCAAATGTATTGACCCCAGTACTTCAAACTAAAAAATGAACAATTGTCTTATGATTAATGAATAAAAAACGTCTCATTCCCTTAAATTATTCAGCAAAGCCCCCTTATTATGGATACGCCAGGCTCTTCATTTCTGCTTTCATCCCCCTGGAGCCGTCTTACTGCAGCCTCCTTTCTGGGCCAGAGCGACTTCAAAAAGGATTCAGTGAGACATTTATGCAGCATAAAGCAATCTAGGATGCGGGCATGGATGCAAATTGAGGACAGCTCCGAGGGATTCTACAGAGCCAATCGCAGACAGGGGGATTTGCTGCATGGAGGAAATTTCTGACGGACAATTCTTGATCCAAATCCTGGAATTGTCTCTTATCATAAGCAAGTTTAATCATCCACTTCTCTATTTGTATAGTTTCGTACCTTTGTGGCATTTCAAATTTTTCGCATCTATTCTCTTTAAAGCTTGAGAATAAAATGTTTTTCATTGTAATTATATGTAAGTACTAACACAAAGTCATGCATGAGAGAAAGTATTTTTTTAACCAACAAAAATCTGAACAAGGTGTCCCCTTTGTATTCCCTAAAATCCTCAGAGCATTAGAATGGCTCACCCGAAGTCCACAAGTGAATCCAGTTAGAAACCTGTCAGAACTTGAACAAAGTAAAAAGCATAAAAATAAATATGCTATTCTGGTGGCAGCATCATGCTGTGGGGAGGATTTTCTTCAGTCGGCACAGTAATACTGAACCAGCAAAGAAGAGATGGAGATTAGAGGTTGTTAACTTAAGACAGGGGAGGAGTTTCACCATTAAGCAGAACAAGGGCAAGAAACATACAGCCAGAGCTACAATAGGCCGGATTAGATCAATCCATATATTCATGTGTTGGAATGACCCAGTTAGAGCTCAGAAAAAGAAATCCAACTGATAATCACTGAAAAGACTTAAAATTGTGTTTGTCCTCTATCTTACTGATGATTTTGAGCTATTTTAAAAAGAAAACGAGGGAATTTTCCTGTCTCTGGATATTTCAGGGGGTTGAATACAATTGCACACCACATTTTTTGGTTTTTATTTATTTACATGTTTTTTTTCTTGGCTGAAAAGAAAATGAAAACCGTAAATTTATTTTTCTTCTACAATTGTGTGGCACTTCCTGTTGTTAAAATACTCAGTAGTTTATGGTTGTAAAGTCACAAAAGGTGAAAAAGTTTAAGAGGCTTGAAAACAACCCCCCCCCCCCCCCCCCCCCCCCCCCCCCCCCTTACCTCATGTGGAAGGTGGAGGGAGGACCGTTGACCTCCATCTCTGCGCTGGATGCCCATCAGGAAAGGCACTGGAGCATCAAGGAGGTGATGCAGTGGTGTAGAAATGATGGGCAGGTAGATGTGCCGCCACTGAAATGGGAACAGCAAAGTGGTGATGCCCTCTGCCACCATCATCAAACGCTGGTAGTCTGAGGAGCAGTGAGACAGAAGCAGGAATCAGTTAGCGGGAACTACTGTATCCAAAAACGACACGATAATAAAGCAGTTACAGGAATATTTAAAACAAGTTGTCAACGATAATTAAATCTTCTCTTTGCATGCTTAAAGTTCAGCACAGTCAAATTATCACATAATACTTTAAAAAAAATGAAATTCTCCTTAAATGTTCCATTAACTTTATATACACATAAAGCTGCTTCATTATGTAATCATTTTTATCCCAGTATTTGTTAAACATAGAGTGACCAGCAGTCAGTATTCTATGTGCAGCAACTAACAATTTTAACTTGTAAAAAATATGTTTTATTAGTCTTTACATTGTGTTAATCTTTGAAATAAAGAACAGAGAAATCTTTGACAATGTAATAAATTAAAAAGATAAGTGTTGTTCCATGGTTTGTTACAGGCAAAGCGGCAAGAATAACTGTACTAAAACAAATGTCACAGTTGTTCATGTGAATGCTCCTTTTTTTTTTTACCCCGCCTTGCTTTTCGGTCCAACCGTTTACCCTGACCAGATGCGCTTAACATGCCCCCTTTTGCAGTACATGTTTCATGTAGGAAGGTCATGTTTAACCCATGCCACCTCAAAATAATGCCTTATCTGCCTTGTGTTACCATGGTGTATGAAAGTAAACCGTTTTCATGAGATAACATTCCAGCATCGCCTTTTTCCCCTACATCTGACAATCTGAAATTTGAGCCCCAGCTGAGGCGTGCCGTCAGATTTTTGAGAATGTTAGAAAAATCTGTGTCATGATCACAACTCAGAAATTCCACATGTGCTGCACATACAACACCAGCTCTCTTAAAGAGAGATCGTCCGGGGACCATCATGTTTGGAAAAAGCCCCCCAAAAAAACAAAGTTGTGACAGTCTGCACTTCTTTTTTTCAATATAATAAGACCCAGGTTCAGGTTTGGGTGGAAAAAAGAAACAGCAATAGACAAGATACAAACAGTTTGAAAGTACTGCAAGCATACTGCATGTGGCTTACCCATTAGCAGCTAACAACGCAAGGCTTTCCAGTAGTGCTGAACTAAAGGGCAACGTTTCACAGTATTTAGGAAATCAAGAGTTGCGCATATCTACTTGTTATGCTAAAGCATTTAGAGTGGTCAATCTTGGACATGACTCGGCTCGGAACAGAGAGTCTTTAAAAAAGCAGCAGGAAAAACGATACCTTCTTTTAATCTCAGAACCTTTCGTCAACAAATTTGATGAAGTGAATCGGTTTTTGTACTTTTCCCTTTTAAATCAACTTGACTTTCACAGCTGATTTTTAAAGTTATAACTAATAACATTAAAAATCTTTAAAGCATCCACTCACCTTAATGATACATGACTCTCACTGTATCTGATTGAGACCTGCCTAATTAGCTGTCACACAGATAAGGTTAGGGCTGTTAGGTTAAATGCAAATCTGCTTGGATTAGAAATTGGTAAGCAGCAAATAAAAGCTGAAGCAAATGCTTTATATTATGCAATTCAGAATCTATTTCTTCATCTCCAGATTAGATTTTCAGTGTAACCAGTGTAAATTTTCTGCACATATTAGTAAAGTAGCCGACAATGAGCAGCTAAATTTGCCTAATCTGATTTTTTTTCTCCCACTATTGTCAAATGAATAAATAAATAAAAAAGTATGCTTCAAAATTAATCATTCTTTTACCTTTAGAGTACAGTAGAACTTGGGTTTCCAGCAGAGCGCAGGTAAGTAATTTGACCATATTGTCCACACCCAGCAAAGAGAAAGCCTCTCCCAGAGGATAGTCCCCCAGAGGAAGCTCCCCAGGCCCAGGCCGCTGGCATACTATGGGCCCCTGCACCCCATGGAACCTCAGAGAGCGTCCAGGTGGAGGCAAGGGCACCTCATACAGGATGTTGTAGATGTAGCTCTCTAGGGGGAGAGGTGGAGCTGTCTGGGATGTCACAGCCTGGTGAAGCTGAGCCAGAAATTGTCGTGAAGCGTGCAGGAAAGGGAGCGGCGTGATGAGGCAGAGGGCTTTGGAGATGTACAGGGTGTCGCGCGTTGCATCGAAGGAGCCCACGCAGCCCAGGCAGCCGGAAACCCCAGACGTCAAAGACTCTGCGTCCGACTCCTCTAAGCTGCTGGCGAGCGAGTCCATGCTGGAAGTGGAGGGCGTGGAAGCGGAGGAGGACGTGGAGGAGGAAGGTGAGGAGGCTGATGAGGAGGAGTGATGCTCCACATGGTGCATCTGATAGAGAGTCTGCATGGCGGTGATAATCTGAGGACTGGTCACCTTCTCAAAGAAGGTGTGAACAAAGCCATAGGAGCGCATTCCATCATCGGAGGTGATGGTGAAGGAGTGAAACTGTGGGTCGACGCTGTCCGCCTGAGTCCGGAAGGACAGACCTCTGGGCAGGCAGAGCTGGAAGCAAAGAAAGTAGCAGAATTTGAGGAAAGTGTAAAGTTAAGCTTAGTTTATACGTCTCCATTGGTGTGTCAGTATTGTAAAGCAATTCCACAGAAGGACAGCAGGGGGTGCTGACTTTTTTTGGCAGGGCTGCCTACCACTGCAGTGTCGTTTCTGCTTAACTAGACTTTGTTTTCTTCAGCTTGTGAACACATTCTCCCTCAAGGAGCAATGGCAAGAGAGAGAGTTATGACTGAGCTGGAAAGCTTTTTACTAAAAGTGCAGCTCATAGAATTCCTCTAGAAATGAATATCACTACAGGTGTCTGTTTTGTTGTTTTCTACACCTCCTTTTGTTCAAAGTTGCCAAAAGACCATATTGGATAAAATGTCCTTGCAATTAAGAGCATGTAGTACCCGAAAGCTGTGTTGGCTACTAATTATATTAACTATCGATTGTCTTCGGTGTCTGTCTGTTTATAGTTATTCAATTGCATGCCCTTGTTTAGATATTTATAGTTCACATATTTTATATTCATAGTTAATATTTTCTGTCTCTATTTAGCTATTTGAATTTTGTATTTTACTTTTGCACAAAAGAAGAGCGCTACGCTTATTTTGTTGTGCTTGCATACTCTGTACTGCTGTGCAATGACAATAAAGACTCTAATCTAAATCTATAGAGCACCATTCTGGTGAAACGATCTCTGGCTGTTGCTGAGCCGACCAATCAGACGTGTGCTCTCAATTTCGTTAAAAGGAACGGTGAAAAATTGGGTTCTGATCCATACGTTGTTGCATAGGTCACCTTGCGTCGACGGATAATGGGGTTGGGTGTAACTTTTCCGACATTGACGGAGAAGTGTAAACTAGGCTTTAATGTTAAAATCTGAGTGCAATACCGAACCTAAAACTAATGTTTTGCTGGCACACGTTTAAGTTGTTGTGCTGACATATGGTATTTATTGATTTAGCTCTATTCCAGCTGTAAAGTCTTGATTAGTTATGTTGTGTTTAAATCCATCGGAAGGTTTTCTGTCATTTATAATCATATAAATAATCATAAGGGGTATTTGTTTAAATTTTTTTATAAAGCTTTCACTGTTATTTTCCCGGTTAATGGTTATGGGGTTTTATTTTTTTTTATAAATAAAGAACGTTTCCTTATTTTACCGAAACAGAGGACCTAAGGAGAAACTTGGACATCCACGTATGAAAGAAACTAAAATAAATACAGTTTGTTCTGTAGGAGAATCTTTAGAGCAAATATTTAGTATCTACATTAATTTAAAGAGAATAAAGGAAAGGAAAGTACTTGTATTTACACTAATATAAATCATTTATTATCTTATTAATAAATCTGATGCTTTCTTCACAATAATCAGGACCTGACCACCAGAGAACCAATCTTCTGTGATCATACAAAAAAGAGAAAACCTAAATTGAAAACAACAAATAAAATTATCAGGAAATTTTACAATGTACAAAGATAAAGGACCTACTCAGCTTTACAACTTGTATTTAAATTACTACAAAACTAAACAAAATATGAATAAATAATCTTGAACAAAATTGTTAAGTCATAATGTTCTGTTACTGTCTACAAAAGTCTTCTTTTATTGGAGAATAAATAGCTGATTTGCAAGAGCAAATTATCTGTCAAGCAAAACAATAAACTTTGTATTATAGAAAACATGTCATTGCAATGCTGCTGCTGAGTAGTGTAATGATGAGGAAAGTGTTTAAAATGAATCAACGGTTTCTTTGTTTCTTTCCCTTTACTGCAGGTGTCAACGATGACCTTTGAGCTTCAGCATCTCAGCCAATAAAAGTGTACAGTCGTGGGCAAAAGTTTTGAGAATTACATAAATATTGGAAATTGGAAAAGTTGCTGCTTAAGTTTTTATAATAGCAATTTGCATATACTCCAGATTGTTATGAACAGTGATCAGATGAATTACATAGTCCTTCTTTGCCATGAAAATTTCACTGCATTTCATTGCTGTCATTAAAGGACTGGCTGAGATCATTTCAGTACGGCTTCACAGGCAAGGATATTGTGGCTACTAAGATTGCACCTAAATCAACAATTTATAGGATTATCGAGAACTTCAAGGACAGATGTTAAATTCTTGTTAAGAAGGCTTCTGGGCGTCCAAGAAAGTCCAGCAAGCGCCAGGATATATCCTAAAGAGGATTCAGCTGCAGGATCGGAGTGCCACCAGTGCAGAGCTTGCTCAGGAATGGCAGCACGCAGGTGTGAGCGCATCTGCAGTGAGGCGAAGACTTTTGGAAGATGGCCTGGTGTCAAGCAGGGCAGCAAAGAAGCCACTTCTCTCCAAAAAAAAACATCAGGGACGGACTGATCTTCTGCAGAAAGTATGAAATGGTGAATGGACTGCTGAGGACTGGGGCAAAGTCATATTCTCCCATGATGCCTCTTTTAGATTGTTTGGGGCATCTGGAAAAAGGCTTGTCCGGAGAAGAAAAGGTGAGCGCTACCATCAGTGCTGTGTCATGCCAACAGTAAAGCATCCTGAGACCATTCATGTGTGGGGTTGCTTCTCATCCAAGGGAGTGGGCTCACTTAGAATTTTGCCCAAAAACACAGCCATAAATAAAGAATGGTACCAAAACACCCTCCAACAGCAACTTCTTCCAAAAATCCAACAGTTTGGTGAAGAACAATGCATTTTCCATTATGATGGAGCACCGTGCCATAAGGCAAAAGTGATATCTAAGTGGCTTGAGCACCAAAACGTTGAAATTTTGGGTCCATGGCCTGGAAACGCCCCAGATATTAATCCCATTGAGAACTTATGGTCAATCCTCAAGAGGCGGGTGGACAAACAAAAACCCACTAAATCTGACAAACTCCAAGAAGTGATTATGAAAGAATGGGTTGTTATCAGTCAGGATTTGGCCCAGAAGTTGACTGAGAGCATCCCCAGTGGAATTGCAGAGGTCTTGAAAAAGAAGGGCCAACACTGCAAATACTGATTCTTTGCATAAATGTCATGTAATTGTCGATAAAAGCCTTAGAAACGTATAAAGTGCTTGTAATTATATTTCAGTACACCACAGAAATAACTGAAACAAAGATTTAAAAGCAGTTCAGCAGCAAACTTTGTACAAAAAAATATTGGTGTCATTCTCAAAACTTTTGGCTACAACTGTACATTAAGTGTGCATCAAGGGCAATCAGTGGGCATCTGCTGGCCAAGTGTATCATTAGCATGCAGAACGGGAATGTATCACATTTCAAACATGACATTCAACCAAACATTACATCGAAGTAGTCCTTTTATACTGCGGTGCTGTAAACACCGATATTGTGAAGACGTCTAAGAATTTCAGGCAAACACATCAAACATCTCACCATGTTGACAGCATCTTTATTGAAGGGGCATCGGTCCGTGTTCTCCGGATAGTGCACCAGGACCTTTGATTTGAACGACCGTCGAATGGGGCTCTGCTCAAAGCTCTCACCTGACAGAAAGAGAAGGCGGAACGCTGTTTGTGAAACAGTGCAGGATATCATCTGGCATTGATAAGTGCTGAATCAGAATGTATAACGGGGACAGAAAAGAGGACAGATCAGAGCAGGACAGCAGTTTTGATTTTGTAACTTGGAGGGGACGTTCTTTTCTGGTGCAGAAAGGACACATAACGTTAATTTCTAGTTGACAGCAAGGACAATGCTGCTGTGAATATGGAGGAAGGTCCCCAGCAAATGGTATGCAACTCATTTAACATGAAGACAGACAGATGCGGGAAAGGATGCAACACTGTTCCTCCTCGTCTATTCTCTGCAGCAGAACTACAAGTTTATGCATAAGCTTGTGCATGAACAGATGTTTTATATACATAAATATACACACAAACACACACATTCATCATCAGAATTGGTTTAAAAGAGAGACTTAAACTGTGAAGAGTGCATAATCAGCTTAAGTACTTTCATTATCCCCCCTCTTTTCAATAGGATTTATCTTAGAAAGAGCGCTAATCATAACGGACAAAAACTCAAGTACATTTAAGTACAGAATTGATTTGTAAGAACCAAATCAGCCTCTAAAAGCAACCTGACATCCTCCTTTCCGACGTGAGGTGTGACGCACTTGTTACAGCGTTCAGGAACACCCACCTTGTCTGCATACAAAATGACGCACAGGACCCTGAGACAGGAAAATGCATCACTGGGGGGGGGGTCACCACTTCACGTTAGACTGAGTCAGTCTGGTAGGTGGGAGGCAACAATGAGAGAAGGAGGCAGTCGGTGTTCTTTAACAACGAGCCCGATTGGAGCGCTAGCTTGGTTTAGAGGGGAGCCTCAGAGAAAGACACTGTTTCCATGGCACCCATTTCCGCTCTGGCTTAGAACGTAGCCATTTAAAAAAAATTTACATAAAAAGCTTCTTGGGTTTGTCATCAGTTATGTCATCTTTAGCTGGCACAATTAAAATCCACTATTCCTCTCATGCATGTTCCCTCAGAGGAGCTGGCGCAGACAAAATAGGGAACGCATGTAGATGTGTTTGACTGCGTAACAGGGCAGAAGGGAGGAGGAAGGAGGTTTGTTTTAGTGTTTAAATGAATGAGTAAATGTCTGTTTCTGTTGGGCTGTAATCACCAGCTCCTCTACATATTGTACAAACCACACAGAAGCACTTGCAAAGGTGTTGATACCCCCTAAACTCTGCCACATTTTGTCACATTACAATTAAAAACAGAATGAACTGTACTTGGATTTTGATGCGATAGAGACCAACAGAATGTGGTTCAATTAAGAAGTGGAAGACAAATTATCCATTTTTTTCTCTCTCTCTATTTTTAAAAAAAATATCACAAAGAATGCCATTTGTGTTCCATCCTCCAGAGACAATAAGCCGTACTTTCACCTTCCACTGCAGCTAAAGCTGAAAATGTTTTGGGATGTGTCTCTATCCGCTTTTCAGTACATCTACATTAGACATTTCAAGCCACTGCCACAGATTCGCAACTGGATTTAGATCTTAACTTTGTCTGGGACATTCAAGCATATGAACATACTTTAAACTAGACCTTTCTATTGTAGATTTGGCTGTATGATTAAAGTTGTCCTGTTGGAAGGTGGAGCCGCCACCACCACTTCAGTCTTCTGCAGCCTCAATAACGAAAAGGATTGGCCCATATCCTATTCTATGCATCTTCCCGTCAACTCTGATCAGCAACCATATCTCTGTTTAAGAAAAACATCCCCACGGAATGATGGTGCCAATACCATGCTTCCAGGTGAAGATTGTATGTAAAGGGGGAGCTTTTCAGCCCACATAGCTTTTTGCAATTTAATAAAAAACTTTAGATTAGGTCTCATCCAATCAGAGTACTTTCATCCATTTTTTGCTGTCCCCTAGATGGCTTGTGAAAAACTGTAAACAGGACTTCTTATGGCTTTCTTTTTTGCCACTCTACAATAAAGGCATGATTTAAATAGCACACAGAGTTGTCTTTCTCAGCAGCTCCTCCAGAGTAACAAATGCTCTTCTTGTCTGTTTAATGCTCTCTTTAAAGCAGTGGTTCCAAAACTTTTCAGCGTCTGACTAACAAAATAAAAATGTAAGAGGGTTTTGACCCCAGACTCTTGGTTGAGCACAAAGATATTTTTACCTTGTCAGGTAAAAAGTGGTCAAATACCAACACAATCGGGACCAAAGGTCAATATAATTGGACAATATTTTTCTTTAATTTATATGAAGAGGACCTCATGACCCCAGATCTACACACCCCGTGACCCCAAGTTGGGTGTCGACCACAATTTTGGGAACTACTCCTTTAGAGCATGTGTTTGTATGTCTGTAGTTGTGCTATACACTCAGCATTTTTTCATAATAGATTCAAAATGCTTCTTCAGAAGTTCTGTACTTGTTTTATAGCCTAGCTCTGCTTTAACATTTTCTAAAACGGTATCTATGACCTTTTTGGTGTGTTCCTTGGTGTTTGCTATGCAATTTCTTCACCAATGTTCCATTCAGGATTTTATTCAGAGTAGCAGGGGAAAACAAATATCCATTATAATTTTATAGATTTATACTTGAATAAATAAATTAATTAATCTAAGCTTTTGTTAGCACAGAATAACTAATCCAAAAGGGGACATAACTCAGAATGACGGTCATACATGATAAGAAAAACTTAAAAGAAAGATAAAAAATGAATAAAAAATCATCTAACATTGAATTATATATCCCGGGAAAGTGAAGCAAATAAAACACAGTTTTCTTCAGGCGGCTAGCATCAAGTCTCTCAGAGCATATTTAACTCCAGCTGAATTTTCTGCATACAAGCATCAGATCTATTGTTAGTTGCATCTCTTTGCAGTCAGGCAGCTTTACATTTTAAAGCGCCTCTTTTTTAGCGAGAGAGATCTCACCCTGCTGCACTGATGTCATCCCCCCACCCCCACCCCCCCACCCCCACCCCATGTGACCACCACCGGGCCCGAAGCCTCGGCCTTTCAGCATTCCAACAGGCAGCGTCATGTGAAATTTGATTAGGCTGCAGAAAACACAGTGGCATCTATTGAGACACCAACAAGAGCAGATTGTCTCTTGGTGGGCTTTCACTAATTACACCAACGCACAAAAGAAGACACAGTATTACCTCATCCTGGCTTGTATAACACAGGTGTACACGATTTTTAAACATTGGATCTTTGGAATGTGCTTTTAATGGGACAAAAACACGATCAGACAGAGAGGAGCAGGAGCAGAGCCCCCTGGTCTGCCGTTACATAAGCAGATTGGGGGAGCTCAGATATACAGCCAACTGGTATGGTCACTCACAGCAGGGGAGGGCAGACCAACTGGTTGGTTGGAGCTCAGAAAAATCTGCAGTAGAGCTATACATTATTAAAAGGCTGTGTATGAAAAAATAATCATTGATTTCAATTTTGATTTGGTGTCGCCAAACGATCACAAAATCATTGTAGGTGTCATTCTTTTTACTTTGCAATGTTACATTTCCTCTGTGACTTTCACAATGTGAAAACCGCAAATGCCAGGATCGACTGTAAACATGGAATACTGAGAATAATAATTTTTTTTAATGTTAGGGGTGCAACCATACCACTTTTTTCTAACCGATACGGCACCGATACTTAGATCAGAGTACTTGCCGATACAGCGTACCAATACCAATACTTTTACCACACAAAGAAATGCAATTAATTAAAAGACGGGTTTTATTTTCTTCTCTGCTTGCTGCAACAAATGATAGTGAATTAGATAAAATAATAAAAATGACCACAAGACATAAATTTCAAGTTAAAAATGAAAGTTTTTGGGAATATATTGCAGAGTTTCCACGTTTTAAGTATCAGATCATGGTATCGATTAACTTTAACCGATACGAGTACATTAGACAGTATCAGGGCCGATACCCGAACCGTATCAGTGCATCCCTATTTAAGATATGTACGTGATCCTAAGAATATGGATCCTGACAAGAGTAGATTGCCTTTAAGTGAAAGTGTAAAGTTTAAAATGTGTCTACCTTGTGTATTTCCTCAGTTATATATGGTGATGTTCCTTCCTGCCTTTGAATGCAGCATTAGATGTTTTAGTCAGAAGCAATGAGTAGCAAGAACTCCATCGACAGGATGGTTTAGATATTTGTCAGAAAGATTCCAGCTCATGTTAATACATTTTCCATACGTACAACGGTTGGTTATGGAGTACCACAGGGCTCTGTGCTCAGCCCAGCCTAATCTACTGTAAGCTTCTTCTTTTTAAATTGTTGGACAATATGCAATGCGTCTCTATTCTTATACATACATCAATAAAGTGTTAATAAAGGCTAATAAATGCAATCCCTTACTGCTAAAATTGTTTCTTGGTTTTAGCTCAAAACACAGGTTTCCTTCTCTGGATCAGAGCATCTGAAAAAACAAAAATGACGAAAAGCTTTCCCAACCTTGACAGTGAAAGAACCGATGAAGACAATGTACTGGTCTCTACTAATCATCTGCGTGATGGAACACTTTTCCTCATATTTTCGTCAAATTTTTGTGATAATTCTCAAATTTGAGATGCTGTGCTTTTAAATTGTTATTCAGATCAAATATACAATTATATAATTATTTTAGGTGGAAATAAATGGAATACAGAAAAATAGGTACGCAAACATTTTATGTGGAAAGAATGAAAATGCTCATCGATTACAGTAATTCTGAACAGATTACAATTGTGGTGAAAATAATTAGGTAATTAGGAATATTTTTCAGAATTGACCACTGGCTTGTAATAGATTTTAAGTTTTATTATTGACATGGTGCCAAAAAAGTATCTGCTCATAGCAATTTTTCCCCCCTAAGGAGCTGCTCTAAATGAGCCTCTAGCGGAGGGGACGAGAGGAAGAAAGGGTGTGACTATTGTCTGCTGCCCCAGAACTGCAACCTGGAAGTGACGTTTAAGTTATTTACCACACTTGGTTCTGTTTCCTCACAAAGCCTTTGGGACACAGGCAAAAGTCACAAACAGAAAAAATGTACAATATCCCCCAATGCTTCTCTCGTCCAAACAATACAACCATTTCATTTCCCATCCTTTTCTGGCAGAGACTAATCTGGTTTAGATAACATTAAAATTCTAGGTTCTTGTCTGCTAGATGCAAAGAAGCCATAGGAATTATTATTATTATCTGCCCCCGAACAGAGTGATCTGGATGGCTTCTCTCATCGTGCCTCAGCCCTGAACCTCACAGCCTTGATTCTCCAGCTGTGTTCCAGCTTCAATGTGCACCACAGGATGTTGCTGTTTGTCTGTTCTCTGCTGTTCCTGATTCAGGTGTTTAACACTAGATGACTTGCAGAAAAACAGAAATATTATGGCCTGCTCTGGCTGCTGTTTCGAAAATATGATGAAGATATTAGGAGAACTGCGCCTTGTTTTCCTCTAGCAGGGTCAGACAAAAGGACATGCATAAACAGCAACATGAACTGTCACTATTAATTAACAGAAACAGGCTTCTGATTATCAGAGTTTGTGTTTTCTAAAACATTTTTGACATATGTAGGAATCTTTCAAAAAGCGTTGTAGAACAGTGATCCTGAATGTAATGCTGTTACATAAACATTGTCATATTTCCTTGACAAAATGGGGAATCCACTCAAAATGACCAACACTGCACACAGAAAACACTATATTTAAACCCAAATGAGCCTTATTAAACATATTACCCATTTGGATCGTGTATTTATATAGATAAACATATTGGATTGGGTTTTAAATTAAATCTGAGGTGTTTACCCGCTCCATCGTCCGGCTCCAGGCCCGTCTCAGTGTCCACTCCACACACGACAAAATAGTGGGCGAAGCGGCAAGAAGTCGATCCACCCGTGGCAGCTGAAGTCCCGTTCATCTCGGCGCTTTGATGGTATTACGGCTGCGGGTTTCTCTCGTATTAATAGTTCCTAACGCCACGGGTTTTCATAGTGGATCGGGCTCTAAACCCGAAAAGACTCCGCGCTCTCAGCCGCAGCACTGTTAACTCTGTGATTCGCTCACCGAGTGTGATGGAGTCCGAACGATCCAACGATGGTCATCACGTTTGTCCACGGAGGACGAGGAGGAGGAGGAGGTTGGGTGGGAGGAGAGAGAGAGAGAGAGGGAGGAAGAGGAGGAGTGGGAGGAAGGAAGGGAGACAAAGGGAAGAAAAAAAAACTCGCGTCTCCACAAAATTTGCTACAATTTTTGAAGTATTTTGGTTCAATTGTTATTGATATCAATTTGTCACATATTCATTTGCAAAGCATGTTTTTAAAATGTTGGACACAAAAAAACTGAGCAATATATGAAAGAAAAACATGAGACATGCGCATTTGACTCAAAACAATAAATCCAAAAGGAAACTACATTCGGTGCCAGATAAACATTAAAACAAAAAAAATAATTATAATTTTTATTTGGGTAGCCTTTATATTTTTTTTTTTAAAAACTCTCTTCAGTGTTGTAAGAAAATCTTTATCCACTCATAAATGAACATTTATTTTATTTTTGCTTTTGACCTACTTAAGCGTTTCAGGTCAACACATATATTAATATTATAATAATACAAAATAACCATAGTAAATACATTATGCAAAGATTTCTAATAATAATTTCATTTGTTAAGGGGAAAAAGCTATTTAAAGCTAATTTGTAAATGTAATTCCTTTAGTTCCCTTTTCAACTGCAGTTAAACACGTTATTTGGGAAAAAATATATATATTTCCCCTGCCCCTACCTTGGCCAATTACTGCTAAACTTGTAGAATATAATCCATAAATCAATTGACTGGAACCTATTTGAAGATACCAAGTAGGCTAAACAATCTCAAAAAGCCATAGCCTACATAATGCCTAAATTTAAAGAAATTCAGAACCAGAAACAAATTCATTGGCATCTATCATTTTAGAAAGGGTTTCAAAGCAACTTCCAAAGTTTTGGATAAGTAGGAAAAGTGGCGAACATTTGACTGGCTGGAGTGCATGTGCATCTCATAGAGTGTGTCGCACAAAACAAAATGGTAGAACACTAGGCAGTGAGTCATATTGCCCAAATAAAGTAAAATAAAACACTGACTACAGAGCTGGGTTTCATTAAATACACAACTTTTACCAATCACCTGTACAGTTGACTTTAGTTGTAGCAAGCAGAACAAAGGATAAGACTGGAAAGAAGGTGCAAAATAATTCAATTCAGTTCATTCATATAACAGCAATGTCAATGTACCTCACAAGTCATTTCAATGCAACCATACATACTATTTTAAAAGTTTTCCATCTTAAGAGACACAGCAGCAGATTGCATCGAGTCATTTACTTGCAGGATTCACTCCTTCCGACAGTAGACAGTCGCCTGCATTGTGCTGACTTCACAGTAATTCCACACACTGAGCAAGCATGTAGCCACAGTGGAGAGGAAAAATTCCCAGGAAGAAGCTAGAATCCAGCAGAAACTAGCTCAGCACAAGTGAACATCTGCCACAGCCGACTTGGGCGTGAGAAGACAGATGAGATGCAAACACACACACACAAAAAAAACAAAAAAACAGAGGAACCATAACCAAAAGTACTGAGCTTAAATATGGAGGATCATCTCTGGCTATAAATAAATAAACAATTAAGTCAGGAAATACATTTTTAAATAAATAGTTATTTAAAAAATTAAACATTTGTAAATGTATAAAGGAAATTAAATATAGAAATAAACAAATTTGAAAAAAGATATGTAAATAAATATAGAACAAAATAAAAAATATGGTAATGAATAAATAAATGTTCAATATAATGTAAAACAAAAATATTAAATACATGTGGGAAAACATGAAAGGAATACTAACAAAATCCACATTTATTTGTTTACATTTGTATTTTATTTTGATTGTTTTTTTTCGCACATTCATTATTTCCACATTTTATTTATTGACAGTTTTGGCAGAGATGGTCCTCCATAGATAAAAGGAATAGCTCTAGGAAATAACTGGTAGAGGTGTAATTAAAAGACAATTTTATAGAAATGGGAGACGCCTAAAGTGATAGTTTGCGTTTAATTTCTTACTTTCTCACTTTAAATTCCTAATTGACATTTGTCGTCCTCCCTATAGGGTCACATAGTAAGCTTAGCGAGGGAGAGCATGGCTGTATGCACGAGGCGCACTGTTAAAGGCTGCAGCAGAGCCGGGGAAAAAAGGTTTTGAAAGTTGAAAATTACTCGACAGCTGTTGGTGGACGTCTACAGGAGTACAGCCATATGAGTGGCGCCACGGTGTGGTGGGCCAGCTGCACTGCTGCGCACAAGAAATGCTTCATTACATCAGTTGTTCCCATTCCTGGTCCGTGGGGGCCACTGTTCTGCACGTTTCAGTGTATCTAGTGTGTTTTCCTGCTGCCAGCACCTGACCTACATTTATTAGGTCATTAACAGACCTCTGCAGCACTTGATGACATGCTGAGGAGGAGGCAGCGCAATCTTTTGAATCAAGTGTGCTTTTGCAGAGACGCTTATAAAACAAGGGATTGAGAAGCGCTCCATTACACAACACAGTGACTGCAAACAAATTACTCCCTCTTTCTGTTCCAGATTTTCATATGAATATGCAAAAGCCTTTTGTCATAAAGTAATCACACCCGACAATTAAATATCTCCTAGTTCGTTATCTGCATAACGTCAGTCTCTCATAATGTTGTGAAGCTTATATTTTACAAAGTTGTTTCAGCCAATCGCCCAATTAAAAACCTGCTACAGCCTTTTAAACGGGATATGATCTGGGCTATTGCATTACATGGATTCTTTTGTTTTATAGCCATTATCTTGTAGATTTAAACTTATTTCTCCTGTTTCATGGCCTAGCTTAGGCTAAGTTTTAGCTGACTGATCTGTAATATACACTGCTCAAAAAAATAAAGGGAACACTAAAACAACATATTCTAAAACTGAATGAATTAAACACTTTGTTCTTTACATAGTTGAATGTGCTGACATTACAAAAATGATCAACTGAAATCAAACTTATCAACCCATGGACGTCTGGATTTGGAGTCACATGGACAGTCAGCAGTGCAATGTGCCGTTGGTGGAAGAGGCGACACATGATGTCCCAGATGTGAGCAACTGGATTCAGATCTGGGGAACAGGCGGGCCAGTCCACAGCATCAATGCCTTCATCTTGGAGGAACTGGTGACACACTCTAGCCAGATGAGGTCTAGCATTGTCTTGAATTAGGAGGAATCCAGGGCCAACCGGATCAGTATTGTCTCACGAAGGGTCTGAGGATCTCATCTCAGTACCTAATGGCTGCCAGCCTACCTCTGGTAAAGGCTGTGCAGTCCCCCAAAGAAATGTCACCTCCTGTTCCTCAGTGCACAAAGATGGAGGTAATGTTCCTACTGCTGGGTTGCTTTTGCCCTCCTACAGCCTCCTCCACGTATCCCAATGTACTGGCCTGTCTCCTGGTAGCGCCTCCATGCTCTGGACACTATGCTGATAGCCACAGAAAACCTGCCACAGCTTACATTGATGTGCCATCCTGAATGAGATGCACCAGAGCCACTTGTGTGGGTTGTAGACTCCGTCTCATGCTACCACTAGAGTGAAAGTACTGCCAGCATTCAGAAGGGACTTAAAAAATTAAAAAAAATCAGCCAGAAAGCATAGGAAGGGAGAAGTGCTCACCACCTGCAGAACCAATCCTTTGGGGGTGTCTTGCTAATTACCAATAATTTCCACCTGTTAATTACATTTGCAGAACAGCACGTGAAAATGATTTTCCATTAGTGTTGTTTCCCAAGTGGACAGTCTGATTTCACAGAAGTGTGATTGACTTGGATTGTGTTAAGTGTCAAAGATCTAAAAGCAGTTTAGCAGCAAACTTTGTGAAAACTAATATTTGTGTCATTCTCAAAACTTTTGGCCACAACTGTACACCACCAGACTCCTAACGTTGACATGTTTGACTACTTGAATCACAGCCATTTGGAAATAGATTCCAGACAACACAATGAACTTGCTCAGTTGGTTTTGATGCATGTTGGATGATATTGAATAAAACTAGATTCAAAATTACAAGTTACTTATCGAGGGCTTGGAACCAGAGGGGCGTAAGTGGCATTAGACGAACTCTACAGGGGAGCCATAACTAAATTTTGAACACACTTAAATCAACTGGATCTATTAAAATTCAAGCATTGCAACGACATACAGACTTATACAAATAGTTAAGTGAACATATTATGGCATATTAACACGACCATATTGTAAAACCTTGAAAACATGGAGAGAAAAAACAACTCCTTTTAGGAACCAAACATTTCCAATTTTTTAAAGAAAAAATAGAGCGTATCTGCTGATCAATGCAGAAATTATTGGTTAAAACATTCATTACTTTATTTAAAATATTGCATACGTAGTCATTTCATCATTTTAAATGGTTCAACATTTTATTTCCATCCATCCATCCATCCATCCATCTTCCTCCGCTTATCCGGGGTCGGGTCGCGGGGGCAGTAGCCTAAGCAAGGAGACCCAGACTTGCCTCTCCCCGGCCAGATTTTATTTCTAAAAGTTTAATTTCAATTCTCATTCATCCAAGTCAAAGTTTAATTTTAGCCATTTTAGCTAGTGCTGTTTAGGGGTACCAACCACTTACACCCTTCTGGCTCTGAAAAATACTGCAGGCTCTTGTATTGTTAAGAACCAGAAGGGCGTAAGTGGACTTGCGCCCTTCTGGCTCCACACAAAGCTCAAGCTTTTGTGTTAGGGCTTTGTTGCTTTATTCTATACAGGTTGATATCTGATGCATAGATGGAGCTCATCAAGACCTTTAATTTCATATGTAGAACTCATGTTCACCCGAAATGCCACTCCTCTGGTTCAAAGCCATCGTTATGTTAATGGTTGTAATTTGCCAGATGGTTCTAAATGAAAGCAAAACTATGTTAGAATTGACCCCAATTTTAAAATACAAAGCTTAAATTAGGTTTTGAGTCACTACAAAAAAAAAAGGTGGAATAAAAAAAACAGAACATTTTATTCATATTTAATGAACAATTAAAAGAGAAACATTTTCTAATAAGGGAAAAACAAATTAATAAATATAAACTAGATCATATCAGTTTCCTGCCATTTAGTTTTGGTAAACCATAGTTACCTGAGATTTTTTTTACTTCTGGGTTTAATAAACAGTGTCTAAACATAAAAAAGTGCAGCATATCTTTACATCTAGACTCACCACTGCTATTAACACATGTCATATTGTTAAAATACTCATGTTTAAGCACTTCCACTGGTCAGGTAATTAACAGCTACACAGAAAGCATCTCCCTCCTTTTCCATCTTACTAGTGCATAGATTTGTGATAAAACCTGTAGTTGACATTCCTCACTGCTGCAAATAAATAACCTTACGTATAAACAATCACTCAATCAGTCCAACACTAAAGGTATCCTCTTCTCACTCTTTCTTGGGGGCTTTGCTGGAGTACATGAGCTCAGTTACTTAGATACCATAAGCACTTTTTCCAAGGAGCCGTGGTTGAAAGTTCATCCAGGTTTACATCTGCCAGAGCCTCCACTTAACGCTGCTTTGTGTTGCTGAGGCAGTGGCTGAACTTTAAAGTCTTCATGATTCACGGAGCTCTGCGCGTTCACATTAGCACAACAAAGTCGGTTAGAATAAGCTTCTTCCCACCTAACAGAGCTTCAGTTATCCTGATAAAGAGTTAGCTTCCCTTGATTAAAAAGGAGTTTCTTAAAAAGCCTACATCATCCATTAGTTAAACCATTTACTTGAGACCAATTCCCTCTGAGCTCCAGAGGGCTGGGAACAGAGAAAATATAGCGCATATATAAGAAACTTTTGGCAGTTGGGTTTGACTTATTAATTTCACCTGAAACATCACGTCTTCAGAGAGTTACAAGTATGTCTTTATAAGTGTTCTGGTGTTCTTTACCGAAAATAGATTTTTTTTTAAACAGCAGTGAAAACAAGAAGTAGGTCATTTTAAAACTTTGGTATTTAAATACTGAACGATCTGTGGTATACTTTTACTTATAACATAGAAAATACGAGTGTCTGAGGCAAAACTGAACGTAGTTCTGAGTTATAATGGGACTGATCTAAGTAACTTTAAAGAGATAAATAGTATTGCTGACTTTCCAAAGCACATTTCACGAGAAGTTTAACGTCAAAAGGTGGCAGGTTGGTGGGAGGGAGGTCTAGGTCAATATACGAGCTAGATGGGCCTTAATCTCCCCGTCGGGGTGTGAAAGTAGTTGGACAAGTTTGCCGTTCAGCTGGGAGGATTCATCCAGCATGACCCGGAACAGACAATCTTGTCTTTGCCTCAGTTCGTCGGCCACCTGTGCAGATGGCCTCCAGGCCTTCAAGTTCCCTACAAACGTTAGCAGCCGCAGGAGAACCGTAGCAGACGTTCGTTTGTCGAAGAGAAGCAGCACAGAAGCTGGAGCCTGGGTCCCAGAGCAAAATAAGACCAAAGTGTGAGTGAAAAGGTCATTCTTGCAAAAAGCTATTCTACTAAGCTAGTGGGATCTTTATACGGATGGCAATCGATTTACCTGAGCTTGAACTATGTCATCCATCATATCTGGATTAGATGATAAATTCACAAGAACCTTCAAGGTCTGAATCTGAGAAGAAGAAAAAAGCATTACAAGATGTTAAAAAAAATATGTCCATGACTGTTTAACAGCAGCTTTTTCCACATGTTCTAGCAAGTCATTTTTAAAAAGCATTTAAAGGATGAACTTAAATCTACAAACCTGTAGTGCTTCACTGCTGACGACCAGCAGAGACAATAAAAGGGTGACCGATCCCTTCAGTAGATGTTGATGTTTGTCTGTGACTGAAAGATTCGTCAGAAGTCGCAATGCACCCAGCTGGAGGTCTGAGTTCACTGCTGACATTTCAATCATTTCCAGCACTTGTGGCACGTAAAGCTTGAATAAAACAAACACACACAAAAAAAACATTAAGAAATTTAGAGCCTCATTAAAGTGTATTAGGTGCTGTGTGATGTAATATTTAACACAACATACCTTTATTTGCTCCTGGTTCTGGATGTTCATGCACAAATTATTTAAAGCGTTCAGAGCTTGCACCCTGACCTCTGGAAAAGGGTCGGAAAGGAAACCAGCTATGATAGGAATCCCTTCCAATTCCCGAATTTGGTTCTAGAGGAAAATAAAAAAGGCACAAAAAAAGCACATAAAAAGATAAGAAGCTTTGTGCAAAACACTGATATTTGGCACACAAAATAAGTAATCATAAGTGAAAGTTTAGTTCTACAGCAGATTCTCAAAGTTGCTTTAGTTGATTTTGCTCAAGGACACTTGCGTTTAGTTTACAAAAACCAAACACAAAAGATAACTCAGCTATCACACAAATAAAAACGTGTAACTGTGTGCTACACTGCATCGCTAAAAAGAGATTGAGTAGAGAGAAAAAACAAACCAAGGGCAAATGTAGTTCATCTTAACAGTTAAAAATGCAAATAAATTAAATGTATTATAAAAGAGTTTTGTGTTCTTAACCAAATTTTGAAGGCTCCACGTGATATTCAGATTGAGAGCAAATGTGCAGCGCTCTGCACACTGCTGGCATTAATGGTCAACATGTGTGGGGGGGCGGTGTTACTAGACTCCTGGTTCTCTCTTGTGCCCGTCTCTCCTTAGTTTCCTCCAGATTGAAAATTTTCTACTCCTGAAATCGTAGTCTCAAGACCTCATTTTGTGACTACGGAACCATTTCTATGTTAATTTGGCCATAGTTTGTTTATTCTTCTACTGCAGGACCCAGTTGTCAACCGTTTTCAATTTTTCTAGTTTAATCTGTTTTTTATTTATTACGAAACTCCTACTTCTTTTTAATAGCTCCTGATGTGATGCATTATAACAAGGATCCCAGAGTTCTGGAGGAAACATTTCCACGGCGCCACACACCCACCACAATGCAGTAACAGTGGATATGAAATGTACTTTTACACATTCATTCTTCTAAGCCTTTCCCACTTTGAATGCTTGCGGTAAAAAATGCTTAATTTTAATCTCATCTCACCAAAGTACACTACAACAACTCAAATGTCAGGTTACCAAACTCCTGTTTGCATTTGTAATGATTTTTCTGGGATCCCACTTAAACAACCGGTTTAATTATGTTTGGTCTGGATCTAGTTTAGTCTCGACTTCCTCTTAAGATGAGACTTGTCGCTTCAGTTTTCCTACAGTGAGATTTCGGGGGAAGTTTTGTTCTTTGTTTTACAACCATACTGGCCCATTTTGTGTTTTGGCAGGATTAATATATATTCTGGCCATCATCTCCCAGACACAGATGTACCCATTCATAAAATTTGAGGGGGGGTCGTTCCGGCTTTTTCAGTGTGAGATGATGCCACTGCAATGGTTTCAAATGCATCTTTATTTAACAGTTCCAGTCATTGTGGAGGGTGCTGTGTAATTTCAGGGTACCTGATTTACAGTAAAGGCTGCAGCATTTCCAAGCGTGAGAAGAAACCGAGTCCGATCAGATGGATCATCGATAGTTTGCAAACGTGACAGCAGCATCTTCAAGTGATGTAGCTCCAGTTTGTTAGGGGATTGATGGATGATCTCTCCTTTGATGCAACAACAACAAAAATAGTAACCAGCCTTGAATTCTACTAAATAGGCTATGCTACGAGGGGCTGAGACTGATTGGTTTTTGTTTAAAGATATATAGCTAATCTAATCATGCTTGACAAATGAGTAACTTTGCTACAAAATGATCAAATGTTAATTTTCTGCTGCGATTGCAGACAATTACATTTGTTGTTTAATATTTACCTGATGCGCCATCGTCCGACCGGGTACAAACATCCAATCCGGATACTTTGGCTAGCAGACTGCCCGGCCGCAGCTTAATTTCCCCACGTTGACTGCTCTTCACGCCGGTGCTTTCACTTTGGGGAATTTTCTTGTTTTTCTTGAAAACTTGCCCGGTGAGAAGTTTGTACAGCCCGTAAGAAGCGCCAGCTCCAGCAACAATTCCCAGCAGAGCCTTCATGTTGCCGAACCTTGGGACAACACTGCCATCTCCCATGCTGCTAATGTCTGCTAGCTCCTTAGCAATTAGCTGCCGATGCTAAGAAACGTTTCAAAATAACCTGTTCTCAAACTAACCCGGCTCATACGTTAGCCGGTACTGGTTACAAACCCCGTCCTAAAACAAGTAACCATTTTCATTGTTGCAAGGAGTAAACAACTTTGCTGAAAAGCTACAATTGTCAGGAATATCATCAGTACCACAAAGAGGTTGTTACGGATCTTCTTATTGTGGCCAGCCAAAAATATCCCTGATTGACTTGCTTAAACTACTCTGCTTTTTTTTTGCTATATTTTAAACATCCCCACGTTTTTAAATATAACATTTATGATTATTTTTTTTAGCTTTTTGAGCATTAAGTCGTGAACTAAATAGGGTCAAACCCACAACCGCTAGTTTTAGTTGTCCCAATGTTTAGCCATACGGCAAGCCGATTGTGTCTAAGCGCAAGTCTTGAAAGCAGATTGCGTATGAAGGGAGCTTTTTCAAGGGAAACAAAGAATACAATAACTTTGTCTGCTTTTACACCTGCAGAAACACTCCGCTCCCCTTTCCCCTCTATTAAACAACAGTAACAACGTATAACGTTGTCATTGAGTAGAATTTCGTTTAGATTTGCCAATTAGAACTACTGTTGTAACCACAATCAGTAATATAAGACAATATTAACCAATTTTTCTTTAAGTAGGGATGCATACCATTTCATCAGAGTACTTGCCGATACAGAGTACCAGTGCGGATAACTCTACCATACGGAAAGTGCTATGAAT
Source organism: Apricaphanius iberus (assembly GCA_028564705.1). Taxonomy (NCBI): domain Eukaryota; kingdom Metazoa; phylum Chordata; class Actinopteri; order Cyprinodontiformes; family Aphaniidae; genus Apricaphanius; species Apricaphanius iberus. Next base: position 19,423 of record JAPXFQ010002381.1, on the reverse strand, counting down.
TAGAAGACAGGTTTTATTCTCTTCTCTGCTTGTTAAAACAAGTTATAGTGAATAAGATAAATAAAAATGACCATAAAAAAAGTTAAAGATTAACATTTTCTGTTAAATAGAAGAGCTTCCACATTTTAAGTATCGGTTCATGGTATCAGTTAACTTTAGCCGATACTGATAAGAGTACATTGGAAGGTATTGTGACCGATGCCCAAAACCAGAATGAGTATTGGTGCATCCCTAGTTTTAATGTATTCAAAACACAAAAAAGGACCCTTAAGATTTCAAAAGAATTAAAGTTATAAAATTTAATAATACTTTGGTCCCTGAGGGAAAATCTTATCATCTATCCATCTGAGTACCTTTTGTATACAAACTGTCAAATGTAAATAAATTGTTTACACCGCAACTTTTGTTTTCTCTACATAACAGTCATAGTCCAACACACGGGGCTGCTTGGTGAACAGTTCCATCAGTTGTAATTCAAAATTCAAGGGCTGTTTTTTTTTTTTTTTTGGCCTTCAATCAATGAAATTTGTTAGTTTTTTTCTTGCAAATTTTCTACTTTTCAACACCAGAGAATTACCCCCCCCCCCCCAGAAAATATCTGCAATTAATCTAAAAATGTCAGTCTTTCATTCATAATTTTACTTTTATGACAATGTTTTTTTTTCTTCTTCTGGAAAATATGTGCAATTAATCTCAATTTTTATATTTTAATTTTACTACTTTTTGACAGAATTCAAATTTACCCCAAAATATTTTTCTTTTTGACTCCGTCATAAATACTCCGTCATATAGGCTAAACTAGATTAACAGTTAAGAAGCCAGTATAAAAAACCCTAACATGTTTCACTCTCAAAATGAGCTCCTATTACAACAAAATCTTTTGAATTTGTCACCTGAAGTTCTTTGAGTGCTAATGTAGCTACAGCACTAAAATCAACAGTCTATCCTTTTCAACTCAATTGTCAATTTTTTAAATCAAACTTGGGTGTTTCTAGGTCAACGTTTCGATTTTAGCGGGGATTCGTTTTGATTTTCTGACTTTGATCTTGTGAATAAAATCCAGAAACCGAAATTATATGCAAATGTCTTGCCATATCAGGCCACCTGCTGATTTAGTTGTTCCGCTGCCTAGCAACAACGACTTTCCAAATTGAAATTACTACTTGCCTGACAATATAGTAATTAAATAGTGCTAATTAAATAGTGCTAAAGTAGAAGGAGCCACACCGTGCCAGTCAGCAGTAGTAAAATATGGCAGCTGCATCTTGATACAAGCCTGAAGATGAGTGAAGTTCAACACTGTCTCCCACAAATGTCCAAGGTAGGCTGTACTGGGTGAAAAGTTTTTTACTGGTTAGTAAAACAGCCAAGTTGGTAAGGATATTATAGTATTTCGAGAGCGTTTAAAACAGCGAGCTACTCTCCTTCAACAGGCGCTATTGACAGCTTCCTGTCTGTCCCGTCCCAGTGACCCGATACAGTTCCTTAAAAACGTGCTCCTTGCCTTCCAGGGACATGATAATCTGCAAACAGTCGACTGGTACGTACTTCCTGCATTTCCCAAAGCAACCGCTTGGTGGCTCCCTCACGCTATTTGTCATTAGTGGCCTTATATTTGATCAATTTTATTTTTTACTTCTTTTTAATTTTATATTGTTGCATTTAATGTACAGCACTTCAGTCAGCTTCGGCTGTTTTTTAAGTGCTATATAAATAAAGTTGGCTTGGCTTTTCATTTAGGCCTACTGAAAGTTGAGGTTGATAAAGTGGCTGGACCATTAACTTGTTGCAGTTCACTAAACAAATACATATCCACTAATTTATTGGCAGTTTTTTGTTCATTTGCTTTTTTTTTGTAGGCGTAAATTCGCTGACTATACAGACCAGAACCTTACAACAGTCGCTCTGAAATCCAAGGCTGTGGATTCATATGGTGGCCAAAGCTCCAGAACGGTATTGTACAAGGATGCACATATTTAAAAGAGAAGCTAAAACACAGATTTAGCTTGAATTTTGGATTTTTGTGTATATACCCTTTACAGGAGCTATTTTGTCAACTGGAAAAGGCCATCTCTTGTTACAGGAAAAACCTAATTGGCTCATGCTTCAGGTAGGTGAACACAAGTGCTGTCAAAAATGACAAAAGATGCCTGGTGCTTGAATATGGGAGTTTACTGCAGTTTGACATTTGTGACTAGAAAGTCATTTTTTGTAAACAATTACGCTGCATATGTGACAAAACAAAAGCTGTCAGAAGTCAGCAACCTCCTTCCAGTTTCTCTGATGACCAGAAATGTGGTTCGTATCTGGAAACAAAGGCTAGATCAAGATAAAAAGAAAAAAGTTTGAGGTACCTTTTCAACAGTGTTTAAAACAAGTGTACAAAGATGAAAAATAGTGACATACCATTTTTTGACTTGGGGAAAAAGATTTCTTCATAATTATCCAAGTCTTTTTGCAAGCTGGAGTGTGAAATGGATCCATACGTCATCTTATGGCATTTTCCATTGCGGTTTAGTGGCCTGCTGGGATGGTATGTAACAAGTCCTCAACAAAAATGTTGTAGCCCTTGTAGAGCGGTTTTTGGATTTGATGTATGTACTGACGGAGGACCGGGAAGATTTTTGAGAGTTTGGGGCAGAAGAGCTTTTTGCGTTCTTCCAGATAATGCATTTCAAATCTGCATCTTTGGGTTCAGACAACAGCTCCGAGGGCCAAGAAGCAAAGTTAGAGGGCTCAGTTTTCATGGTGTCAGAAAGAAGCTGTAAAACGTCTGGCTGGATCACGGGCTTCAGCAGGCCGGCTTTCATCGCATCCTCATAGCCACCATTTAAGAAAAGAAATCTATCTTGAGCAGAGAAGGCCCTCAGAGCTGGGATTGCTTTCTGGGTTCCTTTTTGTTGGATGACAACTTTTTCATCCAGCTTGTGGCGGGCAGAGTTCTCCATGTATTCTGGAGGGGCTGCCAGAGTAAAGGGACCAGAGTTAAAGCTTGGGTGTTCAGGACTGCTGGGAATTCTAGTCGAGTCATGCTGTGTATGGGAAGGTTTCACATTAAATCCCAAGCGAGATCCACCCTGCTTGCTTTGTGGTTTATTTGCTTCTAACCCTAGATGTGAAAAAAATAGGTTTGAAGCAGATTCAGGAGATCCATTCGAGCATGTGAAGCGATGCTCTTCATCCTTTGATTTCTTGCAACCAATGGATCTGTATCCTTTGAAGGATTTCAATGGTTTTTTCATGTTTTTGCCCTGGTAATTTGGGATATAGATATGATTTGATGGCATGAAGTAATTCAAAGATGGGGGTTTAGTTAAAGAACGGATATGAGGTGTACCAATAAAATTGTCATCATCAGGTGAAAATACAGGAATATGCTTTGTCTTGTGGTTCTTTAACCTGTGTCTTGAAGGAGATAAAGTGGGTGGCTTCTTTGAAAATATTAAATCTTCAGCTGGGTGGTTAGAGGCGTCAAGAGCAGCTACTGTATTCCCATTAATGAACAAATCACCAGAAAGTTTGCTCGAGGGGAATAGTCTTTGCTGTGGTTGCTTGTAACCTGACTGAATATGATTGTTGTTGGAAGCACTAAAGAAAAAGTCTTTGTGTCCACCAGAAAGTCCAACATCAAGTATGTAATTTGAAAGAAGCTCTGGGGCAGCAAAGCTGTTGTACGGATCATGATCAAGTTGCTGGTTTAACACACGATCGCTGTGAAGAGTAGAAGGGAGTGTGTTTTCAGTGAAATCAAGAGGCTTTGTGAAAAAGCTGTGCTTATCCAGCGCTTGGTCATTTTTGCCACTCTTGCTCCAAACATTTTGCCCTTTTTCACCCTTGATGTCTTCCTGATTCCCTAGACCAGTTTGAGTTTGCACCAGCTCTTCAGGGAAGCTGCCAACAGAACCAAAGCGCATCCACTCTTTAAAGAAAACCGGTTTACTCTGCAATGAATCAAAGTTTTGCTTCCTTATAGCATTCGTCTCATCCCTATAGGTCGGCTTTATAGATTCACCAGGAATAAGCCAACCAGAGACAGGTGGGGTCTTGTGCAGATTGTATCCATGTGCACTGTTGTAACCTATGAGTGAACAAACAGAACATTACTTCATTGGGATTTTTACATGGAGGCTGAAAGCTCCTGATATGCTTACCAGTTTGAGAAGAGAAAATGCAGCCCCATAAAAGCATGCATAGCCAGGAAACCCTGAAAGTGAAGAATATTTTAACCATAAAGAATAACAATTTGATTCCAAAAAATAATGTTTACAGAATTTTATACCCAAATGAAAGATCCATGATAGCACACGCAGCAGCCGCGTGGAAACAGCAAACCTTTGATGAAAACTGCTGCTGGCAGTGTGACAATCTGTCTAATTACATGCAGGTGCTGCAGCTTTTCAAAGGAATACACTTGGATTTTATTACCTACCTTTTCTGTTCAGGAAAATCCGTTTGTCTACTTAAGTGCATTTTCTTTCTTGGATTAATTTTAGCAAGAGATAATTTTTTTTTAAATGTGGATATCCTATTTCACTGGAAAACACATCTTTAACATTATTCCCCCTGTTTCCTACTTTAACATGATCATGATAAAACTCTGGAAGATCAAATAGACTCGATTAGCAAGTATTAGACTGAGTCTTGTATAATTAATGCTGGGACCCCTCACAGCCACTCTTTGTCCCTGTTCATTGAATTAATGATGAGTTGTGCCTGCCGTGGTGTAACAGGGGGTGGAAGACTTTCATCCTGCAGAGGAAAGAAGAATCCAAAGAGCTGGTTTTGAAGATGGACATGGCAAAGATGCACTTTGAGAAGAAGTGCCAGCGTACTGCACTCACCAAATGGCTGGACTGGGTGAAATTACATAAGAGAAGAAGAGCAGGTAGGTGATCCCTAGAAAATCAAATGAAGACTGTTGTTGTTATTGTTTTTGGAAGCTGTCCCATTCTAATGAGTAAAGCAAGAGAAAATATTTGCTGTGGTTAAATATGTGTCGAAGCTAAAAGTCTTTCCAGATGCAATTGGATTATTTCAGTTCAGCGAATCATCTTCGTCCTTCTTGGTCTTAACTTTTTTGCTCTGTAAATCAGAACGTGACCAGATGGTGACAATAAGTTCGGAACTTTTTATTAGCCATGTTTGAACAAAAACACGGGAAAAATTTAATGCCAAAACAATATGTCCTCACTACTCTGGCTTCTTATTGCAGTACACCAGGAGTAAAACCCAGAGTTACAGACATAAGGCAGGATGGCATGCCCTCTGCACACAATACAGTTTTTATGCAACATAGCAGCATAGAGCTGAAAAATAATAAAATCCATATTTAAATTAATAGATTATCAAGGTAGGTATGTCAGTCGTTTTGGGTTTTTTTTTTTTTTGTAATACCAGGTTTATTGTTTCATTTAGCGGCCATCGTCAGACTCCAGACTTTGGTGAACGCCAACCGTCTCCAGCGCATCCTAGCTGCTTGGCGTGTTGTTGCAAAGGACTCAAGGAAGACAAAAGATTATTTCAAGGTAATTAGGATATTCTGAAAGTCTTTTAAACCCAAATTGCTCTCTCCTTTACTAGTGTTCATTTGATCATGAATCTTGCAGAAGCTGGAGCTAAGTGTCTCAGAATTGAACCGTAAGGATCAGCAGACTGGGGAAAGAGTTGACGGCATCTCAGCGCTCCCTCATTACCTCTCACTGAAGGTAGCTCTGCAGCTCTCACCATTCTTTGTGTCGAAGCTCCAGCTGCTCTGTTTTCTTCTGTAAGGATTTGGTGAGATGAGATCATTTCTCCTAAATATAACCGTGTGAACTCTGCTGCAAACAGGCTCTTTGAGTGATTGAACTCAGATGGAGATCATTATAATTTTATTGCAGTCTGTGTCTCATGCATATATTCATACATCGTTTATATACACGTTTATATACATCACAGTATAGATAGTTTTAACTTGGTCTATTATTAACCATGCTCGCTCTTTCCACTTGTAGCCTTTGTTCGTGTTGGATCCAGAGCTGCTGGCAAAGTGGGAGCACATTTTACTTTCCTTACCCTGGTGTTTCTGTTAAACACCTCTCTTGATAAATACGGCCTCGGCATGACTATGTTTGGAAACAGACGGGGACTGCTTGTTCAAATATCTCTGCCTTAAAAAGTTGGCTGAGGGGATGGCGGACCGCATCTGGGTGCCAGCAGCTCGTTCTGTTAAACTTAGACCCCAGAGAAATAACTATCAGTCTGTCAGCATCAGAGTTGCCTCCTTGTTTGTGTCTGAATATCTGTACCAGCGTCTTGCCTGAAACATTTCGAAGAGATCAAATCCGTTTGTGTAAATACATTTCTTTCCTCAGATCTTTCAGTATTTAGAATTAAGAGACTGGCTAAACTGTGCTGAGGTATGCTGTGCGTGGAAATCTATCGTCCAATCAGGCAGCTTATGGAGTCAGGTATGTGCTGTGAAATAGCTGCTTATATTTACAATGCATTGCAGAGTATTCAAGCCACTTGAGCTTTTTCATGTCACAACAGTGACAAACACAAACAGTGTGTTTTATAAGGGTAAGTACATTTTTTTCCAAAACATAAAGAAGATGAAAATAAGATATGGATTTTTGAATAGTTATTAAAAAAATAAAGGTCTAAAAACTGTTGCATACTTTTGTAACATGGCCCCTTGAACTCTTATAACCAAATGAAATTTTTGAGAAATCACCTAGTTTGTTTTCCTCTCTGCAATTTAATCCCATTATAAATACAGCTCTACAATGAAGGTCTCTTAGCGAACAATTTTGAAAAGCAACATCATGAAGACCACAGAACGCAGCAGAGAGGGCATGCTGTAGGTTGTGGAGAAGATGGGTTAGCTAATAGTGTTTTGAACATCTTAAAGAGCTCTGTTCAAGCCGTTATCTGGAAATGGAAAGGGTATGGAACTATAAAAAAAAAAACGTGGTGGTGGGCAGTACAATACTTTTGCAGCGATAGGGAGGCTGGTCAGTCATGATATCAAGACAGATGGAGCTAAATGGAATCCTCTCCTTCCAGCATGACAATGACCTTAAACATACCGCTAGAGCTACAATGTAATGTGTTAAGTACAGTTAAAAATGCCCAAAGTCTAGATGTAAATCCAAATGAGAATCAAAGGTAATACGATAAAATGAATGGTCTTCAGGCTCTCTATGCAAACTGAATAAGTTTGAGGGGTTTTACAAAGAATAATGAGCAGAAAAAGGGGGCTCTACAAGGAGCTTACTCAGGGAGCTGTGGCCATATGCAGGCCACACATTTCTGTTTTTTGTTCATAAAGTAATTCAAAACAATATGTGTTTCTTTGAAATTCACTACTCATTTTGTTTGATCTGAAAAATATATTGTAAAATACGTTGTGGCTATAATAAGATCATCTGAAAAAGCTCAAGAAGGATGAATACTCTAACTTAATGTTATAGGCTTATACCTAAAGTTTTTTTTCCATCTCTGCTAGATTAACTTCTCTGTGGGGAAAGACTGGATAACAGATGGTACAGTGCAGCAAATACTACAGAGCTACCGACCCTTCGTGACACACCTGAACCTGCGTGGCTGCCCATTGTTAAAATGGTCCAGTTTAAAATATATCTGTGAGTTTTTTTTCTTTATTTATGGGTTATTATTATACCTATTACTTGTTCCAAAATTCAAATGCAATCAGATTTAAGACATCTAAGCAGAAGAATTTAAGAATATGAAATTATTAGGAGTCACACCAGCCACAGTGGTATTGCCTATTATGAATTGGCATATGATGCAGACAAAAATTAAAAGGTGACTTTGCAATCTTACTGTATTGAAAGAAAGTAAGAAAAAGAGTCTTTGCAAAAAAAAATCTCAGGCCAGTCTAAAGATCTGGTATTTCTGTGGCGCTCTCAGGTGGCTCGGCTCCAATTCTTCCTCTACTTCTCCCTGTAGCTCCATTGGTGTGCCCCAAAGCTCGCCGTTCTCCTCGTTTTGATCCGGTCTGCTGAGCTGTCTATCCTTAGGACACTCTCTGTTGTAAAATCGCATGTAGTCCTCCACTGTCTCACCAATATATTCTAGAGGTTTTTGGCACAGCAGGCCAGAGTGCTTCACTCTTGGATGCAGACGTAGCCAATAAACCATGTAGTGGATACTTGGGGAAGAAAAAAGTAAGCAATTGTTAGTGTAAGCCTAAAGAATGCTCTGTAAGTGGTTTTGGAAAAGAACTCACTTGTAGTCGCACATCCAAGGGTTTTCTTCTAGTTTTAGCTTGGATAAAAAGTACAAATCGTCAAGAACCCCGTGCTGGATAAAACTGAGACTGTTGAATGACAGGTCCAGCTCATGAAGATGTAAAAGCCCAGACAAGGAGCCTAGAAGACAATTAATAAACCAGAGGTCCACCAATGTAATACAACAAAAATGTTCCCCCATACCAAAAAACATTTTAAAAGAGAATGACTGATGAATGATTGAAGGATGCAAATTAACTATGCCTTTTATGTTTACACGGAAGTTGACATTTTCTAATTGAATAAACTGAAGCTGAAAACCCTGATGATAGTTTCTGCTTTCAGACAATACGTTAATAACACGGTGTGTTCTATTTTAAAGCAACATAAGACGATCTTATTAAATTTATTCTATGCACTCAAGAAATTATTAGTAATAAACTGTGAGCAGTTTGTGTATTTTTCTTAATAAAGTAAACATTTACTGTATAAACAAAAAAAAATGTTTACTAACTTTTCTTTCCTATGAATCACTCCTCTAAAATTTGGTTGTACTACTACGATTTCTAAGAACTACTTTGCATTTGCCTTTGATGGCCAACAAACATCTGATACTTGAGAGCTGGTATTCAGGCCCAAGTCAATTGGACTACTTCCTCTATATTTCCTGTTTTTTGACTGAGAAAAATCATGCTTAATGTCAACCCATGTGTTTGCTTTTGGATTAAAGTCCTGGGCCCTCATTTCTCAACCGTGCTTACGCACAGATCTGTGCGTATTTCGTGCGTAGGAACAATTCTATGCATTGTGTGGTATGTCTAATTGTTCGTAGGCACAACATATAGTATTGAAATGGAGGAAATGCAGCTGAAATACACTGAAACATTTTTAATTGACAGAATATTTCTCTCATCAATTTCATCACGTTCGCCAAGGAGCTCATGTTGCTGTCTGTCTGTCTTTTGGCAAAACAAAACGTAAAGTTAAGGACGGACTTGCAGTTAACTTTCAGGAAATGTTAAAACATTTCCAAGAAATACGTAATAGGAAGTTGTTACACTTATAAAAAAAAGGTTTGCTAACTGTACTGTGACAATGGTCCCGCTTATCAGTTAAGCAGTTTGTCACTTTTTCCTTGAGTACTTATGGCAGCAAAAACGGTGTCTCCGGTCACGCATGGCCACACCAGTGTCAAATATGATGATCAGAACAACCTCAGTAGAAGACTTGACCCAGCTGTGTGCTGAGTCACATTTTATTGTATTCAGTTTGATATCGAACCATTTTTATCTTTATGTCCAACAGGAACATCTCCACAGTCCCAATCGCATTTACTTTGTTTTTCAATTTCTCCCAGGCGGAGCTATTTATTTTAATGGTTCTCCCTGAGTTGATAGAACCAAACAGCAATGTTCAGTACGAATTTAACTTATTTAATTTGTTGAAAGAAGTTAAGGATTTCCACAGAAGTTAAAAACAGCAAATTAAATGATTCTTTGCCACATTTCATTATGTCTGCAGTAGGAAAACAACTACTGCGTGATGGGGACGGGGGGTATATGTATAGAGAACTAGCTCTACCAAAATTGAAAATAAATAAATAAATATGGACATAATTAAATAAATAAATTGCTAAATACAATTGAAAATGAAAAAATACATCTGGAAAAACATTTGAAAAAATATTTAATGTAACATTTATTTATACATTTACCCACATTTATTTACTTCCACATTTCCAGATCAGATTTATTTACAGGAGTGTGTTCTAATAAGGGGGGTGTTGGCCTGAAGCCAGATTGGTCAGCTCCAAGTCTCTGTAATTTATGCTGACGTGGCTAAGTAGCATTAGCATCTGCTGGCTACTCTGTGTCTGTGAGTTGAGATACCCGGATCCTGGATGAAATATTTATTGTCCTCACAGTATAGATGGCCCTTCAAAATGATGTACAGAGAGTGTTAGGTCACTTCTCAGAAATACATTCCTGAAAGGTATTAGGATGTTTTTGACTTCATATTCTTCTAAAAATTAACAGCAACATTATATTCCTTCAGGAAAAAGTATGCAAAAAGTAGTTTGGAAATCTTAAATTAAAAAAATATTGTTAAAGCCTCTCAGTTCCTCATCACTTGAGTGGCCATGCGTAATTGGAGACTCTGCTTTTGCTTCCATAAGTATGCATGGAAAATGAAACAACCTGCTTCACTGATAAGTGGACAGGATCTGCATGCATGGTCACCCCCAAAATTAAATGATGTATTTCTTGGCAAATTTCCAACATTTCCTAAAAGTTTATTGCAAATCTGTCCATAACTTTACTGTTTTCTTTGCTAAAAGACAGACAGACGCCAACATGAGCTCCTTGGCGGAGGTGATAAACTGCTGAGAAATATTCTGTTAAAGTAAAACTGTTTCAGTGTTGCAGTTCCTCCACTCTAAAAGTAGGTGCTGTACATGCGTACAGTTAGAAGTGTACGCATGTATATGTGGGAACATTTCTACGCACAAGTACAGTCGTGGCCAAAAGTTTTGCGAATTACATAAATATTGGAAATTGCTGCTTACGTTTTTTATAATAGCAATTTGCATATACTCCAGAATGTTATGAACAGTGATCAGATGAATTGCATAGTCCTTCTTTGCCATGAAGATTTCACTGCATTTCATTTCTGTCATTAGAGGACCTTCTGAGATCATTTCAGTATTCGTCTTGTTAACTCAGGTGAGAGTGTTGAGGAGCACAAGGCTGGAGATCTTATGTCAGGCTGATTGGGTTAGACTTGACATGTTAAAAGCAGGGTGATGCTTGAAATCATTCTTCTTCCATTGTTAACCATGGAAACGCGTGCAGCCATCATTGCGTTGCATAAAAATGACTTCACAGGCAAGGATATCTTGGCTACTAAGATTGCACCTAAATCAACAATTTATAGGATTATCGAGAACTTCAAGGACTGATGTTAAATTCTTGTTAAGAAGGCTTCAGGGCGTCCAAGAAAGTCCAGCAAGCGCCAGGATCCTCTCCTAAAGAGGATTCAGCTGCAGGATCGGAGTGCCACCAGTGCAGAGCTTCCTCAGTAATGGCAGCAGGCAGGTGTGAGCGCATCTGCACGCACAGTGAGGCGAAGGCTTTTGGAAGATGGCCTGGTGTCAAGAAGGGCAGCAAAGAAGCCACTTCTCTCCAAAAAAAACATCAGGGACAGATTGATCTGCAGAAAGTATGGCGAATGGACTGCTGAGGACTGGGGCAAAGTCATATTCTCCCATGAAGCCTCTTTCAGATTGTTTGGGGCATCTGGAAAAAGGCTTGTCCGGAGAAGAAAAGGTAAGCGCCATTATCAATCCTGTGTCATGCCAACAGTAAAGCATCCTGGGACCATTCATGTGTGGGGTTGCTTCTCATCCAAGGGAGTGGGCTCACTTACAATTTTGCCCATGAATAAAGAATGGTACAAAAACACCCTCCAACAGCAACTTCTTTCAACAATCCACCAACAATCTGGTAAAGAACAATGCATTTTCCAGGACGATGGAGCACCGAGCCATAAGGCAAAAGTAATAAATAAGTGGCTCGGGGACCAAAACGTTGAAATTTTGGGTCCATGGCCTGGAAACTCCCCAGATTTTATTCCCATTGAGAACTTGTGGTCAATCCTCAAGAGGCGGGTGGACAAACAAAAACCCACTAATTCTGATAAACTCAAAGAAGTGATTATGAAAGAATGGGTTGCTATCAGTCAGGATTTGGCTCAGAAGTTGATTGAGAGTATGCCCAGTTTATTTCAGTTTTATTTGTCATTAACAGCCTTATATTTTATCCATCTTATTTTACTGTTTTTAATTTCTGAATTTTATATTGTTGTATTTAATGTACAGCACTTTGTTCAGTTTAGGCTGTTTTTTAAGTGCTATATAATTAAAGTTGGCTGGCTTGGCTTTTGGATGGCCCTCACTCCATTCAAAGAGTAGTTTTTGCAATGCCCCCCCAAATCTTTGCAGTTTTTGTTTCCATTTCATTGCAATCAATCATCAAAGTAGCCAGTTATTTTTGGCACTACTTTATATGTTTAACTTTCTCAATTCAAGTTTTAATCAAGGTTCCTTTAAACAATGTCAGGAACAGGCCATTTTACCCAGATTTTCAGAGAGGAACATAGCCAGCATTCACAATATCTTCTGCACTTGACATTAACTAAGGACCGTTTGACTCCCGTTTTGTCTCAGAATGAAAGATCTCACTGGATACTTTTATTATTTAAAACACATCCCTCTCAGTTAATGACTGAGTTGCATAGAATCTACAGCATTTATGTCACGGCTGTTGGGCAAATCCCATTAGGTTTTAAACTTAGAAGTAAAACACTGTTAAAGTTTGGTTTTATATCTTTCCCAGAACCGAGTCCTGACTTTAAAGTTAAATAGTCTGCAGCATAACAGCATGTGTTGCTGGTTTGCTGATGTTAAATTCAGTTCTTACTAGACTGCATAATGGTCTGTGATTTACTGGAAGACAGAGATGCTATGTATCAGCAGATCTCCTTGTAAAACCCATCATAAATAAAGCTAAGACTGTGTACACATAGATGGCTGAATCCCTGCCACCACTCATAATGAAAAAAGAGGGAAAACCGAAGCCACGGCAATTGTTTATTCTCCTTTTGGATTGCAGATTAAGATAAACACAACTGGATGTGTGTAGCATATAATTCTGGGTATTATCCTTGATGATTACATACAGGACATGTTGTTTTATTCAGTAATGTTGATGAACATGTGAGCATTAATGAGAGAACCCACCTGTGTCAATCCGCTCCATATTGTTGTTGCTGAGGTTGAGGATTCTGAGGCTTCTTGCTCCTTGGAAATCTTTTGGTTTGAGATGATTGATTTTATTATACGACAAATCAACCTGAACAACATCCTCTGGAATACCTGAAGGCACCTCGGTTAGACCTAAACACAAGGAAGAAGGGGTGACTAAATAAAGTAAAACACAACTTATTTGCCTGTATATGATTTGTTGAATTAAAGGTAACAGATAATCTTGGGTTCTACATTGCATCATCTGCAGGAGAGACAAACTGCAGCTTCAAATAAATCTAGGACTCTAGCCAGCAGAAGTTTGTGGCATAATGGTAACAGATAACTGATTAAGTCTATTTATAGGGAAAATGTAAATATTTTTATTCAAACACACTGGCCAGAACTCTAGCTACAACCTTATAAGGTGCTCATATTAATCTGAGTCCTAATCGCACCTAATCAGATGTGCATTGGTTCATTTGATCTCTTCCCAATAAAATATAAAAAATAAAATAAATTAAAAAAGTAAATTCATCCTTTCCAGTAATGCAACGGCAATGAATCATCCGCTCTCCTTCGGTTTGTAATTTTTCATAACCCCTATCTTACATAAGACCATGTGTTGATAATTACAGTACAACTTTAGAGCCCGTGATAGTCGTTAATCAAACTGATCCTTGGAAATGATTCAATTCACTTTTATTTATATAGCGCCAATGCACAACAAGTATAATCTCAAAGCACTTTACAACAAAATTAATTTCAATACGATGATACAAACATTCCAATCAGTTAAAAGTTTTCTATGTAAGGAATACCAGTAGATTGTAATGAGTCATTGACATGAGGTTGTGCCCGGATCATGCAGACTCCAACCACAGCAATTCCTCAGCAATCCCTCATACTGAGCAAAGATGTAGCAAAAGTGGAGCGGAAAAACTCCCCTTTAACAGGAAGAAACTTCCGGCAGAACCTGGCTCAGTACAAGCGGTCATCTGCGACGACCGTCTGGGGGTCTGAGAAGACAGAGAAGAGACAGCATGGAGGATGCTCTGTGACTTTGAGCATCATCTGGACCGATGTTAGGCCCTGCGATGGACTGGCGACCTGCCCAGGGTGTACCCCACCTCTCGCCCGTGGACAGCTGGAGAAAGGCACCAGCCCCCCGAGAACCTTTATATGATTAAGCGGTTTAGAAAATGGATGGATGGATGGATGGACCGATGTTCCCCATCCAGCAGGGGACATTATAGCTGAGCAGATACCACACCATGTGGAGTTTCTATGGGGAGAAAAACAGTGAGAGAATAAAGCCTAAACTTACCTCTGTTCTTGCAGTCCATCCATGCGCGGGGGAAAATGTAGGTGTGGCACAGCGTGGTGGCGTCTGATTTGCCACGGATTGGAATGGGCTCTATAGGGTGTGTGACATTGACATTTGGGTCACCCGTTGGGTCTAATTCCTTGCAAAGTAAATCAGGATCAATCATCTTCAGCTTCCTGTTCTTAAGACCAATGGGCTCTGCACACCTAGAAGATTAAATATTAAGATGTGAACAGTAAACAGTTATCGCTGCCTAGTAAAATATCTGGTGGCATCACTTACTTGGCGTGTTTTCCTAGATTACGGTTGCTTGGGACTTGAAGAGTACGTATGAGGCTTTCCATTGGACAGAAACATTTCCAGGGATTGTCATGGAAACGTAGATAGCGAAGGTTTGGCATTGGGATGAGGGCCTCTTCGCTAAGCGTTCTCAGTAGGTTGTGTTGCAGTAGAAGGGTTGTTAGATGTGTCAGGCCCTGAAAGGCCTCAATCTCCACCTGAGAGATCAGATTCTGTTGAAGATCCAGACTGGATAAACTTTCATAACCAACAAAAGCTCCATCTCGGAGAGCTTTAATTCTGTTCCGGGCCAGAAGAAGGTGCTTTGGTGTGCTTGACCAGGCACTTGACCTGGGGATATCAGTGAGATGACGTTCCTCACAGTCCACATATGTTTCCCCGGATCGTGTAATCTGTGAACAGCTTGGTGTCTCAATGCCAGAAATGCCTGATCTGCTCTGACGCCTCAGAGCCTTCATCCGTAACCTTTGGAAAAAGACAAAGTCCAGCTTCTGATAATTTGTAAATAAACACAAAAGTGTTTTATAAGAAAAGCCGTATAAATTGTTCAGTTCAGGAAAATTATGTAAAAAAAGGAGAGATTTCTAGTACTTTTACTTTTTTGTCACACTTGCATGTTTCAGATAATCAAAAAAACTTAAATCATGAAATAATAGTGATTAACCGTATTTTTTGTACAGTTGAGGTCAGTTTCACTAGCCACACCCAATAAAGAAATGGGTTAAACAGAATCAAGAAATCATTTAATTTTAACTTGTCTGACAACATGTAGACTACGAGTCCAACAAACCATGCAACGAAAAAAAAAAAAAGTTCTGCTCTATGTGGAGGAAAACACTGCACATCATCCTGAATACAGCATGCTCGTGGTGAAACATGGTGGCATCAGCATCGTGCTTTGGGTCTCTTAGTTTTTTTGTTGTTGTTTTTTCTTTTTACCAGGAATGTGGAATTTGGTCAGAGTTGATGGGGAAAAATGTGGCTCGAGCAACCTTGAACGTACAGCAAGAGCTACAATGGAATAGTTTGAATCGAGGCATATTCATGTGTGGGATTAGTTCAGTCATAGTCTGAATGTTCATAGCAAGACTAATAAATTTGTGTTCAAAAATGTTCTCTCTGTTATTTGATTCAATCGAGCTGTTTTGCAAAGAGGCAGGGGGGTTAAAAATCTCGGAACAGTTTGCAGTTACATTCCCAGGAGAACCTGATCTGCCGTGATGCCAAAACGCTCTCATCTGTAGCTTTTTCAAACAAACGCAAACAACATCAAATTACAGCTTGTCCTTATTTATAGATTAATGCTGAAGTCTCTGAAATTGTAAAAAAAAAAAGGTTTGAATCCATACCTTTCCCAGGGAAGCTTCTGCCTCGCACCTTTAGGGCCTCTACGTTTCCCTGATCTTTTCATCTCAATGGACGTAGTCAGCGAGAGAACCACAAAGGTTAAAATGAGAGCAGAGATCAAACGCATTCTGACCTCCTCAGGGGTTTTAGTTTCAACAACAGGAGCTTGAGTCAAAGCTGGAATCTGTTATGAAAGTCTCTGGTCTGCTGTCTACAAGGCAGAAGTGTTAGTCTTGATGTAACACGGCTTCTGTTTACACTGTTGGGGGGGGGGAAGAAAAAACCTAACGTCAGCACATCATTAGACAAAAGAAACTTTACATGAATTGTATGTGTATCAAGGTTTATTGTGCAAAAGTATATATAAAAAGACTTTAACAAGCCCTGCTCTGCTTCTTTGTTGTTTTTTTCTTTTAGGTGAGTGCAGAAACCTGCAGGAACTCAACATGTCAGAGTGCTTATTTGTTTCTGTAAGTAAAAAAAGTATATTATATAATATTGGAAAAAATCTTGCATCTGAAAAATTTTGATTATATATGAAGGTTTATGGCTAAGACATTCATGTTGATTAAATGCAATCCTGCATTCAATTATGAGAAGAAATAAGGACCCATTATCTGTCACTTTTTAATCGAAGTTTGATGGATTAAAAGGGGGCGGGGCGATTAAATAAAATAGATGGGGGGTTTTCATCGCTGTGCTAGGCTTAACTTAACAGGTGGTTGGGGGAGGAGTAGGGGGGTATAGAGGTCACTCAAAAGGTCAAATAAGCTATTAAGGAGGGGTTAGGCCCCCGCGGGCAAAATACTTTCTGTCAAACTCACTCGTCAAGCTGGCGCCGGTTAGGGAGGGGTTGGGGTTACCAGCGGTCAAAACTCTCTGTCAAACTCACTCGTCAAACCGGCGTTGAGGCGTGGTTTTGTAGGAAAGGAGGAGTCGGTGTTTCTTCTGCCAAAACATGAGATTCATTTTCCTTCAGAAAAGCGTCGGAGCAGGTCGTGTAAAAGCAGAAGGGAAGCGCAGTAATTCTCCTATCCAGGGCTGAAAAAAGGTGACATTCTTGCTCTTTAAATAAAAACTCTATAAGTAATCTCTATAATTAAACATTCCATATAATGTGTTTATTTTATAATCATACCTAAAACCTATCTCTCCAAGCATGACGTGTAAAAACCGATGATTAAGCTCAAAAACTTTAAACACGTTTCAAAAAACTTTAAAAACGTTTCCCCAATGCATGATAATTAAGCTTTAAACACATTTCCCCAATGCGTGATAATTAAACTATTCATACCTTTTAAAAACTTTAAACGCATCTGTTTGGGGCTTTTATACAAAACCAGCTGCTATCTGTATGTATGTTTGAGCTAACCTTCTTAAATACGGGGAAAAACAAACTATTCATACCTTTTAAAAACTTTAAACGCATCTGTTTGGGGCTTTTATACAAAAACAGCTGCTATCTGTATGTATGTTTGAGCTAACCTTCTTAAATACGGGGAAAAACAAACTATTCATACCTTTTAAAAACTTTAAATGCATCTGTTTGGGGTTTTTATACAAAAACAGCTACTATCTGCATGTATGTTTCAGTTAACCTTCTTAAATACGGTGAAAAACAATTTCAGTACGATAACTTCCTGCGCCGCTTTTATATTGAAAGCACGCTTCCTCCGTGTATGCACGATTCTCTACTTGACAGCAGTAAAGAGATATCAAGGTGATGGAAAGCTTGTTTAAATTATAGAAAAACACAGAATTAGACTTTTTCTAACCGCAAAAAGGTTTGCTATGTACCTCTGCAGAGAAAGAAGGTAGAATTGTAGAGAGTTTGTATTACAATGCCAGGAACTTATGTTATTCTCAAAAAGAAGGATGCAAAAGGCGAGTGAGAGTGATTTTGCACCAGCAAGAAAGGTTCTTTCTATTTTAGGAAAAAAAAGAAAACACTAAAAAACTATGCTTTAAGAGAAATCAAGGTTTAGTTCTGAGGATGAGGACGAGCTTCTTTTTTACACAACAGTGCATGGTTATAAGAGGCCTCCACTCAACTCGGCGTCTCAGGGTTACAGCCCCCTACGAACGCTCCGCATCAAACGGTTGTTTCGTAATGCCCAATTTAACCCCATGCAACAAAAGGCTGTTCTTGATCGAGTCGTTTGATAATGAACAATTTGGCCGAGAACCAGTATCAGATAACGCTCAGAGGGTTGGGGACAGTATATGTTAAACATATCTGCGCCTGAATTTGTCTGGTTGATGTGCGTCGCTCAAACATATATAGACTTTCCCCAAACATTCCTTTGTTACGCTCTTACCCTCTGGTTATATCCTGCCGGCGTCATCTCATCGATTGCTGGGGTGGGGTGGTCTTACGTCTGGGAACGACCCGTGGCCGTATGTTCAACATAGCGGCGCCTGAATAAGTCTGGTTGATGAGTATCGCTCACCTTTGCTAGGAGGCCGTAAGACCCTTCAGGCTATACATTTTCAGCCCACTAACAACACGATGGTCCCACAGCATAGCAGACCATTGCTTTGCCAGGGTGATTCTGGCGCAGAACGCATTGCCCCTGTTAAACCCACAGCAAGACGCACGCAATCCATATAACGCTTTTTCCCTTGATGAATATGAGTAGGATAGTTTGGTTACTGTAAGGTCACTGATTATCATTCGTCTATATATTTGTATTATGTTTAGTCTAATGTTTAGTTTTAAACCGCACTTTGTAGTACGGGAGAAACGCAATTTCAGTCTGTTGTGTAATGTACTTTTGTATGGTTTGATTGACAATAAAGTGGACTAAGACTAAGATATAAATCCATAAATTCAGAGATGTCTCAACTTTCTATTAATTTGAATCTAAATTGCTAATGAGAAATAATAAAAAAGTATGGCAACTATAGGAAAAAAGAAATGACGGATAGAAAAAAAGGAGGAAGGGTGTATAACCGAATTCAGACCCCTGACACTGTTTACTCATAAAAGAGAATGTGTTTTCACTGTCAAAGATGGGGAAAAAAAGAGTAAGTATTTAGCGGGTTTAACAAGAAAACTAAACTGGCCCAACTCTAACCCAAATCCATATGTTCACATTTGTGAACGTATGACGGAAAAGTTTTGTTCTGTCAAGCTGAGAGCTCTCTCCATCTCAAAACAGTTTGTTATGAGCTATCTAGGTTCCAGGTACCATCAAGTCTACCTAAACCAGAACTAAAGCGGTTTTATATAGATGATAGACTACCAACAACATAACATTGTAGGAATAAAACAGTCTTAATAGAATTTCCTAACTGGGGGACATATAAAAGTTTTCTATCTTAATAATAATAAAACAAAGAGTCTATTACTTTTCTTCTTTAGCTTTAAATTTGCTGCTGTTGTTGTTGTTGGGTCTTTTTCCTGAATCATTA